>LR746274.1:8523939-9241439 GCA_902729315.2 Spirodela intermedia | reverse complement strand
ACGAATGCGAGCGAACAGGAGGCCGACACGTGGCAGTAACGGCCTCCTGTCCTCGCCTTCTCTCTCCGCCGGTTGATGTAACCGAGGAGACGGCCGTAACCGAGGAGCTGAACGGTCGAACCACGGACGTCCGTGATTCGCCATCAGCTGGCGTCTTCCCGAGACCCGAATCGGAGGGGACAGCAGTTGACGCCGTCCACTCTCCTTCCGGGAACGAGGCGACGGCAGGCGAAGAGGCCCCCTCTGATCCAACCATTGATCGTATGATCAATGGTCAGAATCAGCCGGCTATAAAGGCGTCAACAGCCGTTACCGAGGCACCGCCCTCGGACGGCCACGGCCATAACGCCGAACCAGATCCAACCGTTGATCTTGAGATCAACGGAGGGGATCACGTGGCCATAAAGGCGCCGCAACTTTTTGCGATCGCCGATGCCTCGGCTGGGACGCTGGTGACGTCATCAACGTCAGACACCGTGGACGTAGCGCCACCTGAGGTCGCTTTAGCCCAGGTCATGCCGGCCCAGCCCAGCGAGGCTGCGCTGGCTCAGGACGTACAGGCACAGGCCCAGGTGACCCAGGCCAAGCCTGAACAGCCGGCTCAGGCTGCACCGGTCCAATCTCTTGCCCAGGCAAGGGGCAAGAGCCTGCGGCCCAAAAAGAAGATAGGACGCCGACTTTTACGTCCCCCCTCGGCCACGTCCTCTAAGCCTACCTCGAGTCAACAAATCGAACCAACTAGGATCCCAACACTAGTTGAGACCCCTATATTGACCCCAAACGCATCCATTGGGCACACTATTACACCTAGTGGGCTAGACTCTACTGTGCCCCATAGGCCAAACCCGACTATACCCACTAGACACCTATCATGGGCGCAACGAGTGTCTAACCCCTTTGTCCCCTCCACAGAGACTGTCACACCACAGGAACCGCTACGTCATGTACTATTCCCAATCTATGATACCACTGTCCCAGTGCGAAGCTATAGCGATGATGATGGGAGGAGGACAATAGCTTTTACTTATGAGGAGGTCTCCCAGATGGCAGCCGCATTCCAATATACCTTAGTTGGTCGTTTCACTACGAAACGACCAACCATAGGTGACATAGAGAAGATTTACATGGCACCTGGAAATTTTCAGGGCCGAGTCTCCATCGGAGCTCGAGACTATCGTAGCATATACATCCGCTTTGAGCTAGAAGCGGATTATCGCCGAGCATGGAGCCGACCCACTTGGAGAATGGGAGAGTCTACCCTCCATACCCACAGATGGACACCACAAAATGACATAGGGCACCAAGCACATCAGTCTCATGTGGTTCCATTATGGGTGGGCTTCCCTGGCCTACCTGCTCATTTATTTACGCCAAAGGCACTTGAGTCTTTGGCAAATGCGGTGGGAACATTCATATGCCTTGATCCAGGCGTAAAAATGTTCAACCGACCCGGATATGCACGAGTTTGTATAGAGGTGGACCTAATGGCTCCCCTCCAGAGGACTCTCGTTATACGTAGTGGAGATGATGAACTTTATCAGCCCATCATTTATGAGAGACTACCGTATTTCTGCACACACTGTGCGATCTTGGGCCACACTGTCAGCACATGCCGTCAGAAGGCATGTACACCACAGACGACTACACGAGCCTTTCTAGTACCGATCTCATATGACGATTACCTCGTCGAAATGAGAAAGGATGCTCAGAGTGCTCGTCATCCTCAGAGGTCGATTGCCCCTATGGCGGCTCCACCTTCCTTACCTCGGAAGGCACAGGAGAAGCCTAGCTCACTGATTGAGACACAGCATACACGGCGAAAGCCGGCAGCTGGACGCCCTTCTTCCACCTACACAGGGGGGAAGAAAGGAACACGAGAGGCTACACCTTCCCCCTTGAGCAAGGGAAAGCAACCCCTAACCTCAAACACCTTCGAGGTCTTAGGGGCTTTAGATGAGAGAGACGTTGAGGGACCTGCACAAAGGGGAACTAGGCCTTCCAAAGGGCTAGCATCCTCCACTACGAGGGACTCACCTAGTCCAACCCCCCATACTAGATCCCCCCGGGTTATCCGACCCCCCATACTCACCCACCCCACTCCACCCATTAGTGTCTCTCCACCACCCAACTCCTCCCCGCCCATTCACTCGTCCCCACGTAGTAGGAGTCCTTCACCTCTTAGTCCCCACCGACCGAGGTCTACCCCTTTCTTTGAGGGTATAGGCTTGGGCCCTATCCATCCCCCTCAAATCCCTGTTGATGATCTATTAGGAGGGTCTACCCCCAGCATACTTCCTATTAGTACATCTTACGTAGCCCCCCATTCTGATTCTTATACCCTCCCCCCCTCTCCCCTATTACAACCGTCAGATCAGTTTCCTATACTTGATCCACCACCCGTTGATTCTAGGGAGAGCCCCGATAGAGGACAGTGCTTAACGAATCGTCAAGCACCACACCCATCCTCCTCATCTAGTGCTCATGATACTACGGGCCACACGACTAGTACCCATGAGGATGGTAGCTCTGAGACTGACATTGAGACTACCTACCTAGAGGAGGGATATCAGACGGAGGTTAGGACCACACGACTCACTAGACGCTCACCTTACTCCACGAGATCTAAAACTCGTGGGGCCACTCACTAGATCATGATACCTAGCATCATATGGAATTGTCGAGGTATAGGCAACCTCGAAACCCAATTCTATATCGCTAGCCTTATCAGACAGTATCGACTAGGTATAGTAGGCCTCATTGAGCCTATGATATCACCAGATCGTATCCAACCCTTACTTAGGAGGTTAGGTATGGATCATTTTCACTCCAACCCCACGAATCATATTTGGATCTTTTGGACTAGACCATACTCTATGGAGTTGCTAGTCGAGGGACCCCAGCATATCACTATGACGGCTCGAGATCTCACCCAAGAGTTCACCTTCTCGGTCATCTATGCATCACATAGATCCGAAGAAAGAGAAACTCTTTGGGCGGACCTAGTTCAATACGTGAGGGATTACCCTACACTAGTTGAGTCTCCTTGGTACCTAGCAGGTGACTTCAACTGTGTCCGTAATACTAGTGAACGTCAAGGTGGGCGAATCCCTAGGGCCCGTAATATGGAGATGTTCAATGATTGTATTTTTCGATTAGCTCTCATTGAGCCACCTACATCAGGCGAGGCATGGACGTGGAGCAACAATCGAGGGGACGCTTTGATTTATGAGCGTATCGATCGTTGTTTCATCAACAGCATCGCCATGATGCGACATCCCATATTAGTCACGATATTACCCCGTTATAGGTCAGATCACACCCCGATCCTCATACTCCCTAAACAGAGTATGAGCACCCACAGACCCCCCTTCAGATTTCAAACCATGTGGCTCCAACATGAAAACTTTCAGAGTTTCGTACGGAATCACTGGTACGGACAGATCTCAGATTCTCCTATGGAGAACCTTAGCTATAGGTTAAGGAATCTCAAACTCCACCTTAAATGGTGGAACCGACATATCTACGGGAATGTCCATACCCAAGTTGATGCATTGCAAAAAGAGTTAGCAGAAGTTGAAAGACTACTGCAAGCTAGATATTCAGATGCTGCTTGGGAAAGGAGGAGTAGAGTGAGTGACCAGCTTGATGAGGTTGTGCGACGACAGGAGTTATTCTATCTCCAGAAATCACGCATCAAGTGGTTACAAGAGGGTGATAGAAACACTCGTTTCTTTCATGCCTCGGTCGCTCATCGCTCACGTTCAGATTATACCTCTCTTTTAGAGACATATGATCATAACCTTTCCCGCATGCAGGAGGCAGGGGTTGAGTACTTTCGTACTCTCTTAACCTCTCAGTCGATTGAGATTTCTGATGATATGCTCACTTCGATCCCGTCATTGGTCACTCACCGTGAGAATTCTCTCATAACAGCCATACCCACGGGAGAAGAGATCAAGGAAGTAGTTTTTTCTATGAGTAGACATCGTGCACCCGGGCCAGATGGTTTCCCAGTTGATTTTTACATTTCATGTTGGGATATTGTTGGCACTGATCTCATCTAGGCCATCAAGGAAATCTTTCGTCGTAAACTCTTTACACGAAGTTGGAAGGCCACCTTCCTTGCACTTATACCGAAGGTGACTACCCCAACCTCATTTAGAGACTTTCGACCTATCAGTTTGTGTAACGTGTGTTATAAAGTTGTATCTAAGATCGTTACACGTAGATTGAGTAGTTTCCTTGATAGACTTATATCTCCAGAACAATGCGGATTTGTCAAGGGACGGTACATTCACGATAACATCATGCTAGTACATGAACTAGCACAGTCCCTTGGCCATGATTGTCGAGGCTCTAACATCATCATCAAATTAGACATGGAGAAGGCCTTTGATAGGATAGAGTGGAGTTTCCTCATTAAGGTTCTTAGACGCTTTGGGTTCACCGATGACTTCATTGACTTAGTCGATGCATGTGTTAGGGAGAATCACTTCTCTTTATTAGTGAACGGTAGCTCCACACCATTCTTCACGGCCACGAGAGGTCTACGACAGGGCGATCCACTATCACCCACCCTCTTCATCTTAGTTGAAGAAGTCCTCAGTCGATCCCTCACCCGAGCGATCAATCAAGGACTTATCCGACCATACTACTCGAAGAGGGGTTGCCCGATCATCTCACACTCCCTCTTTGCTGATGATGCGATACTCTTCCTCAATGGATGTGAGACATCCATTAGAGGGCTCATGAGTATTATCTCGAGGTATGAGCGAGCTACAGGTCAACTCGTAAATGCCTCGAAGAGTAGCTTCATAGTAGGCCCTTCTACCCCCATAGGGACCATACGACGTATCCAGGGCCTAACAGGGTTCTCTCGTGGACACTTACCTTTTGACTATCTAGGATGTCCTATCTTCCTCGGCCGTAGGCGCATACACTATTTTGACGCCCTAGTGGGCAAGTTGAGGAAGAAACTAGCAGGATGGAAGTTACAACTTCTATCCCCTAGAGGACGGATCCAGTTGATACGTCATGTCCTCATGAGTATGCCATTACACCTTTTGGCAGTCCATGAGGTACCAGACACCGTCTTACAGACTATTAGACGGATATGTACGTCCTTCCTTTGGGATGGACAACTTGAGGGACCTCGTCGTCAACGCCGAGTTTCTTGGGAGAAAGCATGTCGACCTACGGATGAGGGTGGCCTAGGTATTAGGCGCCCTCAAGATGTACTTAACATGCTTCAAAAGAAACTCGTTTGGAGGATGAGGACCACACCATCGGTGCTAGGTACTTTTGTGACAGCCAAATATGGTGAGTGGGCTCGACAGCCGGCCGACATCAAAGGAGTCAAACGATGGGCAGACTGGCAGCGACATTGGTTAGAGATGATGCCTCTTATTCGTTGGCGAGTGGGGAGAGGCGAGATCAGTGCCTGGTACGACACTTGGCTAGATGACATACCATTGGCCTGTTTTACCACTTTCACATCTTCTTGGCCTCGCTTGACGGTAGCCCAGCTTCTCCAAGGAGACACTCGTCTACTTATTGAGAGGCATGGACTACCGTCGGACTTGTTACCAGCCATCACCATGACTGAGATGAGTTTTATTGAGGACCAACCCATCTGGACACTTACCATAGATGGTAGTTTCTCTTGTAGCTCCTCTTGGGAGCACTTTAGAAACCGCTCCCCAAAGACATTTTGGGGAAATCTCATATGGCATCCGGCCATCACACCTCGTGTTTCGTTCTTCTTGTGGAAGTTCATGCACCGAGGACTACCCACCGACGATCGAGTGATTGTCACCGATCAGGAGGTGGAAAGGAAATGTCATTGTTGCTCCATCACGACAGACGAAAGTATGGAACATTTATTTTTCCATAGTGATATCGCTGTCGAGTGTTGGCGTCAACTTCTAGCGAATTGGCTTCCAATGCTCTCGTACAGACCTACGAGACCACCACTAGAGGTCTTTAGGAGAGTCTTTGACTCACCGACGAGTGTCAATGTTTGTCCTTTCATCCGTATCTCCATAGCATATATGTTATGGGAAATATGGAAGGGACGTAACTCATCTCGATTTGCAGGCCAAGTGATGCGTGCCACAGAGATTATGAGGCACGTGACACAATGGCTTCGGAGTACTCATTCCTTAGTGCCAAACAAAACGAAACGCTCGCGTTCTGTTTGTGAGGCTTTTGGGCTTTGGGGACTCCATATCATACCTACACAGACCTGGACTATTATCCGATCTGTTAGATGGACACCACCGAGGGCTGGACGGTGGAAACTCAACGTCGACGGAGCATCTCAAGGCAACCCAGGACCGTCTGGAGGAGGAGGTATCTTACGCGATAGTACAGGATGCATTCTCTTTGCCTTTTCGAACTTTTATAATATACAAACTAATACTGTGGCAGAGGCTATGGCAATACGGGATGGTTTGTTTCTTTGTGAGGAGCAAAATATTACTAACATTGTCTTAGAATCTGATTTCAAAGTGTTAGTGGACATGTTACGTGCAGACTCTTGTCCTCATTGGAGGCTCAAGAATATCTGGGCAGACATCATGCGATGTCGAGGACGCATCACAACTATTACGCATCAATTCCGAGAAGGGAATCAGACAGCTGACGCCCTTGCTGCGCATGGAGTCAGATCGCGTCGGAGGACAGTCTTCTCTTTTTGGCAGGACATGCCCCTAGAAGCCCGAGGTGCTCATAGACTTGAGCGACTCGGCATACCCTCTTTACGCATACACCGCACTCCACTACCGGCCTCTCCACGACAGTGGCGTATTGCTTGGAGGAGATCAGGGGTGGTTACTATTGGCCGCTGAAGACCACAATGGAGATACAGCACAACACGGACAACAAGGCACATCGTAATCCACTCGGGTACATTACTTCCAATCATTACTCTCCTCATAATCACATCACATCTACTATCTATCATGCTCAAGTAGTGAGGACATAGAACTATCAGCATATGTTGGCATCGGCCCACTTTTGAACTATAGGTCTATAGCACATCAGACCTGCTAACTAGTTGTGAATCGGCAACCTAGCACCTCTCTCAAGATCTTATTAGTATCATCAGCCAGCTTGAACCCATGAGAAGGTAAAGATCTATATCCATAGGATTGACCCTCTCTCCTCTCTCTCTCTCTCGATTCTCTATTTCTTTCTCCCTCCCTTTCTCTCTCTAGGAAAAAAAAAAAAAAAAAAAAAAAAAGACAGCCTACTTCTTTTCCCGGAATCACTAGCCCATCATAGACAATTAGTGGAGGGTGAGGGAAAGGGCCCTAAAACCAAAAAAAAAAAAAAAAAAAAAAGGGCAACCTTTTTCCCTTCCCTTAATCACTAGCCTAATGTACACCAAATAATGGGCATTAGTGGAGGGTAAAAGAAGAGGCCCTCAAGGAGAGAGAAAGAAGAGAGAGAGAATAAGAGAAAAGAAAAGAGTTAGAACCAGAGACCAAGTCATTCCTCGTGGGGTGAAAGGTCCTTTACCTACTTAGAGGAAGTACGGCAACTGATGATACTAACAAGATCTTGGCCAGAGGGATTAGGCGCGTGCAACACTAGCAAGGCAAGTTCATATTTGGGCTTATTGTCATGCTTCAGCATAGTTCTATCCTCCTCACTGCCCTAATCACTCTTTTCTCACCACTTTATATCAATGTATTTATCTCTTAGAACCACTTACTGCAGCAAACTCTTGTCTTGCAGGAACATTGCATGGCGCACAACATGGAGCTCTCGTCCTACTCCTGTTGAGCAGATCTTCCAACTTTCATAAACTCAAAGGCTTTTTCAACCCACTGCAAATCAATCACCTTCCTCAAATATGATGAACGTCATGGAGTCAAAAAAAAAAAAAAAAAAAAAAAAAAAAAAAAAACCCTAAACCCTAAACCCTAAACCCTAAACCCTAAACCCTAAACCCTAAACCCTAAACCCTAAACCCTAAACCCTAAACCCTAAACCCTAAACCCTAAACCCTAAACCCTAAACCCTAAACCCTAAACCCTAAACCCTAAACCCCTAAACCCTAAACCCTAAACCCTAAACCCTAAACCCTAAACCCTAAACCCTAAACCTGAAGTTGAGCGTGCTCGGGTGGGAGCAGTCTCTAGATTGGTGACCTCTCTAGGAAGTCCCCGATTATGTGTGCATGCGTTGTGAGGCGCTTGCTTTGCATGTGCTGAAAGGCACTGATGTATGATTGTGCTGCCCAGCACGTGTTATGAACCCCTCTGTCACCATGTCAAGATGTCTTGAGCATCGAAGCATGTGCCGAGAGGCACCCTTGCCATTATGCCAAAAGGTATATGTGGCATCTATCTCACCATGCCAAAATGCTTCCAGCTTTGAAGAATGTGCTGAGAGGCCATCTTGCAACCATGCCGAGAGGCATATGTGGTATTCATCTCACTATGCCGAGAGTCATATGTAGTATTCATCTTACTATGCCGAGAGGCATATATATGGCATTCATCTCACCATGCCAAGATGCCCCTAGCTCCAAAGAACGTGCTGAGAGTCACCCCTGCCACGATGTCGAGAGGCACAAGTGGCATCTATCTCCAAAGAATGTGCCTGAGAGGCACCAAAGTGATTAGGCGTGTGAAGTATCAGGATGGGTGACCTCTTGAGAAGTTCAGCCCAAGACAATTATCGAAAAAAAAAAAAAAAACCCTAAACCAGTCACATTTGCTCAACTTTTTTCTCTCTCCTCGCGAGAGCTTCTCTCTCATCAACGTCACATTCAAACAGCGAGATCTCTCCCATCTGACCTCAGATCCCGCTGAAACTTGTTTCATTCGATTCGCAAGGTCGGAAAGCATCATCGTCGAGCCGTCACACGTGGAAAATGGTTGACTGATGCTCTCGGTCTCGCGATTTCTCCCTCGAGAGGTATTTTTCAGAACGTTATATTCTCGGGGTAATATCTACTGATTTACTTGGCTGAAATATTATATCCTTATATCAGTAGAATCGTATTTTCTTGATTTACAGCTTTTCCTTCTTGATCATTTTATTTTGATGCTTCGTTGATGAGTAAATCATCGTTTTCATCGGCGGACCAATGTTCGGCCGATGAGAAACTGAGGGAAGAAGCATGCTTTGGGCCTGGCAATGGTCCGAAAATCAGAACCGTCGATCGCCTGAACGGTCGAATGACGGACAGTCAGGATTTTCCGTCGGCTGGAGATCCCCCGGTCCCAGAGATCGCGTCGATGCCAGCCGGCGCTGCTATTTCAACTGTTGATCTACAGATCACCGGACTAGATTCACTAGAGGAAAAGGTGCCGCAAGCGGCTGACGCCGTTTCCTCGGTTACGGTGTCCGTGCTTGCGTCAGCGAGAGCTGACACGGAGGGCACCAACGGGAGCTTAAATCCGTCCGTTGAAATTGAAATCAACGGAACGGATTCGATGCCGCAACTTTTTGCGGGCGTCGTTCTCTCGTGTGCGACGCCCATGACGTCATCTACGTAAGAAAGGGCGGGCGCAGCAACCTAGACAACCGGAGGCCAGACCGCGCCGGCTCACGGCGTCCTGGCCCAGATCAGGGCTGAGCCGGAGCAGGCCCCAGTAGCCGAAGCCACGCTGGCCGTGGCGGCTCAGTCTCAGGCCCAGCCGGCCGAGGTTGCGCAGAGCACGGTCGTGCCGGACAAGACCGCACAGCCCAAGGGTCTGAAGGCCAAAGCTTCTAGGATCCAGCCACCGGCCCAGACTAAACCGGCCCAGGCCCCACCGACCCAGGACCCAACGGCCCAGGCTGCTCAGGCCCGGACCGCTCAGGTCCAGGCCTCTTAGGCCCAGACCGAGCTGGCCCAGCACACCCAAGCACAGCCCACTCAGGCCCCAGACCTACTGGCCCAAACCGCTGAAACCAGAGCTGCTCAAGCCCACGCCAAGCTAACCCAGCCCACCTAGGCCCAAGCCAAGTCTTGGGCCCAACGACTAGTAGGACAACAGCCCACTCCTACAATGGAAAATACACCGAGACGCGAGTTACACCCCACTTATGCTGATGGAATACCGTCACGGGGTTACACTGATGAAGGGGGAATGAGAACAATCTCATTTTCTTCGAAGTAGGTCTCCCAACTGGCAGAGGCCTTCCAATTTTCATTGATAGGGCACTTCTCTATGAAACGTCCCCACCTAGATGATATTTATAGGATCTATTTGGCCCTAGGACATTATCAAGGTAAGGTAGTCATCGGTGCCCGTGATTATCGGAGCGTCTTTATCCATTTTGAGCTCGAGGCTGACTATCAGAAAGCTTAGAGTAGGACCACATGGGAGATTCAAGATACCATTATGCATACATATAGATGGACCCCATAAACAGACGGTCTTTCTTGAGGAAAACAACCGCACTCCATCCCAATTTGGATAAGTTTTCCTAGTCTACCAGCACATTTATTCACGCCTAAGGCACTTGAGTCTTTGGTGAATGTCGTCGGTACATTTATAGGCCTAGATCCACACGTTAAAATGTTTAACCGCCCAAGTTATGCACGAGTATGTGTAGAGATAGACCTCTTGGCCCCACTTCAACGCATGATCATTGTGCAGAATGGGGATGAGAAGATCTATTAAACAGTTATATATGAGAGACTACCTCATTTTTGTATCCATTGCATAGTGTTTGGACACACTATCCACACTTGTCGACATAAGACCACCTTGTCATCTTTAGAGTCTACTGCGATTTATTTATCACCTATGTCATATGATGATTATATCACTAAGGCAGGGAAGACTACACCTAGCCACCCTCCCATATAGAGCTCGTGTGCTCCCTCTCGACCACTACCGGTCTAGATTAGTGTCCCTCCAGCCGGTCCTAGGAGAATAACCCCACCTACATCGGTATCACATCTTATCTCCCAAGCATCCACATCCACCCAAAAGGGAAGGAAGATGGTAGTAGGCCCAACTCCCCCCATACCAATAGGTAAGGGGAAGACAGTCGAGACATCGAATGTTTTTGAGGCTCTAAGTACCTTGATTGAGGAGGCGGACAATGTTCCCATCATAGGGAACAGTATCAGCCCACGAGTTCGACGACACTCCCCCAAACATGGGGGGCCTACTACTACTTCACCTTTAATCTGTTCCTCTCCACTTGTCAGGCCTTTAGCTCTTACTACCTCTCTATCACCAACTAGCTCCCCTTCATCCGTTAGACCCTCTACACTCACACATCTTCCATTACCTATTAGCTCCCCATCACCTAGGTCTTCCCCCTCCCACACCACACCTCACCCACCCTCCCACCCCCCTCTATCACCCAATAGGGTCTCCAATAGGAGCCCACTAGGTACATCCCTATTCGATCCTCCTTCTCTTTCTCTTTCTTCCTCCCTACTACCTCAACCTTCGGATCCACCATTGAGCACACCCTTAGAGAGCTCAAGGGAGCGTGAGAGCCCTAGCGGGAGAGAATGCTTGACAAATCGTCGAGTAATCTCTCTTTCCTCTTTAGTGGAAGACACTAGCAGGCGCTCTACATCAAGTGCTGAGGACTCTAGATCTGAGTCCTCATTAGATCTTCCCATTGAGGGCATTGACCTTCAAAGAGGATACTAGAAAAAGATGGTAGATAGGACTTCACGACGATGCTCTCCATATGTCACAAAATCTAGGGCTCGTGGCAATAGCCACCACTACTTATGATACCTAGCCTTATTTGGAACTGTCAAAGATTGGGCAACCTCGAAACACAGTCCCACATTATTGAACTCATCAATAAGCACTGACTAGGCCTCATCGGGCTTATTGAACCTATGATATCATCAGATCACATTCACCCATTACTTAGACGCATAAGCATGGATCACTTTTATTATAACCCTATGAACCACATTTGGTTGTTCTGGAAGAGATCATATTCTATACAACTATTAGTTGAGGGACCACAACATGTTACGATGAGGGTATTAGGCTTTCGCCAAGAGCTTATATTCTCAATCGTTTATGTTTCACATAGACACCAAGATTGTGAGACTCTTTGGGAAGACCTAGTACGATATATGCAGGATTATCCTATACTAGTTGATTCTCCTTGGTTCGTAGTCGAAGATTTCAACTGTGTATGTAGAATCACTGAACGTCAAGGGAGACAGGTCCCTCGAGCCCATCACATGGAAATGTTCAATGATTTTATTTTTCGCGCGGCCCTTATTGAACCTCTTACTTTTGGTGAGGTCTGGACGTGGTGCAACGAGAGACAAGGAGGCGCAAGGATATATGAGCGCATTGATCGTTGCTTCACTAATAACATTGCAATAGTGCAATGTCTCATATTAGTCACACTCCTACCTCACTATAGGTCAGATCACACGCCGATTCTTATTCTCCCTGACTCGAGAGCTAGTACCCCTAGACCTCTTTTTAGGTTTCAGAATATGTGGACTCGACACGAAGGCTTCCAAAGCTTCGTGCGGAGTCATTGGCATGGAGATATCTCAAACTTTCCTATAGAGAACCTCAGTTACAAATTAAGGAATCTCAAACTTCACCTTAAATGGTGGAACTGGCATGTATACGAGAATATCCACACCCAGGTAAAAGAGTTGAAGAAAGAGCTAGCTGGGGTCGAGAGACAACTGCAGGCTCGATGGACTAACGACACTTGGGCCAGACGAGTTCGAGTGAGTGAGCAATTAGAAGAGGCTGCACGACGACAGGAGATATATTATCTCCAAAAATCGCACATCTAGTGGCTACGCGAGGGTGATAGGAACACACGTTTCTTTCATGCCTCGATCGCACACCGATCTCACTCTGATTATATATCTCTTCTAGAGATGTATGATCAGGACACATCTCGTATGCAAGAGGTAGGAATTGCATACCTTTGTACCCTTCTTTCTTCCCAGCCGATTGAGATCTCGGAGGATATACTCTCATCGATTCCATTCTTAATTACCCACCAGGAGATCTCATCCATTATGACCATACCTACTAGGGAGGAGATCAAAGATGTGATCTTCTCAATGAGTAGAAACCGAGCACCTAGGCCTGATGGTTTTCCAGCGGATTTCTATTCAACATGTTGGGACATCGTCGGAACCGATTTAGTTCATGCCATCAAAGAATTCTTCCACCACAAAGTCTTCTCATGAAGTTGGAAAGCCACCTTTATTGCACTCATACCAAAGGTGGTCAACCCAACTTCTTTTAGAAATTTTAAGCCCATCAATCTTTGTAATGTGTGCTATAAAGTTGTATCTAAGATCATTATAGCACGACTGAGTATTTTTCTTGATAGGCTCATATCTCCAGAGCAGTACAAATTTGTTAAGGGATGGCACATTCATAATAACATCATGTTAGTTCATGAATTAGCACAATCCCTTGACCAGGACATCTGTGGTTCTAATGTCATCATCAAATTAGACATGGAAAAGGCTTTTGATAAGATCGAGTGGAATTTTCTTACCGAAGTGCTTCGACGCTTCGGATTCACCGATGAGTTCATTGACCTGGTTGATGCATGCATTAGGGAGAACCATTTCTCTCTATTGGTGAACAACACTTCCACACCTTTCTTCACAGTCACGAGAGGGTTACGACAAGGTGATCTCCTATCACTCACTCTCTTCATATTGGTTGAAGAAGTCCTTAGTCGAACCCCTTCCCGAGTGGTGACATGTGGGCTTATCCAACCATATCACTCGAAGAGGGGTTGCCCAATCATATTGCATTCTTTGTTTGCTGATGATGCGATACTTTTTCTTAATAGGTGTGAAACATTCATCAAGGGACTCATGACTATCATCTCGAGCTACGAGCGGGCTGTAGGTAAACTCGTCAATGCCTCAAAGAGTAGCTTTATGGTTACATCTTCTGCCACCATTAGCACCATACGACACATACAAAACCTAACAGGGTTCTCGCGTGGTCATCTACCCTTTGACTACCTTGGATGCCCCATCTTCCTCAGATGCACTAGGGTTCATTACTTTGATTCCCTTTTGTGCAAGTTGAGGAAGAAACTTGACGGGTGGAAGCTTCAGCTTCTATCTTCAAGCGGACGCATCCAATTGATATGCTATGTCCTCATGAGTATGCCCTTGCACCTACTTGCTGTACATGGGGTACTAGACACTGTCTTACGAACTGTGAGGTAGATTTGTACCTCCTTATGGGATGGACAACTCGACGGGCCTCATCGTCAACGCCGAGTTTATTGGAAAAAAGCATGTCGACCGATGGACGAGGGTGGCCTAGGGATTAGACACCCTGAAGATATCCTTGATATGCTTCAAAAGAAACTCGTATGGTGGATGAGGATGACAAGATCACCCTTAAGGACCTTTGTACTAGTCAAATACGGGAATTGGGCTAGCCAACTTACCGACATAAAAGGAGGAAAGCGATGAGCAGATTGGCAAAGACATTGGTTGCAGATGAGGCCTTTAATCCGATAGTGAGTGGAACGAGACACTATCAGTGCTTGGTATGACACTTGGCATGCAGATACTCCCTTGGCCTCCTCTACCTCTTTTATGCCATCCTGGCCTCATCTTATGGTGGCTCAACTTCTTGATGGAGATACCATCAGATCACATTAATAGATACTAATGTATTCCTCGAGATACTAATGTATCTACATTAGTATCTCATTAGTATCAGTGCTTGGGGGAGTGTCGTCGAACTCGTGGGCTGATATTGTTCCCTGTGATGGGAACATTGTCCGCCTCCTCAATCAAGGTACCTAAAGCCTCAAAAACATTCGATGTCTTGATTGTCTTTCCCTTACCTGTTGGTATGGGGGGAGTTTGGCCTACTACCATCTTCCTTCTCTTTCGGGTGGATGTGGATGCTCAGGAGATAAGATGTGATACCGATGTAAGTGGGGTTGTTCTCCCAAGACCAGCTAGAGGGACACTAATCTGGACCGGTAGTGGTCGAGAGGGAGCACGCGAGCTCTGTATGGGAGGGCGGCTAGGTATAGTCTTTCCTGCCTCAGTGATATAATCATCATATGACATAGGTGATAAATAAATCACAGTAGACTCTAAAGATGACGAGGTGGTCTTATGTCGACAAGTGTGGATAGTGTGTCCAAACACTATGCAATGGATACAAAAATGAGGTAGTCTCTCATATATAACTGTTTAATAGATCTTCTCATCCCCATTCTGCACAATGATCATGCGTTGAAGTGGGGCCAAGAGGTCTATCTCTACACATACTCGTGCATAACCTGGGCGGTTAAACATTTTAACGTCTGGATCTAGGCGTATAAATGTATCGACGGCATTCACCAAAGACTCAAGTGCCTTAGGCGTGAATAAATGTGCTAGTAGACTAGGAAAACCTATCCAAATTGGGATGGAGTGCGGTTGTTTTCCTCGAGAAAGACTGTCTGTCAATGGGGTCCATCTATATGTATGCATAATGGTATCTTGAATCTCTCATGTGGTCCTACTCTAAGCTTTCTGATAGTCAGCCTCGAGCTCAAAATGGATAAAGACGTTCTAATAATCATGGGCACCGATGACTACCTTACCTTGAAAATGTCCTAGGGCCAAATAGATCCTATAAATATCATCTAGGTGGGGACATTTCGTAGAGAAGCGCCCTATCAATGAAAATTGGAAGGCCTCCGCCAGTTGGGAGACCTACTTCGAAGAAAATGAGACTATTCTCATTCCCCCTTCATCAGTGTAACCCTGTGACGGTATTCCATCAACATAAGTGGGGTGTAACTCGCGTCTCGGTGTATTTTCCACTGTAGGAGTGGGCTGTTGTCCTACTAGTCGTTGGGCCCAAGACTTGGCTTGGGCCTAGGTGGGCTGGGTTAGCTTGGCGTGGGCTTGAGCAGCTCTGGTTTCAGCGGTTTGGGCCAGTAGGTCTGGGGCCTGGGTGGGCTGTGCTTGGGTGTGCTGGGCCAGCTCGGTCTGGGCCTAAGCGGCCTGGACCTGAGCGGTCCGGGCCTGAGCAGCCTGGGCCGTTGGGTCCTGGGTCGGTGGGGCCTGGGCCGGTTTAGTCTGGGCCGGTGGCTGGATCCTAGAAGCTTTGGCCTTCAGACCCTTGGGCTATGCGGTCTTGTCCGGCACGACCGTGCTCCGCACAACCTCGGCCGGCTGGGCCTGAGACTGAGCCGCCACGGCCAGCGTGGCTTCGGCTACTGGGGCCTGCTCCGGCTCAGCCCTGATCTGGGCCAGGACGCCGTGAGCCGGCGCGGTCTGGCCTCCGGTTGTCTAGGTTGCTGCGCCCGCCCTTTCTTACGTAGATGACGTCATGGGCGTCGCACACGAGAGAACGGCGCCCGCAAAAAGTTGCGGCACTGAATCCATTCTGTTGATTTCAATTTCAACGGATGGATTTAAGCTCCCGTTGGTGCCCTCCGTGTCAGCTCTCGCTGACGCAAGCACGGACACCGTAACCGAGGAAACGGCGTCAGCCGCTTGCGGCACCTTTTCCTCTAGTAAATCTAGTCCGGTGATCTGTAAATCAATAGTTGAAATAGCAGGGCCGGCTGGCATCGACGCGATATCTGGGACCGGGGGATCTCCAGCCGACAGAAAATCCTGACCGTCCGTCATTCGACCATTCAGGCGATCGACGGTTCCGATTTTCGGACCGTTGCCAGGCCCAAAGCATGCTTCTTCCCTCAATTTCTCATCGGCCGGACACTGGTCCACCAATGAAAACGATGATTTACTCATCAACGAAGCATCAAAATAAAATGATCAAGAAGGAAAAGCTGTAAATCAAGAAAATACGATTCTACTGATATAAGGATATAATATTTCAGCCAAGTAAATCAGTAGATATTACCCCGAGAATATAACATTTTGAAAAATACCTCTCGAGGGAGAAATTGCGAGACCGAGAGCACCAATCAACCATTTTCCACGTGTGACGACTCGATGATGATGGTTTCTGACCTTGCGAATCGAATGAAACAAGTTTCAGCAGGATCTGAGGTCAGATGGGAGAGATCTCGCCGTTTGAATGTGACGTTGATGAGAGAGAAGCTCCCGCGAGGAGAGAGAAAAAAGTTGAGCAAATGTGACTTATACTCATGATACCTAATCTTATTTGGAACTGTCTCACACTATTGAACTCATCAATAAGCACCAACTAGGCCTCGTCGGGCTTATTGAACCTATGATACCATCAGATCACATTCACCCATTACTTAGACGCATAAGTATGGATCACTTTCATTCTAACCCTACGAACCACATCTGGTTGTTCTGGAAGAGATCATATTCTCTACAACTATTAGTTGAGGGGCCACAACATGTTACGATGAGGGTATTAGGCTCTGGCCAAGAGCTTATATTCTCAATCATTTATGCTTCACATAGACACCAAGATCGTGAGACTCTTTGGGAAGACCTAGTACGATATATGCAGGATTATCCTATACTAGTTGATTCTCCTTGGTTCGTAGTCGAAGATTTCAACAGTGTACATAGAATCGCTGAACGTCAAGGGGAACGAGTTCCTCAAGCTCGTCACATGGAGACGTTCAATGATTTTATTTTTCGCGCGGCCCTCATTGAACCTCCTACTTTTGGCGAGGTTTGGACGTAGTGCAATGAGAGACAAGGAGGTGCAAGGATATATGAGCGCATTAATCGTTGCTTCACTAATAACATTGCAATAGTGCAATGTCTCATATTAGTCACACTCCTACCTCACTATAGGTCAGATCACACGCCGATTCTTATTCTCCCTGACTCGAGAGCTAGTACCCCTAGACCTCTTTTTAGGTTTCAGAATATGTGGACTCGACACGAAGGCTTCCAAAGCTTCGTGCGGAGTCATTGGCATGGAGATATCTCAAACTTTCCTATAGAGAACCTCAGTTACAAATTAAGGAATCTCAAACTTCACCTTAAATGGTGGAACTGGCATGTATACGAGAATATCCACACCCAGGTAGAAGAGTTGAAGAAAGAGCTAACTGGGGTCGAGAGACAACTGCAGGCTCGATGGACTAACGACACTTGGGCCAGACGAGTTCGAGTGAGTGAGCAATTAGAAGAGGCTGCACGACGACAGGAGATATATTATCTCCAAAAATCGCACATCTAGTGGCTACGCGAGGGTGATAGGAACACACGTTTCTTTCATGCCTCGATCGCACACCGATCTCACTCTGATTATATATCTCTTCTAGAGATGTATGATCAGGACACATCTCGTATGCAAGAGGTAGGAATTGCATACCTTTGTACCCTTCTTTCTTCCCAGCCGATTGAGATCTCGGAGGATATACTCTCATCGATTCCATTCTTAATTACCCACCAGGAGATCTCATCCATTATGACCATACCTATTAGGGAGGAGATCAAAGATGTGATCTTCTCAATGAGTAGAAACTGAGCACTTGGGCCTGATGGTTTTCCAGCAGATTTCTATTCAACATGTTGGGACATCGTCGGAACCGATTTAGTTCATGCCATCAAAGAATTCTTCCGCCGCAAAATCTTCCCACGAAGTTGGAAAGCCACCTTTATTGCACTCATATCAAAGGTAGTCAACCCAACTTCTTTTAGAGATTTTCGGCCCATCAATCTTTGTAATGTGTGTTATAAAGTTGTATCCAAGATCATTACAGCACGACTAAGTATTTTTCTTGATAGTCTCATATCTCCAGAGCAGTACAAATTTGTTAAGGGACAGCACATTCATGATAACATCATGTTAGTTCATGAATTAGCACAATCCCTTGACCAGGACATCCGTGGTTCTAATGTCATCATCAAATTAGACATGAAAAAGGCTTTTGATAAGATCGAGTGGAATTTTCTTACCAAAGTGCTTTGACGCTTCGGATTCACTGACGAATTCATTGACCTGATCGATGCATGCATTAGGGAGAACTATTTCTCCCTATTGGTGAACAACACTTCCACACCTTTCTTCACAGCCACGAGAGGGTTACAGCATGGTGATCCCCTATCACCCACTCTCTTTATATTGGTTGAAGAAGTCCTTAGTCGAACCCTCTCCCGAGTGGTGACACGTGGGCTTATCCAACCATATCATTCGAAGAGGGGTTGCCCAATGATATCGCATTCTTTGTTTGTTGATGATGCGATACTTTTCCTTAATGGGTGTGAAGCATCTATCAAGGGACTCGTGACTATCATCTCGAGCTACGAGCGGGCCGTAGGTCAACTCGTCAATGCCTCGAAGAGTAGCTTTATGGTTACATCTTCTGCCACCATTAGCACCATACGACGCATACAAAACCTAATAGGGTTCTCGCGTGGTCATCTACCCTTTGATTACCTTGGATGCCCCATCTTCCTCGGACGATCTGTGAGGCGGATTTATACCTCCTTCTTATGGGATGGTCAACTCGACGGGCCTCATTGTCAATGTCTAGTTTCCTGAGAAAAAGCATGTTGACCGATGGATGAGGGTGGCCTAGGGATTAGACGCCCTAAGGATATCCTTGATATGCTTCAAAAGAAACTCGTACGGCGGATGAGGACGACGAGATCACCCTTAGGGACCTTTGTACTGGCCAAATACGAGAATTGGGCTAGCCAACTTACCGACATAAAAGGAGGAAAACGATGGGTAGATTGGCAAAGACATTGGTTGCAGATGAGGCCTTTAATCCGATGGCGAGTGGGACGAGGCACTATCAGTGCTTGGTATGACACTTGGCATGCAGATACTCCCTTGGCCTCCTCTACCTCTTTTATGCCATCCTGGCCTCATCTTACGGTGGCTCAACTTCTTGATGGAGATACTAATGTATTCCTCGAGAGGCACGGACTCTCATTAGATTTACTACCAGAGATCTCGTTAATAGAGTTGGGCCCTAGTGATGATTATTCGATCTGGACTCTTACCTTAGATGGACGTTTTTCTTATAGTTCTTCTTAAAATTACTTTAGAAATCACTCTACAAAATAGTTTTGGGGAGATCTCATTTGGCACCCTACTATCGTACCTCGAGTCTCTTTTTTTATGTGGAAATTGACACACTGTGGACTTTCTACAAATGATCGTATATCCATCACAGGACATAACATCTGCTCTAAGTGTCATTATTGTCCCATCACTCCGAGAAATGAAACTATGGGCCAATTATTTTTTCATAGTGTTATTGCTACGAAATGTTGGAACCAACTCTTATTGAATTGGTCCCTAGCATTTCATATTTCTCCTTCTTACACCACTAGAGATTTTCAGGAGAGTCTTTGATTCGCCGCAAAGCTCTAGGGGCAGCCCCTACCTACGTATTTCCATAGCATATATGTTATGGGAGATATAGAAAGGGCAAAATCTCTCTTATTTTGCAGGTCAATAGATGCGCGCACCAAAGATCATGAGACACGTCACACAATGGCTGAGAAGTACCCATCCTTTGGTGTCGCCTTCAGCGACATGTTCGGCCTCAATCTGTGAGGCCCTTAGGACCTGGGGAGTCCAAGCCACGCCTACGCATATAGAAATCTCCACTCGAGTCATCCGATAGAGACTGCCACCAGTTGGACACCTAAAGTTGAACGTCGATGGAGCAGCCCGAGGGAACCCTGAACCTGTAGGAGGAAGAGGCATCTTACGGGATCCTACGGGGAGTATTATCTTTGCCTTTTCTTATTTTTATAACATTCAAACTAACACTGCAGCAGAGGCTATGGCGATACGTGATGGTTTGCTCCTCTGTGAGGAACGCAATCTCCATGATATCGTCATAGAATCTGACTCACGAGTGCTTGTTCAGATGCTACGTGCAGGTTCTTGTTCACATTGGTAGCTTCAGAGTACTTGGATCGACATCATGCATTGTAGAGCAAGGATCACCGCCATTACACACCAGTTACAAGAAGGGAACCAAACAGCAAACACGCTTATTACACATGCAGTATGCACTCATTTGTGCTATGTATTCTCCTCTTGGCAAGAGATGTCACCTGAAGCTCGAGGTCAACATCACTTGGAGCAGATCGGTATGCCAGCACTTCGTATACGGCAAACACGAAGACCTGTCGCCCCCCGACAGTGGCGGATCACTTGGGCCAACCCCTAGCCAGCACACGACCTGGCGTACACAGCACCACAACCCACACATCTATCCTCCCATTGTGGATCGGAAGATTTCGCAAAAGTTTCAACCGAGATGATCAACCTCGGTCGCATCTACCACTTCATCTTTGACTTACCACTTTTCAAAGAGAGCTATCTCTTATCTTTCCTAGATCTCATGTATGAGGCCTAGGGATAAACATTATCTCAACATTAATATAATCGAATCTTCATTTTTTTTTAAAAAAAAAAACCCTAAACCCTAAACAACCCCCCTTAGTGGGAGAGTTGCCACCGGATCCCATAAGAACTCTGGAGTTAAGTGTGCTCGGGTGGGAGTAGTCCCTGAATGGGTGACCTCCTTGTGAAGTCCCATGTGCATGTGTTGCGAAACACTTGTTGTGCATGTGTTGAAAGGCACCACTGCATGATCGTGCTGCCTAGCACGTGTTACGAACCCCTCCGTCACCATGTCAAGATGCTTTGTGCATCAAAGAATGTGCCAAGAGGCACCTTTGCCACCACGTCGAGAGGCATATGTGGCATCCATCTCACCATGTCAAGATGCCCCCAGCTCTGAAGAAAGTACCGAGAGGCACCCTTGCCACCACGTCGAGAGGCATATGTGGCATCCATCTCACCATGTCTAGACGCCTCCAGCTGCGAAGAACGTGCCGAGAGGCATATATGTGGCATCCATCTCACCATGTCAAAACGCCTTCAGCTGCGAAGAACGTGCCGAGAGGCATATATGTGGCATCCATCTCACCATACCAAGGTGCCCCCAGCTCCAAAGAACATGCCGAGAGGCACCGCTGCCATGATGTTGAGAGGCGCAAGTGGCATCTATCTCCGAAGAATGTGCCTGAGAGGCACCAAAGTGCTTGGGCGTGTGAAGTACCGGGATGGGTGACCTCCCAAGAAGTTCGGCCCAAGACAGTTATCAAAAAAAAAAAAACCCTAAACCCAACCCCCCTTAGTGGGAGAGTTGCCACCGGATCTCATAAGAACTCTGGAGTGTGCCGAGAGGCACCTTTGCCACCATGCCGAGAGGCATATATGTGGCATCGGCCCAAGAGAGTTATATTCCAAAAAAAAAAAAAACTCCTAAACCCTAAACCCTAATAACCCCCCTTAGTGGGAGAGTTGCCACCAGATCCCATAAGAACTCCGGAGTTAAGTGTGCTTGGGTGGGAGTAGTTCCCAGATGGGTGACCTCCCTAGGAAGTCCTCGAGTACGTGTGCATGCGTTGCGAGACGCTTGCTGTGCATGTGCTGAAAGGCACCGCTGCATGATCGTGCTGCCCAACACGTGTTGCAAACCTTTATGTCACCATGCCAAGATGCCCCTTCTCTAAAGAACGTGCCGAGAGGCACCCCTGCCACCATGCCGAGAGGCATATGTGGCATCCATCTCACTATGCCAAGATGCCCCCAATTGTGAAGAATGTGCTGAGAGGCACCCCTGCCACCATGCCAAGAGGCATATATGTGGCATCCATCTCACCATGCCAAGATGCCCCCAGCTCCAAAGAAACGTGCCGAGAGGCACCCCTACCACGATGTCAAGAGGTGCAAGTGGCATCTATCTCCGAAGAATGTGCCTGAGAGGCACCAAAGTGTTTGTGCGTGTAAAGTACCGGGATGGGTGACCTCTTGAGAAGTTCGGCCCAAGACAATTATCAAAAAAAAAAAAAACCCTAAACCCTAAACCCTTTTGGGCTTTGGGGACTCCATATCATATTTACATAGACCTGGACTACTATTCGATCTGTTAGATGGACACCACCGAGGGCTGGACAGTGGAAACTCAACGTCGACGGAACATCTCAAGATAACTCAAGACCATCTGGAGGAGGAGGTATCTTACGTGATAGTACAAGATGCATTCTCTTTGCTTTTTCGAACTTTTATAATATACAAATTAATACTATGGCAGAGGCTATGGTAATACGGGATGATTTGCTTCTTTGTGAGGAGCAAAATATTACTAATATTATCTTAGAATCTGATTCCAAAGTGTTAGTAGACATGTTACGTGTAGACTCTTGTCCTTATTGGAGGCTCAAGAATATGTGGGCAGAATCATGCAATGTCGAGGATGCATCACAACCATTACGCATCAGTTCTGAGAAGGGAATCAGACAATTGACGCCCTTGCTATGCATGGAGTCAGATCGCGTCGGAGGATAGTCTTCTCTTTTTGGCAGGACATGCCTCTCAAAGCCCGAGGTGCTCATAGACTTAAGCAACTCGGCATACCCTCTTTACGCATACACCGCACTCCACTACCAGCCCTTCCACGGTAGTTGTGTATTGCTTGGAGGAGATTAGGGGTGGTTACTATTGGCCGCTGAAGACCACAATGGAGATATAGCACAAGACAGACAACAAGGCACATCGTAATCCACTCGGGTACACTACTTCCAATCATTACTCTCCTCATAATCACCTCACATCTACTATCTATCACCCTCAAGCAGTGAGGACATAGAACTATTAGCACATGTTGGCATTTGTCCACTTTTGAACTATAGGTCTATAGCACATCAAACCTGCCAAACTAGTTGTGAATCGCCAACCTAGCACCTCTCTCAAGATCTCATTAGTACCATCAGCCAGCTTGAACCCATGAGAAGGTAAGGATCTATATCCATAAGATTGACCCTCTCTCCTCTCTCTCTTTCTCTCGATTCTCTATTTCTTTCTCCCTCCTTTTCTCTCTCTTGAAAAAAAAAAAAAAAGAGACAGCCTACTTCTTTTTCTAGAATCACTAGCCCATCATAGACAATTAGTGGAAGGTGAGGGAAAGGGCCCTCAAAAAAAAAAAAAAAAAAAAAAGTGGGCAACCTTCTTCCCTTGCCCTAATCACTAACCTAATACTCCAAAAGGAATTACCCTTGTACACCAAATAATGGGCATTAGTGGAGGGTAAAAGAAGCGGCTCTCAAGGAGAGAGAAAGAAGAGAGAGAAAATAAGAGAAAAGAAAAGAGTTAGAAACAAAGACCAAGTCATTCCTTGTGGGGTGAAAGGTCTCTTACCTACTTAGAGGAAGTACGGCAACTGATGGTACTAACAAGATCTTGGCCAGAGGGATTAGACACGTGCAACACTAGGAAGGCAAGTTCATATTTGAGCTTATTGTCATGCTGCAGCATAGTTTTATCCTCCTCACTACCCTAACCACTCTTTTCTCACTACTTTATATCATTTTTATTTATTTCTTAGAACCACTTACTACATCAAATTCTTGTCTTACAGGAACACCTCATGGCACACAACATGGAGGTCTACACGTCCTACTATTGTTGAGCAGATCTTTCAACTTTCATGAACTCAAAGGCTCCTTCAGCCCAATACAAATCAACCGCCTTCTTCAAATATGATGAGCACACTAGAGTCTATCTCTAGTATTATCACATCCCCTCTTCAAAAGAGGTCTTTAATTCTCCATGTCATCCTCGCCCCTTGTGCAAATGAGATCTCACTTATGTAACCTCTGAATGAGGTCAAACTTTTATCACTAAATCAAATTTTCTTTCTTAAAAAAAAAAAAACCCTAAATCTTAAACCCCCATTAGTGGGAGAGTTGCCATCAGATCTCATAAGAACTCTAGAGTTAAGCGTGCTCGGGTGGGAGCAATCCTTGGATGGTGACCTCCTTGGGAAGTCCTCGAGTACGTGTGCATGAGAGCCACAAGTGGCATCTATCTTCAAAGAATGTGCCTGAGAGGCACCAAAGTGCTTGGGCGTGTGAAGTATCAGGATGGGTGACCTCTCGAGAAGTTCGACCCAAGACAATTATCCAAAAAAAGTTGTAAGTCTTTACACAGGCCCGATGGTTTTCTAGTTGATTTTTACATTTCATATTGGGATATCGTTGGCACTGATCTCATCTAGGCTATCAAGGAAATCTTTCGTCGTAAAGTCCTTACACAAAGTTGGAAGGCCACCTTTCTTGCACTTATATCAAAGGTGACTACCCCAACCTCATTTAGAGACTTTCGACCTATCAATTTATGTAACTTTATGTTATAAAGTTGTATCTAAGATCATTACACATAGATTGAGTAGTTTCCATGATAGACTTATATCTCCAGAGCAGTGCAGATTTGTCAAGGGACGGTACATTCAAGGTAACATCATGCTAGTACATGAACTAGCACAGTCTCTTGGCTAAAGGAAAAAACTTCCAAGTTAAGTTGCTCCACCAAAAAAGCCAGAAGGCACCTGCTCTATGCATGTGTTGTGAGGCACCTACTCTATTTGTCCGTATGTGCCACAAGGCACCCTTGCACTAACACACCACAAGGCACCCTAATCATGTATTAGTTGTTAGTTTTAATGCATGCATATTTAACAACATTTATAACTCAACTCTCTAAATAAAGTATATTATTAGGGCAAGTTCAGGTTGATCCTCAAGGATGGTGAAAACTAGTTTTGATGAATTTCTAATTTTTCTAATGCAAACATTAACTAAAAAGAAAAGAACAAAATGAAATATGATGAGATAAGTAATAAAAAATGTTCTTCAATACTTCATATATTTCTTCTGCAATTAATTTCATGTTTTAATTCTCTCGTCAGCTCTAGATAATAAGAAATGGGGTTTAAATGATGAGATGATTAAATCACAAATAGAGAAAAATAGATTAGAGATTATGATGTAGAAATATGAGAATAGTGATTGTCAATAAAATGACTTCTATTATTGTGAAGAATTATTTGAAATAATTAAAAGTAAAATATAAAATACATTAAATTAAATATAATACATAAATACCTTATTTTTCAATCAAATAACTAAACTAACTAAATTCGTGATCAAAAAATGAATTCTAAAACTAAAATTGGACTTTGCTATTCATCACATACCAAAGTCCTATAGAACTAAGAAAGTTTTAAATTAAAATATAAAAGCTAAATTAAACCTTGTAAATTCAAGTATAACTCTTTTTCTTTCCTTGTTTGTCACCCAAAGATGATAAAAGAGATTGCAAGCAATTATAATAAAGAATTTAACTAAACTCATAATGATGAAGACTCTGAAAAAAAACCAAACCTCTCTCATCTCCTTATCTATCACCCAAGAAAATGAGAAGAAAGAAATGTGTAAATTAGATAAATTCAAAAATAAGTTATCTTTTATCAATGTCTATCACCCAAAGAATGGAAAGAGAAATGAAATAAAAAATAATTAAAACTAAAATCGTAAAGAATTTTATTGATTACCAGCCACCTTGTTTTGAGATCCCCTTTATTCCCTTGCTCTCCAGCCTCATTCCCTACCTTCCAGCCTCCTACCCTCTAGACAACCATCCTCCTTTGTCCCCTAGAGAAGTGAGGAGCCTCCTTTCCTATTCCTCAAAACATAAAATCTCTCATTTTGTATTGATTTAACTATTTTTCTTTATTTTCCATCTTCAATCTTTCATTCTCATTTTCTAATTCAGTTCTATCAAAAATGGTATTTTTTATATATAAAATCATTTATTCATGAGTAATAGGGCTTCATTTCAAATTTAATATCAATCAGACAAGTATTGACAAAGAAATCATAATTTTCAAATCATCAATCGTATAGTTTTGATCTTTCTCAATTTTTTCTTGATTTTTCCTTGATTTGTTTCTTGACTTTTCCAATCATTTTAACCTATTAAGACATAGGATTCAAACGCTGGTCACCTACATGACAAGTGGGTCAATGGTCAACTAGCGCTCCACCAGGCCAATGTTCGCAAAGATTTAGTTTTACATCAGTTTTTCCAATAATTTTTGCAAGCATATAAGTTTGGATTTTTCTCCAAAACAAAATGGCCAAGACCACTTGAGGAGAAGAGACAATCGTTGGTCTGTCCCCACATAATAGGTGTGACGAGATCTTACCTTGCCCCATGCATTGGCTCCCACTAGTGATGTGGAAGAGGGGTGACACACATGTTCTACGTGGATCTTTAATCCACATGTGCCCAACTCATGTTCTCCCTCGATATGGGTCCACCCACTCTAGCAGTCAACCATTGAGTGTTGACTGGTGATGGCGAGCGGGACCCGTCTCCATCAGCTCAAGAGACACCGACAGTCTGAGTTCAGCCTGATCAACGACATTCCACCTCCGCGACATTACACGGCCTAGCCCTTCGGGACGACGACATTCCACCTCCGCGACGACGACGAGCTCGAGCTCACCCATATCTTTCTTTGTATTTTCACGTTGACTTGTTGGGCCTCGCGTTTGTGTGTTAGCGGGCCCAATTCTATGTGTGTGTGTGTGTGTTGTTGTTTGTGTCTCCCTTTCTTTAGGGTTTTATTAGGTCTCTCTTTGAGGGCCAATTAAAACTCTAAGGGGGGGGACCTAGGTGTCTTTCTTTTTTGGGCCTCTTTTGGGACTTATTTAGGTCTTCATTTGAGGCCCACTTAAGCACCATAAGAGGGCCCTCCTCTTTCTCCTTTTAGGGTAGCTTATTGGGTCTCTCTTTAAGAGGCTCAATACGCCCCTTTTGTAGCCTTTGTGGCTTATGGGCTTGAGGGTCTAAAGTGGGCCTACCTCCCCTTAGCCCACTTGTGGGCCCCCATATAAGGGGAGGTAGGACCCCCCCTCGAAGGAGCGCCGTACTTTTGAGAGAAATTATCGTTTTGTGAGTACCTTATCTGTGATCTAGGATAGGGAGGGAAGGAGGAAGAGGAAGGCCGTCGATACCCCCTTCGAGGACTTCGTTCCTTGTGACGCTGCTGCCCGAGAAGTCCCGCTGCCGCCTGAGACCACTGCCGCCGCCGGCCATCTCATTGCCGCCCAGGAGTTCGCCGCCGTCACCGGACGAAACGGTCGCGGTCGCCGCTGCAACCGCCACCGCCTCTGCTGGAACCCCGTCATGCCATCGTGACGAAAGGGGCTCGCTTCGCCTCCCTACAAGCCATCGCCGAGCACTCTGTCGGAGTCTCTCGACTTCTGGTTCGTCTGCCGCCTCTTCCTCCAGAACTCCACCATAAACATGCCGGAGCCGCCCTCCACCGCTCCACCTAGTCCCTGGCCGTTCGCCGATGAACGTCGACCTGCCGCCGACGTCGGAAGAGACCCTGCAGCCGTGCCGACGAGCCAGAATCAGTCCCAGCTCCTCACAGGCCCCCGCCAGAGTTTCCCGACGCTCCGCCGCCGTCGCGCCGTTTCGGGTGCTGCTTAGACGAGGAGAGCTCAACCCTCCCTGGTATCGTCGGCCGGATTGTCTCCTCTCTGCTCCGCTTCCCGGCGCCGCCAGAGAGGCCAATCCTTCCGGCGACGGTTGGGTTTCCGCCCCAACCGCCGACGCTCGGCCTTCCCGCCGAAGCGCCGCTGACGCTCGGCATTCCCGCCGAAGCGCCGCAGACGCTCGGCATTCCCGCCGAAGCGCCGCAGACGCTCGGCCTTCCCGCCGAAGTGCTGCCGCCGCGCGCACCCCGCGCCAGCTCCTGCATGCCCTAAGGCCTCCGCGCGGCTTGCCTCCCGCGCCCGCTAGCTTGCCCTTCGGCCCACCAGCGGGCCCACGCCCGCGCCGACCGTGCCACGCCTTACGACGACGGCTACGGCGACTCTCGACCAGGACCGACCATCGACGCTGAGCATCGCTCTTCACCAGACGTCCCTGCCTTTGTCGGATCTCCACTCCGTCACAACCCGCCGGGCTACACAGCCCTGAAGGTTAGCTCCGTACCCCTTCTTAAAGTTTAATTATCTTTCGAAGGGTTTTCTCGGCTCATCTCTACCGCCATCAGGAGCATGTAGACAGGATAGGACAGGTTATCTGATCGTGACTTCCGACGCTGTGCCAGACTCGTCACAATTCGTGAGCTGCAGCCCTAGGCTACTTCACGACAATAGTTCTACCATCTGTCTGAACGTGGATCGAGAGAGCCTCTCACTTACCATCGTCGAGTGTTTCCCTAGGCTGTCCTGGGTTGATCACGCATATTGGTACGCCTGCATATGCTTAGGTTACGAGGTCAAACCTAGAGTCTAGGGTCCAAACATTCTTATTAGATCGGTCCGACTACCCCATCTTGGGACTCGAGTTTCATTGATCAGGTACAAGGGGTTCTCGTCCCGTCCTACATCAACTGGCCACTAGGTCTCCCCCTTTTATTATTTTATTATTTTTTTATTTTTTTATTTTTTTATTTTTTTATTTTTTCTTTTTTTATAATAAATTCACCAAAACTAAAAAAAATCTTATTTTTTTCTTAAAATTCAGAATAAAATCCAAAAAAATACAGAAAATTTAGAATCAAACTCATATCATCTTGGAATTTTAAATATTAAATTTCTTATTTAATCATCATAATTCGTGATCACATTTAAATTTTGTCTTTAAAAAAATCAATAAATCAATGTTTATCCATGAAACTTTGTTATTTTGAAAATTATATCAACACATGTATTTTTCACCAAAATAAATCATAAAGATAGATAAAAATTGACATCTTAGTCATATAATTCAAATAATTATCATACCCCCTACCCCAATGTGTCGTGAGGCACCCGCTCCATCATTGTGTTGTGAGGTATTTGTTCTTAGGAAATTTGGCCCAAGCCAATTATTTGGCAGAAGTACTAGAGTGTGTGAAGTATTGAGAGGAATGACCCCTTGAGAAATTCGACCTAAGTGATGAAGACCAAAAATATAAAATCCATTGATGAAAAAATCTATAAAGAAATGATAAGATCCCTCTTATATTTGATTGCTAATAAACCTAATATTATTTCTAATATTTATATAATGCAACATTAAAAGTGAAATTTGATTAGCTAAACTATTAAAGTAATTTCCCTCTATGAAATTTAACTCAAATTACAAATTACTAATTTTCATCCTCTAAAATTCAAGTTCTCATCTGAAGTTGTCTCCCTCATGGTACATTTTGACCCATTTTGAAGCCATATGAATTTTTCTCACTAATCTTTCCTAGTGAAGTATATGATTTTTTATATCAAATCATTATTTCATTGAATGAATCCAAAAGTTCTTCTTTGGAGAAATAAGATTCATAGAAGAATGTACCTAAGTAATTTGTGCTGTAAAATATAAATTTTATTTATTTTCTTCAAACAAGTTGTCTTTGCTCATTGGCTTTTCTTCATATGTGTTCTCGACCTTGTCCCATTTTTTTATTGTTGAATTACAACTTAAAACGTTGTTAAATTCATACAATTAAGAGCACATTTCTAAAAACTTGTCAACTTAGAATTTGTTGAAAATAAAGCCTTATATTCATCTTTATATGGATTGTATTCAATTACACTTTAGGCATCAAAGTCAAAAGTGTGAGTAAATGCTCTCTAACAAATTTTTTAATGTATATAACTTGTGACATCAATTGAGGGAGGTGCAAATAAATAATGACTTTTGTCTCATGAACCTTCTAAAGTTATAGCAATGAGGACTAATAAGTCTTCATTATCTTGAAAACATACCAGATGTAATGAAGAGCCTCCTCTATGTATACTTGAGGATGAAACTTTTTAACATGCACCCTATCATTTAGCTCTTCTATGTCGGGTGATAGCCACTAGAGAGATACAAAGTTGTCATTTTTTTACTCTACTAGGTGACAACTGTCAAAGATAATTCGATGACCTATTTTATTGATTTTTAGATTTTGTAAAAAAATATAGAGATTATTCATGTGAGCCTTATTGAAAGAGAGCTTTTGAGACTGTAGACACTACACAATAATCCTTCCAAACACTTAGGATTTTGGTTCATTATCGATGCATTGCCGTCGTGATATTGGAACTCTATTTTCTTACTTTCAACTTAGTTTTTATTTTATATAGTGATAATTTTTGTGAATTTACTGAATTATTCTTCATTTAATTACAATTCTTCTAGCTTTTACATATCTTAATTTGATCAATTAAATTATTTGTAATCACTTATGTAAGAATTATCAAGTGAAACTCTATTCTTATCTGATTCGTGTTCGTCAATACTGATGTCATCCTAATGTTTACACCCTTATTTCCCTTTATTGTGAATTTTCAATATATTTTATTTTTATTTCTTAATATAAAATTTATAAAAAATCATATTTTTTAAAAAAAAATTCTAAAACATTACCTGATATTATATTATCTCACTATGATTGACTTGAAAATTTTTTATTATTTTTGAAACTTTTATTGAATTATAATTTATATATTTATTCAGAAATATTTCTAAATATCTAAAAATTAGTATTTTCTAGTTTTATAAATTTTAAATTTATGTGATTTACTATATAATGATTAAGTCACGTCAGTCATCTTAACTTCATTAATAGATCTCAGCTTGAGAAATTACATCATTTAATCAATCTTATCAAAAGGAATGGTTGCACTATCTATTATAGAGGTAAGTATACTACCAACTCTTGTTTTCTATAATGTCAAGCTACCACATTAAGGATTAAGGTGAGCTAATATCAGGCTAAAATAAGAAAATTCATAGGGAGTCTAATTTTCTCTCTCTTTCTTTATTTATCTATGTTTTTTGTCTTATGTTGTAGTGAATGGAATACACATCCCTTTAATTTTGTGCTTCTACAACAATGTTCTTGGTGTCACTAAGGATGACCAAGGCCAACATTAGTAGAGTGAACTAAATAAGCCTAGATTGACCATTATGTGACAATACAACCAAGGCAATTCCTAGGTTCATTATATTTTTATCTAGTACTTCTTTGGTCATAGATTTAAAGGCTACCAATTAGATAATCTATTCAATATTTGATCATTATATTATTTCAATTTTATAGTATTTCTCTAGTTCTTCTCCTATTCTTTCAATGTAAAACTTCTTTAAGCATACTTTTATTGAGATTTTCATTTATCTACATTTTTATAAAAGATGGGTAAGAGTAACCTTAGAAGTGAGCTCTAACTCAAAAAGCTTAAAAGAAAATTATAAGACAAAAATTCAGCTCTCCATGTAAGAAATTTACTCTAGCAACAAAAGAAAAAAAACATAGTATAAAGCCAATTGCTCATCATTATTTCTTTTTGTAGGCTATTTGGCCAAGCTTTCAAACCCTTCATATTGATTACACCAATTCACAATCAATTTGACATCCAATATTGAAGATCATTACTCTACCAACAAAAATTGTCATCCTACTATTTCCAACTACATATTTATGTTGCAACATTAAATTCTTGTCAAGGACAAGTCTAAAAGTCAATTAGAATTGTTGATACAGTGGTTAATAGATTAGGAGAATGAATCTCTTGTATAAAGTAAACGAGAATTGTGGATATAGTGTTAATAGTTATCTATGGCCTTATATTTGATGGTCGTAGTATTAGAAAAGGCAAAGTATTGCTCAAGGAAAAAGTTGTTATACAAGGCAGAGAAATCGCTAGGAAAATATTATCGACTGGTTTAGGGAACTGACTCTCTCATGTGAAGAGGATAGCTGGAAAGTATTGATCTCAACCACAATTGATGACGGTTAGGTTTACTAGAATATTCTTCATTCCAATCTCCTATCACCTACTCCCAGATGACGAATCCATTTATACAATATACATTGTGCAAGGTGGAAATAGATTTACAACCAGAAAGCAAGAAGAGAAGATTACTGGTAGAGGAGATTGTAAGCTGGGAGATCTTGTATTCTGCGTACATCTTCCAAACAGAGTTCTCGCTCCAATTGCGTTCTGGTCGCCAGTAACACCTCCTGAAAAGGAAAGTAAAAATGGCATTGCATAGAGGGAAAGACGATACTGTTAAATATTTTCCCCAAGGTAGGTAGGCGGGCTAATACATTGAATTGCATGTAGGAAGCACCGAGGGCAAGCCATTGAGCATCCATCATCTCAAACGCTATACAGTACAGCACATCAAAGGCTTCTTCATCTTCTGCAACCAGAATGACGTACGATCGTGGTGGAGAGCATATTTTTAGAATCAGCTCCATTCATTCTCTCAATTTACCCTCAAAAATCCCAAGTGTTGACTAACCAGACAGAATCCTTATGAAGTTGAGTCCCGGCGGAGATTTGGGTCTCACTGTCAATGGCAACAAGATAATATTCAGCAGACTGATAACAGAACGTGAGCATCTCTTGACGCACTGTGCCTTCAAATTACGCACCAGAGTACAGATCCAACATCTGAATCAGCATGAAGGAAACATTGATGCCTGCAACCGCAAATGGGTACTCCCAAGTGGCTCGAACACCACCTTGCTTGAACAGTAGTCTTCGGTAGGAAGCCTTCACTTGGAGTTTCAGAGAAGAACAAGCAATCAAATATATCAAGAGAGACCATTCGTGGGAGTGAACACGTGTCCCTGCAGAGATAAGTTTTGACCTTCATACCGGGTATGTCCTCGCAAGAAATAGGAGGTTCTCCAGTGAGACAAATCCACAGCCCCTAAGATTAAAGACGGATGTTATAGAATGACCACCTCCTATCAAACATCTAATAGATTAAGAATTCATTAAAACATACTCATTATTCCTATGGAGATCGAGAGATGGTGGGGCCATGGGCACTTTAGCTTCACATGGATTATTCACACGTCATTTCTAGATACGATATCAGCTAACTGTTAAATGACTGTTGTTATTTATTAGCATTACTGTTTGTAGGTTCATTCCATTAAGACCTTCGGTGGGGATATTCCTGAGCAAATGAAATCCTCATGTTATAAAATCGAGCAACAGATCTTTAGGAACCCGCTGCAATTCCACATGAGATTTATGCCTAACTCATTGCTTAGATGAATAGAGCACCATTGTAAGCCTAGTGTTTTCCTCTGTACTGACTTGGAGATGTAGCTTTGGCTTCGAACTTAGAACTCTTGCCAACCCTTTTTCTCCGTAGTCCCACTTAAACAATTTCAGCCATCAGAGAACCAACAAATAGCATACATTCATTTCTGTCCAAAACAAGGTTGCAGCCTCTTAGCCAATATCCCCAATAAGAATGGAAGAGCAAATCCGTTTCTTCTGATGGCCTCTTATTTTCCGTCATCCTTTTTCCTTTGAGTTCTTCCCATTAATTGAATATTTCAAATAACAGTCGATCAGAACAAGATAGAAACAGTAGGCTTTGATGTAGCACGACTGTTATCAATCCCAGCATATCATGGTTCAACCAGAACGAATGGTAGAGTGAAATCAGTGGATGGGGAATACCTAAAATCGGTAGATGGGTTAGGACCCTGCCAACCCATATCCTTCCATTGGTCAGAGACCAGGCCTATAAGATCAGTACCAGGAAAGGAAACTCTCCACAACGCTTTAAGAGCATCCTGCCCATACAAGAAAAGAATTTGCAATTTTTTTTTTGAAATGAAAGAGTACATAGAAAGGATGTTGATGCCAAATATTATTTTTCTCTGCCATCAAAAAACCAAAGCATGAATGAACAGAAATTGCATACAACCAAAAAAAAATCTGATTTATAGGAAATTAATGTCAATTATGAATCATCTTAATACGTTGCAAATCTAAGATCAGAAAAAAAGTGATCAATAATAAAAGAGGTTACTGAAATAAATAGAATTTTGGCACATAAGCATACACATAAATATAGTTGATTTTCAGATGAACCATGGAAAATCCACATATGACCCCCACCCCTGTTATTCCTTCCATGTCCCTTAAAACCAGATTCAAATATGATTTCAGCAGTTTTAATATGCCACTCAACGGATTTTACAATGCATGGGTTTCATTTATTCTGTCCAACGATATTTTATATAGATTGCAATCCCCACTGAAATCATGACTTGCATCAGGAAAATTTGCAGGAACTGTCCATCAAACTGGCACAGTAATGTATTTGAAAAATGAATGAACCTGGAGAAGAGATGGACATATACTTGATGATCAGGTCGTGTTTCATCAAATGATACTTGCAATCTATCTTTGAGCCTTTGTAACCTCTGTTCCTAAAAACAATTAAGAAAGACAAAAAGGTCATCAGTAGTCATTTATGAGATGATTTAGGGCGCCTGTGGGGAATTATTAAACCAAAAAAAAACATCGTATTTTATTCAATTATATTTAAGAAAACTGGCCAATGTTGACACTGCCAGAAGAGCCTTCCTGTCATACTGCAACTGAAGGCTTTCAATTAGTTACGTGTGAAGCAAAGCTTTCCTCAAAGAAGACAGAATTGGTCCTCGGCAAAAAGCCATATTGAGAAATTTGGACAGCTTGATTATGGTGATGCTGAGATTCTAAACTCAGCTATTTCAAAATCAGAAAAAATTTAGGTACTTTTTTCGCAAAGTTTGTTTTCATGTGAGTATAGAAAGCCCATGAAAACGATAACAAAACGTGGAAGTCATGGTTTTGGATACATGTATACCTTTTCTGAAGAACAAAAAAAAAAAAAAAAAAAAAACCAACAAAGCCCGTTGTGTGGTGGATCAACTGTAGGCCACATGCTCTAGCCTAAGCAATTCAAATCGCATAAATGTAGATTTCAGGCCTCTACTGCATTTACAGGGCCGTTAGTTACATCTAGTTGGTTTGACAATTAACTGACTCGAGTTCAAAGGGTAGAAGATTCTTCGTGATCCATCACAAGTGACAAGGAAATTACTAAACGTTGCTTAATGGGTTACTCTTATCTCAATATTCAAATAAAGAATCTCAAATAAGAACAAGCAAGCTTCGCACAATTTAAAAAGAAAAGTCAGAATAATACTAGAGAAGCAGAGTTTCTATTGATAACATTAGCGAAAGATGTGGTTCATAAAGTAATCGTTGACCAAGGCAAAACAAGTGGAAAATGAGTTATTTTATCAAACAGCTAAGGGATGATCCAGTGGCATTAAACCAACGGTAGAAAAACGTACTCCGTATTGCCCATGGTCTTCTACTCATAAAAGGGTTTTACACCCAGCTCTAGGTGCCCTTTAAGCGATATATAAAATGATTCACCTTTAGGAGGAAAAAAAATCAGTACTCAATGAGTTTTTACAACCTTTCAACATTTATGGTCCTTTCGTAAAGCATTGAAACATTATAAGAACTGACTAGCAGATAAGGACAGAAAAAGTAACACCACATTCCAAAGAACAAGATGCGGAGAATAAAATAGAGTCAGTTGGTGAGATAACTTTTCCAGGAAGTACACAAAAAACATGATTCAATAAGTAAGGGCAACCATGGCCATGCTTACTTAGTGTCATTGAAAATGCATGCGTAGCATGAGAAAAGCCCTCGAGCGAGGAAAAAACCGAGCTTGTAGGACGCGGGCAGCAGGAGGAGATCAACTCACCTGAAGAGGAGTCAAAACATAATCAAGAAACTTTTCACCAACCCCATGGCGTCTATAACCCGCACGGTTAAAGAATCCCCCAAGCCATGACCTCGATCCAACCATAGCATTAGCTGCAACAGGAGTGAGAGTGGGTGACCACCGAAATGAATTGGCCATGAGTTCCTACTCTGGCCAATACATGGTTGACCGAGAGCATCCCTGATGTGACTTTTCCCTAGGAGATTTAGGCAACTCACCGAAACATTGGGCAAAGTGCGGATTCACAGTGGTAAAACTACCCGGCCACGCAGGTTCTTCGGACCCCCTCGCATCCCCGGAGCGATGGTCGTCGTCCTCGTCGACTTGTTTGTAGGTTTAAGTACTTGGACAGAATTTTCTGTAAATATCTCTCTGTACGCGTGTGCCTGTGTAAACGAGAGGGAGAAAATAAGATCAAGTTGGATAGCCGATTTCTTAATGTAATGGCGGACCGAGATTAGAACTCTGTTGTCCGGTCTGCAGCACAATATGACAGCACCAAATCTGTGGACAGAGCAGACACGGCATAGCAAGGAGGATGTCAAAAGAACTCGGACCAAGGCGAGAATCAACGGCTCAGAGTAACGAATAGAATAAAAGGGGACCATTAATAAGTGGAGTAGAGAGGAAAGGAAGGGGCGGATGCAGCGACAACCGCGGTGGCTGATGCCGTGGCGTCGGCACCTGAATCTCATTGCCGACCATCTGCCTGGAGATGGCAGTCGAAGGGCGTCGACCTCCGTTGATTACGTCTGTCCGAGGGAGTAGAGAGGTGGCCGAGAGAGATGCAGTTGGGAGGGGGGAGAGAGAGAACCTGGGATGCGTCTGTATCGTGGGCAAAGACGCCGTGGATATCCCGTCGCTGAAATCATCCTCGAACGTTAACAAGCATCGCCAGCGACGGCGCGGATGAATGCACCGATGGGTTAGTGTGGGATGCCAGTATCCCCTCCTCGTCGTCTTCCTCAAAGTTGGCGCGCCAGCAGCCGGCGTCCCCGAGCCTCGATCGTGGCCTCTTCTCTGCAGCGACCTCGTTCCTCCGCCTTCTCCTCACCATCGCGTCCAGCAGTCCAATGAGCACCACGACCATCGGGCGGGGGCGGACTCCACGGCGGTGAAGGCGTCTCCCCCGCAAACCAATCGCCGCCAGCCAGTTCCCTCCAGCCCAAAATACGCCCGGCTTTCATTCCTCTTTTTTTAGGATTTTAAGGATAACATCTTTTAGACGAATACATTTGAGCTCGGTGATCCCCCTCACTTGCCCTCCGAAAAAATTAATGATTTCTTTGATTATATAAACGATCTCCTCGGTGAGTGAGAATCGGAGAGCTATCTTCTCTGGAATTCGACTAAAGGTTGTGTACATGACGGGAGAATCAATGAGAAAATAAGGGTGGAGTGAGCGAGAGAAATAAACTTACATCTACTTCCTTTCTAGCCAGGACAAGTGTACAAGATGAGAGAGAAAGAGAGAAGGGGGGGCATCTGTGACAGCCGTGAGGACGAAGAATAGGCTGTTCCTCGTGAGGAAGACAGTGCGCGCTCAGGGGACGGGATAGGACTTGCTGTTGCACATGCACTTGTAGGCCATGGGGCAGGTCTCCGCCTCCTCCAGTGACGCACAAACGAAGCTCACCATTACCAGCCGGCACGGCGAGCACGACCCGCACGCGTGGGAGCAGTCAGGCAGGCTCGACCCCGCTATCTGCACCGTCTCCGGGCCACTACGGCCCCGCTGGGTCCACCCCTCTGTCGTCCTCTCCTCCGAGGGCCCCGCCCCCTCGAGATGATGATGGCTTCTGGGAATAGTAATGACGCCTGCAATCGCCAAGTGAACGGAGAAAATGCCTTAGCGAAAGAGAGAGAGAGAGAAGACGTCTCATCAGTAGAGACGAGGACGGCGGACTTGGCTCGCTGTCGTCAACGTCAGGGAGAGGAGAGAGAGATAGAGAGAGAGAGAGAGAGAGAGAGAGAGCAAACCTGAGTGAGGAGAGAGATCTATGCGCCTCGCCAGCGAGAGGGATACCAGCGAGAGGGAGAGAGCGAGGACGAGTGCAGCCACGGCGGCAGCGGACGCCATGAGGGGTTGTTTCCGGTAGGCAGGCGAGAGAGAGATCGGAACTCGAGCTCGGACGGGTAATGGGCAGTGGTCTCCCCGCGGAGCCGCCGCTGTATATAACAGAGAAGAGAGGGGGTTCTTCATTGACGCACGTCACAGGTTAGGGAGGGGAGGTCACACGGGAGACGGTCGACGTCGCCGTGGCTTCACGGAGATCCTCCCCGGGGCCATTAACTGAGCCCAGCGGAGCTCGGTCGCCCCCCGCCGCCCGCTTGTTATTTAATGAAGCCGGGCGCCGCCTGCTCCTCCGCCGTCACAGAGGGCGAGCATCGTGATCCTCGTTAATGCTCCCCCAGTCCCCTGGCGGATTCGAAGAGCATCCCTAAGGAGGAGAATGTCTCTGTCTGATGTGTTTCCATGATTCAGACGGGCCGTGGGTTCCCCGAGGGTTCCAAACTTGGCCATATTAATGGTAATGCGTCGAATGAATGCTCTCATCCGTCATAGTAACTTAGCTTGCGAGCGTAACCAGGTTTCGCGTCTGCTAGACGTGACATTGAGCCCCACATGAGAGGGGCGCTGCGTAAATGCGTTGGAGAGAAGATCCGAAGAAGATTTTCCAGATGTCCGACCTGAGCATGGACCCGACTCTCCTGCCGGCGTTCACCGAGTCAGCCGCACAATCCTTCTAGCAAGCTCATCGCAGGTCAAGCTTTGAGAAGGTGGTGGGGCGGCATTTTGGAATCTTGAGAGGCCCAGAGAAATCTATCCGCCGCAAGACAACGTCCCTCCTCGAACAGAAGGAAATACAATTGCCATTTAATCGTAGGCATGATTATCGCACCCTCAACATAGAGGATCCAGATTCCTGTCATAGAACTTCACTCCCAGCGTAGGTCGGAACGGTAGTTTCTGTGGGCGTGCACGGTGTACGCACATCTGGCCCGGGATTGCACGGCGCGCCAAGCACGAACAAACACCACACACACACGTACCAGTGCATGGTGGCGTGGTGCGGCACGGTAGCAGCACAGCAGCAATACGGCATGGTCACACAAGCACGGATAGCATAATGCTGTAGTCTCGTAGGGTGCACGATGGCGTGCATCCATATGTGCGCACGGCGGGCACAGCACGATATGTCACGGCATGTGGGGGTGTGTATGGTACGTGAGGCATAATGTAACATGGCACGGGGCACTGTGGGCGCTCAGCGCAGAGAGAGAAAATTGTCCGCTAGCGGGAACATAATGGACACACATAAGGTCAACCTGCCTACGTAGAATGGGCACATAGGTGGCCAACCAGCACAATCATGCATCAGCCAGCACAAATGTATGTAATGAGTGTGTGGGAGCTTGTCTTCATCATACATATTCTTCAAGTATTTAACATATTCAGCTATGTACATATTCATCATACATAGTTGAGTAACAACGAAGTGAATTGTTTCATGTAATATGAGATTTTGTGAGATTTTGTAATATGAGATGAATATGTTGTAATATGACATTTTATAAGTAATGAGTTCCTTTTGTGTATGTGTACGACCACTCTTTGCCCCACACTTTACTGGCCACTAGTGATGTGGAAGGTGAGTGATGCACACATGTCTCTTACTGGTCCGTCCTTAGTCACTTTTGTGAGTTGATTATCAACTTGGCTGACCAATGAGTTTCTTTTTTTTTATCTTTTTATTTTATTTTATTTTTCTTCACTTATCTCAAAAATAGTATTATAAAAATTATATGAATTCATATAAAATCACATAATTGATCAAAAATTTACATTAATCAACTAAAAGCCACTTTAAAAATTTTAATATAAATATAAGTCTATTTATCATGAGTCAAGGCAAAAACTATGTTATTAACTTATGATAATGAAGACTTATCATCATGATTCTCAAATGAATATGTATTCAAGAATTTATATACATGACATAAGGTCAGGCATGAATGTCTTCATCTTGTTTTAATACTTTAATGCTCATTAATCAATCTTTAATCTCATTGATTTTGTATTCAAAAATAAAAAAATACTCATTATTCATAAAACATCAAGAACATGAATACATTAAGATTTAACTGTAAAAATAAATAGAAAAAAAGTTAGACATGATCTTAGCTTGATCTCATATGAGTTTTGAAGGATTTAGAAAATGAATGAAGATCTTTGATCGGGATTTGAATCAATTCTACTCATTTAAATCAAAATATGAATGAAACATAAGTAACTTGTTGTAAAATGTAAATAAAAAATGTAAGTAAATATTTAAGAAGTAAATAAATTATTATCCAAATTTAGTATGGGAACTAGAGACATTGATGTGACAGCTTGATTTTGTCTGGACATGCCACACGATGTAGGAAGTCACAAAAGTATCATTTAGAAGTGTTGCTCTGTTTGCAAGAGAAATCTGCCTAAAAGAGAGGTTGACCACATTGTCACCATCGTGCTCACTAATTGTTGGAAGCGTTGATTGAGTGAAATGAGGAAAGAATAGATGTTGTAATTGTGACTACCATCAAAAATTTAAAGATGATCGATAATATCTATTTTACCAAATAATAATTAAGAATTATCTTTATACCCTTGAACAACATAGGATTAACCTACCACAAACTACTACCAACTAGGAACTTAAGTCCTTAGTACTATAGCGTTTCACTCATTGTTGGATCATCCTTTCTGGTCACGTGCATGCTAAGTTTATGAACTCCCAACTGAATGCTTTACGCTTTAGGTATCATGAGGGTTTACCCACTATAAGATCTATCTTATCTGATAATATGGCTTGTTGAGCATCACTAGATCAAACTAACCCAAACTACTACCTTAAAACAAATGAGAAAATTTAGTCCCACATCAAAAGTTTTTTAGCGATTGAGCTGAATATATATCAAAGCTAAGTTTTGAGTTGAGAGATATCTTCTCCCAAAAAAATAATACCCATGACCATCTTAGGAGAAGGGAATAAGTGATTTATCCTTGTGCACATACATGTGTATGATGCTTTGGGTTAGCTGCCAAGTTTTGGCTTGCTAACATGTGTCAACTTTTTTCATTTTTTCTTCAATTTTTGAATAAAAAATTATGCTAAGTCCTTTAACTTCAAACTTTCAAAATTAGCAATATATTATTGTATATATTATACAAGTTAACACACAAAAATAAAAGAATACAACTATTTGAACATAAAAAAACTAACTTTAACAAGTCCCACATTGCCTATTTTCTGATGTTTGAGACAAATATATATCAATACCTCATTTCCTCATCAACATCTTTAGATGCCACATGTGTATGACCACTCCTTGCCCCACACTTAGCTGGCCACTAGTGACATAAAACAAACATGACGCACGTGTTCCCCAACTAGTCAGCCACTCAAGTCCATAGCTCATGGCTCCCCTGATTGTGCCTTGAACTTGCATGTAGGTTCTAGCTGGCTAGTAGGTACCCCAACCATGCCTCTAGCTTGTGTTTGGACCTAGCTGGCCAATGGTCCCCCCTTTTTTCATTTTTTATTTATTTTATTTTTATTTGATCTCAAAAATATGATTAGAAAATTTTATATAAATTACATAAAATCACATAATTAGTGAAGCATTTACATTAATCAATTGAAAATCAATTTCTCAATTTAACATAAATATAAGTTTATTTATCATGAATTAAGACTTAAAATATATTATTAATTAATTATTAACCCATGATAATAAATACTTGTTATCCCTCTACACCATTGTCAACTAATTAATTTTTTTTCTTCATATGCTTTTTACTTTTATCATAAACTTACTAATATTCTGTTCAAATATAAACAACCGTTAAACATTTCTACCTTTGAAATTCTTCCTATATGCTCTATACCTATTTAAATAATACTAGACATCTCATCTAGAAATCTTCACCATGACTTATTACATAGAGTGATGAATAACATTGAGATTCTAATTGAAATTTCAACATAGAAAAAAAAGTTTATTTAAATAACCACAACATCACAAAAAACACCATTAGTAGAGTTGTCCACATCATGGCTTCAAAACACCACTCTAATCTTACTTGGTTGAATAGACACTAGAGGGAAAGGTCTACTCACCTAATTGTTAAGCCAATTGTTTGGCTTCATAAGCCCATGACAAAAATGGGCTTATGGGCTTTAACCAAAATCAGGCCAAGGACAAGAAAAATCAAAAGCGGATCATCTATAATGAAGAGAGGGCCTCAAGATCCACTATTCTTCACATCTTTCAAGCATCTTCAAGCATAATATGGTCCAGCTTGTGACACTATTGTATCTCATGTTCCCAAGAACTTTAACACTAGAAGATCTCTTGATATTTGGCCCATTGAGAAACTTTGCTACTCCTATTTTGTTTAAGAAAAAATTATCTATCCTAAAAGATAGTAGTCTTCTTGAGCCAAATATTTGTTATTATTCATTTTGACTTGGAATAGAGACATGAATGAATTTTTGTAGCACCTTGATAATCCTTAAACTTAAAGTGTCATAGGCCTTTAAGTTGGTACTAATCAAAACATTTATAAACCAAACTTCTAATTAGTTTCGAGTATATGCAATCAGATAAGGTCGTATCCACTAGGATTGGGCTTTAAAATAAGGTTGAGAATTGATTCCATTGGTGATGAATAGGTGTGAGATGATAAGAAATGAAGGTATGAGGTAGGGAGATAGAAGAGTTTCTAGATCTTGAGAAAATCTCGAAATCAAGGGGTAGAAATTTAGGAGAAATGTGAGGTGATGGGTTTGTGTAGTAAAAGAACTAACTCCTACACTAACATTTAACTTCTACTCCTATCTAATCTTGAAGGTGAGAGATAATTGTGCTGCACTAGGATTCAACACTCACTGTACGGTCTTCTTTGCCAACCTAGGGCTCTAATCATCTGTAGATGAGTGCACCTCCTTTTTTAGCAAGCCTAACTTGCTCCATACACTCTTTACTCGATCAATCAAGACTTGTTGAAGAAAACCTCATTCAATCTCGAAGAAGAAGGGGAGAGAGATCCTTGAGGGTTTGTCATGTGGCCGGCCCTCATCCGGGTCCTTGAAGAATGCCTAAAATAAGATGAGTGAGGTACAATAAATGCCCCTAGCATTTTTCTTTTTTTACTCTTCTCAAGCTCAACATCATCACCTTTTTCCAAGGTCTTTTTAGACATTTAAATCTTTGATTTCAACACTCGAGGTTCTAGGAGGTTTTGCCTGAAGGTGCTGACTTGTGGGCCTCCGGTGTGGTTCCCACCTGGTTGCTTCAGTGAGCAGACCTTAGGGGTGTGGTTCCTACCTGGCCTGCGGACCCTAGACTGTGGTTCCCACCGAGTCCAACCTGCGGACCCTGAATTGTGGTTTCTGCTTGGTTGCTTAGGTGAGCGGATCTTGGAGTGTGGTTACCACCTAGTTACTCTGGCCTGCAGACCTGAACTCTGGTTCCTGCCTGATTGCTTAGGTGAGCAGAGCTTGGGGTGTGGTTATTGCCTGGTCACTCTAGCCTGCGGACCCTCGAATGTGGTTCCCACTTGCTTCGGTGAACAGACCTTGTGGTGTCGTTACCACCTTGTCACTCCGGCCTATGGACCCTGGGGCTATGAGCAGCCCATTACTCTCTTTGGCTGTGCACACGTTTTTGGGCTCTCCATGACCTGGTTCTAAAATATTTTTGCTCCATAGAATCTAGCTAAGTTCTGCACAACTGATAACTCAAAAAGAAATAAATGTTACTATAGATAATCCTCTTGACTTCAAAGTAGTCAAGTGGGATTAATCTATAGAATCCAATTAGTACTAAATGAAAAAAATAGAACATAGGTAATTGTATTGGAATGTATGAACATATCAATAATAATGAGAATATGTATTTTTTTACTAAATTTATGTAATAATTTTTAGATAAATGATTCATATAATCATGAATGTATGCATATTATCACACCTATTGCAAGTTATTGAGGATGACTAGAGTCATAAGTCTAGTGGATTGACAGATTCATGTAGTCAAATGTATCATGATTTTTAGAGAGCCTTGAAATGTAGAGGGTTATATAGAGCTACAAAGTATTTGTCTTAAGGATGAAATTATCTATATTTTTAGGAAGAGTGTTGGAACCAAAATTGTGATTCCAAAAGTAGACAAAAGCCAAAACGGTTTGGTTGGGCCATTGTAAAATCATGTTCTCTCTCTCTTTCTCTCTCTCTCTCTCTCATTATCCTCATTGAATTTAACTTAAGAGAATGGATTAAAGACTGAAAAGAAAAAGAAAGGATAATTGATATATAAAGGATCAATTCACTTCCTCCTCTTGATATGTGTGACTAACAATCTGAGCAACACCTGGTATTAGAGCCTAACTCAAATAGCAAGAACTATCCTTTAGAGGTAGATCCTCATTTCTGTTACTTCATAAAGTTCATGGGTCCAAATTCATTGTGTATTTGCACCTTCCTCATAAGATGTCACAAATTATAGACATTAGAAAAAAAATAGAGAGAATTTACTCAAATATTTAATGTTGATGCTTAAAGTGTAACTGAATACAACCCATATACAAACCAATATAAGATTTTCCTTTTTGATAAGTTTTCAAAAGTGTGTTCTTGATCTTAATGAATTTAACAAGTTCTAGAGTACATATAAAGAAACGCTAACAAGTAAAGACAACTTGTTTGAAGCAAATTAATAAAATTTATATTTTACACCACAAGTTACTGAGGTACATTATTATATGAATCTAATTTCCCTGAAGAAGAATTTTTGAATTCATTTGATGAATTAATGATTTCATAACAAAAGTCTTATACTGCACTTGGAAAGATCAATGAAAAAAACTCATATGGCCTTAAAATGGGTCAAAATGTACCTAGAGGGAGATACTTTCAGGTGAGAAGTTGAAATTTAGAGGATGAAAATAAGCAATTTGTCACTGGTCGAGTTAAATTTCATAGAGGGAAATTACTTTAATAGTTTAACAACTCAAATTTCACTTCGAATCTCATAGAAATAAATATTGGAAATAATATTAGGTCTAATTGCACTCAAATATAAGATGGATCCTATCATTTCTTATAGGTTTTTTGATCAGTAGATTTCTATTGATATTTTAGATCAATTTTGATCGTGCTGTCCATGGGTGTTTTCTTTTCTTTCCTTTTACAAGATCCTATTTTTCCAAATTTTCCTTAAAATAATTTAATCAATAGATAAATATTTTATCTTCTAGTTTTTTTTATTTTTAATACTAGAAAATAATCAAGTTGTCTCATTGATGATGCTTTAGTTATATTTAATAATTTATCAGTTTTTCTTGAAATAAAGAAATTTGTCACATGAATTAACATAAAATGTGAATTATTTAAATTAAAAACATTTACTATTGGTTTTAGAGTGATGTTATGAATTTAATTTAATTTTGCTAATTATATGATTTATGTAAAGTGAATATATTTCTAATTTTTAATCCATTTCTTGCCATGATTATCTAAGGTTAATGGTTTTGAAGAATACTTTATAAGTCAGAATATATTACTCATAAATTTAAAATTAGAAAATAGAATTATCTTGGATTTTTTAGGAAATTTATGAATTTTTCAGCCATTTGTTAGTAATTTAGAAATTATCATAATAATGAGAATACAATGCAGCGATTCATGGCCACATCACCATGAGTACATGTTAAGCGTTCATAGGCCAAGCCAACATTTTTAGGTTGCATCAACAGGTTATGCCACATCATTCATGTCCATGTCATCTTCCATGTTTCTTTTTAGATGGTGAAATGGAAGGAGATATTTCCGAATTTCATGATAGTTGTTGAGATATTATTGCATGAAAATTGAAAGAGGGCTTGTGTGGAAAGAGATGAAATAGAAGATTGGAGGAATTTGTAAGCTTTTAGGGACAAGTTCTCTCTAGGTGATAGGTAGAGACGAGTGGAGTGTCATTGGGCACTTGAGTTCAATTTTTCTTCTCATTGCATTTTAGTTTCATTCGTTCATATTTGTCATCTGAGTGAAAGGCATATGATGAGATTAAGGCTTTGATTCCAACTTTTTTACTACTTTTTAGATGATTTCACATTCATTTTCCAATACTCTATTTTTGAGTGACATACAAGTAGGGTGATGAGTGGTGTTTGCAAATTTGATTTCTGTTTTGAGTTGATTTATTTTTCCTTTTAGCTTTCTTTTTCATCTAGATAATAGGTAGGTGGCAAGCTTAATCATTTGAATCCAAGGAACAAAAGAAAATAGAATGGCAAGAATTAATGTGAAGATATCAAACCACTCATTTATTGGGCATGCATTACAAGGATGCGCATTTATTGGGCATCCTCCACAAATTATGGTTGGTCAAACAACCATTAATTGGAGGATTTTGGTCATATCTAACTCTAAGATTCCCCACTGGTGTTGCCATACAACAATTTGTATTTATTTAATAGATTTCTCTACTGAAATAAATTAAGATTCTTTTCTATGACATTGAAATTGTCAAGTGGAATGTGAGCTATTTGAAGACTTGACAATCACTATTAGAATATAAAATATCTTATCAATTAAGAATAGAAGAGAGAAAAAAAATGTTACTATAAGTCTTCTCATAGACATGAGGCTTGTTTAATCTCAAACTAAAGTTGAATTGGCAAATTCTATTTAAGGGATGCGAGTTCTAGTTGTCTTCTTGTGGTAAAAATTTATTACTTAGATAGTAATCCCATGATTTATAAATGTCTAAATTTCTAGTGAGGAAATAATAGTTTATTTGTGGTAGTCTACTTTTTCAATTAAGTAAATATTTACAATAAGCTGATAGGCACAATGGCTGTCACCGTGGATAGGCGTTCCAGTGGTGCATATCGGCTGGGCTCGGCTGGGCTCAGTAGTATGGGCTCGGACTGGGTCGGAGGAAGGGGCACGACCAAGTGGCTGGGGCGCTCAGGTAGACGCCCGAGGTCAGGCGCAGTGGCGAGTTCCAAGGGGCAGACGCGGTGGCACGCGGGTGGGCTTGCAGCGCACGCGCGGAGGTGCCATAACGATCGCGAGACGAATGCACGGTTGAGCGCGCAGCTAGCGGGCGAGCGGGGTTGGCGCGCTAGCGAAGGCACGGCGTGTACTGCTAGCCCGGTAACGACGACGGCATCCTGGCAGCGGCTCGATGGGCTGCTGACGGCCTAGAAGCAGCAGCGGCGACCTAGTGGTGATCCCCTTCATCTCTTTATCCTCTTGGAATGAGACTCTCAACCAAAACACACTTTCTCCTAAAGATGACGGCTCTGCTCTTGAGGGTGGCTCTCCACCCTAATAAAGGACCCCAAATGGGCTAAGGGTGGAGGGCCACGCTTGAGGCCCAAGACGCCAAAGCCCCAAAAAGGAACACAGAGAGTCCAAAATGGGCCCTCCTCTCCAATTGGGCCCAAGCACATATGGGTCTTCCCATCCTTGCCATTGGCCCAACATGGACCCTAGGGATAGAAGGTGCCACACAGAGAAAAACTAGAACCCACACAATTCACAGATGATGGGAACGAGTGAAGGGAAACATAAGATGTGGAAAACATAAAGGCACCTCAAGCTATATATTAGAACCTAGGGTCCTTCATTTTTGCTCGTGCTCTTGGATCTGGTTGGATACATGAGGGTTGGGTCTTCTCTGTCATCTCGAGCTCATGTAGTGGTGGAGATGGCTCCTATTTGCCACCACTCATTTTACCGTGCACACTTGAAGATGAAGCTTCCTACGACACACCCTACCATCATTTAGTTCATCTCCGTCGGGTGACACCTATTAGAGAATTATAAAGTTCTCATTTTTTCACTTTGTCTGAGATGATTTGATAACCCTCTTCATTGATTTCTAAACTTCACAAGAAGGTATAAAGATTGTTAATAATTTTCTTGTCTAAGAAAAGCCTTTGAGACCTTGGACATTACATGACAATCTTTTCGAATGATCAAGATTTCAACACATTATTCATACATTACTACCACGAGGTCGGAACTTTATTTTATTATTTTTTAATTAATTTAACTTTCATTATTATTTTTTAAACTTCAAAATGAAATCGAACAAATGTCCAAGTCGTTTTCGTCTAAGGAGAACCCTTGAGGCCATGAATATTATATGATAATCATTCCAAACACACAGAATTTCAGCGATCATTGATACCCATTTTCTCTACGATAATTTTTTATATGAGACTAAATTCTTTGTCACATGTTTTATATTTGGTAGTGCATGGTGATTCAATCTAACAATGCTTGGAGTGTCACATGACATAGAGGATAAGTGACTATCATCGGGACATAAGCAATATTCTCGATCATTATTTGGTAAAATAGACAATATTGATTATCATCATTAGTGACATAAAAAGTTGAAGAAAGTTGTTGACACATGATCTATTCTTTCTTTCCTTTGTGTAATCAAAGTCTCTAACAATCAACAAGCTTGTTTCTTCCTCGCTTCTACACACTCAAGGCCTTTGATGAGTGGTCAGCTCAGCCTCTTCCATCCTAGATAGTAGTGATAGTGTCATTAATCTTCTTCTTAGCAGATTTCTCTAGTGAGTGACGTAGAACTTCTGGACAAAACTTCTATGACTTTTAGTTCGATGTGGCATGTCCAAATGATTCAAAGCTGCTGGTGTAGCTGTTCAGGAGGTGACTCATCAAATGGGCATTTTTTTTAACTTTTAAATAGTTTATTTCCTTTTTTTTAGATGTAACAATTAGTTTTACAATATAAAACATGAATTGAGTTTTGAATGAATGAACTCCTTTCCTCTCTTGAAATCTTCTATTATTCTTCCAAGATCATTATAAACATCTCTCATTTGTTTTCTATTATTATTCACCATTAATTTTTGAAATATCGAGTTTCTATCATTCCACAAGTACAATTAAGATAGTCAAGATACTTTCTTATGTTTAATGCATGATAATAGGGTTATCTACAAAATACTGCTTCAATGCATTCTCAAAAAAAATCAGTTGATATTTACAAATAATTTTGTATCTCTTGTGTCAAATTTCTAGATCATACTTCATCTAATAAATGTGGTCAACTAGAGTTATGAGTGAAACTAAATCACTGTAAAATAAGTTGATTGGCATTTCCCTCTCGTTATTCATCCACATTTCTCTCTCTCATTATCTTTTTTTCTCTCTCTTTTTTGTCTGAAATTCCCTCTAAATCCACCTACATTCTCACTCTATTCCTTTCTCTTAAATCTCTCATCTTGTTAAGCTCCCTTACCATTTTAATAATTTATCTTTTTCTTTAATTTGTGATAAAACACTAAAATTGCTTTACATTAAAAGTGAAAATAATTCTCATGATAGATTATTCTTTCTCCTTGCATTCGACTTGAAACTTACATTTCTATTAAAAATCACGTAAAGTTTTGGTTATAAATCTAACTAGAAACTAGGTATTTAAACTCAACAACAAATACTCATCATCTTTTTGGTGCTATTGTTGGGGAGATCAATTTTTAATCAGTGTTAATTGCTTTAGTTTTTAACATTTCAGCAATTTTAGTAGATATATATATATATATGTATATATCTATCTATATATATTAATCATTTTCGATTTTATTTTAGTTAAATAGCCATTAGATAATTCATATAAAAATTAACATAATTTTAATGTTGTTTAATTTTTATTTATATTGTTTGAAATTTAGAGATTTGAATTTAAATTCTGCAAAATTAGGGTCTTTTAATTGACTATTTATATTTGAAATTGAGTTTATAAATTGATTTTATAAATTTATTTTATAAATTGATTTTCTATTTTATTTGCATATCATTGTGAGAATCATATTATAGGTTAGGATTATTGCTAAAATTAAATTTGATAAACTTATTTTATGAATGGTAGATGCAGCTTGCATCCTATTCTAGAAAACTCTTACCTATTTTAAATTTGTTTAGTTCTTAATTTAATGTCATTTTGTGTGATGTTAAGTTTTAAAACTTTTCTTTAATCAATTATTATTCTTTTGACATTTATAAATCTTAATTTGATCAATTAAATTATTTTTAATTATTTACATAAGAATCATTAGGTGCAACTCTATTTCTACTTGAATCACGTTAATTAGGGTGTTGATGTCATTTGAACTATAGCACCTAATTTTTTTCATGAATTTTAAATAGATTTTCTCTTCATCATTTAATTTACAAATCATAAAAAAGTCATATTCTTTGAGAAAAATAAAAAATTACTTAATATCAAATTTACTTGATTACATCACCGTGATCAACTTGAAAAATGTTCACTATTTTTGGAGTTTTTTATTAAATTATAGTTGATATATTTGTGGTAAAATATTTTAAAAATCTAAAAATTAATATTTTCTAATTTAAAAATAAATAAATTTGTGTGATTGATTATGTAATGATGTAAGCTATATACATATTCATCATACATAGCTAAGTAACAATGAAGTGAATTATTTCATGTATTTATATACTAAACTTGAGCATTTTCACCATCAAAGTGGATTCCATGTCATTTAAGCATTGTTGGTTGGCAAGAACTGCTTTTCAAGTTCTCAAACACAAAGTCCTCTTAAGTATTAATGTGGGCATGTGCTTGGTCCTTTATATGTGGACATGATCAAAGATTGACATTGCTTGATAAGTACATATTTGTCAGCATGGCTTTCTCCATTTCTAGCATGTGGACCATCTAAGAGTAGTGATTCCCCTTTGTTAGCAATGTAAAATTATCTAATTCTCATATAAATCTCTATCAGAGCTCCACAATGGGTCAATTGTCATTCAATCTTGTGACAAGATGACTAACTTTAAACCCACAAGATTCACAGTATAGATCAAACTATTGCACTATTTTATATCATAACAATTATCACATGCAATAGAGATATGTGAGGCATTTACATGTGACAAAAATGGATGAAAGAGAATGTAGATTGGCACCACTTCAGAACAAAATTCAATGTGGCAACCACGTGCTGGTTTGAATCAACCTTAACTACTGTGAGAAGGTGAAACCAACCAAGTGCCTTCATGGGTTGATGCCCTACTTTGACAGGCTATTTGAAGTAGTGGCAAAGGTAGGCAAACTTTCCTACCAACTAAACTTGCCATGAAGACTAATAATCCATCTGATTCGTCATGTTTCTTTTTTTAGGTCGTATCATATTGATGAGAAGGACGCAACACGTAATTATCTTCAGTAGACACCATTGAGAGTACACACCAAATACACAAACAAAGTTGATGTAATCTTATATCACATGGAGGTGAATCAAAGTGGGTGGTTTAACAAACTTATCACGTTTACCTTGTCGTCAAATGGAGAAGCTAATCAGAAGAGAACGTGACTTGGGAATACTACATTGATCTAACTTTATCGTCAAGTACCTCAAGGCACATCCTCTGACAAAGACGTTGAAATTCAGTATGGGAGATGATGCCGCACCTTCAACATGGAAAATCATGATCCTTGTCATAGAAATTCACTCTCGATTGTAACTTGGGGTAGTAGTCTATGTCAGCATGAAGGACGTACTCAGAGTTAACACAAGACAGCACGAGAAAGCTCGTAGGAATTGGCGTCACACACTCAACAGCACATGGTGACATGATGCAGCGTGATAGCAGCATATTAATGATGCGGCGTGGCCACACAGGTATGTGCAGGTTAGCGCGACCTGAAGCAAAATGGTGTGCGACAATGTGTGGCAGGTAAGATGGCATAAGATGCAGTGGTGCGTACATGCACAGTGTGCACGGCAGAGACACAATGAGCGCCCGCTAGTGCAGGCTTAATGGACCCATGGGAGATTAGTTGGCACAAACTCGTGATAATTGCGTGAGGTCAGTCGACATGGGCGTGCATAACAAGCGCACACGGAGCCAACAGGCATGGGCACATGCCAGGCTCACGTACCTAACTCTCCCCATATACCCATATAAATAGAAGAACATCGGCAACATCCGAGGTAGTGAGTATGAATGCTCTAGTCTAACAGTCTTTTCGTCTACTTGTTAGTTGTGAAGGAGAGTGATATTTACCCCAACCCAAGTCAAACATTGTGCTTCCATGAAGGAAATGTCCAAAACTATTCATACATTTGGTACCTCGAAGTCAGCCCCACGACTTGATCCTAGAAGAGGCTCATGACTAGGTCAAGAGTCAACAAGAGGCTGGCCTATTCAGCGATCAACGCTCACCTTGTTCGCAGAGTCCCGAATCGGTCGAGCACCGAGGAAGTAAAAAGAACAATAGGATGATAGTGGGCTGGGCCCAGATCGCTTCGACACCAGCCCCCCCTCCCCACCCATGAAGTTTTAATGAAAATAGGGGAGGGGAGAGGTGACGCGAGGGCCGCTGAAAATGCTTCTGGCGATGATGGCGTCGTCGTCGCTGCTTTCCTCCACGTATCTCCCCCCCGGCGCCACCTCGTTCCACCGGGGGGCCTTCGGGGGGAGGACGCGGGGGTGCCGGCCTTCCGTCGCTCTCTTTCCTCTTCCCTACGTGGGCCGGGAGCGGCGGTGGGGGATGGCCCCCGTGGCTCCTCGGGCCGACGCCTCCGAGGGTCGTCCTTCCGCGGTCAGTGGTTCCTTCCTCTCTCTCCTCTGCTCAATTTATCTCCATCTCTGGGCGAGGGAATCTCTGTGGAGAGCTAGCGCCGTGGACGGAGGCGCTGCAGGCTACGGCCGCTGCGATATTGATTTGTGGATAATACGATGGCGATGTCCTTGTGGATAATGCGATTTCCTTCCTGTCTGCCGGTAGAAATATCCTGAAGAATGCCAGCGTGTCGTATCCCGTGCTTCTCGAGGGTGTGCTCTGGCATGTTCGTGGAATGGAAGAACATTGGGAACATTGACGATTCTACAGGCCAAACGTGGGTCGGCGAGAAAGCGTAGGTTGTGGAAAGGTTTTGCCCGAGCTGGAGACAATTCTATGATTAGGATACTGAGGGGGATACGTTCCTGGGGAAGCCCAGCAGCTTAGGGGTGAGATACGAGCGACTCGCCCCGGTTAGAGAGACAGAAAGGGCTCTTGAATCTAGACCCCGGACGTGGATGCCGCTTCCAGACTTCCTCGGGCTTAGGAGAGAGAGCCCACCCTGCAAAAGTTTCTTGGGAAGAGGAAAAATAGTGATCAGAACGAAAAGGAGCTTTCTTGAGACTTTTCAAGTCTTCCTGCAGAGAAGTCCCCTCCTTTTGTAGACATGGATGAAATGGTGTAATCCGACATACATCCATGCATCTCCCTCTGATGTGCATGCTCTCGGCGTCCCTTGTGAATGGGAGAATGAGATTCAGCGTCGCTCGCCGGTTTGCACAGACTGTATAAAATTTTGACATTTTCAATACTTCCACACGAATTTAAAAAAAAATTAAATCCAACGAGGCAAAGCCACAGAGTAGAAATATCAGACAAAAGTTGGCGTAAAGGATATGAAGGTTGAGAAAATGAACGGCTTGCACACGTTCTTTAATGCCCAGGGTCACCAAGATTACCATTATGTATGTCCACGGCGCATTCGATCTTATATGAGCAAGTTGGTGTATGCCTGAGCATGATTTTGATCAGTTGGAAGAGGGAACTGAATGTCGATTATAACCTTGTGCAGGAGATTCCTGGGCCTTGCAACAATCCATCAGCACCAAACTTAGTGCCACAGCGTGGGATGCAGATATTGGAAAATATAATTGCAGCCTTCCTCGTCTTTGTCCAAATCTCGATTCCACTTCCCCTGGCGGGATTGGACTCGGGGTTTATTTCTTCATCAGAGGCTGTTCTTTATTCACCAGATACCAAAGTTCCAAGAAATGGGGAGCTGGCTTTGAGGAGGGCAATCCCAGCCAATACAAACATGAAGGCCATTCAGGTCAGGCTTTTTCTTTCTTTGGCCCAGCATCGCCGAGAATGTCGGTTGTTCTGCTTCTGATAGAACCATGGCTCTGTGGTATCTTTCTTCAGGAGTCTTTGGAGGACATTTCGTACTTGTTGCGCATTCCTCAGAGAAAGCCTTTTGGTACAATGGAGGGCGACGTGAAGAAAGCTTTGAAGGTTCTGTCGACACCTTGTGGCACCTGCTTTGATCATTACACCCTTGGTGCTATGCCTTTTGGTACAACTGATTTACGCTTCACCTTATTAATGCAAGTAATCTACATCCCATGGGTCTACACTAGTCCAGACTTAAACACCCCGATGCATAAATCTTTTCAGCATTGATTTTGCAGTTTAAATCTCCAAGAATTTGCAGTTTTTACTTCTTTCTGCCTCTTGGAATTTATTTTTTTGACACACATGATCTCATCTCCCAACTCAACGCAGCTGTAGACTGCCCAGTGAGAATGCCTCCAAGAATTTGACGTCGTTGGCTCTGTTTTTCTGGTTGAATGAGCATTGAGAATACATATATCGTTGATTGTAACATGCACCCTATCGGGGCATCCGGACTGAAAAATGATCTAGGGACCGAAATTTTTTCCCTAATCCTTGGCAAACATTTCCAATAACTTCCACCGGTCTGTAGGTTCATGAATAGCCTCGGATGTTGGATGCATCATTGCAGAGGACTGCAGATGTCATCGTTAGTTTTAGCATAAACTATCCATTCTATACATCGGCTCACTGAAAAGAAGCCCACAATCCAAGGTTTGGATCAGGTTGACTTTTTAATAGTGCTCAAGTTTCTCTGCTTAGGAAGCAGATGGCGCCTGCTTTAGTGTAGACAAAGGTTACACGAATGTGCAGTACAAACCATCTTTCATGAAAATTGTACGTCCACTTCTTGTAGTCCTTTGTCATACTGCTAGATATCTTGAGTCCCTCGCGCCAATTATATTATATTGGTCGAGATGCTCCTAATGTACGCCAAACCTATTCGTTATTTTTTAGCTTTTCTCGGGTCCAATTCATTTTTTTTTTCAGTATCTCCACTAAATAGGGATCAACTATAAGTTGAAACCTATTGGCAATATCCTAAAATGACCCTTTTTCTATAACTATTTCTGTAATTTATTCCAATGCCCATGCCCTGACTGGATCATTTTCTTCCCAGATTGCAACAGATGAAAGGGCATCCATCTTGGCCGGTATACCAGCCGACCTTCAGGAGAAAGGTTCGCTGTTATATGCATCTCTGTTAGATGGCAAGGTATGCTAGATTTCAGAAATTCGCCACCTGTTAAATTGTTTCAACATAGCTTACACATTATTGGCTTAATAATCAAAGGATCCATTATATCGTATTATCATCAATCAATTGTTTCGGTGGTTCTTGTTCCTTTTCACTGTTTGAAATTAGGCCGAAGAAGAAGGACAAAATCTTAATTGTGTTTAGATTCTTCAACCGATCACAGAGAGGGCACCGATGTACCTTCCATCCAAACAAATCTTCTGTTGATCTAATTGGGCAAAATACTTGAGCAAAGCTGTCAATGAGTGGAACAATTTCACGGAAGACCATTTTCCTAAGATTCCATGGTTGGCAAGTTTTTACATAATCACATCACTTGTCTGGGGGTGAATGGGTAGCTGATAAGTTGTAAAGGCTTACCCTTATGTTTTTTTTCTCCTATTAAGTTATATTATAGACTTGAGGAGCTCGCCTGTTATGCTGGAGCCGCATGGCCGGCAATTTTGTTTTCTCAGGCATTGAAATAGTTGATGTATCGAATTCATGGTATGTTTCGGATCACAGAACACATGAGAAACTGACTCTCTCCCTCGAATCATGAGAACGAGAACATGGAAGGGCTCTTAGCATAGAGTTGTGTATGTGTATATATAACCGTAAGCTATCAGGTATTCACCGCTCATTACTAAATGCAAGTTTCTGTGGTTTCAGGGGGGCTTGAAGGACCTGTTACAATTTGTAAAAGAAAAGGACCCAGATAAGGTTTCCGTCAGTCTTGCATCTTCTCTGGACACTGTTGCAGAACTGGAGTTGGTACAGGTAAGTCTTGTTTAGCACGGAGGATGCTGCCCCCCCCCATGGCTGGTGGCCTCTTTGACTTAATTGACATGCGAGGAGTTTGGCTACCAGTTGGTTATGTAGCCATGGTGTTGCCTTCTTGCCAAAGGCAAAGTCGGAACCATTATCTCCCATAGGTTTATCTGCTGCTTAACCTCACAAGCTTTTTCTTTTAATCTCCATGATTGTGGCAGGCTCCTGGTTTGTCTTTTCTGTTGCCTGAGCAGTATCTGAGATACCCCAGGTACGACCTTCTCTTTGGTTTGATCATTGTGGGCGTGGAAAGTTTCTACAGGTCGGCTTGATTTGCAGCCGATCATGGTGCTCCCGTGTTCTCATTCATTCGAGCAGATCTTCCTTGCTTGACCGCGCACCGCGGCGTTTTCCAGGCTCACGGGAAGAGGACTCGTCGAGTTCACCTTGGAGAAGGGCAATGGCTCCACCTTCTTCCCCTCCACCGGCGGCGAACCCAAGAGCACGGCCACAGTCCAGGTTTGTCGGAGCCGTCATCATCGCCTCGTGCTCTCCCCGAGGTTCTCATCTCTTGGAATGGCGGCGGATTGACGTGATCAGTCGTTTTCTGCGTGGGGGAGCCTTTTTACTTTCAGGTGGTCATCGATGGGTATTCCGCGCCGCTGACGGCGGGGAACTTCGCCAAGTTGGTCGTGGACGGCGCCTACGACGGGGTGCGGCTGAAGTGCGCCAGCCAGGCGATTCTCTCCGACAATGAGGCCGACGATGGCCGCGGCTACAGCGTTCCCCTGGAGGTGATGCCTTCCGGGCAGTTCGAGCCCCTCTACAAGACGAAGCTTAGCATCCAGGTAACCCACCCACCCACACACCCACCGCAGAGCGGGTCGTTCGTGATTGATTGATTGACCAGATTGATCTGATTTGATTTGATTGATTTGGTGATGTTCCACCACCCTCTCGCCGGCGGCGTAGGACGGAGAGCTGCCGGTGCTGCCGCTGTCTGTGTACGGGGCGGTGGCGATGGCGCACAACGCGGACTCGGACGAGTACTCGTCGCCGTCGCAGTTCTTCGTCTACCTCTACGACAAGAGAAACGTAAGAAAAACCGTCGTGCGAACTAAGCTCGCTCTGTGATTTTCATGGACCGCAGCGGCAGCGCCACTAAGCTAGGCTCATCTTCCTCCTCCTGCAGTCGGGCCTGGGAGGGCTGTCCTTTGACGAAGGCCAGTTTTCCGTCTTTGGGTACGGTATTTCTGATATCACCCCTCCATGGAAACCTCTGTGTGTTAAGCGGGAGAGAGAGAGAGAGAGAGAGAGAGAGAGAGAGAGGAAAGATTCCATATCGTCGTCGTCTCATGGTTTTGGTGGGAATCTTCGCAGATACACGACGGCGGCGGGGAGGGAGGTGCTGGCGGAGATAAAGACGGGAGACGTGATACGGTCCGCGAAGCTGGTGCAAGGGCGGGACCGCCTGGTGCTCCCGAGTGAGAGCTGACCCCACCACCACCACCGTCAGTCGTCGAGCGTTGACCTTTCTCCGATTCTTTCCGGCAGCGTCGTTTCTCTTGCTCCAGAGGCTGAGGGGAGGAGCTCTCGCCGCCGTCTGTCTGACCGGCGAGCTCTTCTTGTATGGTATGGATGTATGTATGGATCAATGAATCATCAGACCACCTGACTAGTGACTAGTGACTAGTGACTGGTGACTGGTGCGGATGGCGAGAGCAGCCTCCATTCTTTCAGAGGAAGATGAAGCACTCCAGGGAGACGAGAGGATTCTCCACCGAGTCCTCGAGCGCCGCCCTCGGCGGCGCCGCCATCTTCCGGGTCGCGCCACCCCCCGCCGGCGGGGCTGCCCGCCGCGGCGACCCCGTCCCCGCCTTCCTCATCGACGAGCTTCTGCTGACTGCTCCTCCTCCGCCGCCGCCGCCTGAGCCGGGAGAGTGACGGTCCTCCGCCCCCTTCGCCATCGGTGAGGCGGACCTTCGGCCGGACCTCTCGCCGTGGTCCGTTCCTATTGCCGCCGCCGGCTGTCTTCTCGGAGTGGACCTGTCCCCATTCCGCGTCGACGGCGTGCCCCAGCCGCCACCGCCGGCCCTAACATCGTTCCGCTGTTGGTGGTGGTAGCGGTGGTGGTGGGTCTTCTCCGCCGGAGACCTCCGCTTCGTCGGAGGTGGGGCCGACGAGGAAATTTCATCCGCCTCTTCCCTCTCCGTCGGCGTGGCGGAGACGAAGCTCTCGCTAAAGCTCCAGTTCTCCGACGCTGCGTCGGATTTATCCTCGGTGCCGCCGCCTACAGGTGCCGCCGCCGCCGCCGCCGTCCCTTCAGCGGCGTCGGGCGGCTTCACGGTGGCAATCTCGCCGCCTACCCGAGATTTAGGATTCGGCAGGACTGAGGGCGTCTCCGTGAGCACCTCCTTCACCACGGCCTCCTCCTCCGGCGGCGGCGGAGGCAGAGAAGAATGCGGAGGGGCGGCGGCGGCAGATCCGCGGCCGAGAGTGACCGCCGCGTCCTGCTCAAGCTTAGACCCGTTGTTCTCCTTGTTCTTCCTGCTGTTGGCGGAGACTCGCTTCTTGCTGAGGCAGCTCCCCATTCTCCGGCGAGCTCCGAAGCAGCTCTCTCTCTCTCGCTCTCTCTCTCTCTCTCTCTCTCTGTCTCTCTCTCTCTCTCTCCGTCTCTGTCTATCGTTCTCTCTCTCTTTTCTATCGCTATCTGTGCAGGAAGGAAGGGAAGAGAAGAGAGCGACGTTTTGACCAAGATCTGAATCCATCTCTCTCTCTCTCTTGCGGCGACTGCATTTTCTATACAATTCGGCCGCATGGGCGGGTCCACCGCCGGTCGGTCCTACACGTTGACTGGGAACAACAAACGGCATGTGGTGACCGAGTGCGATCAAATGAAACGGCGCGAAGAACAAGATTTAGATGGCCCCACCACGTTGCGGCGGGCCCGACTCAAGCTTTAATAATTACCCGACAATTCGGCCCAGTAAGCCTTATCTTCAAGGCCCGGGCCCAAACGGTACAGACGAGAGACACCTCACCCGCCTCCCGCCTGGGGAGGCCGACGGCGGCCCCTTCGCCGCCGCCGCCACCACCGGCGGTGGTGGAGGCTCAGCTTCTTCTTCTTCTTCTTCTTCTAATTACCTACCGCCTTTACAGGTCAAGCGAAAGACAAAGGAAGGAGGCGGCGCCGCGGGAGGAGCTGCGGCGGATCGCCGGTGGCTGGGCTCAGCCGATGTTGGCCCTCCAGTCAGGCGGCGCGGTGGTGGCGCCGTCGGTGGCGGCGGCGGGCTTCCGGAAGGAGACGATGTGGCTGCTGACCATGTACGCGGTTACCCTCTCGGAGACCCGGACGTCCTCCATGCGCATCTCCCGCAGCCGCTGCGCGTACTCGGGCACGCAGACCAGGTCCCACACCACGCCCACCCCGCCGGGCTTCAGCACCCTCACCACCTCCCCCAGCCCCCTCCCCCGCTCCGCAGCCGCCGCCGACGCCGACGAGGATCCCCGCCGCTCCCTCCCCACCGCGCTCAGATGCACGGCGGAGACAACCACGTCGAAGTATCCGTCCGCAAAGGGCAGGCGGCGGGCGTCGCCGTCCCGGCAGGTGACGTACTCGCCGACGCCCTCCGCCCAGGCCCTCCGCAGCGCCGCCACCGCGGCCTCGCGCCGCAGTGCCAGGCCGACCACACGGCCGCAGCTCCCCTCCTTCTTCAGCCGAGCCGCCACGGCGTTGAGGAGGATCCCGCGCCCGCAGCCGACGTCGAGGACGGAGCGCACAGTGGACCAGTCCGGGACCGCCTGGAGCATGCGCTGGGCCATCTCCCAGTGAAGCGCCACCGAAGAGTAGAGCACATTACCGGCCGCGAAGAGGAGGCAGACGGAGAAGAAGGCCGCCACCGAGCCGACGAATCCGACAAGGAATCTCACCACCGGAAACGGCACGAGGAGCGCCGGCACCAGCCGAGCCCTGGCCCCCTCGAGGCCCTCGAGCACGGCGGAGAAATAGAGCAGCAGCGAGAGAGAGAGCGCCGCGAAGAGAGCGGCGTGGACGAGGAGGAAAGCCAGCGTCTGCCCCTCGCCGGTGCCGTAGACGGCGTAGATTTGCCTCCAGTCCCTCCCTCCGCCGCACGACTTCCCCGCCAGCGAGTGGTCGATCGAGCACCGCCGACGGCCAGATCTGAACACCCGATCCGCCATCCTCCACTGGAAGACTGCTCCTCCACCTCCTCTTACTCTCCTCGTTCTTCTTCCTCCGCTTCTGCTCTTGTCACGGCCATTTGGCGGCGACTGAGTAGGAAATTGACCGTACCGGTGGCAGCGGAGGAGCTAAATAGCGCCTCGGCGGAGGCGGCCGGTACGGTGGCGTGGAAATCGGCCTTGGGGGGGGGGGGGAGGAAGAAGAAGACTGACACCGGCGATCGCCCGTGCTCCCACCGGCCGTAGGCGGTGAAGAACACCGCGTCGACGGCTAAGTAACTTGTGCCCGCCAGCTGGCGCCGTAAAATCCCCGATCGCGCCACTCGTGGGCGCCTCTCAGCCGTGCGATCGACCATTTCGGATCCCTCGGAGCGCTCAGATCTTCCCTCCCCCGGGAGTCGTCTTTTCGGATCTCCCCTTTCACAGTTTCGGGCGTCCTAGGATCGTGTTGGTTTTTTTAAATGGGCCGGTTTAGGTCGTCTACTCTCTATCTCATCAATCCACGCACAGCGACCCCACATCCGACGCATTAATAATAATAATAGTAATACTCAATAATAATAATAAGAATAATCCGGATGATACGAAGAATAAAAAATAATGTAAAACCGGGGTATTCGCTCCATCCAGATTATTTGATTGCGTTGGAGGCGGGGGGGTAATCGGGGTGGTGGATCATCTCCGCTGACCTAGCCCCGTCCACGTCGTTGACGTTTGGCTCTTCCTAGCTGTCCACGACGTTTCATCTTGGGCATTGACTCTTCCACCCCGAGGATTGATTCCCTATCCCTGCAAGGAGACGGGCGGGCACACATGCATCCGTTCTATTTTATTTATTTATTTATTTATTTTTAAAAAGGGGAGGGCACGGCGGAGCTTATGAATGCATAGATGCGCGCGTGTTTATGCTCGTTTTCTTTTCATCCCGCTGGTCTCCTCAAATATATATATTTTTTTTTTATAAAAAAACGCAGCTCAGGATTTCTTCCTCTTCTCTGTGTTTCCTCTTCCCCGTGGTTGGTCACGTGACCAGCCACCAGGGCACCACCGAGCGTGCAGAGTATTCGAGAATATTCCTCGCTGGTTGGCGCCCTGTGAGGCCACATTTTTGCAGCGGGGAAGAGATAAATCTAATGGCGAATGAATGTATGAATGAACGTGTAGAGATATGCTGATAAGTGCCAACTGCGGCGGCGGCCCCTCGCTTTGCGGAGGCTCCACTTCCTGTCAAGGCATATTTCCCTCCCTTTCTCTCTCTCTCGCTCTCACAGGGGAGAGTGGGGGAGAGAGAGAGAGTGCTGGGGGGTTGGTCCTCTCTTTCTCTCTCTTTCTCTCTCTTTCTCTCTCTTAGTTTTTTATCTCTCTGCGCGGAGGCCTGAGCCATGATTTCTCTGCCCACATCCATCCGTCAATAATGATAATCTCCCTCCATCTCTTTCTCTCTCTGTCTGTCAATTCCAGGGCGACGCGGGCAGATCTTAACAAGAAGGACGTCGCACGTTTCCCAACATATAGATAGATAGCATAGATAGATAGAGAAAGAGAGGAGAGAAAGTCCTTGAGAAAACAAATAAAATTCCCCCTTCGAAAACCAAAACTCCTCTTCCCCCGCCTCCTCGTCCATCGGAAAGACGGTTTCGCCTATCCTCTCTCTCTCTCTTTCTACCTTTCCCGGGGGACTCGGCAATGGAGGAGATGACGGGGGACTCGACGGCCTCGGCGGAGTTGGCGGCGGCGGCGGCGGCGGGGCTGTGGGGGACCTGGCAGGAGCTGGTGCTCGGCGGGGCGGTGCTGCGACTCGGCGCCGCCGACTGGAGCTCTATCGCCGCCGAGCTGCGCAGGCGGTTCTCCCATCCCTTCACCCCTCAGGTCTGTGCCGGAGCCTCCCTCCTTCGCCTCCGTCCTCCCTCCCGTAGCATCTTCCAATTATCAGCATCTATTTTTCAAAGCATTCCTGAGGAGCGGCGGGGGAGAGTTGGCGGTTCTCGGCGGCGAGCGGCGCCGGCCCCGTCTCCCTCTCTCTCTCTCTCTCTCTCTCTCTCTGTTCTCGCCCGCGGTTGTTCTTTTTTTTTCCCGATGGTCCGGGGAAAAACTTCCTTTCACAAATGGCGACAGGGCGTTTGAGAAATGTCTTTCCTGCCCTTCCGTTTTCTCCGCCGCCGCCTGTCTCAGGGGATTTTTTTTTTTTTTTAAAGAGACAACGCCTGCGCTCCTCAACTGTCCAATCGAGGCGGATATTTATTGCATTAAACCCTTGGCTGCTACTTTTTTGTGAAACAGTCCTGTATATACTTTTTTCTCTTACTACACGACCCTACATCAAACCCTTTTGGGAAAAGTTTTTCTTTGCGGAGGCCTACGGAGATTTGCCACCGTTTGCGCCGATTATTACAATGGCACCCTCGACTTTCTTGTCAGAGTCCCCGTCAACGCGCCAGAAAAGTTTTCCACGGCGTCGAGGCCCCCGTGTTTGATGAGAAAGGATGATTTTTTTCTTTCCTCTTCGGGGCACAGAGAGTGAGAGATGATCACGAGTAGTAGATAACGACACTCGGGGAAGTCTGTAAGCCTCCTGGAAGTCTCCTTGGACTGTTTGGGGGGCGGGGGGGCGGGGGGGGGGCGTGTTGACTTTAATCTACTCGATCGATGAGGAGTTGACTGACGCCTTTCGTGGGGCCCGCACGGCGGGGTTTGGTTGGCAGGAATGCGAAGCCAAGTACGAGGATGTCCAGGAGCGATTCTCCGACTTTGAGTGAGTTCCTCAGTTGACCTGATGAACCCCACCTCCCCTGTGCGGATTCTCACCTTGAGGCCCAATACGCAAGACAAGAGTTGAATGGGGTATTTTAAAGTGGTGTCTGTGGTTGCTTGGTTTTATTTTATGATCATGTTGTCATGTTCTCGTGTGATCACTGTTATGGTCGGTGATTCCGTTGTCATTTTCCCCTCTGGAAAATATTGATGAGGCGGCAAATCTACGGATTTTTCTGGACCTTAATTTAGATTTTTGGTGCGTTGAATTTTTGTTTAAAAGTCATATGTTCTAAGTTTTTTTGTTCTTGAGGCCTGCTACAGAGCAGAGTTCTGCTAACTCTTCTCCCCCATGTTTTCCAGCGATTGGTTTGAAGCGCTTCGGAGGCAGAGAGTCAAGGAACTGAAGATGGAGCTTGCCAAATCGGAGGACTCCATTGGGTTAGTGGGTTGATTTTACCTGCAGAAACCATTTTCTTCTTTTTGGAAAATGTCCAGCATATCTTCACTTGAGAATAGTCATGGGTTGATGTAATGTGGCCGAGATCAAGAGGTTCTTGGACCTGGTGGAAAATAATTAATGAGTGCGGTATGACCTCGAGAATAATCAGTATTGTGATCTCTGGGAGCAATCAGCTGGGTCTGAACCTCGATAATACCATAGAGATTAAGACAATTGAACGTATTAGTTGGAAATCGAGTTCATTCTTGCAGTAATATATATTATATCTTCGTATGGAACGACATGGTGCTCAGTAATTTCTATCTTTTGTTCCTCAGATATTTGCAGTTGAAACTCGAATATCTCAAGGCCAAGGTGGAGAGTGAACAGGGTGTGGACTACAATTCTGGACGCTCGGAGTCCCCTTTCCCCAATGAAAACGTGGAAGTTACCGATGACGCTTCCAGCAAGGAACCCTTCAACGACAGATCCTCCGCTGGGAGCTTCATAGACGAAGTGAGGAGCGGTTGGTCGCCTGACGCTCCGATCTTAGCTTCTGTCTCGGCACAAGGGAAGGAGGTCAATCTGGAGGTCTCCAAGGGCTCTGCTTGGACCATACTCAGCTTCAATGGTGATGCTCCTGTGATGCCAGGAAATCTCAGAAGGAAGAGAGGAGCGAGGAAGAGGAGATTCCATGTCGAGGAATCCAAGGGTCTCCACAGCCAGGAGACAGCGGGGCCAAGCAAGGAAGGGACCGTCAGTGGAGATTCTGTCGAGCCTTTGATGAATCAACACAGAGGAGATCTGGAAGGAATCTTGGATGCAATTTTGGAGCACGAGGCTGTCTCTCTTTTCTCTCATCGACTCGACAGCCAGGTGAGATGAAGGACAAACAGAACAGGAGCCCGCCCACGGCACGCCTGATCATTTTCTTCCAATAAACACTTCAGATCAGAGCATGCGATTGTTCCTTTGACATGGAATCTGATTGCTCTTCCGACACGCCTGTTAATTTCTGATTGTTCCTTCGACAGAAGAAATCGCGGTACAGGAAGATGGTCCGCAGGCACGTCGATTTCCAGACGGTGAGGTCAAGGATAAGCGACGGCTCGATCTCGTCCGCCAAGGAGGTGTTCCGGGACTTGCTCCTGCTCTCCAACAACGCTCTCGTCTTCTTCTCCGAGGACTCCCCCGAGCACAAGTCCGCCGTTGTCCTCCGGGGGCTCGTTGCCGAGAGGCTCTCAATGGAGGCCTGTAGCCCCAGCCGGAGCAGCACCTCGGTGATCAGCGAGCAGTGCAGGATTACCAGGCCCGCTGTTTCTCAGCTATGTGATCAGAAGCCGACTGCACTGGAAGAGAAGCCGGAGGAGGCCCCAGAGAAGGGCCTCCCGGAGGATATCTCAGGCCAGACGCCTGTGCCGAAGAGGAGGGGGGTCGGACGACCAGCGATGGGGGCCAAGCGAGGCCTCAAGAACCCGAAGGCGTCTCCTGCCAGGGCGAGGAGGAAGATCGAGAGGTGATGATATTCTTTTTTCTTTTTCTCTTTTGTTGATAGCTGTTGGGTGGCTCTGCCTTGACAAAGTGTAAGCTGGGTGGAAAGAACAGGGGGGAGGGGGGCTTCTCCGTCTTCCGCCTGATCATCCATCATCAAGTCAACTAACACGTCCTCCTGTAAATGATGATGTGGGTGTTATGAAAGACTGCCTGACCTTACCATTCTCTCAGTGGTCGTTGATGACAGCTTTGATTGCCCTCGCAAGCAGGCTGGACACGTCTTCGTCTCTCTCTCTCTCTCGATGGTTATTTTGATGCGACTCTTTCCAGAGTCTGGATTCAGACGCAATACCAATCGAAGGGCGATTTACTTGTTAGATTTAGATTTGGGTCCCCCCGATTTGGCAATGCGATTCCTGCAAGATTTTCACTGGAGCCGATGCTCGTTCGCCGTTGGATGCGGTGAAATCCGTAGACGCTCGGAGAGAGAGAGAGAGAGAGATGGAGAGAGAGGGGGACGGCCATTCGCCACCTGTCGGGCAAGCAGAATCCATGCAAACGAGAAGCCTTCTTCTCAACGAATGGGCTCTCGCCACCTTTTCGACCACCCCCGCGGCCCCGTCTCCTTCGACGCCACCTCGAGATTTCCCCTTCCTCGGTCCTTTCGTATGGCGCCGCGTCGCTTGGGAGGTTGCTTACCTCTCGCTCGTCTCCTCTCCTGGCAGCCCCCAACTTTTTGCATGGAGCTGCAAAAGCGTTGCGGTCAAGCCTCGGGAGGCCAGTCTTCTTCTTCTTCCTCCATTGATTCCCGCGCTCCCTTCTCCCCCTTCTTCCTCCGAGGGCTCTCTTCTTAATTTCTGTTTCTCATCTTCTGGTAGGTGATCTACCTCGCTGACCGACTTAGCCCTGAGATTGCTGGAGAGAAAGATCAAGAGCTCCGCCTTGTGATCCTTCTCCTGGTTTTCGTTTTCTTCACCCGCCGAGTATTTAGCTGTGGTTCTCCGTTTTCCCCCCGTTCTACTGCTTCTTGGTCGTTTGCCTAGAAGCAGTGGAACTCCCCGAAGCATTTTTTTTGGTTATGATCCTGGGTTAAGATCCACCGAGAAATACCTGCCTGGATTCGCGGCCGATCAGCCGATTGCTTTCTTCCTTCATGTGGTTTTTTCATCTATGGATTCCATTCCTTTTTGTCAGATTATTCCTATCTTTATTATTATTATTATTATTATTATTATTATTATTATTATTATTATTTCGGGCAGGATATCTTGGTGGGTTCGCGTTTTTTCATTCCCTCGATCTTCCTTCCTCCTCGATGCAGCCCCCCGCTTCGACAGTTTGACGCTTTACGGATGCTAGATTCTGCTAAAGAAACCCCTTTTTCTCGTGGGATGAGGTCAGGCGCTTCATCATCTCGCTTCCTGTGTGATTATCTTGGCCGGAGCCATTCGCAGTATTCATATTTACCATGTTGGTTTGATCGGCGCGATGTGTAGCGTTGAAGAACTCTTTCCAGGGAATTCCTCGCCCTCCAAGATGAAGCTGCATCTGCGCGTCATCGCCTCCTGCATTGTCGTGGTTTTCATTCTGTATCAGATCACAAACTTCCAGTATCTACACACAAAGGTGGTCAACATCGAACGCGTTCGTTCTTCTCCATCCTTTACAGATCTTTGCAGTTGGTTTCCTTGTTGCTTCGGATGTCCTTAGCTGATCCATCTCTCCATGCTGCAGATAGAAACGAAACTACATCCGTTCGTCTCGTCGATGGTAATAATCTTCCTTGTTGGTTTCCTTTTTAGCCTTTTTCTCCGTATATTTTCTATAATTGTGGGGGAATCGTTTTGTGCAGGATTAGTTGTGTTCTAATTGGTTCCTTTCATTTTGGGCTTCTTCTCCCTCATCTTGATTTCTCTTGAGGAAAAAAAAACCTTGTCGGTCTTGCTCAGGAATCACACTCAGCCTCAACCAAGATCGATTATCTACCGCGTGGCATAGTGCAGGCAAGTTCAGACATGGAGCTGAAGCCTCTGTGGCCGACAAAGAGACCAACTCTGAAGGTTCCTGTCCTACCTGGATGCATATATATATATATATATATTCATATCAATTTCATATTTCCCCGCGGTTTTAGTAATCTCTGTTGAACTGAGCTTCAAAGAGAATCCCGTTGCTGAGGGAGAAGCGATCCACATACCAATATTCCGTAGTATCCACTGATCGTCTCGTCCCTTTGATTTTCATAATCCATGTTGGTTTGGTGAGGATGTTTTCAGAGCGTGAAGGCTATCTGCAGGATGATGATGAAGGCGACGATGGGCGGGGCTTGGGTCCTCGGAACCTGCTGGCGATGTCTGCGGGGCTCGAGCAGAGGGGGAGCGTGGATCTTATCGTGAGAAAGGTATCGCCTTTTTTCCTCTCCAGGGCTCGCGTCCTCTATTCATCATCTTACTCCTCGCTGCAGTTCCTTCCAGAGAACTTTACGGTCATTCTTTTCCACTACGACGGCAACGTCGATGCCTGGCGCGATCTCCACTGGTCCACCTCAGCTATCCACGTATCCGCTCTTAATCAGACGAAGTGGTCTGCATTATTGTGATTACTATCATTATTATTATGATTATGATTATTATTATTGTTGTTGTTGTTTTGGAGGTGTTCCCAGAGGGAATTGATATTGATGATGCGTGCTGTTGACTTTCAGGTGGTTTGCCAAACGCTTCCTTCACCCGGATGTGGTATCGATCTACGATTACATCTTCCTCTGGGATGAAGATCTCGGAGTGGAGAACTTCCACCCTGGAAGGTTCTGGCGTTGACCCATCCCTCTCTCAGCATTTTCTCTCGCTTACATGTGCTCCATTATTTTCTAATTGATGTGATCGCTTTGCAACTAAAAACATCCTCTCTCTCTCTCTCTCTCTCTCTCTCTGCCTCTCTTTCTCGTTCCCTCTCTCTCTCTCTCTCTCTCTCTCTCTCTCTCGCTCTCTCTCTCTCGCTCTGCCTCTCTCTCTTCTCTCTCTGCCTCTCTTTCTCGTTCCCTCTCTCTCTCTCTCTCTCTCTCTCTCTGCCTGCCTCTCTCTCTCCGCAACAGGCCACTATACTTGATACTCTTCTTCATATGACTGCCGGTCGAATTGTTTTTATCTAATTGCTTTTGGGACTGATGACGGAGTGGACTTGGGCTGAGGGGAGGAGCTTCCCTTTCAGGTACCTGAACGTGGTGAAGTCAGAAGGCCTGGAGATATCTCAGCCGGCTCTGGACCCTCGACGGTCAGAAATACATCACAAGATTACCACCCGCAAAGAGGGTCTCCTGGTCCACAGGTGCGTGCCCTGGTCAAACTAAAGCCCCGGTTTTTTCCCTTCTCTGACACTAAGCATTGACACGTGTCATTCACCCAGGAAGGTCCAAGACAACGTGAGGTGCCCAGACAGCGAGGCGCCCCCATGCACGGGGTATCTATCTATCCAATGCAGACGATAAGCCTATCTATCCTCGTTGATGTTCTCTGGTTTTCCAGCCTTCTGCTCGCAGATGGAATGACGATGTGGTGTAGGGCCTCGTTTCTTTCTTCCTTCTTCTCTCATCTTCTAAGCTTCTGCTAGGTGGGTGGAGGGGATGGCGCCCGTCTTCTCCAGGTCTGCATGGCGCTGCGCCTGGCATCTCATCCAGGTGTATGTCTTGCATCGCCTAAGTTTGACTTACCAAATCAGGGAAAATATCATTTGGGAGCTGGGTAGCCTCTCGACATCTGAAAAATATTCCAACCTGGTCAGGACGATCGTCAATGGAGAGAAGTTGGAGAGTATTTGCATTAAATTAAGTTCCGAAATAGGAGGATTATTTTTGAAGGGTCTGGAGCTGAAATTAGAATGAACTGCGAGCGTTGACCCATTTCATGTTGACAGAACGATCTCATCCATGGGTGGGGGATGGACATGAAGCTCGGCTACTGCGCCCAGGTAGATGATCCCATGCTGAATGGAGAAGTAACCCCAAGTCCGCGGTTGTTGCAATGGAAACCCTACCCTAATGAAAAGTTCTGTTTGCAGGGCGATCGGAGGAAGAAGGTGGGGGTCGTCGACAGTGAGTTCGTTGTCCACTGGGGAATACGGACGTTGGGCGGATCTTCCAGCTCGGCTCCGAAGAGGGTCTCTCTCTCTCTCTCTCGCTGGGTTCTGCGGTTTGCAGCTCCGCCTTCGCAACTGAGACGCTTCCTCTTAGTTGCAGACATCCGAAGCCACCGGCATGACCGGAGCTCTGAACAAGGTTCTCTCTCTCTCTCTCTCTCTCTCTCTGGGTCAAGTGTCCTCATGGTTTTGGTTCGTCACAGATTCGTGGGATGTCGAGAGGCGACGTGAGAGTGGAGGTGAGCTTTTTGTTTTGCGATTGGGGGACGATGGAGATCATTACTTCAAGTCTTGTGTTCTGACGTATCCGTGTGGCAGAGCCGGCGGCGGGCGAAGTCAGAGCTCCGGATCTTCCAGGATCGCTGGGACGAGGCGGCGAGGGAAGACCCGGGATGGGTTGACCCCTTCCGCCACACTAGTAGCAGAAGGAGACGCCAGCGCCGCCGCCAGTCGCCGCCGGATTCAGCAGCGGAAGAAGAAGAGCCAACAAAAGCGGCCAAGGAGATTTAATTTTCGACATTTTTGACCTGTTTGACCTCACCCTCTTCATCTGTTCCTCCGAGTAAACCAATTGAAAGAAGTAGAAGAACGACTTGACGAGCGGCGCTGTGATCGTCCGCTGACAAGGCCTCCGCCGGCCTCGGCGGTGGCGGCGGAAGTAGGAAGAAAGAGAGGAGGGAATAGTGGGCCGGCCTAGTAATAAATGAACCTTCACTGTCAACGACGCGTTTTGGCCCAGTAGCCCATTATTGGGCCTCATGAGTCGTGTGCTTCCTTCGCCACGAAGGGGCGAGAGAGAGAGAGAGAGAGGACCCCCGACTTGGACCCGTTAACTTGATCCGGGTGGGAAGAGGAAGGGGGATCCGAAATTTCCAACCCGTCTGGTCGGTCTTCTACGCGTTACGCCGGATTTGACCCGCCGATAGGGAAATGGGCACGGGGATCGGACGGTCTGCGCTCCCGATGAGTCACCTGCCGAACACTCTGTGGGCCAGACCCACCATCAGGACGGTGAAGAGAGCCCGTAAGAAGGGGGGCAGTGATGGCGGGAGAGGGTATATAAATAAATAGAATAAATACAGGAGGGGGAATTAGTCTTGTCCTCTCCCCCAACACGCAACCATAAAATCTCTCTCTCTCTCTGTCTCTCTCTCTCCGTCCCTCCCTCTCTCTCTCTCTGTCTCTCTCTCTCTCTCTTGCGAGAGGAGTTGGTGCTGCTGCTGAGGGAGGCAGATCCGTCCGAGGAGACTGAAGAGGAGGCGGCGCTATGGCCGGGCGGTACGATAAAAATCCCTTCGACGAGGAGGAGGTGAACCCCTTCGCGGTGAGTGATCCGTCGCACCCCTGGCTACGGGCTCAGATCTGGTTTGTCCGTGGCCTCCTCTCTGCTCTACCCACCACCCTGATTATTTCCTCTCCGAATTGATGGCGGTTGGCGCCTACGCCCTCGAATTGGAGTTTCGAGGGGTTTCGCTATGATTCTTAGGGCGGTCTCGAGTTCTTTCCGGGTTGCCAACTGGAGGTCAGGAAGTCAACGGTGCGTACAATGGTTTGACGTTGGCTTTGGTGAATTCTGTATGCCCGCGGACTCGGGAGGACGTGGAGATACCGTGCATTTGTTACACGAGGGACTATCTCCCTTTCGGTTTTTCCTGTTCAAAAGGGTTGCTGTTTCAGTGTGTTGTCGAGGTTCTGCTGTTGTGGATCAGATGTGTCCGGATTTACAGTTTGACGGATAGTTACGGGATCCTGTTGTGATCACCTTTGGTTGACCTATATGCCAGCAAGATGATTTTAGATGAGGTGGAGCAGTTCGTCCACCTCAATTAGAAATTAGACGACTGACGATTAGGCTTCCTTAATTGGAATGAAACTACGACTGCAATTTAAATTCATTAATGGTTTTTCACCCAATAATTAATCTTTATCCAATTTTTTTCATGGAATGACAAGGCTCCATAGTCATGCTAATTCAAGATTGGAGTGTATTATGTGGATGATACCTCGAGGATCAACCAAAATGATTTATTTCTACCATGGAGTGCTACTTTCAATATTATTATTTCACTGCGATAGTGATGGATTAGAAGAGGGAGAAGGAGAAGAAGAGGGAATATCAGGAGCATTAGGAATCATCTCTTGGTATCTTTAAGATCTATCGTTATTACCTCTGTTCTACCAATAGGATGCACCGATTTCAGTGATTTACCAACACTTTTCCTACTTGTTTGCATATTAAATCTATTATTGACAGATCTATTGACACGCATACATTGGAATACAACCGTACTCAGGCATTGTTCCAGCTTTTATTTTGTGGCATCCTGAGTTATAGTAGAAAAACTATATTTACATTCTTGAACTCACATGTTTTTGTCCCAAGAACCTGGATGGTTATACTTTCCGTTTCTAGCCTGAGACCCCACTCGTTTTTGTATCTACATGCTTGTAGGTAATATGGTTTTAACTACCCCTGTAGAAAATAGCTCAATATGCATCACCAGCTAGGCACGAAGTTACTTAATAATGAAAAACCCCAACGATAGCTGTGCTTTGAATTTTTTTTTTCTTATTTGATTTGGTTTGTGTGGAGAGTCTAAGGAGCACATTGATTGCTCTAGTATAGTTTTCCCTGGAAGCCGTTTGCTACTCTAATGTGATAAAACTATAGATAACACTAAAAAAAAGCCAAAAAAAATCGAAATGGATATTTTTTGCATATTCTAATAGTTTGGTTTTACTTTTCATTATTCTGTTTTACTATCAGCATCACTCGTTTGAAAAGTACCTTCCTCAAAATGAGAAAGATTCTCGTTGTTACGGATATTCTTCTTATGGATGGCACGGAAATAGTGAAGTTTTAAAGATACGAGTAGCTTCTCAGTGAAGTCTGTTTATTCTGCATTTTCTGGGATAGTTCTTGCTGACTAAGATTCCTGAGCCTTATTTGTTGGGAAGCTGGGACGAAAATCGAATAGTTCAAAGAGCCTATGAATCTTGATTTGGATTCGACAAGATAGATCATTTTCTTTATATGATTGATGGTATTCTATATCATATAACCACAAGTTCTTTGCATCCATTGCAGGATCCTGCAGTCCGTAGAAATGCGGCACCATCAGCTTATAGTGGCGGTGCATTCTATATGAGTGTAAGGACTTTTTCATCAATTATATATACGTTCAATCTTGTTCCTCATGTCAGTGAAGGCAAGACATGACCTTCCTATCTTCATGGTTTCTTAAATATCTCTATTTGGTATTTTTTTTATTGTTCCTAAATGTCCAAATAATGTTTCGGCATAAATGAATTCAATTTTTATTTGAATGTAGCAGTCCTTTCTTCATTTCTCTTTGAATAATTAAACACTTTGAAGTGAGTGGAAAGGAAAATAATTTTTCCGGTCTGTACTCGTTTTAATTGTATGATGTCTGATTGACGTACACGAATTGCAAGATTTTTTCGTCCCACCAATTTCAAGGGTATGGAGAGAATATGCATTGGGAAATTAAGGGTGGAAAAAGATGCCAATCACAGTCACGAAGTGGAGTATCATTAGCTTTCATGATGTAAAGCTGTAATTCTGTTGAAGCCAATCATAATCCTACAACTCTTCGTTTAATCTAGTTAAATATGTGAGGTGAGTTATTTGAAAGGAGTTATATGGTTATCCTAACCAAGATATACTCGGATAGATTTTCAAATCTACCTAACGACAATCCAAAAAGCAGGCTCATTACCAAACCGATCACATTACCTCATTTTTTATGCTATGACATGAAATGGCATTGTGAATGTGAAGGTCTCTGGCGACTAATTTGACATGCTTCGTACATGCTATGACATGAAATGGCTTACTGATCATGATTTTCGTAGCATTTATCCCAACTCTGGAAATCTGGTACAATAGTCATTTTAAATTAAGTATAAAAGAAAGCCCAAATGAGAGAATTAACCTAAATGAGATTTCTAGAGTTATATTTCTAAACCCTTATTTCCTATGACATTAAATAGCCTCGTGACATGGTTGTCAAATGTCATCATCAACCCTTATTTCTTATAGTATCATTTCCCATGATTGAATTGAAATAGTAAATAGGCGTTGGGGGAATCCAGAACTATATTGATGATGAGTGTATATCTTAACATGCATTCATGTTTACAGGAGATCAAGCCATCTTGATTTCTCTACTGGGTTTTATCACCATGGTCATTGAGTTTCCTAGTTGCAAATCAGCCAAACTATTTAATTATTCTTACGGCCATCGTTTTTTTCCAGTAAATGTGTAAGGCATAAGATAAATGGGGCGATATTTGGACCCAACTATAGGCATTTTACATATATGGAAACATACGTTTGCATAGAGACTACGTATTTGGGATGTAAATGATTAGAATATAAGTCAAAATATGATGAGAAAAAAATATGGAAGAAGTGTACTTCATTAAATATATGTTTGCGTAACGTAGGGAAAGGGATAAGTGTCGTGTTTTATACTTCAACTGGCAAGACACTTAAAAGTAAAGTCTAAAGAACACGCCTCCCTTGGGAACCAATAAGGCTAGTGTGGAATTTCAAACATTAGGCTGAAATTTTAATTTCAAGCACTTTGCTGAAGCTGGGATCTGGATTATCGTTTTGATTCCCCTACTTGCAATGAAGTACGGGAACAGGCAATGGAAAATAGACGGCCTTGGGGAAATCCGGAACTATATTGTATGTTGCGCCAGTGAAGCCATATAAATTGGATGTTGAATAAAATTTCTGCAAGTTCACATGTTCAGTCTTTCACGATTCGTTCTTGAAATTGTAATCTATAAGTACCTTTCCAATCCTTAATACTTTATGCAAATATCATTTCCTTACAAATATATCATCAAACTTCATTGTGGAGACGATTCTTGAACAATTTCATGATATTTTATTATTTTCTTCTCTCTTGACTTGTAAATTGCTGAAAATATCCATACTTACTGACGCTTTGTTTTTATTAACTTTTTTTGGCTTACTGTAAATGGTTTTAAATGCCCATGTGTTGTCTTCAGTAAAGATAACGTTGTCTTTTTATTTTATTCGATGGAGATGTTCCCAGAGCACTGGCAGTGTACCTCAAGCTTCCGATTCTAGGCTTTCACCACTCCCTCCTGAACCAGCTGATTTCTACAATGATCGTGGTGCTACAATTGACATTCCACTTGATAATGCAAAGGTATTTGATGGCGCTTGACCGCATTGAAATTGTTCCTAATTGTTGATAGATCTATGATCCCTGTGCCTTTTTTTTTTTAATTTCATTTTCCTTTCCAGGATCTCAAAAAGAAGGAGAAAGAACTTCAGGCAAAGGAGGCTGAACTGAGGAAAAGGGAACAGGTTTGTACTGCTGGAACTGATCTAAACAAGTTCTACGGATGCAAATGCCCCTTGACTCTGCAACTATACTATCTATAATTGAACATGGCAATAAAAACGTCTGGTTTGTCTTGATCAGCATCGAGGGAACTGCAAGGAATGATACAGACTTGAATTTCGAGTCTATTTTTCCTTCAGCAAGTTTATTTGGAAAACCCGGCTAATAAGTAACGATTGATTTCGTCTCGTAAATCATTACTGATTGCTTGAGATGTATTTGGTGTCATGTCACTCCTTCGTGTTCTGAAAATTTCCATGATGGTGCTGTATAGCAAGCCTTCCCTGATGAATTGCTTCATTTGCTTCGTGTCTACAGGACCTGAAACGGAGGGAAGAGGCTGCAGCCCGGGGTATCCTTGCATTCTTTTTCGTCGCCATATTTTTTTGGCGTTCTAATGATAATATGGCTTAACCTTTCTAAATCTTCTCTGTTGCAGCTGGGATTGTTATAGAGGAAAAAAATTGGCCGCCATTCTTTCCCATTATACATCATGATATCGCAAATGAAATCCCCATCCATCTGCAGCGAATACAGTATTTTGCATTTGCATCTTTCTTAGGTATGATACCTCATTTTACTTACTCCATGCTGTGGAATTTTACGGGATCGGAGCAGGGTACATTCTTGTTTTATGTTTTGGAGCATTATCGTCTGTGTTCTATGCCACGGAGTTTCTTGAGAGACGAGCATGGATCTTGATTCTCCAGATATGTCATGTCATGTCGTGCAATTAGTTATCAAGCTCTAGGCTGCCTTTGAGATTAAATCAATCAATGCCCATGTGGAAGAGCTGTGTCGCAATCGATACCAGTGGAGGCTATGTTCATGATAGTTGGATTACCACGAGACTTAATGTTGAATGACTTGCAGGGTTGGTTATCTGTCTTTTCTGGAACATCATAGCAGTGACGAGTGCTTGGATCAAAGGAGAAGGTATGATCATAGCAGTGATCACCCCTGCGGACGAAAAATCATCTTGTTAACCGAATAACTTTGAATCTGAATGCTGTATGTCTCAGGCGGGGCAAAGATCTGGTTGCTGGCTATCATATACTTCATCGCTGGTGTCCCGGGAGCATACGTTTTGTGGTATCGCCCTCTTTACAGGGCAATGAAGTAAGCTTCTGAAGATTATTTGGTTCCTAGCTTGCATGACAAGGATATCCAAACTGTTTGAGTTGGACCGTGTGATTTCTAGTTTCTTCTGAAATTGTATTGCTCTCGAACCATCGCAGGACCGACAGTGCGCTCAAGTTCGGATGGTTCTTCCTCTTCTACCTGGTGAGCGAGCTTCCCTTCGCTAGCAGTGTTCTAAGCATACTCCCTTCACCACCCTTCTGCTCTAAGCTTCCCGGCATGGTGGGCTGTGTCTCAGGTTCACATTGGCTTTGTGGTGTATGCTGCCGTGGCACCTCCTGTCATCTTCGAGGGAAGGTCCTTTGCGTAAGTCGCTCTGGTCACCAGCCCCTTTTCTTCATGGCGGAAGAAAGAGCGTGTTGACTTTTGTAATTCATCATCTTATTTTTGACTATGCAGTGGTATTATCACGACCATCAAGATCATTGACAACAGCATTGTGGTTGCGGTAAGCTCGGCTCGTTGACTTGCACCTACACAACATCTGCTTGTTCTTGCCGATGATCCTACAAGTAGAGCATCTGAGTTTCCGATTGCGATGCGTGCAGATATTTTACATCATCGGGTCCGGGTTCTTCTGCCTCGAGTTGCTCCTCAGCATCTGGGTCATCCAGGTGAGAAATGAGCGCGTTGACTCTCCAAGATAGATAGATAGATAGATGGATGGATGGATGGATAGATATCTGTGGATTGACCGAGATTGTTTTGGGACTGGTGGGTTTGGTTGCAGCAAGTCTACCTCTACTTCAGAGGCAGTGGAAAGGCGGCGGAGATGAAGCGGGATGCGGCGCGTGGGGCCATGCGAGCCGCGGTTTGACCCGATGCATCCGTTCTGAGTGGCTGGGGGGGGTCTTTGTGTGCTCTCCCTTTTGAGCTCCGCTCCGTATGTAATCCAACCCAGTAGTCGTCTACCTCTTCAGACCAGACCTCATCCGTCATCGCTTGGAGTTTTATTTTTCTTTCTTTCAGAGCTTGTTTGTACAGCCACATTCCCACTATATTCAGCTCTCTCCCTCTCTCTATTTCTCCCTCTCCCTCTCTCTCTCTCTCTCTCTGCTATGAGCGAGCCGAGCTCAGCCCGGGTCGCCACCACTGGTAAAGGTGGCGTTGACCGCACGGGTCTCTTCGTCCTTGATCTTCTTTGGTCCTCTGGCCCCTTTACATCGAGTAAGGAATGTTTTCGTTGGTTTCCGCCCCGCCTTCAGCTCCGTCAACCCTCCGCCGAAATCTCTGCCCACCGGAGGAAGCTTTATGCTTTAGTCGCCTGCCTGCGCGGGTGCTTTCCTCCCCACCCCTCTCTCTCTCTCTCTCTCTCTCTCTCTCTCTCTCTCTCTCTCTCTCTCTCTCTTTCTCTCCATCTCTATCTTTCCTGCCGAAGTTAGGCAGAGGCGCCGGAAGAGAAAGTCCCTCCGTTCACATGGAACTCCGAGGACTTCCTCGGCCTCACACTGTTTGGGCAAGTCCCCAACAACAGAGATTCGGCTCCTTCGCTCCGCATGAACTGAACTCGGGGATGGGGGAAACGAATTCATTAGCGAGGAATCGGCGGTGATCTTCACAAACCCCCCTTTTTATTGCATGCCAAAGTAAAAAGTATTCTCCTCTCAAACGCAAACTTTATGGATATATACGTAGATAGATTTAGATCAGATTAACAGATGCATAGCGGGATGCGGGGTGGAACCAAGAAGAGGGCAGTAGCCCCGCCCCTCCTCCTGGTGATGGGAATACATGCGATAAGATGATGATGATGATGATGATGACGATGGTGGCGTGGGTCTGTGGAGGAGCACGGGGGCGGACTGCCCCGAGCTCAGCAGTAGGCGACGCACTTCTTGCAGTCCAGGGTGCAGCCGCCGCCGCCGCCACCGCTGCCGTAGTTCTTCCCCGAGCTGCTGTAGGAGGTGAAGCACTTGGCTGGGCAGGTGAGCTTCTTCTTGTAGCAACGCCCCCGCTCCTTGCAGACGACGGAGGGCCTCACGACGCCTCCTCTAGCGTGACCGCCGCCCGGGCCGCCGTATCCGGATCCCCATCCGCCGCCCATGTTCCCCCACCCGCTGCCGGCGGCGCCGCCGGGGAAGCCCGGGGGAAACCCGTTCCCTCCGCCGCCTCCCCAACCGGGGATGCCGAAGCCCACCCCAGGGAAGCCGCCGCCGCCGTCCCCGGGGAAGGTGGGGGGGTTGCCACGCTTGGATGGCCCCCGGGCGGCGCTGCAGCAGCACGAGGCGGCGAGGAGTACCGCCGCCGCCAGCACGAACCCGGCTCTGCTCACTGCCCCACCACTTCCCATCCTTTTCTTTCTCTTCTCCTCCTTGGCAAACGTTTTGCAGGAGAGGTGGCGACGCCCACTTTCCTCTCGCTCTCTCTCTCTCTCTTATTTGTGTCTCTCTTCCGCGCTCTCTTGCAGAGTTGGCCATGCGAGCACTATAAATGGGGGGAGGGCGGTGGGCGGAGTGGGTGGTAGGTGGCCATGTAATTAGTGCCACAGGGCCTCCCTACGCCCAGCTATTTATTTTTCTCTTTTTTCTTTTTTTCTTTTTTTCTTTTTTCCTTCGTTCCTCTCTCGGCAGCAGCCCTCGAAAATGGGATCAATTTTTATTTTAATTTTTTCCCGCCGTCGGATTGCGAGATCCTCGAGAATGAATAAATAAATAAATAAATGAAATATATATATATACATGTCCTCGTGTATATACATACCTACGTACAGTATATACGCATATTCAATCGACTGGTCCGTGTTCGTGCGTGGAAATGACGTCATCCGGCCCGACCCCGGTGGGGGCCCAGCGAGTCAGCAGCAGGAGACTCGCCCTGCTTCGAGATGCGATCTGTACGACATGGCACGTTGCAGTTGAGTCGGCGGTTTCTGTCTGAACGGTGACAGCGCCAGCAGGGTCAAACCCACTCACCACCGCCGCCGCTCCCTCGCCGGCCCCGCCTCCGAATTCCATTTAATTCCCAGCAGAGACTTTCACGGCAGCCCATCTCTCTCTCCCTCTCTCTCTCTCGACCACAGCTGATGCCCCACTGTTTGTTTTCGGTGATCAGGTCGATCGAGTGGTCTATTGACAGAGTGTGTGAGGAGGTAGGGGAGTCCCGGATATTGATCACGTCGAGTGGTCTGTTGACAGACTGTTTTCGGGATCTGCAGGATCATGGTCAACGCCAGCGCCGCCGTATGGATTTAGTCCTCTTCTTCTTAGCCTGTATAATATTACAACGTAGGGGCTATAGAGATGCACTCGACATGATCTAGGGTCATTCTCGAGCTGGCATTTGGAAAAATCTGCAGGCAGTATAGGATCCATATGCTGGGAGAAGAAGAAGAAGAAGAAGAGGAGATTCTGAATCTCATAGAGAAGAGGAGATGAGAGAGAAACCAACCAGGGAACGGGGGGGAAGGGCTGGTCCTTAGAGCTCGGAGGAGTCCCAGCTGGCGTCGACGGCGGCGATGATCTTGGCGTGGAGGGAGGCGCCGGAGCAGGCGACGATGCCGCGGTCGAGGCCGTCGAGGAAGATCCCCCGCGAGAAGTCCAGCGGCCGGCCGCCGGCATCGGTGACCACGCCGCCGGCCTCCTGGACGATGAGCACCCCCGCCGCGTGGTCCCATATCTTCTCCCTGTACCCCGACCTCCCGAACTTCATGAATATCTCCGCGTCCCCCCGCGCGATCGCCGCGTACTTCACCATGCTGTACACCCGCAGCGGCCGATTCCTGCTCACCGATTTGCACAAGAAGAAGAATCAGACCCTCAGGAGCAGCAGCAGTAGGAAGGAGGAGGATTTTAGGAGGATGGAGGAACAAGGATTTGTTTGGGACCGACCCACCTGAGACCGACGGAGCGGGCGAGGCCGGCCGCGAAGGCATGGCTGGAGTTGGCCTTCTCGACGGGCTCGCAGAAGGTGGCGGCGGCGGGGTCGTCGACGGTGGAGACGCGGACAGGCCTCGCGGCGGCGGCGGCGGCCCGGTGGGGTCCCAGCGGCTGCATCCAGGCCTCGCCGGCGCCCCTGCGGGCGTACATCACGCAGCCCCTGTGCCACCCCCCCGCTGCCGCCGCCGGCGCCACGCGCGCCGCCGCCCTGTAGTAGCGGTGGTGGTAGTCGAGCCACTCCCTCCTCATGGGATAGTTGGGGCAGCCCAGCACCCCCAGCACCACCTCGCCGCCGTCGATGAGGGCCAGCGCCACCGCATACTGGTCCCCGCGGACGAAGCCCAGCGTACCGTCGACGGGGTCGAGCACCCAGTGCCTCCCCTCCGGGCCTCCCACAGAGTTGCACCGTCCGATGGCCTCCAGCACCTCCCGCCGCCCCAGGCCCCCCTCCGGCGGCGCCGCCGCCGTCAACCCGTATGCCGCCGCCTCCCTCAGGCAGCCGTTCACGGCGCTGACTACGGAGTCCAGCAGCGGACCGGTCTGCTCCTCCTCCTCCAACAGCGAACGAACGTCCTCCTCCGCCACGATGGACACTCGCTCCCCCGGGAAGCTCTCCGCCAGAAGCCAGCTAACAGCAGCTTGCACGCTCCAATCTGCTCCACCCAGAAACAAAAAAAAAAAAGACGACGATGAACAAGAAGAAGAAGATGATGATGATGATGCTGCCAGACCCATCTTCGTCAGGGAGAAAGCAAGTGAAAATCAAGAGCACACCCATCAATTATGCAAGAACCAGACGGCGGCATACAGAAAGGATTCGAAGCCTTGTTTTCAGAGATGATCAGGGCGCCCACATCCGGTTGAGGGTTCGGAAGATGTCAGATTTAAACGAAGCGGGAATTGAATACGAGTTCTTCAGGGATCTACAGAGAATTCAGAGATGATCATGACTGCAGAGAGGGTTCTCCGACCTTCAGAGATGTCGAGAGTATAATCATCTGAAATCCATTGAATGCATCAAAAAGCCCTTCTCGAGCTCCGGTGGAGAGGGAGATATCTAGCAAGAATAGGTTTCCTAGAGACTGATCAGAATTCGAGATTCTAGCTCCCCATTGTCATTTTATGCTGAACTGGGGGAAGAGCGAAGAGAAGAAGAGGCCGGCCAGTTTCCCTGTAGGTCGAGAGGATGATGAGCAGAAAGATTTTGTTTGAAGTGGAAGAGCTGCGGAGTTCATTGGATGGCGTAGCTCGCCTGCAATCTTTGGAACTCCTGGTGGAACACAGCAGCAGCATGCATGCTCGAAGAGACCAACCAGTTCTCCGTCGAACTCTGAAGACGAATGGGGGTCTAAAACCCAAGAGAAAGGGGTTTTGTTTGCTGTCAAAAGGACCGGTGAGGAGGAGCAGGCAGGCAGGTGATCCAATCGAAAGCACAGGGGGAGATGAGATTCAGAGGAAGAAGAAGAAGAAAAAGTGGGACAAGGAGAGGGACGTGATGAGACCTGCGACGGTGACCGGAGAGTCGTCCTCCTTGGCCTTCACCTGGTCTGCCCCTCTCCCCAGCAGCGCTTCTTGGACTCCCTGGCAGAGGGAGCAGGCCATCTGGACCACTCTGACGGCCACATCGAGCTCCTTCGAGTACTCCGCCACCGCCGGCTCCGTATACGATGGGGCTCGAGGCAGAGAGACCAGAGACGCGCCGCCGCCGGAAGGGGCGGCGCCACCGAGAGGATGAGGATGAAGACGAGGAGCAGATGGGCAACCCTCCGAGAGGCTTCTCGAGCAGCAGAGGAAACGGCTGCCGCCTCCTCGGGACCCCCCATGTCCGGGCCACCAGGTTCTCCTCGCCCGAGCGGCGGCGGCGGGGCAATTGAGTTCGGCGGCGCCGCCGAGAGAGCATAAATGCATCCTTGAAGGAAAAGAGAAGGGTTTGGCTTCGGCTTCCTCGCCGCTCAGAAAATCAGCTGTCGCCACCTCTCGGTTCCTGAGATATTCTTCCTCCCTGAAAAAAGTCCCCAGGGTTCAACCAGAGAGAAAAAGGGGCGCGAGGACGGTGCTCGACCATTGTCCCCCAGAAAATGAGGATACAGAGAGAGAGGGAGAGAGAGAGAGAGGAGATGCAGAGAGATGATAATGGAGTCGGACAGCGACGGGGAGGACTTCACTCATTTCGCACGAACCTGACTCACGGGGGATCACATGGAAATATCAACCATCGCTCTCCACAGCCCCCTGCTGACGACGATGGGAGCCCCGCCCCGCTCTGAGAGAGAGAGAGAGAGAGAGGAAGAGAGAAAAAGGAAGGGAGAGAGAGGGAGAGAGAGGGAGAGAGAGAGAGAGAGAGAGAGAGAGAGAGAGAGAGAGAGAGAGAGAGAGGGTTTACAGAGGGCGGCGACCAGGAGGGGGGAGGAGGGTGGGAGGAGGATGAGGGTATCAACAGAGATATCATCGAACGGGTGGGTGGCCGATTTTATTTTTTTTGTGGGAATGGGAGTCAACGGCCCGCCCACGTCAGCGTCGGCTCAGAGCGGGCCGCCGGGGGCGGGCTCACATTGGACAGGCCCGATATCTATCTTGAAGGCCCTCTTTTCTCAGACTTCTGGGGTCGGAGGTAATTTTGTAACTGTTGGACTTTCTTGGTGGTAACTTGCAAACTATCCTTTCAACAGGAAATCAGGCATATTCCACCCTTTTAATTTTATAGAGAAAATAAAACAGACCGGAAAATAAATTTACGCCTTTTCCGTCCAGAGGAAACCGTCGGTGACACCGTGAGTGGATGACGTCGAGCTAATCGGTCCGACCCGACCCGCCCCCAACAGAACGAGTCCGTCGAACCGTCCGCCGATCCGAGTGCGACTCGGTGCGGCACCCTAAAGCCGGCGGGAAAGCGGCGGCGGAGAGCAGAGAAGAGAGAGAGAGAGAGAGAGGCGCCTTCCCCCTCTTGCGCATCAGCCCACCCAAAAACCCTAAAAACCCTAGCCGACCCACGAGCCCTGTGATCTTCCCGCCCGCAATAAGAATGGATTTTTGCCCCTCCTCACGGCCGATCCTCCGCCCTTCTTCCGCCAGCGGCCCCTGGAACGACGCCACCCGCCATGGTGGGCAGCTGGGGAGCCTTCGCCTCCTCCTTCACTGAGGACGACCCGCTCCTCTTCCTACCCTCCTCCGAGGCCGACGACGACCCTTCCTCCTACCTTCTCTATCCTCCAGGTTTTGGCCCCGTGGAGGACTGGCTGGTCGACCCTGCTCCACCCCGAAGTAGCATCCCCACCATGTTCGGTGGACAGCCCAAGGAGTCCGACCAGTGCGGCGGCGCTCTGGCGGGCGATGACGGAGGAAAAGACGGTGCTGCTGCTGATGGGTTTGGTCGGACAGAGGTGGTGGGGCTCTCGGAAGCTCTGTCGGGGAAGATTAGCTTGGTGGGTGATTCTGAGCTCTCTCTTTCTTCTCGCTTCGCGGAGAAAGATGGGGTCCCCGAGTACGTGGTAATTGGAAGCCTGGGGATCGACGGAGATGGAGGAGAGCCCGGTGGCGGCGATATTAACGCCTCCATAGCATCTCCTCTCTGTGTCAATGGAGAGGGCGACAATGTAGTGAGGGAAGCTCCGGTTACTCCGTCTGAAGTTAACATGGACGGTGATGGCAAGGGGGAAGACAATTCAAGGAGCGGCGGATCGTCGGAGTCTGAGGGTGATGATTCGTCTTCTTCCTCTTCTTCAAGCAGTGAAGAAAGCAGCGAAGAAGAAGAAGAAGAAGAAGAAGATGGTGGTGATGAAGATGATGGTGAGAACAAGAGGAAGAAAAAGAGTAATGGGGTTGTGGACTTGGAGGAGGGAGAAATCAGGGATCTGGATATCGAAGAGTTGGCGATGAGCAGCGATGACGATGTTGCGACAAAGGGGCCCATCAAGTCAAAAAATGAGCTTGAGGTAAGCCAGCTACATCTGATTGTAGAAGGTGATCGGCATCTGAATGTTCTTCCTGCCCGTCCGCCAAACCCACTCCGTATGGACCATTATGAAAGATAAGCTCCACCAAAAAGAGAATTTTGATGGGTTTTTTCCCTTGATCTTTGGACACCGGTGGATCTGTGATTCCCTCGGTTTTTCTTTCCCTGTTCATTCGTTTTCATCTTACACTCTCCTCCTCGGCCCTGCCCCCAAAAGACGGGAAAGGGCGGAGTTGAGTGGTTTAAGCAGCAGTGGGACTTGGCATCAGTATACCTGTTCTAGTCTCTTGGATGAGGCACGCCAAGATGCTAAGAAGACGCCAAGTTTCTAGTTTCTTCCGATATTTCCTCCATGGTTTGATGCTTCTTCTATTTTTTGACCGTGGGTTGCGTTCCTCTGAATCGATCATGTCGCAGGATCTCCCCCCCGTCCTCCCTGTGAATGCAACCTTGGAGCCGCATCACCAGACACACTCTGTGGGAGCTATTTCGTCGGTGAGCTTTTGAATATCTACTTGTTCATGTATCTATCTACTTGCATTCATAGTTTGTAATGATATATATGGTATATAATACTTTGATTTAAACATGAAATATATCATATATGTGCACATGTTTATTTTCCATGTTCAATGGAGCTCTCTGCATCATGGTCAATGCCTGCGGATCACTCCAATTTTCTCCACAAATTTTCTTGCAGATTGTGGACAACAGAGTCATCGTCGAAGGTGTGGCGGAGCACAACCCTCTTAACGAGGGTTCTATTCTCTGGGTGACGGAGACCCGATCGCCGCTCGGGACAGTCGACGAGATATTCGGCCCGGTGAAGAACCCTTACTACATTGTCCGGTACAATTCCGAGGAGGAGATCCCCGCCGGGATCTGTGAGGGCACCGCCATCTCCTTTGCCTCGGAGTTTGCCGGCCACATCCTCAACGACCCCTCGCTCTACAAGAAGGGTTACGATGCGTCCGGGGAGAACGACGAGGAGGTGGACGAGGAAGTCGAGTTCTCGGACGATGAGAGGGAGGCTGAGTACAGGAGGTCTCTCAGGCAGACCAAGCGGGGGACAGACGGGTCAAGGCAGAGGAATTCAGAGCCCTTTGACAAGAAGAAGGCCCAGTTTGATAAGAGGAGGATTCAGGACAGAGGCAGTGGCTACATGAACAGCTGGAAGGAGGAGCGTCTCCCTGTCCCTGGGGAATCGTCATCTCCCCGCGGGCCGATGCAGCACCGGTCGAGGCCTCAGCGGCCGTTCATTCGAGGGCAGTCTCAGAGATCGCCGCATCGGCCGTCTCAAGCTCCAACTTCACCCCATCCGCCGTGTGTTCCAGTTCACGCGCAGTCTTCAAATCAGATCCAGAGCCAGATGCAGGCGCCACCACCTCTGCAGCCCTTTGCCCACGGCCAGCCGCTCCAGTTGCCAACACTGCCGCCGTATGTCATGGGCCAGCTCCAGATGCCGATGCTAGCGGCACCCTGCAACCCAGGACCACCTGCTCACGCAGGCGCTGTCAATGTTCCCCATGCATACTTTCAGGGTCCACACAGTGTGCCTGGTATCCCCTATGGCGGCCAATCGGGCGGCCCCCTCGGGCAGAATTTCTTCATGCAGCAGCCAAATCCCTTCTGGCCCCTTGGAGCGCCGAGCCAGCAGTTCATCACAGCTTTTCCAGGAATGCTTCCGGCGAATGGGATGCAAGGCCAGCAGATTCAGGGCCATCCCTATCCACAGAACCAAAACCAGGCTTTTCCGGGCTTCGCCAACGGGCCCACATTTCAGTTCGCTTTCTCCCCAAATCAGGGGTTGCCTCCCGGCATGCCCTGGCAAGGCTGCAGCCCGCCATATCCCTCAGCTGCAATGCTGAGCTCAGAGCCAGCCCCCCGTGATGGTGTGTCCCAGACGGTGCCACCAGGGCCCATCGGCGGCGGCGAGCAAGGGCCTGCCAGCCTCTCCAATGGCAACCAGGCAGCCGGAGCCCCCCCCATGAAGTTCAATATGGGTAGACATTTGGGGCGCGGGAAAAGACCCTTCAGTCGCGGCAGTGGCGGCAGAGGCAGAGGCAGAGGCGGCGGCTAGTGTTCATGCGGAGAAAGCTGATGACCCCGCTGTGTGTGGGCTCTCGTAAGAGCTCTGCACAATGAAATTTTGCCATCCCAGCTGCATCAGCTCCTCCAAGCGTCGACGTAACATTATATATCCCCCAAGAATCTAGTTTCGAATCACATTTTCTTAAGGGTGCACCCCGATTTCACCGGACCAACAAGAGTCTGTATATCATTTATATGCTATCTATGCTGTGTATGATGATGATGATGTTCCCAATTATGGTAAGATCGCCACAGTTTACCACCATTGCTGATGCTCGAAAATCATCTGGATTGAAAGAAGCTCAGCCATGGAATACCAGCGCGACTGATCAGCCTTGCTCCCACTCTCGGCAGAGCGGCTCGATGGGGCTGGAGATGGGAGGTGGAGGGCGGCCAGCGGTGAAGATGGAGTTGAGGGTAGCGGCCAGGCGGGCTCCTGCCTGGGCCAGTCTCTTCTCGACGAGCGGCAGGCGAGAGAGGAAGTACTCATCTGAATGACAAGAATGCGCATAATTTCGGGAACATAGCTGACAGAAAATGAGAATTTCAGCGAAAAATCATCCATCGGGGGGGAGGAAGAAGGCCTCTCACCTCCTAGAGTAGCCCCGGGAGTAGCATTCCTGTATGCATAGCGGCAGGCCAAGCCGACGCTCTCTGAAGCATGCCTGCAGCAGATTTCAGCACATCAGAAAGCTGCCATCTTGAGAAAAGATGTCGCAGGGTGGGTTTGGGGATTGACTGCCAGAGGGAGGTTCTCACGTATCCGGACACACGGTCTCATTCGATGCGCAATTCACCCACGAAGAGATGGCGGCCGCCGGGTCCACCTGCTCCCAAGCGAAGAAATCAGCGGCAGGGGAGACCAGTGATTGATCGATTGGAGCAGGAATGAAGCGAATGCATATGACGTGAAACCAAAGATCGCAGATTTGTAGCTCAAGCAGCATCCATCCCAATCATAATAAAAACCCACCAGGGGAATGTAAACTATAGAAAAAAGTGCAATCAATTCAGCAGAAAATGTGCCCCCGATCACCAGCCAGCAGGGGCAGAAGACCCGTGGAGAAGGCGTACCAGATACTTTGTTCTTATTGCCTGAATCATACTCGAAAGGTCTGAGCCGTGGAACTTCTTTAGGGCAGACTCGATTATCATGGTATCCCACACCTGCAGAAATTTCCCGTTCATCTCACCAAGCTGCGGAGAAAGAATAAAGAAAGCGAATGATCCGGAGAAATGAACACCGCTGACGCTCACATGATGCAGGTTGGTCTTACGCCTGAACCAGCGGACTATTATGGTGTTCCCTCCCTCGTCTCCGGCGAAGCCGACGTGCAGAGGCTGAACACCACAGAGCACAGCTTCTTTTCATCAGTTATGGTCCAAATGGGAACTGGAATCGATCTCGGGTCCTGACGAACCTGATGAATGTCGCCCATGAAGTGAGATAAGAACAGGAGCGCCTCCGTGAGATTATCTGCGATCGGCGGAGGATATGGTCGTTTTTATTCAGATGTGTTGATGCAAACTACCCATCTCGATGACTTACAGCCGTGTTGTGAGTTCAGCCCGGGGCTGGCAGATAATTGAGCAGAGTAGTTGTAAATTGCTCCGGCGACGCACCTATCTTTATGCGCAGTCGTGTCATGGCAGTCTCCTGTGGAGACAGACGCTGAGCATTCACACTCAAGAGACGACGCAGAGACATTTGAAGAAGAAGAAGAAGATGGAGCAGAGCTCTTACGGCAGTAGCCGTAGTTGCACGCGAAGTCTGGGGTGTCAATGTAGTGCAGAGGCCCCGTCCAGCGCCACCTGAAGTTGTGACGGATCTGATCAGCCCAGGAACAGAGAGCGGAGAGGTTGCCTCCGGCATAGCTTGGGAGAAGCTTCTTCACTGATGCTTGAGCTCCCTCCGACAGAAGCCCCTGGGGGAAATAAACCCGATTAGGTTTTCAGCACAGAGCCGACCTCGCAGCCGGGCCTAATCTCCCCATTTTTCGTAGAAAACTGCCGGATCTGCCTAGCTTTCTTTCTACGAATGGCGGGAGGGTTGGGAAAGTTGCAGAGAGAATCTTGCCTCCGCAATCTTGCAGATCGCGTAGTGCCCTTCCTTCCCCCAGGGAAGAGCTCCAGGAAGGAGGAAGAGGAGGACGAGAATCAAGGCCCAGGTCCGAGCGGAGACGGCAGACCTCGCCATGCCCACTACTCAGAGCGAAGCCCGAGGGAAGCTGGATAGAAAAAAGAAGAAGACCCATTACATATGAACAGATGGGAATCCAGGAGCTCTGATCCGCCGGAGAAATGTCCCGAAAGGGAATCAGGAACAAAGAGGAAAGAGAACCCGACGAAGGAAGGAGAACCGATAGAACCTGGAATGTGACGGCAGCCCACCGATCCCCAGCACGAGGAGGAGGAGCCTTGAGGAGGCCCTGGTTCGGCTTCCCTGGTAGACGTTTTGCCTCTAGTCGAGCGTCGAAGGAATCGAGCGTTACATCTATGCCATAGCTCGACCTTGTGAAGGTCACCATTCTACATGGCTTTTTATGGAAAATTAATTTCGTCCATTTAATTATCCTCTATTTTCTTAGTTTTTTTTTTAAAAAAACGTTTACCAAATGGGCCTCTGCTCTTGATCGATCCCGATTCGATAATCTTGAGCAATCATTTCTGTCAACTCGGATCCTTGCACAAAAAAACAACATCTTAGAGGAGGGTTCCCTTCATCGGCATCATCATCACCCACATGATAGATGGGAAGCTCATCTGCTCCAAGGAGGGGGAGCTGGTTGGTTTCATGTTGATGAGGTGGAGGATCGTCGATCCGGAGAGATCTGGGGGAACTCCGAGAACCGCCGCTTCAGAGCGGCGGCGAGCTCGCCGCCGCCGGCCCTGTACAGATCCTTGGTCACCTTCACATAGACAGAGAAGTTGGGCCGGAGATTCTCCGCCACCATCATCTCCAGCAATAGCGCCGCCGCCTCCGCCACCCGGCCGTTGATCCGGAGGAGGCTGGCCAGCAGGCTGTAGTTCGCGTTGGCGGCGCACCGATCGAGCTCCTTCATGGTCTCCACGTACTTGCGGGCCTCCTCTGCTCGGCCGCACCAGAAGTAACCCTTGATGAAGGCGGCGTGGGTGGAAAGCCGCGGAGGGACCCCCTCCGACAGCATCCTCGCGAGGAGCTCGCCGGCGAAGTCAATCCGGTTGACCCTGCAGGCGTGGACGATGGCCACCTCGAAGGTCAACGGGTCGGGGGCGTAGCCCGCGTCCTCCATTGATACGAGCAGCCTGCACGCTTCGGGGAACTTGTTGTTCTTGAAGAGGCTCCCCAGCAGATAGTTGTAGGAGCTGACCGTGGGGCCGCAGCGGCGGCAGCGCATTTCGTCGAGCAGCTGGTGGGCGTCCTGAAAGTCCCCACTTCTGCACTTGGCGGCGATCAGCGCGTTGTAGTAGGAGGCTCTCCGAGCAGCGATCTCCTCCATGACGAAGATGGCGAGGTCAAAGAAGCCCGAGTCAGAGAGCAGCTTGACCAGGGAGAAGATCCCCGTGCCGCGGCAAGTGCCCCCCGCCGCCTTCAACGCCGCCACGACTCTCCTGACGGAGTCCTTGGCGGCGGGGAAGCGGCGGAGGAGGAGGAGCTTCAGGAAGGTGAAGGCCTTCTCTGTCAGACAGTGGCCTCCGCGAGAGAGCTCCTTGAGGGTCATCGTCATCCTCTCGTAGTTCTCCAACCGTCCGAGATTATCAACGAACAGGTTGCAGATTACCGGATCGGCTCGGAAACCCTGCTGCGATTTCGATATCCAGTTGAAGAATTGCACCGCGGAAGCTCCACGGTCGCTGAGAGCGAGAAGGATATCGCCCACCAGGCCGCGAGTCCAGTTCACATTCATCTGGTTCAGTTCTCCTTCCCCTGCGATCGCCTCGACCATCTCCCCGAGCTCGAAAGGGTCGACCCGGAGCCTCCGACTCCTCCCGCCGCCGCCGCCACCGGAGGCAAGCGAGGACATTTTCCGGCAGGAAACGGCGGCGCCGCCGGGGCAAGGGTTTTTGGTGGAGCTCCGATGGCCTGAGGGGGAGGAGAGCGCCATGGATGACGCCCCGAGCGGGTCGCGCAGGAGGATGGGCGCAGAGGAACAAGCTCGCCGGTGCCGGAAAAGGGCGCGGCAAGCAGCGCTGCTCCATCCCATGCTGTCGCCGCCATAAGAGGGAGGGCCCTCGCCGCCGCCGCTGACGAGGAGGAAAAAGGAGAGCAGACGAAGCCTCGAAGCTAGTCTCCGACGCGGTTTTTAAAATTTTTATAATTATTTTCGGAAAATACAGATAGAGAGAGAGAGAGAGAGAGAGAGAGAGAGAGAGAGAGAGAGAGAGAGAGGTGCCTCCTGCGTATTTTAGGAAATTAGGTAAAAACTAATATTTTAAAAACAATATCTGCCCTCGTGTTCCGATGAGGAAATGTCAAATATGTGGGCCCCATCCGCAGAGACTGCTTCCACAAACAACCGCCAACGGAAGCCCGCCTTTTCTTCCACCCTGGTGGCGGCAGACCATCGCGTCTGAGGGAGAGAGAGAGAGAGAGAGAGAGAGAAAGGGCCGAGGAGAGAGAGAGCGAGGGAGAGGGAGGGGTTGGGGGCATGAGGGGGGAGGACTTTCCCAATCCGGCAGTCTTGCCGGCTTTCCCTTCAGGATTAGGGGACAGTGCAGGCACCATTGTTCCGGGGACAGTCGGCTCTGGTAACTAGTTCTGATTGTCGATGTGGATTAGTTTTCCTTTCTGATTTCGGTGTGGGGATGGGCTTTGTTCCTTTGTTACTGTCTCTGTCCTGGTTTCAACTTCGATTGTTGGACCATCGTTGGTGCCCTCCCTGTCGGCCGTCGAGTTTTGGGGATATTCGTGCTTTGTCTTTCTAATCGTGATGTTGGTCGTGTTCGGATAGTATTTTTTTTTGAACAATTATTTCTCACGGGGTGGCTGTGATTCCGTTTCAGATAAGAAGGTCCAGGATCCGGAGAGAAGACCGGCTTCAGATTTGAAGGTGAGTGTTGATCAGAGAGAGTTTATGCTTTTCACCCGTGTTTTTATTTATTCAATGTATAATCCATGGCATTTTATCTGACCTAATTGATGAACCCCAGATACTTGAAATGGCAGCGTTCTTTATAATTATCCTTACGATATTGTTTTCTCTTTGATTAATATGAATTTTTGTGATCATTTTTTTATGTCCACCAGGTAGTGTACCTTGTTTTGTATTTTTTTTAGAAAAATAATCATGTAAATATTTTCCTCATAATTTATTTCGTCAATTATCCCGTCAAGAAAATAACTTCAACAGCTGATCTCTTCCTGTAAAGCATGTATACGTTCTGATATCTTTGTCATTTGACTTGGTTTTCTATTCCCCCATTCTTTTCTGTAGCTTCACGGAATGTTTCATCCACGAGAAACCTTGTGATGTGATCTGTTCCGAATATCTCCTATAATCTAAGTAATAGAAATCCCGAACATTCCTCCACACGCTATTCATCATCTTTGATTTTAAATTCGGATGAAGAACTTTGAATACACAAAGAAGAAAATTAATTATATATTAGGAGATAGCGTCCGTCTGTCTGTTGAATAAGGTTGATTTTTCCTGCTTTATTCATTTAAGTGACAAACAGTACGTGGTAGTCAAGAGGCTCGATTTAATATATGCGCTTCGATGTTCAAATACATGATTTTTTAATCACTTTTCTTCCCTGTCGTGAATTGATGAAACTTTTGAGATACATTTTATCGATAGCGAGCGAGATGGCAGATTTAAGGATGGTAAAATATTTAGCAGCCATGAAGATGTTTTATTCTTTTTGTTCATTTATAAATTAGTCTAGGATATTCTCTAACCTGATTATCCTCATTGTTCATATCTGTTGTGTTTAAATTGCTTCACCTGTTATCTCATCAGAGAGATCGATTAATTTGGGAATTCTATCGGGGTATGGAATGATGCCATCTTTATAGAAAGTGGTTTTGGTGTATTTTTAAATATACTTTTAGATCATCATTCAGCAAGAGGAATAACACCGCCACCAAATGATAAATACATTTGGTCACCCTGAATGTTATGCATAAGCTTCTCCTTGAGTCTAAATTTGCGTCCTTCATGAGGACTGTATAGTTTGTATTCAAGAATATGAGCTATTGTCGGTCTTCCATCATATCAAACTTTGTCATAAGATCATGCTAAAATATGACTGGGTACAAAGAAGAGCTTAATTGATATATCTATTGAGGTCCCACATAATGGTTAACCGGTAGGGAGGAAAATTTTCTAAAATATAACATCTTAACAATACCTTGGATTTGTAATCTCCAAAGGTCTGATGTACTGTTTCTACAGATGAATTGACTCATAGCTATTCATTTTTAAATCTTTTGTGGGTATCTCCAAACCGGATTGGTTCTAAATAGGTTTTTCTTTAGACATGATGCAGCCGAAATATCCCCTTCTCGGTTATCTTGATTAATGCCATTAAAACCCGTATCTGAATTATACGGACAGATCCAATTAGTATTTTAATTTTTTTTCTTTGAACTCTCAGTTTTGGTTGGGGAGTGGGAAATCATTTTACTGCCTATTCTACACATGAAAAAGGGATGTGTTTCTTTCCCCCGCTGTGTTTAAATGCCTCCCCGTATACCTGATTCTCGAGAAACTAACAAAATAGCCTTTCATGTATATATTTACTTAAAAAAATTGAATATCTTCTCTTATGTTTCTTGGACCAGTTCTGATCCCCTTTCCAAATTGAAGTATTTAAGCTGGATAAATCATATTCCTTTTTTGTAATTTGACATCCTGGGTTACATTGTTCTGTTTAATTTCAGCCAGGAGATGGTGGTTCAACACATGTGGAAAACGACCCTCAAATTTTCACATCCATCCCATCTTTCATTGAAGCCGCTTCATATATTTCTTATCTTACCAGCTGCTTCACTGGTTCTGATGGTAATTTTAATTTTTATGGATGGCCATCGATTTTGCCTCACTATTTTTGCGTTTCCCAAGCAAATGGCTTTGATTGTGGATTCAAATTTTTGTGTTCGCTTCCACGTGGCATATCATTTTTGGTTTACCTGATTAAGTCGCGTCTCGCCTTATCAGAAGAACAATTATCCAGAGGGGTTAGCTTCAGGGAGCTAGAATTGGTCACTATATCCTCAGGCCAGTCTGGAGGGCTTTCTTTTGATCCCTGCACTGATTCATCTCCACCCCAGAGTGATGGGGCAAGCTCCTCGGGGAGCTCACACCAAGATGCAGCTCAATGTATTAGCTCAAGCTCAGATCAAAATGGGACTTCCCTATTCCAGAGGTAATGACTTTATAAAGTATAAAGAAGTATGCATTTTAGCATGTCCTAGAAAAATGTACTACACGATGCAGCTTGGGAACAGTCTCAGGAAAGTTAAAAGGGAAGGATGAATCGATATAGCCCATGATACTTGTTAGTGATTTGACTTTTGCGTGATTTCTCTTCCTTGCTCCTTAGAATAATAGATTGTATTTCGTTTATTTTTATTAATATTAGTTTATGAAATCTTCTCCTTGAGACCGTAAGTTTCTAATTTTTCATTGCATTCCACTGCTGTACCGCGACAAATATCTTCAGAATATTTTTTCTTATTTATTTTAGAATGAGTAGCCAGCCGCCTATTCAACCAAATTTCTGCAGCATCAAATTACCTTGATTTTTTAAAAATAAAAAAACATTGTGTGGAAAAAATGGGACTCATCGCCTATTAATTTATACAGCCTTGTAACTCGAGTCCGTAAAACCGTACGAGGCTCTGCTGATGATATTGGATGGCTTGAGCGTGCCACGGACATGCCTCCTGTGGAGGATGGAACCGAGAGATTCATGGAATTGCTAGGCAGGATAAGGTATGCTCAGGACGGATCATCATTCTTCCTAAGTCGAATTCTCTTCAAATTTCAAACTATACATGCATATTTAATTCTTGGATGATTATAATCTCTCAGGAAAAATGAGCACAAACTTCCGAATTCTGTGGTGTACTTATTGGTTCCAGGTGATTTTTCTTCCGTCACTGGGTCACTGGGTCACTGGGTTAGAAGTATGTTATTTCATCAACAACAGTAACTCATATTCTTGACCCAATCTTCTTCTTAGACAGGTCTTTTTAGCAACCATGGTCGCATGTATTTTGTCAACATTAAAACAGTTTTCTCGAAGATGGGTCTTGCCTGCCACATCGCAAAGATTCACAGCGAGGTAGATAATGTTTTCGGTTCTCCTCAGATATTTCCTTTTTTTCAGTTTTCTTTTCTCGACCAATATAATGCCAGCACTGGGCTTCCAGGCATCAGTGGAGAAGAATGCGAGGGAGATAAAAGACTACATCGAGGAGATTTATTGGGGCGCGAAGAAGCGCGTCCTGCTGTTTGGGCACAGCAAAGGGGGAGTGGATTCGGCTGCCGCATTGTCGTTGTATTGGTCGGATCTGAGAGACAAGGTCGCAGGGCTGGTCATCGCCCAGAGCCCTTATGGGGGCAGCCCGATTGCGTCGGATATCTTGAGAGAAGGGCAGCTCGGAGATTACGTCAATTTGAGGAAAATCATGGAGTTCTTGATATGCAAGATATTGAAGGTGCTGGATTTCTTTTCTTTTCTCCAATTTATTTTTTCTTTTTTCTGTGGATTCAGTAAATTCTTTTCGTAGGCTTCTCGGCACCAAGTTTCGTCACACTGTGCCCATTAATCACGACGAGAAGTTCTCCTCTTTTCTCCCTGTGAAAAATCTCCCCCCCCCCCCATTTTTTTATTATTTTCTCTCTCTAGTGAATCACCTGCGTTAGAGAGAAGTCAAGCAGTCTTATTCGCTTCATTCATCGAAGTTTTCCACAGTATAATATTAAACTCTAATGGTTCACTTCCATTCCATTCCATTCCAGTATGAGGAGAAAAAATTGGCAAAGTCGCCTTGAGGCCCACTTTCTGATCTGATTCCACTCTCCAAAGACTATCATGGTCATTATCATTATCTTCATCATTAGCATCATCAATATCATCATCAATATCATCATCATAATGGAGAGGAGGTTTTTTTTGGGGGGGGGGTGGGAACATCATTATTTATTTACTGAATGCCATGCCATGCCATGCCATGTGTCGCAGGGGGATTTGCAGGCTCTGGAGGATCTGACGTACGAGAGGAGGAGGGAGCTCTTAGGGAGGCACCCGCTTCCCCAGGAGCTCCCCATCGTCTCCTTCCACACCGAGGCTAGCATTGCCCCCGGGGTCCTCGCCTCCTTCTCCCACGTAGCCCACGCGGAGCTGCCGGCGATCTCCCCTCTCGCCGCCGGCCAGCCCTCCAAGCTCCCCGTGGTGGTGCCCCTCGCGGCGGCGCTGGCGGCCTGCGCGCAGCTGCTGCAGGTGAGGTACGGGGAGAAGAGCGACGGGCTGGTCACGCGGCGCGACGCGGAGGTGCCGGGCTCGGTGGTGGTCCGGCCGGAGAGGAAGCTGGACCACGGCTGGATGGTCTACTCCTCCCTCAGCGACGACGACGGCGAAGGGGACGCCTCCCAGGTCTGCGAGGCTCTCCTCACCCTGCTGGTGGAGGTCGCCCAGCGGCGCCGCCGCGAGATCTCCTCCAAGCAAGAATGAAGCGGCCGCAGAGGCTGGGATCTCTACCTGTCTTCTGCGAGATACGTACTGTAAAATCTCTGTTTCTTCTTCTTCTTCTTCTTCTTCTTCTTCTTCTTCTTCTTCTTCTTCTGTTGCCCGATTTGAAGTATCATCAATGCCATGCAGCCTTACACTCCGTGGGGAGCACAAGACAGGAAATACCAGAGAGGAGGGATGCCTAAGCATCAACGAGACGCTAAGGGTTCCTCATCTTATAGGGGAGAGCTGGGTAGCAAACGAAATAACGATAGCGTTCGACAAGGGCGTTACACCGTTACACCGGAGGATAACCCGATAATGAGGATGAAAGAAGAGCGATAATGGAGAGGGGGAGATATCTGGAAAGAAAAAAAAAGGAGAGGGACCAAGTTCGAGATGGTTAAGCTTCTCCTCGGAAGATGGCTTCAAAATATCACATGACTTTCCTCTCTGGCATGGCACCCCATCTATAATGTCTTGCAAGGTGTTGGGCAATTTTGATGTCTATATCGTCTTGATGTCTCCCACCGTCCAACTATCTTGTTGTTGATGAAGAGTCGCATTTCCTAGTGATAAGTAAGATTCTCTCTGAATGGTATGTTCTACAGAGGAGAGTCTCTCATCAAAACTCTCCCTTTAAGACTTTTACCTTGTTGACCATTTTTCACAGAAATTCACCAAAGTTATAATGCATCAGGGCTTAAAAAGTCATCAGTGCTTTTGATAACCCAAAGGGTATGATGAAAAAACTCATAGTGGGCATCATGTGTGAGGAGATATGGTCTTTGGAATATCTTCTTTTTTTCTTTAAATTTAGTGATAACCTAACCCTCGATCTAGATTTGAAAAGATTGTTGCACCGTGTAGTTCATCGAGCGACTTTTTGATGATTCGGATTAAAAACCAATCAAGGATCATAACTTTGTTGAGGAAATGATAGTCCACACATAAGCACCAGATATCATCCTTCTATTTGACGAGTAGAGTAAGGCTTGATTATGGAATGATTCATGTGGTGAAAATCTAACTTGTCGATTTCTTCTTTATAAAAATACTAGTAGTAGAAAAGCTGTATGTTGATCACTCTTGTATTCACTTATAAAGGTGTTGAGTGATCCACTTCCCTAATCGGGAATAGCCGGTATTTGGTTCAAGAATAGTAAGGAACTAGTTTTGAAGGTGGTCATTGAGGACTATTCCTTCCTGTTGGTTGTTGGTGTCCTATATGAGTTGAAATAACTTGACAATCACTACTCATTATTTGCATACTTTGGATAAGGTTTTGAACAAAATACTCATAGTGTTGAGGTGCTTTTATGGATAAAGTGATTTGTTTGACTCTAGTCATTAAAGATAACATCTATTTGTTAAGTCAAGTTGGACTTTATTTAGAGTACTTTGCCATTTTACATAAGCACTAGGTCAATGCACTATAAGAGCCTTTAACTCTAGGGTAACTTTGTTATAAATTACGGGTCTCTGTACATTGTCACAAGTATGTGTGATGACTTGGAAATGTGAGATGGTTGGAGGTAGTTGAAGTCTATGGATGGTTCCTTTGATATCAAATCGTGTGAAGCTCCAATGTTGATAAGGATCATGACCTGCCTCTCATTTATTTTTCTTTGAAATTTAAGGGCTCAAGTGAGAGTTTTCAACTAGAGAATTGATGGATACTTCAAATTGAGTTTGTCCTTGTCTCCCTCAACATCTACGACCTATGAACTTTCATGTATCACTAATATCTGTAATTCTTTCTTGAAATGATATTCTAGTGAGTATTTTTTATAGAAGAAACATAGGCATTTGGGTGTGTTGAGTTTGGATTTCTGCAGGTCTTGGATGGAGTCTTTCTTTTTTGGTGTGGCACATTATTTTTCACCATCTTCTTTTGATGATATTAACAATCATCTCCAATATGGATGTCTTGTGGAGGAGAATATCGCATCACCATGTTAGTTGACCACACTAATTATGTGCATCCACACCAATTGGCAGGTTGGCCTCCCACGTGAGCATTGCATACTATCTATTCTAGTTGACACACACCTACTCTCTATGCGCCCATCCTCCAGCCACACTTCTCATCTTGTGTAATGTTGAGTTGCATGCTTCAAGACATCACACACAAAATGCCACCTCAACCTATGTTGGGAGCATGGTTTGAATTGAGATCCTCCATTCTAAGGTGTAAATACTTTCTCATGTCAAGAATCAAATGTCCTCTTTACAGGGTGATCCTTGATGTATTTATTGATGAGCTTTTCAAATCACCACAAATTGATGTTGTGTTCATTAGTCACATTATCATCTTGTTAGTATTTCTACTATGAGAAAATAAAAGTGATAGTATGTGTGAAATTGTCTATCTTGATTCAGTTCCTTGTGATCCAAGTTTAGTTAAACCCTATTAATGTAGTGTTATGTATTGTTAGTGACACCAAATAAGAACGATTGCATGCACATATTCCTTGTAGTCATGGTAAGGCTTAAGTAAGAAGACATAGAAAAATGAGTGGATTGTTAGTGTTGTGGCAAGTTGAGATGGTGGGTCAGCCTATTCATTCTTGTCACCACTTGAAATGAGACATCAAAGTAAGGCATCAATATGTTTTGCTGCTTCATCTAGTTGACGATCATGTATTGGTCATGGTTGATCCAAAGTACTCCATAATAGCTCATGTTGAATTCTATTTTATCTTGATGCCAATCCCCATGCTCATTCGTCAGTTGAACTATCTATACCAATATCTTGCACAACTATATTATGTGTTTGCCTTCATCGGTAGAACTATCTATACCAAACCCCATACTCCTCATTCACTTGTGTAAACTTATTTATTTTCATTATTACAATAGTCTAATTAATTTTACAAATTATGATAGTGTTAGTGGTTTATGTCTAATCACAAGCTTAAACAACAACTAACTCATCATGGATCTTTGGTGAAGGTTATATGAGAATTAAGTGGTCTAATAACTCAGCATGATTCTCCTAATTTTCTTACTCTAGAAAGTCATATATCCGCTTTGTGTGGCCATCAGTCCATAGATCAAAGTAGTTGAAAGTTTTAGTTGTGTGCCTAGGTTAATGAATAAGGTCCTCCCAAATTATTTGGTAAAGTGCCTAATATGGTCCCAAAGTATATTCCATGGTAGGCCTCAAAGTTTTGTTGCATTCTAGCTGAACAAGTGCATCACCTTTTCTTTTGCACAATGTGTTTGTATTGACATAAACACAATGTACATAGAAAACTTGTCAATCATGACAAAGATCACATCAAACATGTTCATATGTGGCAGTCAAAATAGGCTCACATAGTTGGTTTGGAATGAGCAAGGCCCTTAGCATCTCACCATCTTAGCATGCTCAATCTTATTTTATCATTTGAATGTTAGCCTTAACATCTTTAACCATACCTGATCATAAATAGTTGGAGTACATCTTTAACGACACTTAATATGTGACACATATGGTCAGCAACTGCACACATAAAAGACATCATCATGTATCCAAAATCAATGTGTCATGTCCCCATTGCGCATTGTAGTATATGTGTGCGGCCTTTGCATCTGTCATAGACTAACACATGGATCTAGAACCTACATGTCACTGCTCACAATTTTGATACTCATATCAATTGCTTGGAAGAGATTTCTTGAAAAATATTTAGTGCTCATTTCAATCAGCTCTCCATTATCTCTGTCTAGTGTCTAATGGTAATTGTCTCAAATATTTGAGCTCATGATCCAAACAAGTCACACATACACCCTAGCATATATGTTCCTAGCAAAACACACTTGTAGAGCACAGTATAGTGCCTTCCCTCCTGCACTGATCTACGTTGGCTGGAAGCTTTACCCTCAACACCTCACCATACGTGAGATTGCGACATCTGGGGGGTTGGATTCAATATACTTGATTATATCCTCTCCTGTAAATACCGTGGGTGGTGAATTATTGGTAATGATTTTGTTTTAATTAATGTAAGTACTACGATTATTATTAATAATCGCGGGTTTTCATCTGTATGTCGGCCTTCAGGGGGCTGTTCTCGCAGAGATCTCGACGGAGAGCAGGTAGGGAAGACTGATTTGACTGGTCGTCGAAGGTGGGGGAAATCTGCGAGAGAAAGAAAAGGGCAAAGATTAAACCTTTTCTCGGGTGCACACCGGCGGCGGCGGCGCCTGGGGCATTTAAAGAGTGAGCGTCTTCTCGCCTTGTGCGTGCCGTTCCTCCCCTTCCATCCACTGGCCGCTGGGTCTTCTTCTCTTCGGGGAGCTGCTGCTCGGATCTCTCCGCTGGGTCTGCTGATTCCTCTCCCTCAGGGCTGCTGGTGAATTCTCTTGCTCCCCTCCTCTCTCCCCGTTCGCCGCCGCGTGGTACACGATCCCTCCCCCGTATCTGGGGGTTCTCTGTCTTTTCGGTTGTTTCCCGTGGACTCCGTCTCTGGAAATGGGCGAGGGCGGGGGAATTGTGTCTGTGAGATGTGGGCCGAGACCGTAGGTTTGCTGGAATTGTTCCTGCTTCATGCGACCGTACGGTCTGCGTCGGGCGGGTCCAGCCGAGGCGAAGGAGAGTCTCCAGTGGTTGAAGTTGAAGGGCGAAGAGCCTACTCTGGGCTCTGTGTCGGATGAGATCCCGGGAGGAGCGGTTCTCTCGGGTGGACATGATATTTTTGTCATCTACCTCTAGGAGACCGTGTTTCTCCATAGATCTCCATAGACCGTGTTGTTCTTGGTTGCTAGTTTCTATGATTACAGTGTTACCATCGTCTCCAACAAGGAAATTTCCTTGCAGATATTGTTCTTATTTGAGCATTGATTTCTGACCTGGGCATTCTCCCTGTTCTATTGCAGACCCAGGCTTCGATATAAAGCACAATGGACATAACAAAACTGGATCCAGAGTCACTTACTCTTCTGGGAGCAGGCGGTGGGGTGATACTGACGTTGCATTTCACCATAGTGCTGTTAACACAGCATCTCTTCTACTGGAAAAATCCCAAAGAACAAAAGGCCATCATCATCATCGTACTCATGGCCCCCATCTATGCCGTCGTCTCCTTCGTCGGGTTGCTGGACATCGATGGCAGCAAGCCCTTCTTCACATTCTTGGAGTCAGTCAAGGAATGCTATGAGGCACTGGTGAGTTTCTAGTATGATACCACGGTCACATGATAGATTATCACTGATGATGTTTGCACCACTGATGCGTGAGTCTCTGATGGCAGGTCATAGCTAAATTCATGGCTCTGATGTATAGTTACCTGAACATCTCTCTGAGCAAGGATATGGTGCCGGATGAAATCAAGGGCAGGGAAATCCATAACTCCTTCCCCATGAGTCTTTTTCTGGTGCGTGTTTAGTTCATCATTGAAATTCTTGCTTCATGGGATAGTCTTGCCCATGTGTTAACTTTCACTAGTTGCTCAGAGTTCCTCCTTTGAACTCTGCATTCTCGTTTGCAACAAGCAAAAGCTTGTGTTTTCTGGATCTTCATCAGGGTTCTCTACTGACCCTTTAAGGATTGAAGCTATGTTGTTTGAAACAATGAGAGTTCAGCAAGTCCATTAATTTTCTGGATCGTCCTGCTCTCGTCACACTCTACACTAAGAGGAAAAGTGGAGTTACTGAGGACCTGGGGTCCTTCAAAAGCCTTCATTGAGCTTAACCAGAGGATGGTGGGGGCTGCTAATCTTTGTTGCTTTGATTTTTCTAAGGTCTTGAACGCCATGTGAGTCTTAAAAGAGAGGAGAGTAGGACACCCCCGTTTGCATTCTTAAAAGAGAAATTGATTTTTTTGGTAAACTATATTGCTTTGCATGAATTTCCTCTAGCAATTCAGCATTTGTTCCTTCCCTTTTATGGGCTATCTGGCATTGGAGGTGTATGATGATTGTGAAACATCGTATTCTCGTTTTGTTGTTGCGTGGACACGAACTCAGCTTCATGATTTTGATGTTAAGTTTCTGGGTCCAAGTTCACAGGAGCCTCCATGGTTTTGCACTGCCTCTTCAAGCTCTCTAATCAGGCGGGATGCACTAGATTTTGCTTCCTTTATTTCAACTCGGCCTAGTTCTCTGGCTCAAACGTTGACTTTCTGTGATTCATCAGAAGGCAGGAGGAAGTAGCAATGCATGGATAGCTTTTACTAGATACATGCTGGCGACTTTTGACTAGGAACTTTTTTCTTCTGTGGTTGTAGCCACGAACAATCCGATTGGAGAACCATACATTGAAGGCCCTGAAGTATTGGACATGGCAGTTTGTTGCAGTCCGACCCATCTGCTCTGTACTTATGATCATCTGCCAAGTTTTCGGGTTCTACCCCAGCTGGCTCAGTTGGACCTTCACCATCATCTTGAACTTCTCCGTCTCTCTGGCTCTGTATGCCCTCGTCATCTTCTATCATGTATTCGCCAAGGAGCTCGCCCCTCACCGGCCCTTGGCCAAGTTCATGTGCATCAAAGGGATAGTGTTCTTCTGCTTCTGGCAGGTAGGCTCTGGTTCCTGAGATTAAATAATCTATGAAACTTGTGGGTATTGGAATTTTTTTCTTTCTTTTAGCATGCTGTTATTTCAGATATATTCCAATCAGCATTGGAAGTCCAAGGTGGCTTTCTTGTACCACTTTTGTTTTTTAAAAATAAAAGTAAAAATAAGAATAAATCACTTTTCACTCTTGCTGCTTTGAAATGATTTCAAGTTCTTGTTGGTCAACGATCTGAGAGAAATAAATAAATAAATAAATTTGGAAGCAATGGTGATAGTTTAAGTTTCTAAATTTGGCATGCAGCTGAGCTAGTTGGGTCTGTGAACCACAATTGGAGTGTCTCGTGTGCATCTTTGATGAATGGCATATTTATTATCTGGGGAATTTTCTTGGTTATCAGGGAATTGCTCTTGATGTCTTTGCTGCGGCGGGGGTCATCAAATCCCACCATTTCTGGCTGGATGTGGAGCACATTCAGGAGGCCATTCAGAACACGCTCGTCATCTTCGAGATGGTCATCTTCTCTGTTCTTCAGCAGTATGCGTACCACGTCGCCCCCTACACCGGAGACATGAAGACCAGATTCGAGAACAAGAAGACCCAGTGACCGGTCATCTCCTCCCAGCTGGCCAGCTCGCCATCTTATCAAATCAACATACATGAGCTCCTGCACCTCCCATATTCCCCGAAGCCCGCCCCCTGATCCCATGGAAACAATGAGAATACCCAGAAACTTTTATTATTATTATTATTATTATTATTATTATTATTATTATTATTATTATTATTCTCTTGTTTAAATCTCACCACCCTTGTGCAAGCCATGTGATCGAGCATGGTAACCATTACTTCTTTCCAAACCTTGGATTATCTTCTGGTAATCACACCGACGCTAAGTGATACTCCTCTCTCTCTCTCTCTCTCTCTCTCTCTCTCTCTCTCTCTCTCTCTCTCTCTCCATCCTCTGTTACTTGCCCCCTCTAGACTACTCGGCATCAGGGATCCTTTTCCCTCACTTGGCGCGTCCGGAGCAGGGTGGGAGAGTTCAGTGAATTATCTTCCAACGAAATTAATGCATTTAACAAAGTTGGTAACTTTGTTTCTTGTTATAAAGAGGGCACTGTTCTGGAGAAAGGCCCTCCAAGGTGTTGAACTTATCTAAAATCCATCAATCAAGATCGCGTACGGATTATTACCTAGAGATAAATTATCACAAAAGTGTTATAATTTCATTTCAAATGAGAAAAAGTACACAGAATTATTTAATTGGTATTCGATGGAATAACGCATTCACGTTGTTCTATAATAACTTGCACTGTAAATCAAATATTTAATACAGTTTAATTAAATCGACAATTAAATAAGCAAGATAATAAGTAGTTTTTGAGAAAAAAACAACCAAATTATGTATTAAGTTGTCGCATTTGATCATACTAGCAGTACTCTGAGGAAAAAATAAGGTGAACCCAGAAAGGTTGATGTGAAAGACTGGAGAGGAGATGCGAGTTGCAGAGGACAGGGGGGTAATGAAACATGCTCCCAGAATCCACACAAACTACGGCATTTCCTCGCAAACGAAATCAATTCCAAATCCTAAGAAAAAAAATAGGACAAGAGGAATTCAATTGTATGTGGCCAAATAAGATTTTTTTTTTTCTACCGTTGACGGCTCCCTATTCCTTGCAAATTTATTTGAACAGCAGGTGAAAATTTCTTCTTCAGATATCATATTAAAAAAAGGTGGCGCCATCCCATTATAGTATCTTAGGGCTTCATCAATCATTTCAGACATCAAAAAGATACAATGAAGAAATAATTGAAGGAGAAAGGAGGGAAATAAGAACGAAATAATCTTCCAAGCGGTTGATTCCATAGATTGAAATCCTTCTCATTTCATCCACAATGGTATCTGAACTAGTCGTACAATGATTTAGCTGACTGGATTCTCGATAATTTGTCCTTGTTCTTTGCTATTTTGTCCGTCTGCTTCTCGTCATTGGAAATTGCTCGCTCTATTGCTTTCTGTTTCCTAAGGTTCTTCGCTCTCCTTATGGGTATTCCCTTGCTTATTTTCCTGAAAATAGTGGTGCAACAATTGATCAGAAAGAGAGCCCATACATGACCCATGAGCTCTATGTTAGAGAGTTAAAACCCCACAAAATATTACCAGAAATACTTTCCGCGAAGAAACAAATTTCCAAAAGCAGTTCAATGATCCCAAGAAATTTTTACAGGCATCACAACGTTAGAATACAAGCCTAAATTCCGCACTGACAAGAGATATATGGCCATGAGGCTGGTGCCACACTTGGCAAGGAAAATGCAATTTCTTGTACTTGTTTCCAAAGTTGCAGGAGTTTAACAAGCCTGAAGTTGACACCCTTTTCTTCAAGTAAGTCCTCTTATGTTTGCTAACTGTTCATTGGGATTGTAGGATGGATAGAAGTTCTGATGCAAATCTTCACATGGAACAACCGATCACTTATTCGGTCGCACTTACAAACGTCAAAGTGATATCTTCTTAACATATTATGGTTACTGATCATTTGGCATTCAAAAAAAATGTCGAACATCCAATGATTCGTCAAAATCATGTCAACAAAAGTTTCTTGACTAACCTCTTTGATTTGGGCATAGAAGACACAATAAGCCATACACAAAAACATTTAATTACTTTCAATCGGGTCTTTATTGCTATTGTGTGATTATAAAACATGTCGGAAAACATAAAGCAAGGTCCATTCCTTTCATGGAAAGCTTCTCTGTATTTTCCATCCTCCATTCTCCTTGGAAGCCAAACTCTCCAAGACCAAACTTTTGGCTTCCATCTTTTTTCATCCAAAGGTGGCTGGGAGAGAAGACCCTAGAAAATGCAAAACTGGGATGTATTAACCAAGAAGAAAAGCTCATTTTGAGGAGTTATTGTTGAATGGTGTAGTTTTCCTAACACGGAATGCACAACATACATAGTCTACTGACTAATTGTTCAATGATCCTATTGTTTTACCCGAAAAATCAACAAAATACTGGGGGTTATTTGCCCATGCATGCCCCAAGTAAGTCACTATCAGCAGAAAATGTGCATTCTCAAAGCATGTTCTCGCAATCCATGAAACGCAGCTCCAAGAATCATTCAAAGCTTTGTCAATAATGCCGCATACATGGATGGTGATCAAATATTCCAAGCATCCAGTAGTAACCGCCCCATGCGCTCTTCTGTTGAACCCAGCAGCCCCCAACTAGATTCTAACACCTACCCGCAGGAAAAGGAAGCTACGCATCACACACTCAGTTCAGGGTTTCCCCTATCAGAGGAAAGAGCGTCCGCCCAGTAATTTTGTCCAGGGTTACTGGAAAATCTTGAGATCGAATGAATTCGACCGCACGATGTTTAATGCACAATTCTTTCCTGTCCACTTTCTCACCTCCCGGCATCAATGCCCCACAATTGTAACAGGGGAAGAGTATCAAGGAACCATGGAGCACCCGTTTGTCTCCCAAAACATGGCTCGATAAAGTAAGAACAGAAAGCTACTAGGTTTCTGACCTGCTTGCGGCGCGCAGGCTCGGAGCGACCGCCTTCGCTTCGGATGCGTCCATCGCTGCAACAGCGTCAGGGAGGACAACAGCACCATCTCAGAGAAGAAATCCACGACCAAAGGAGAGGAGAACCCTAAAAATCAACCAACCCGCCGACTCACGTTGGGATATGCTGGTCTGGGCCTCCGTGGAGATGTCCATGGCCGAGGCATCGCCCTTCTTCTTGTTATTTCTCTTCTTCGCCATGGCTGGGCACGCCGCAGAGCAGAGCAGAGCAGGCAGAGAGAGAGAGAGAGAGAGAGAGATAGGGTTTTTCTTTAGGGAAAAGCTGGTGAGGAGAGAGACCGACTAGGGCCATTAATGGGCCATCCATATTGCCCATTAAGGACACTGACCTGGTCGGTAGAGGGCCCAATGTCGTTGGTTTGGCCCACAGAGGCCCAGTAAATATTAACGGGTTCCCCGATCGGATAAGGTTAATAAGGTCATTTCCGCTGGATATTAGGGCTTTTGCCACAGTCGCCGTCCTCGATCGACGGAGAGCGGCACAGCAGTAGCGTTCCTGCTCCTCCCGGCCGCCGCCGCCGTCGTCTTCTGTGAGCCTCCGCCGCGAAAAGGTGCTCTATTTCCCTTCTGCGCTTGCGCCGCTTCCTCACGCCGTCTCCGGTGAATCTCTTCTGTTGCCACCTTCTCCTCGATGGGTTTCTCCCCGCCCCGCCGCAGTCCTCGCCGCCGTTTTGTTGTCTTGAGTCGCGATCTGTCGTTGCTTTGGGGATGATATAGTTTTCTGAGAACGTCGAAGCACAATGTTGTTGGCATCATCATGCAAGTCTTGGGACTTCGTTTGTTCTGAAAGATATTTCCAGTTCTCCTCTTCCTTGCCCCTTCGTGGGATCTACCATTATATTCTGATTCGGTGGTGGTCTACAGACCGCACGACACGATGTTATTGTTTAGGAAGAGGCAAATCATCGAAGGAAGTTGACTTTGGACTAATTTTTTTGTCTCCAATATCTTCTTTTCCTAGTTACGATCGGCCATTGTTTTTAGATTCAGAAATCTTCTATATATATCATCATCAGGATAACGCTACAGTTGCGTAACTTTGAGTCATTGAGCGAAGCTTCTTCAGGCAAAAACATTCTTCGGCTTCGGATTATCTTTTACCTGCTCTGCGCGCTGTATTTCTGTCTTTCAGATCGAGTAGGAATCTCTTGCTAATCCGCATATGGAAATCATTTCTCATAGATTATTTTGTGATCACATTAGTTTACCGGCAGATGCCCAACTATCTTAAAGAAGGTTCTAACTCCCCTGTTTTCCGTCCAGGGGGGATAAAAGCTTTTGGTGGTCAACATGTTCACCGCAAGGAAGAAAATCCAGAAGGATAAGGGGTTGGAGCCAACTGAGTTCGAAGATGTTGTTGCTCAGGTTTAGAAATAATTCTCTTTAATATGCGTTTTATTCGTTTATTTTCTGTAATTTTTCATTGCAAGACTGAGCTGGAGTCTGGTTTGTTTGTTTGTTTGTCTGTCTGTCTGTCTGCCTGTTGCACTAGGCGCTGTTCGATCTGGAGAACTCTAACAATGAGCTGAAGAGCGAACTGAAAGATCTTTTCATCAATTCCGCACTGTACTGCCAAATTCTATATATATATATATATATATATATATATTATGATTGTTTTATTTTTTATTTTAATTGTTAATGGCTATCACTTGCATTCATCGCAGTCAGGTTGATGTTGCTGGGAGCAAGAAGGCCGTCGTCATTCATGTTCCTTTCAGATTGAGGAAAGCCTTCCGCAAGATTCACGTGCGCCTCGTGAGAGAGCTCGAGAAGAAGTTCAGTGGGAAGGTATTCTGCAAGCTCAGCTTGTTACTGATCATACTAATCTGGGTCATCCTGATTATATTCGATTTCAACTTTTTATAAGTAGATCACTAAAAGAAAAATCCCCATTTTTCTCTCATGTAGGATGTGATCCTGATCGCCTCGCGGAGGATTTTGAGGCCACCGAAGAAAGGGTCAGCAGTCACACGCCCCCGCAACCGCACACTGACTGCCGTCCACGATGCCGTGCTCGAGGATGTTGTGTACCCTGCAGAGATCGTGGGCAAGCGTGTGCGATACCGTCTCGATGGCTCGAAGATTATCAAGGTGAGAAGCATACTGGGCTATTTTCTTCAGTCCAGTGTGCATTAGCTATAATCTGGGAGAATATGGACTCATGCTTTCTAAGTTCCATCAAGACACCTCGAGATGGGTTCAGTTGACTTCATTGCTTCTCTGTATATTTCGATTCAAGTCCATGATGCTTGGCAGTGGGACGAGCTGGGGGTTGACTTCTTATGATATTCTTTTGAGACATTCATTCCCCATGATATATGTCAGAATGAGTGATCGGTTGCGCTAATGGCGAATGCCCTTTCTCTCTCAAACCGTTTCCTAATATCGTTCATCTTTCTGCCAGATCCTCCTCGATCCCAAGGAGAAGAACAACACCGAGTACAAGGTCGACACATTCGGCGCTGTCTACCGCAAGCTCTCTGGCAAGGACGTTGTGTTCGAGTACCCCATCACCGAGGCCTGATCTTGATTGAGACTCCCCCCCCCCCTTTTCTCTCTCTAGATTGGAGTTTTGAACCTGGGGTTTTGATGCTTTGCCCTCTGAATTTCCCTCCCTAGGTTTTCCTCTCTGTGAAGAAATCACGGCTTATTTTTTTCTATCCTTTCAGTCACCTTCCTGTTTTAGGAGACTTCCGTGAGACTGCCATTAAAATTTTACCAGGCCACCTTATAACGTCTCTCTCTCTCTCTCTCTCTCTCTCTCTCTCTCTCTCTCTTCTTTATCTCCAGTATTCTGCCGAACAAGTACGAGTAAGAAGTCAACCAAGACTTTGAGTAATTGAATTTGTATGCACCTTCTGCTCGTCTCCTTTCATGTGATCTTAGACTGCCGTCCGTTGACTTAGGATGGCGTCTGACAAATGGACTATAGTTGACTGTCATCTACTGAGCTGAGCCTGGCTTTTACGAGTTTCATCTTTCTCTCTCTAGGGTCGGGTTCAGACTCTAGATAGCATCCCATTAATGTAAGATTCCGGTGGTCTCCAGGTCAACGGTAACGAGAAGCAAAGTGCAAACAATAAGTCTTGGATCTGCTGAAGAGATCATCCATCTTGGTTAAACCACTCTCCTGTCATCTCAGGACGACTTCGAAGAACACTCGTGGGGGAAGGATTCAGGCTGCCTACCACCTGCCCAACTCCTACCCCACCCCTCACTTGTTCGGTAGAATGCTGGAGATAAGGAAGAGTAAGAAAGAGAGAGAGAGAGAGAGAGAGAGAGAGAGAGAGAGGGAGAGAGAGAGGAGAGACTGGTTTATTTCAGTCGATCAGACTTGCGCCCGCTCGCCTGATACCTCCAAAATCTTCGTGATGATGAAGTACACAGAACCAGAAAAGGAGAGAGATGCTGACCGGAACCCAAATGGGGTCAGAAGCTCCCCGCCGCTCCTGCCTGCCTTCTCCCTCCTCCGCCGCCTCTTTCACATTTGACCGCCTTCAGTCTTCTTCGCTATGGAAGAAGAGCCGCCAGATTCTCCAGGACGCAGGAGGGCTCCTATATATTCCGAGGAAGGAGAAGGGAGAGAGGAGCCCTCACCGGCTGAGCTCCCCCTTCTCTCTCCTGCCCAGTCCGTCTTCTTCTCCGTCGCCGGCGAGGTTGAAGAGAGATGACAACGGCGACCACCGGCGGCGCCCTGGTGGGGCTGCTGCTCTTCCTCGCCATCGCCATCGCCACCGTCACCGCCGCGAGCGGCGAGAGCTCGATGGCCTGCCCCCGGTGGAGCCCGTGCTTCCGGAAGGAGCTCCGGTGCCCTGCGGAGTGCCCCCACCGCCGCCCCGCCAACCCCCGGGCCAAGCTCTGCTTCCTCGACTGCTACTCCCCCAAATGCGAGGCCTCCTGCAGGGGTAAGTAAACTGCAAAAAAGAAAAAACGATCTTGATCGATCTTTTTTCCAAGAACATGGGAGAAAAAAATTGCCCAAAAAAGGAAAGCTGCCTATATAATAATCTAAGAAAAAAGGGCGTCATCTTCTTCCTCGGTCTTGATCTCACGTCCTGTTTATTGCAGGCGGCGGGCCCGACTGCAACAACAAAGGCTCGGGTTGCTACGACCCGCGATTCATCGGCGGCGACGGCGTGGTGTTCTACTTCCACGGCAAGAAGGACGGCCACTACGCGCTGCTCTCTGACCGTAGCTTCCAGGTCAACGCCCGCTTCATCGGGCTCCGCCCGGCGGGGAGGACTCGTGACGCCACGTGGATCCAGGCCCTCGGGTTCCTCTTCAGGTCGCACAGCTTCGTCGTCGAGGCCACCGGAGTGGCGGTGTGGGACAGCGGCGCCGCCGACCATATCCGGCTGAGCTACGACGGCGCGGCGGTGGAGCTTCCCGAGGGGCACGGGGCCTCGTGGACCTCCCCCGGCGGCGCGCTGACCGTGGAGAGGACGGGGAGGGTCAACGGGGTGGTGGTGAATCTGGAGGGTGCAGCGGAGGCGGCGGTGGGGGTGGTGCCGGTGACGGCGGAGGACGATCGGATCCACCGCTACGGCATCCCCGCCGGCGATTGCTTTGCCCATCTGGAGGTGCAGTTCAGGTGGCTCCGCCCGTCGCCGGAGATGGAGGGGGTGCTGGGGAGGACCTACAGGGAGGGGTTTGTGAATCCGGCGAAGAGAGGGGTGGAGATGGCGGTACTCGGCGGCGAGGAGGAGTACGGCGTCGCCGAGCTCCTCTCCCCTCGCTGCAAGCTATGCGTCTTCTCACCGGAGAAGACGGCGGCGGCGGCGGAAGCCGAGTGAGTTGCAGAGATCGGACCAGCTGCACGCCCATAAGAAAAAAACTGGAGTAAAAGCTCACTTTAAATAAATAAGTAAATAAATATATGTGCGCACATAATATATATAAATAAATAAAGCATCTTCCGCTCGATGAAACCTTCCATATATATCATTTCATTTCTTCTTGATCGCCTCAAGTTAGTAAATGTCGGCTTCGCACATAATCACCAGTGCTGATGGAATTCCATAGGGAGGGATCTCTAAGAGCTCCTCTCTCTCTCTCTCTCTCTCTCTCTCTCGCTCGCTCTAGAAAAACGGAAAGTAGAGAGGGAGGGGGGGAACTCCGTCATCTCCTCCGAAGAGCTCCGTAGTTGCGCGTTGCCTGAGAGAAACCTTCAGAAATGAGTTCCTCGGCGGATACGAGTGGAAGCCATGACAGAAATTTATTCCGGAAATAGTAATGAACGGATAATCGAAGAACAAACAATATCAATCATAATAATAAATAAATAGACTCTATTTTCAGAAATCTTGGAGCAAGGCGAGGAGAAGAAAGAGAATACCGGGAGTTGGGCAGTCTTCTTCTGTCCGCCCGGAGTGTCGTCCTCGTCGTCGTCCTCATCCTTGCTCATGAGCAGGCTATGAATCGAAGAGCTTTCAGCCCTCCTCCCCCGCTTCGATGGCGAGGGGAATCCCTTCCCCTTCTCCCTCCCCTTCCCCCTCCTCCTCCCCGCTGGGGTGCTCCTCTTGCGCCCCCTGTTCCGGGTGCTCTCCTCGGGCTCCTGCATTCATAGAACCAGAGAAATAGATTTTATTTATTTTTTTTACAAGGAAAAAAGATGGAATAAATGGGAGTGAGCTCAGAGAATGGCGGATACCGAGCTGTCTAGCTCTTCACCCACGCCGTAGTCCTCTGATTCGTCACTCGAGAGAGAGTGAGAGTGACCAGACTCGGAGGCCAGGCTTTGAAGTGTTGCAGATGCGGAGGCCGATGCGGATCTGTGAGAACAGGACCAAAAAAAAAAACAAAAACATTCAAGAGTTGACCACAAACAGAGGGGCCTGAAAATGTCAACGCCCTTGGTGGACCTGTCAGAATGGCGAGTTCCCATGGATGCATCGAGAGTCATCTGCTTCAGGGCGGAAGATCCTCTCCCCCTGCTACCTCTCTTGGGAACTGTAGCATCAGCTGCTGCTGCCCTCGAAGAAGCCTTCCTCCCCCGGGGAGCAGGTCTCGAGCTGAAGGGCGCCGCCTGCTGCCTTGTGCCCTCTTCGTCGCTGAAGCCACTCGAGCTTCCAATCTCGCCCCTGCCAGCTCTGCTATCCTGCAGATGAGATGGAACAGATGTCAAACCCAGATGAAGATCTCAACATGAAAGCAGGGAGACATGGCTGAATCGAGAGAGAGAGACCTGTGGAGCTTGCGGTTTAGAGATGATGCTCCATGGCGTTTCCTTCACGAGCAGAGATCGCTCCTTCACACGTTCCTGAAACAAGAAAACATTCGATTGCATGGTCACCATGGGGGTATGTCTGAGATGCACACAGCCAGTGGGGAGACGTGATCCACATGCCTGCATGCACTGCTCCACCTTGAGGATCAGATCGCCTTCTTCGATCTTCGACGCCTCTGGTTCAAGGCTCAATTTATTCTACCCCAACAAAAAAAAAAAAAACATTTATAAGAGTGATTCAAACCAGAATAATAATCAAATGGGTGGGCGTCCTACGCGTGTGTCTTCAAGGGTGTGCTGCAAACATGAATAGAAAGCCATCTTGTCGTCCTTATTGACAAAATCATGTAATGCAATGTCCAAATCGTTCACTGGGAGGATCTCCATTTTCTGCAAAAAGATTGGCCCGACAATTTTCAGCAAACCGCATGTACATTGAAGGCGATGCAGGAACATGACATCCATCCATATGGGTACATAAATGTATCTACATGTTTGATTATTTCTCAACATATGAAGCATTCTACTTTCTTTTCCCTCATTTTCTGAGAGTGGAAAATGGTTCCTAATGATGGAAAATGGAGTACAGCAGATGGGTACATGGAGACAGAGGGAGAAACGATATGCCCAATTGGAGCTAGAACAAAGATGAGAATGTTTCAAGGAGATCGATCTACCAAATTGCTTTCAGCTAGCAGAGCTTCTATATTTTGCTGGTTTAGTTCTTCTGGACGAAGCTTCTCTGAATCATCAGTTTTCTCTGAAAGCGAACAGGAAGATATCTTAACGTAGCTATAGATGTAAGAGATCGCATGTTCATCAACTAAGCAACTAAAATATTAGTGGGTTATGAATAAAATGCGACTGCATGAATATCAGAATGTGGTCTAGGTTACCTCCAGGTTGACGTTTCTTTGCAGCCTTTGAGAAAATTAGAATGTCTTGTGGATTAGCAACCTAGATAATTCACATAAACGAAACACTTTAGATATTATAGAGACGACAGATAACCCTTCTAAACATGGGTGATCGGAAAAGGGAACACCTTTCCCACATACTTCTGTCCAAATCTTTGAGGGTTTATTGTCATGAACCCAGAGTAGTCGACCTGACAAACAAAATGAACCACATATCTTTTGTCATGTGAAAAAAAAAAAAAAAAAGATGCTTCATTCTCAGAAAATATCATGTGTATAATTTAGATAAATTTGTATCCGTGCTAGATTAATCATTTCTGAAGAGATATTTATAGTAAACATGTTAGCAATTCACTTTAAAACTTCATCAAAACCACTTGTTCCATGCTAAAACACGGGTCCTTAACAATTTATTCATTTCTCATATCAAAAAGATTATATGGAACTCGCTCTACACTAAACTACAAAATCAATTTATACCAGTGAATTCATGCCAACATTTTGGGAATTAAGCATGCTGAAACATGTGTCAATGTCAACGGTTAGATGAGGCAGGGATTCCAAAATTTACCTTGACTCGAACTAGTGGAAGCTTGAGCTCAGACCTATTGTCTGCTTTTCTGCTGCTTTCTTCAATCATATTACCAACCTGAAACAATCAAACATTATCAATATATGTTCAACACGTCATGTGAAAAACAAGCTACATCGTCATGTTTGCGATTCTTCTACAAGACCAAAAGCATGGCTTACAAATGTATCTAAATATTCAAGAACTGATGCCTGATCATTGGGATCAATTTCCGGAATGTCCTTAAGCACGACCTACAGGGCAAGAACTTCATAGAATTAGGAATAACACAGATGCTTAGCTTAAGGACGGTACCTTCTTACCTCAGCATATTCGAAAGGCCTCACTGACTTCAGTGGTATTTTGGAAGACCTATACTGGGTGCCCTGCGCATAGAAAGCCAACAAACAGTTTAACATAAAATGGTCATGCATGTAAAAACAGTGTTCAACTTGGGAAAGAGATTGCTATAAACAACCTTGATCTCTAAGAGAAGTATGTGCTTAGGCTTTGCTTCCCCGTCAATTAATGAAGTTGCAACAGAGGAGCCGGGTTGACTTATATGAAATCCCATGCCTGGAACTTCCTGAAAAAAAACATAAATTATCTGAGCAAAATACAGCAAAGAAATTAATTCTCACAGCAAAAAAAGGCATCAAATGATACCTTTGGCTCAACAAGGCATTCGTGTTCATGTCCCCACACAATAAAGTCCAGGAATCGAGGTAAAAAGTGTTCATTTATTGCGTTCTTGGGATTTGTCTTTATTCTGCAAAGCATATTTATCCATAAAGTGTCACCTAGATGAAACAGTTTTCATATCTATCACATAATAGCAATGTGACTGACAAAGGGCAACAGACTTGAGCCATACTTATCAATAATTTATACAAGTTTGTAAGGTAAAAAGTAACCTGTTTTGATGGAGCACCAACATATTGAACCAGTCTGACACCCTACATCCTTCCTGGGCTTCTGGACGTATCCACTGCACCGCATGGGGTGTCTGAAAAAATAACCATTGAAGCTCCACCTTAATGGATCAGAATGCCCCCTAAGATGCGTTCCAAGAGTTAGACAAATAATATACCTGAAACATTCTGTTCAGACGCTCATCTCTGATGTTACCGAGGCCGTACAAAGCCACTAAAGTAGTCTCCTGGATTGGAAGATTGGACGTTAGAAAAGATAAGTAGCGAAGACATCTATTACTTAACAAACACAACAAATGGACCGACCTTTCTAATTAGTATTGGATGGAGAGAGATTTGACCAACACCAGACCCTCCAAGGACTGTTTTACCAAAATAGTTCACAAGATTGCATGCAGAAAGGATATCCATTGCAGAAAGGTTATCCTGTAACCAGGAAAGTGTTGACAGAGTTAATGAAATAGATATATAGTACAAAATATTCGAAGGGGGATACTAGTCTTCACTTTCGTCTCAAAAGATTAAAATAGAACTAAATAAACCAGGAACAATATTAGAAGTAGACTTTCCCAATGTGCACAAATCTATAAATTCACTATGCTGCATCAATTAGATGGGGTTATTCTTTGAGATGAGAGAAGAATTTTCATAACTAAACTCCGTTAAGTACTGACTAATATTTCTAATGGTTGGCTATAAGAAATCTTCGTCCATATCTATATTCGTTCAGACTGTGTAGTACTTGAGCGAACAATAACTCACCTAAACATTCTCTGGTCCTATTCGATCTTTAAATCAAAAAGTGATATATTCGATACTTCTTAAACAAAAGGGGATTCAATTAATATCATACCACCCCTGCAGGATCATCATGATTGCCATGAATACTGAACACTGGCAAACCAACGTTGAAGTGAGGATCTTCATAGTTCACATGACCGAATCTGCAACAGATAGAAACAAGAGACCAAAGGACTCGTCAGAATAGGAAACAAAATAGATCATAAAATTCATGCTAATTGATCACAGGAAGCAAGGAATAGTAGAATCTATAAATCACTAAGCAAGGAATATGATTGATAGTGGAATCAATCATATTCTCCAAAGCTGGTTTATCATCTATTTTAATAATATCAAGGAAATGATGTTTCACGTGGTGCAACAGATACTGTGCAATGAACCAAAAAATGGATCCGTTGTTATTTTCCAGCAGGTTTCAGCTAATGAGGATCAATGATGTCATTCACCAATTCCCTAACCCGTGAGAATAACAACCAAGATATATTATCGCCTGAATCGAAGCCAACCATAAAACATGCGAACAAACAGGTTCTCCTTGTCTGTGATGCCCCTCACAGACAAGGAGAACTAGGAGCCGAAATCGTAAAAAAAATCTAATTCAAAGCTTCAAACTTCAAAGCTCTTCTGCATGAAGTAGACATAGAGCTTAACAATGTCATTTGCGGCTGAAATGGCTAGCAATAACAATTCTCTAAACTTCTTGTTGAACAGATCTAGCGAACAAACAGTTAGGTGCATGACAATACATTACATATTCAAGAAGTTCACAGTCTGATCGCTGACAACTTGGAACTGCACAGGTCGATCATTGAGGCAATAGCGTCGGAGAATCTCGATAGCTTTTACTAGAGTGGAACGTGAAGGCTTATTCTCATGAAAGAGATCACCGCCAAGAAGTATCAAGTCCACCTGAAGACCAGAAAATGATCCATAAGTGGCTTTATAATCTGACACGAAAACGATGGCACAGAACAAATCGAAAATAAATAAATAACGAAAAATATGAGCTTAGAGCATAAAAGTTGAAGGTAAAGGTGTTTGGTCCACCGGTTTACATTAAAAATATTCGGAGTTGAAAATACTAAGCTGTGCGATAGAGGGGAACGCTAAATTTGACAACCTAAACATAGTGCCATTTGCCCTGAAAAACAAGATAAGGCACTCCTATGACTTTTCAGGCAAGGAAAAAGATGTGATCTAGGCTAAAATATTGGAGACCATTTACCTCCCTCTGTTCAGCAATAGAGCAGATCTCCTCGAATGCCTGAAATGAATCAAATCGGCGTACTTCATCTTTCTCCATGTAACCAAGGTGGCAGTCCGTTGCAACGAGCACCCGAAGTGTGTCCCCTAGATCCTCCCTGTATGTTATATCTTCGTCTTAGAACAGAAGCAAGCGAAGTTGTAAAAAGAAATCTCTGTTTAAAAAGTTATGACAAAGGGGCTCAATATCATGACGTCGTTTGATAAACAGAGCATTAGCATCGAAGAGACATAATCGAATGACAACAAGAACAAACGGCTAAGTATGTAAATCATTACATGAATACATGAGAATGAACGCCAATTCAACTATTTCCAGTGAGGTCCTGAATAGATAGGCCATACCTCACTGGCTCTCCCATGTCCAGACCTTGCGTATTTGTCTATGCCCTGCATACACATTTTGCAGTGGTGTCAGAAATTTTAAAGATAACAAAAATGAAATCGGTCATTTCCCCTCCACAGCGGGAGAGAGAGAGAGAGATGGAGAATCCTCAGGGTGTTAAAGCTCATATAAGCCCCTCGGGTAAGCAGGAAAGCAGGTCAGACACTACTGCAAACCCTAAATAAAATGATCATCAGAATTACGGGAAGAAAGACGGAGCACGGCTTCTCAAGGGCCGAACCAAAACCAGAACATCCTCAAACCCTGGAAAGATACTGCACCGTGGATCCCGAAAAAGGAAACAATTCCAAGAAAATACACGCCAAGAGCGCACGGTATGATCAGAGAGGGAGCAGCGAAGTTGATCGATACCTTACTCCACTTCCACTGTTCATCCAGCTCCTCCCGTCGCCTCCTCCTGCCAATGGCTGGGAGGAACTCCCACCTACAACTGGCGGGAACTTCCTCCCTCTGTCAATTATGCAGATATATATATCTACGGGAGACTTCAATTAGGGAGGTAACTCCACCGAGAGTCAATCAATCCTCAGTGAGACCTAGTACTGACCCATTGATCAGACGGTGCTGGGAAATTAAATCCTCACCGTCGGGTCTTTGATCTAGAGGGCGGCGTTGTTGCTTCACAGAAACGGCTATATATACATACCCTCTCGGTGGCTGCGCATTGTCTTCCTCGGGCGATCGTGTTAGGGTTTGGGTTTGCTGTAATGCCGCAGTCCCTAGAACGGCGCTAGAATGCTGGAAATGCTGCCGTCTTAGGGGGGTTTGCTACCTTGGTCGTGTCCTTGTTTTTTCTTGTTGTTCATTGAGATGGTGTCTGCGCGGTGCCAACCCCGGGCTGCTCCGACGTCATCTGGTGAGGATGCTTGGCCCCAATGCCTGCGCTACAGCCACGCCTGGCCGCCCCGTGTTGCAGGGCTGATCGGTCCCGATTCTTCGGGGCTATGGCTTCTCTGTGTCAAAAGCGGCGGTCACATCGCTTCCGATCCTCCTTCCACCTTCCAATCACACCACTCGCCCAAATTCGTTTTCGCTTCTTCTCTATAGATCTAGAATCACCTTGCGTCCAATGACCTCGACCGTAGATACCTATTTATCGCCAATCTCCTCCCGCCATGATTTTTTCAGGATATTTTACTGTCCGTCATCGATTATTCATCGTCTTCGCCGGAGATCGACAGGAATACGAGGAGTGCGGAATTATTATCATCATCGGTCTATGATGATTTGTCTGCAAAGCGGAAGTGCTGCGGAACCAAGACCCTGTTTACAGGGAGAACCTCCTTGGGGAAACAGTATTCTCATGTCGTTAATTGACTTATCTGAGGCATCCAATGATTTGCACCATTCATCTTCAGTCGTTAATATATCAACGATTTAACCTTAATCCCTCGAGCCTAGAAAATCCCACTGATCTTGACATAGCATCCCCGATAGATTCCTGTAGAACGATGATTTGAGTTTTAACTATCCTTGTGCGATTATCAGATGGTTTGCACGAAGGCTGATAAACTCATACAGTGTGTGTTGTCATCAGCTTCATCTTTGATTATCCCACGGGATAGGAGTTAAATAACAACACGAGATTTCATGTTTCGTAAGTTGCTAATCATTGCTGTGAAAGTCAAATAGATGGATGTGGAAGTCGAGCCTGTGATGATTTGTCTGCAAATCGGAGCAGCTGCGAATCCGAGACCCTGTTTCAGGGAGAACCTCCTCGGGGAAACAGCATCGCGTATGACGACAGCAGACCAATCTGAGGTTATTCACCTCTTCTTTGGTAAAGCCATTGTTTAATACACCTGTGTTCGTCAATTTGTTTACCTTTAATCGAAAAACCTTTTCAACGCACAAAAATCGTCCAGTTCGTCGATCCAGTTCAGCGGTATTGTGTTTGTGAGATGTGGGCCGAGATCGTAGGTTTGTTGAAATTGTTCCTACTTCATGCGATCGTACGGTCTGTGTCGGATGAGATCCCGGGAGCAGCGGTTCTCTCGGGTGGACATGATATTTTTGTCATCTACCTCTAGGAGACCGTGTTTCTCCATAGATCTCCATAGACCGTGGGTTGGCGGGGCGGCGGTGGGGGCACTCCGCAGGGCACCGGAGCTCCTTCCGGAAGCACGGGCTCCACCGGGGGCAGGCCATCGAGCTCTCGCCGCTCGCGGCGGTGACGGTGGCGATGGCGATGGCGAGGAAGAGCAGCAGCCCCACCAGGGCGCCGCCGGTGGTCGCCGTTGTCATCTCTCTTCAACCTCGCCGGCGACGGAGAAGAAGACGGACTGGGCAGGAGAGAGAAGGGGGAGCTCAGCCGGTAAGGCCTCCTCTCTCCCTTCTCCTTCCTCGGAATATATAGGAGCCCTCCTGCGTCCTGGAGAATCTGGCAGCTCTTCTTCCATAGCGAAGAAGACTGAAGGCGGTCAAATGTGAAAGAGGCGGCGGAGGAGGGAGAAGGCAGGCAGGAGCGGCGGGGAGCTTCTGACCCCATTTGGGTTCCGGTCAGCATCTCTCTCCTCTTCTGGTTCTGTGTACTTCATCATCACGAAGGTTTTGGAGGTATCAGGCGAGCGGGCGCAAGTCTGATCGACTGAAATAAACCAGTTTCTCCTCTCTCTCTCTCTCTCTCTCTCTCTCTCTCTTTCTCACTCTTCCTTATCTCCAGCATTCTACAGAACAAGTGAGGGGTGGGTGACGTGACTCAGTCGTTGTATATTAAATTACGCAAATATAAAATTTATAAAACTAGAAAATACGAATTTTCGGATATTTAGAAGTATTTATAAATAAATATATCAATTATAATTCAATAAAACTTCCAAAAATAGCGGTAATTTTCTAGGTCGATCACAAGGGTGTAATATAATATCTGGTAATTATTTAGAATTTTTCTTAATGAATAAAATTTTCTTACGAATTTTGTATTAGGAAATAAAAAGGAAATATATTTAAAATTCACGAAAAAAAAAAGGAAATAAGGGTGCCGGCGTCAGGATGACGTCAGCGCCCGGCGAACGCCAATCGGGCGGAAATAGAGTTCCGCCCGGCGATTCTTACGTAAGCGATTACAGACGACTTAATTAATGAAATTAAGATCTGTAAAAGCCGGAAGAATCGTAATTTAACGAAGTATAGTTTGGTAAATTAAAATCACATAAAGTATCACTAAATAAAGCGTAAATTAAATTGAAAGCAGGAAAACAGAGTTCCGGCGTCAAGACGGCGATGCGTCGGCGATGCATCGGAATCCTGAGCGTTCGGGAGGATCGTCGTGCAGTGTCCACGGCCTCGAAGGCTCTCCTTGGACAAAGACGGCGTGGGCAATCTCTAGATCTTCTCGCGAAGTCTAGAGATCAATGAAGTGGGTCGTCGAATCGTCTCCGGCGGCTGTCACCCGGCGGAGTGGAAAAATGGTGACTTTGCGGCTCTCCGGCGGCTGTCACCCGACGGAGAGGAGCTGGATGGAGGTGAGGCGCGTGTTAGGGAGCTTCATCCTCAGGTCCGCGCAGCAAGAGGAGGCTCTTCATCGCATCTGGTACGCTCTCAGGAGGTGGCGACTCGTCTCCCGGCGGATCGTCCTCTTTCCGACGACGGCTTGTTCGTCGATCAATCGGAGATGATTTACTCGATGGATTGCGATCCTTTTATCGCGAATCGTTCGGCAATTTTAGTAGCAATGCTCCGCGAATCGCGTTGACGAGATTTTCGCCGATGATCCAGCGATTCTGGTTGCTTAATCCTTCACCGGCGATCTGCAGGAAAGTCGCGATAATCAGATAAAAATTGAATTTTGACTCTGGGAGGATTCGAACCCGCGCTGGTCGCCCCCCGGCTGTGAGGAAGGTCTGACGCGGGTTTAGTCCCACATCGGTTGTGCGCCGATATTTCGGGCGAATATATACTAGTGTTACGTTTGGAGCCAAAGTCACTTCTCTCGCGTGTACGACCACTCCTTGCTCCACAGCCGGCTTGCCACCGGTGACGTAGAAGGGGTGTGGCGCACACGTGCCCCTATCGGTCCAAGCAAGCTGGTCGAGCCCCTGCTCGCGGCTACTCCCCGACTGCGCTTCCGGCCCGCTTGCGGGCCCGGCTGGCCAGCGGATCCCCTCATTTTGCAATATTTTTATTTTTATTTCTTGTTCTTCATTTATCTCAAAAGTAAGACTGTAAAAATCGTATAAAATCACATAATTACCCAAAAATTCACGTTAATCAACTGAAAACCAGTTTTCATACTTTAACACAAATATAAGTCTATTTATCATGAGTTAAGGCTAAAACTATATTATTTACTAATTATTAACTCATGATAATCAAGACTTATCAGTGGGGTAAGAGTTGGGCAGGTGGTAGGCAGCCTGAATCCTTCCCCCACGAGTGTTCTTGGAAGTCGTCCTGTGATGACAGGAGAATGGTTCAACCAAGATGGATGATCTCTTCAGCAGATCTAAGACTTCTGCTGGGTTCAACAGAAGAGCGCATGGGGCGGTTACTACTGGATGCTTGGAATATTTGATCACCATCCATGTATGCGGCATTATTGACAAAGCTTTGAATGATTCTTGGAGCTGCGTTTCATGGATTGCGAGAACATGCTTTGAGAATGCACATTTTCTGCTGATAGTGACTTACTTGGGGCATGCATGGGCAAATAACCCCCAGTATTTTGTTGATTTTTCGGGTAAAACAATAGGATCATTGAACAATTAGTCAGTAGACTATGTATGTTGTGCATTCCGTGTTAGGAAAACTACACCATTCAACAATAACTCCTCAAAATGAGCTTTTCTTCTTGGTTAATACATCCCAGTTTTGCATTTTCTAGGGTCTTCTCTCCCAGCCACCTTTGGATGAAAAAAGATGGAAGCCAAAAGTTTGGTCTTGGAGAGTTTGGCTTCCAAGGAGAATGGAGGATGGAAAATACAGAGAAGCTTTCCATGAAAGGAATGGACCTTGCTTTATGTTTTCCGACATGTTTTATAATCACACAATAGCAATAAAGACCCGATTGAAAGTAATTAAATGTTTTTGTGTATGGCTTATTGTGTCTTCTATGCCCAAATCAAAGAGGTTAGTCAAGAAACTTTTGTTGACATGATTTTGACGAATCATTGGATGTTCGACATTTTTTTTGAATGCCAAATGATCAGTAACCATAATATGTTAAGAAGATATCACTTTGACGTTTGTAAGTGCGACCGAATAAGTGATCGGTTGTTCCATGTGAAGATTTGCATCAGAACTTCTATCCATCCTACAATCCCAATGAACAGTTAGCAAACATAAGAGGACTTACTTGAAGAAAAGGGTGTCAACTTCAGGCTTGTTAAACTCCTGCAACTTTGGAAACAAGTACAAGAAATTGCATTTTCCTTGCCAAGTGTGGCACCAGCCTCATGGCCATATATCTCTTGTCAGTGCGGAATTTAGGCTTGTATTCTAACGTTGTGATGCCTGTAAAAATTTCTTGGGATCATTGAACTGCTTTTGGAAATTTGTTTCTTCGCGGAAAGTATTTCTGGTAATATTTTGTGGGGTTTTAACTCTCTAACATAGAGCTCATGGGTCATGTATGGGCTCTCTTTCTGATCAATTGTTGCACTACTATTTTCAGGAAAATAAGCAAGGGAATACCCATAAGGAGAGCGAAGAACCTTAGGAAACAGAAAGCAATAGAGCGAGCAATTTCCAATGACGAGAAGCAGACGGACAAAATAGCAAAGAACAAGGACAAATTATCGAGAATCCAGTCAGCTAAATCATTGTACGACTAATTCAGATACCATTGTGGATGAAATGAGAAGGATTTCAATCTATGGAATCAACCGCTTGGAAGATTATTTCGTTCTTATTTCCCTCCTTTCTCCTTCAATTATTTCTTCATTGTATCTTTTTGATGTCTGAAATGATTGATGAAGCCCTAAGATACTATAATGGGATGGCGCCACCTTTTTTTAATATGATATCTGAAGAAGAAATTTTCACCTGCTGTTCAAATAAATTTGCAAGGAATAGGGAGCCGTCAACGGTAGAAAAAAAAAAAATCTTATTTGGCCACATACAATTGAATTCCTCTTGTCCTATTTTTTTCTTAGGATTTGGAATTGATTTCGTTTGCGAGGAAATGCCGTAGTTTGTGTGGATTCTGGGAGCATGTTTCATTACCCCCCTGTCCTCTGCAACTCGCATCTCCTCTCCAGTCTTTCACATCAACCTTTCTGGGTTCACCTTATTTTTTCCTCAGAGTACTGCTAGTATGATCAAATGCGACAACTTAATACATAATTTGGTTGTTTTTTTCTCAAAAACTACTTATTATCTTGCTTATTTAATTGTCGATTTAATTAAACTGTATTAAATATTTGATTTACAGTGCAAGTTATTATAGAACAACGTGAATGCGTTATTACATCGAATACCAATTAAATAATTCTGTGTACTTTTTCTCATTTGAAATGAAATTATAACACTTTTGTGATAATATATCTCTAGGTAATAATCCATACGCGATCTTGATTGATGGATTTTAGATAGGTTCAACACCTTGGATGGCCTTTCTCCAGAAGAGTGCCCTCTTTATAACAAGAAACAAAGTTACCAACTTTGTTAAATGCATTAATTTCGTTGGAAGATAATTCACTGAACTCTCCCACCCTGCTCCGGACGCGCCAAGTGAGGGAAAAGGATCCCTGATGCCGAGTAGTCTAGAGGGGGCAAGTAACAGAGGATGGAGAGAGAGAGAGAGAGAGAGAGAGAGAGGAATATCACTTAGCGTCGGTGTGATTACCAGAAGATAATCCAAGGTTTGGAAAGAAGTAATGGTTACCATGCTCGATCACATGGCTTGCACAAGGGTGGTGAGATTTAAACAAGAGAATAATAATAATAATAATAATAATAATAATAATAATAATAATAAAAGTTCCTGGGTATTCTCATTGTTTCCATGGGATCAGGGGGCGGGCTTCGGGGAATATGGGAGGTGCAGGAGCTCATGTATGTTGATTTGATAAGATGGCGAGCTGGCCAGCTGGGAGGAGATGACCGGTCACTGGGTCTTCTTGTTCTCGAATCTGGTCTTCATGTCTCCGGTGTAGGGGGCGACGTGGTACGCATACTGCTGAAGAACAGAGAAGATGACCATCTCGAAGATGACGAGCGTGTTCTGAATGGCCTCCTGAATGTGCTCCACATCCAGCCAGAAATGGTGGGATTTGATGACCCCCGCCGCAGCAAAGACATCAAGAGCAATTCCCTGATAACCAAGAAAATTCCCCAGATAATAAATATGCCATTCATCAAAGATGCACACGAGACACTCCAATTGTGGTTCACAGACCCAACTAGCTCAGCTGCATGCCAAATTTAGAAACTTAAACTATCACCATTGCTTCCAAATTTATTTATTTATTTATTTCTGTCAGATCGTTGACCAACAAGAACTTGAAATCATTTCAAAGCAGCAAGAGTGAAAAGTGATTTATTCTTATTTTTACTTTTATTTTTAAAAAACAAAAGTGGTACAAGAAAGCCACCTTGGACTTCCAATGCTGATTGGAATATATCTGAAATAACAGCATGCTAAAAGAAAGAAAAAAATTCCAATACCCAGAAGTTTCATAGATTATTTAATCTCAGGAACCAGAGCCTACCTGCCAGAAGCAGAAGAACACTATCCCTTTGATGCACATGAACTTGGCCAAGGGCCGGTGAGGGGCGAGCTCCTTGGCGAATACATGATAGAAGATGACGAGGGCATACAGAGCCAGAGAGACGGAGAAGTTCAAGATGATGGTGAAGGTCCAACTGAGCCAGCTGGGGTAGAACCCGAAAACTTGGCAGATGATCATAAGTACAGAGCAGATGGGTCGGACTGCAACAAACTGCCATGTCCAATACTTCAGGGCCTTCAATGTATGGTTCTCCAATCGGATTGTTCGTGGCTACAACCACAGAAGAAAAAAGTTCCTAGTCAAAAGTCGCCAGCATGTATCTAGTAAAAGCTATCCATGCATTGCTACTTCATCCTGCCTGCTGATGAATCACAGAAAGTCAACGTTTGAGCCAGAGAACTAGGCCGAGTTGAAATAAAGGAAGCAAAATCTAGTGCATCCCGCCTGATTAGAGAGCTTGAAGAGGCAGTGCAAAACCATGGAGGCTCCTGTGAACTTGGACCCAGAAACTTAACATCAAAATCATGAAGCTGAGTTCGTGTCCACGCAACAACAAAACGAGAATACGATGTTTCACAATCATCATACACCTCCAATGCCAGATAGCCCATAAAAGGGAAGGAACAAATGCTGAATTGCTAGAGGAAATTCATGCAAAGCAATATAATTCAAGCCCCCACCATCCTCTGGTTAAGCTCAATGAAGGCTTTTGAAGGACCCCAGGTCCTCAGTAACTCCACTTTTCCTCTTAGTGTAGAGTGTGATGAGAGCAGGACGATCCAGAAAATTAATGGACTTGCTGAACTCTCATTGTTTCAAACAACATAGCTTCAATCCTTAAAGGGTCAGTAGGGAACCCTGATGAAGATCCAGAAAACACAAGCTTTTGCTTGTTGCAAACGAGAATGCAGAGTTCAAAGGAGGAACTCTGAGCAACTAGTGAAAGTTAACACATGGGCAAGACTATCCCATGAAGCAAGAATTTCAATGATGAACTAAACACGCACCAGAAAAAGACTCATGGGGAAGGAGTTATGGATTTCCCTGCCCTTGATTTCATCCGGCACCATATCCTTGCTCAGAGAGATGTTCAGGTAACTATACATCAGAGCCATGAATTTAGCTATGACCTGCCATCAGAGACTCACGCATCAGTGGTGCAAACATCATCAGTGATAATCTATCATGTGACCGTGGTATCATACTAGAAACTCACCAGTGCCTCATAGCATTCCTTGACTGACTCCAAGAATGTGAAGAAGGGCTTGCTGCCATCGATGTCCAGCAACCCGACGAAGGAGACGACGGCATAGATGGGGGCCATGAGTACGATGATGATGATGGCCTTTTGTTCTTTGGGATTTTTCCAGTAGAAGAGATGCTGTGTTAACAGCACTATGGTGAAATGCAACGTCAGTATCACCCCACCGCCTGCTCCCAGAAGAGTAAGTGACTCTGGATCCAGTTTTGTTATGTCCATTGTGCTTTATATCGAAGCCTGGGTCTGCAATAGAACAGGGAGAATGCCCAGGTCAGAAATCAATGCTCAAATAAGAACAATATCTGCAAGGAAATTTCCTTGTTGGAGACGATGGTAACACTGTAATCATAGAAACTAGCAACCAAGAACAACACGGTCTATGGAGATCTATGGAGAAACACGGTCTCCTAGAGGCAGATGACAAAAATATCATGTCCACCCGAGAGAACCGCTGCTCCCGGGATCTCATCCGACACAGAGCCCAGAGTAGGCTCTTCGCCGTTCAACTTCAACCACTGGAGACTCTCCTTCGCCTCAACTGGACCCGCCCGACGCAGACCGTACGATCGCATGAAGTAGGAACAATTTCAACAAACCTACGATCTCGGCCCACATCTCACAAACACAATACCGCTGAACTGGATCGACGAACTGGACGATTTTTGTGCGTTGAAAAGATTTTTCGATTAAAGGTAAACAAATTGACGAACACAGATGTATTAAACAATGGCTTTACCGAAGAAGAGGTGAATAGCCTCAGATTGGTCTGTTGTCGTCATGCGCGATGCTGTTTCCCCGAGGAGGTTCTCCCTGAAACAGGGTCTCGGATTCGCAGCTGCTCCGATTTGCAGACAAATCATCACAGGCTCGACTTCCACATCCATCTATTTGACTTTCACAGCGATGATTAGCAACTTACGAAACATGAAATCTCGTGTTGTTATTTAACTCCTATCCCGTGGGATAATCAAAGATGAAGCTGATGACAACACACACTGTATGAGTTTATCAGCCTTCGTGCAAACCATCTGATAATCGCACAAGGATAGTTAAAACTCAAATCATCGTTCTACAGGAATCTATCGGGGATGCTATGTCAAGATCAGTGGGATTTTCTAGGCTCGAGGGATTAAGGTTAAATTGTTGATATATTAACGACTGAAGATGAATGGTGCAAATCATTGGATGCCTCAGATAAGTCAGTTAACGACATGGGAATACTGTTTCCCCAAGGAGGTTCTCCCTGTAAACAGGGTCTTGGTTCCGCAGGACTTCCGCTTTGCAGACAAATCATCATAGACCGATGATGATAATAATTCCGCACTCCTAGTATTCCTGTCGATCTCCGGCGAAGACGATGAATAATCGACGACGGACAGTAAAATATCCTGAAAAAATCATGGCGGGAGGAGATTGGCGATAAATAGGTATCTACGGTCGAGGCCATTGGACGCAAGGTGATTCTAGATCTATAGAGAAGAAGCGAAAACGAATTTGGGCGAGTGGTGTGATTGGAAGGTGGAAGGAGGATCGGAAGCGATGTGACCGCCGCTTTTGACACAGAGAAGCCATAGCCCCGAAGAATCGGGACCGATCAGCCCTGCAACACGGGGCGGCCAGGCGTGGCTGTAGCGCAGGCATTGGGGCCAAGCATCCTCACCAGATGACGTCGGAGCAGCCCGGGGTTGGCACCGCGCAGACACCATCTCAATGAACAACAAGAAAAAACAAGGACACGACCAAGGTAGCAAACCCCCCTAAGACGGCAGCATTTCCAGCATTCTAGCGCCGTTCTAGGGACTGCGGCATTACAGCAAACCCAAACCCTAACACGATCGCCCGAGGAAGAAAATGCGCAGCCGCCGAGAGGGTATGTATATATAGCCGTTTCTGTGAAGCAACAACGCCGCCCTCTAGATCAAAGACCCGACGGTGAGGATTTAATTTCCCAGCACCGTACTGAGGATTGATTGACTCTCGGTGGAGTTACCTCCCTAATTGAAGTCTCCCGTAGATATATATATCTGCATAATTGACAGAGGGAGGACCTGAGGATGAAGCTCCCTAACACGCGCCTCACCTCCATCCAGCTCCTCTCCGTCGGGTGACAGCCGCCGGAGAGCCGCAAAGTCGCCGTTTTTCCGCTCAGCCGGGTGACAGCCGCCGGAGACGATTCGACGACCCACTTCATTGATCTCTAGACTTCGCGAGAAGATCTAGAGATTGCCCACGCCGTCTTTGTCCAAGGAGAGCCTTCGAGGCCGTGGACACTGCACGACGATCCTCCCGAACGCTCAGGATTCCGGGTGCATCGCCGACGCATCGCCGTCGCGACGCCGGAACTCTGTTTTCCTGCTTTCAATTTAATTTACGCTTTATTTAGTGATACTTTATGTGATTTTAATTTACCAAACTATACTTCGTTAAATTACGATTCTTCCGGCTTTTACAGATCTTAATTTGATCACTTAAATCGTCTGTAATCGCTTACGTAAGAATCGCCGGGCGGAACTCTGTTTCCGCCCGATTGGCGTTCGCCGGGCGCTGACGTCATCCTGACGCCCGCACCCTTATTTCCTTTCTTTTTTTCGTGAATTTTAAATATATTTCCTTTTTATTTCCTAGTACAAAATTCGTAAGAAAATTGTATTCATTGATAAAAATTCTGAATAATCACCAGATATTATATTACATGCCTGTGATCGACCTGGAAAATTACCGCTTTTTTTGGAAGTTTTATTGAATTATAATTGATATATTTATTTAGAAATACTTCTAAATATCCGAAAATTCGTATTTTCTGGTTTTATAAATTTTATATTTGCGTGATTTAACATACAACGACTGAGTCACGTCAAATTTTGGCGCCGTTGCCGGGGATGTATTGCATAATATTTAGTATTTTTCTGTTTTTCTCTTAGAGTACACAAAAAAAACTTTACTCTTGTTTTATTTTCTTTTTGCCGATTTTTATTAGAAAAAGGGAACGAAAAGAAGCACGGCAAGGACTGGAGCATCCTGAAGGAGGGTAACAGTTACTAGCTTTTTCCCTCGAATTTATTGATTTTTATGCATGGTAGAAGATCCTTGCATCCAAGGCTAGAAAATCCTTTCATTATTTCATTCAAAAATAAAAATCCGAAAGAAAAATTAATTTTGATGGATCTTGAAGGAAGTACAGGTCAAACTGAGAACAATCCTATGGCCATGAAAAATCATTATATCCCTGATTCATTTCAAAGAGCATCTAATATTAGAGTCCCATTAGCACCCACTGTTAAATTCGAAATAAATCCAGGAATTTTTCAAATGCTCCCTAATTTTCATGGATTGCCTTTAGAGGAACCTCATCAGCACTTTGAAAAATTTCATATGGTCTGTGATTTAGTTAATCTCCCTCAAGTTACACCGGAAATTATTAAGATGAAATTATTCCCTCATACACTTAGGGACAAAGCTAGTCATTGGCTATCCACATTGGATAGAGAATTAACTAGCTGAAAAGATATAGAACAGGCCTTTCTTCGAAAATTTACATGTTAAGCTCTATGTCTACTTCATGCAGAAGAGCTTTGAAGTTTGAAGCTTTAAATTAAACATAGAGCTCTATTGTTAAGCTCTATGTCTAGTAATAATACGCTATATTAGTATTAAAATGTTTTTAAAATCGTATGTGGGAAATATACGTTTCTGCGAGAATCCGGTCCTCCCAAGCTTTGGACTGTGTTTGGGTTTTACATCAGTGAAGGCCACACCACCATCGTGCAGTAAGATCACCTCATTGTCAGGGCGAAGCACCCCACCGCGCCTCGTCGTCCGTCACGTTGCCGAAGAACGACTCCCTCACAGTGAGTTCGGAAGCTCTCTTCGCGCGGCCGGAGCTGCGAGGGCTCTCGTCGTCGGCGCCGCCGCCGGTGGTGGTGCGGATCCTCGGTAGCCTCTCGGCGAACCTCGTGATCGACGGCGGCGACCCCTTCCGCTGCTCCTCCTCAGCTGGAGTTCCTCTCCTCTTCTTCTCCGGCTCCGGGAAGAGCGTCCCCCGCCTGGGATTCTGAGGTCCGGCCGCCGTGGAAAATTCCCTGCCGTTGAGTCCGATTCCCCTCCTCCGAAACTCCACGCTCGTCGTCCTTGTTCTCGCCGGTGAGTCGATTCTCCTCTTGGACATCATGGCGATCGGCCGACGAGACGATCTAGGAATCCCCTCCTCTTGTTCTCTCTTGTCTTCTCCAATTCCTCGGAGCTTCGTGGTGAAGGATCGCCGGCCGCCGGCCGGCCTTGGCGCTGTAGCGGAGCGGCTCGCCGGAGATCTCTGAATCTTCTTCCCCAACGCAGCTACCCCTTTCTTCTCCTCCGACGAGAAGATATGCTTCGGCTTCAAGAACTTTTCTCTCCCCATCTTCTTGATACGGAGAGCTTCTAGTCTCGAGGTCAGCTGGCCGATCTCCCTCTCGAGCTTCTCGATATCTGCGTCAATGAAGACCGCGGGGTTCTTGGAGGAAGGGGATGGTTTCGCCGGCGGAGGCGGCCTCGGGGCCTGGTTCTCCTCGCCGGCGGCGGCTCGAAGGTCTCTGTCCGGTCGCCGGACGGCGGCGGCCGGGGAGAAGGGGTACCGGGGGGGAGAAGCCTTCTGCCCCGATGGCCGGCCGTCGTCGAAGGCGGCGTTGTCCCATACCTGCAACTCTGGAGCGGCCATGGCAACGGACATTGTTTCTTGCTTGAGAGAGAGAGAGAGAGAGAGAGAGAGAGAGAAATGGTGGCGGTGATTGTGATGGAGTGATGCATATGACCGTTGTGACGGGGACTATGAAGCGCGGGCTTTGGACGAACCGAATCGGACGGTCCAGATCAACCCAGTACCAGCGCGAGACCGTTGACAATAACGAGGAGAGCAGAGAAGAGGAGAAAAAGCTTTATTACGTTCAGCAACAAAACTCCATACCATCATCATCATCATCATCTATACACGGCGGGTTGGGTGGCGCCCCCGCATCGGAAGATCACAACCCCCACAGGCTTCCCATCCGTGTTAGAGAGAGAAAGAGAGATACACAGAGAGAGAGAGAGAGAGAGAGAGAGAGAGAGAGAGAGAGAGAGGAGGGAAGGCTTACACAGAGTCAGCAGCTTCACCCTGCTGACGAGCGAGGTATCTTTCTCTCCGCTCCTTCTGCAATTCAGCAGCCAGGTCAACAGATTGACCAAACAAATGGGTATGACTGTGGAAGAGAGATTGATGAAATTGGTCAACTATGGTGAGTGGTTTACCCATTCGTCAATGACCAGCCCCTCGCCGACGATCTTCGGGCCGGCATTGTCTTCGGGGGGCTTCTTCCGGGCCTCCGCCGCCACATCCGCCTCCGCCAGCTGCCGCTTCAGCTTCTCCATTTGCTTCCAATTCAGTCAACCAGGCAAAAAAAACCATCAGAATCATTGGCAACCGGCGTTGACTGTGGGAATCGGTAGCAAAAAGGTCAGCGGCTCCTCACAGGACAGGGCCGGTCGGGGTCCAAGAACACGACTCGGAGGATCTGCTCCACCGACACCTGCTCCTTCTGCTCTTCAAACTGCAGAGGGGAGAATGTGGAAAACCCCAGATTACCCAATTGAGCAAAGGATCAGAAATCAGACAAGAAGAGAGAGAAGGAGATGGGGACCCCACCAGCTCGGGGACGTAATCCATGGGGCCCGGCACCTTCAGGCTCAGGATCTTGAACTTGACTCTGCTCTTCTGGTCCTGCGAGCTCTCGTTGTTCTCTGGATGCTCCACGAACTTGAAGACTTGGGTCCCAAAAGTCAAGCAGTGAATCAATCGCAATGAATGAATCTCATCTATTTTAGCCACTGGAGTGGCAATATAATACCTGTGGCTATGAGGCTTTCGCCGGGGGCAAGGATCGCCCCAGGCGGCCGCATGAAGCAGCTCTTCGGAGCAGTTGTTTGGAACTTCAACAATAACCAGAGAAAGAAAAAAGGGTAGGGATTGGATCAGGTCCGATGATCAGAAATGATGATGATGATGATGATGATGATGATGATCAAGATATTGTTGGCGATGGGGGCAATCCTGCTACAAGCTAGAACATGGTGAAACCCAGATTAGATTAGGCTTAGAAGGCAAGGGGAGACCAAAGGAATCAGCTCTGATACTGATGATGGGCTAATCATCTTCCGAGCTAGAACATGGTGAAAACCCAGATTAGGTTAGATTTAGAGGGTGGTGAGGGGAGACCGATGGATCAGTTCTGATGTCGATGTTGGGCTAATCATACTCCAAGTTAGAACATGGTGAAACCCAAATTAGGTTAGATTCAGAGGGTGAGGGGAGACTGATAGATCAGCTCTGATGATGATAATGATGATGATGATGATGATCAAGAAGATATTTATGGAGATAATGATGGCCTAATCATACTATAAGCAAGAACATGGTGAAACCCAGATTAGGTTAGGTTGAAAGAGCGATGGAGTTCCGTAAAAGCCACAAAATCACGGATAGGCATAAAATTATGTGAGTCTGAATGAATACCCAGAGGATATTCAGAGACATCAGCATAAAAGTACGAACTTTGAACCCACAACCCAGATAAAGGGCGCCCCCGCCATAAAGTCAGCTACTCTAATGAGAAAGAAATAATGGCGATCAATTCGAGTGAAGAAAATCACAAGATGACCAACCTTGAATCCGACGTGAGATTTGGTCCCGTTTCTGATCCTGATCGCGCTTCTGACCTGCTTTCCAGGTTCATCTGCGAGGAACAGGAGATGCCTGAAAAACCCATGGATGACCAAGAGAAATGCCTCCCAATATAGGAAAAATTTCCGCCGTAGTCATCTAAATAAGCACATTTGAGCGAGAAAAAGTTGATTATATGGGGGGTTGGAAGCAGATCTGCTCAGAGCAATCGTTAATCGACGACGACGACGACGATGATGATGGTGGCGGTGGTGGTGGTGGGCAAGAGAGCATGATCTCGTCATCGCAAGGAAATATGACGGGATTCAGGGCATCAGTAAGAACATAAGAACTTAATTGTTTAGATGAGGCCCTACCCAGATTTCGGGAAGAGCAACCCAAAAGTCAAACGAGTATGTAAGACCAACATTTGGGGAAGAGCAACCCAAAAGTCAAATGAGTGTGCCAACTCTTCGAGGCCCCGGATTCAGAGGGGGGGGGCTGAAAATAGAAAGAAGAGCTACTAACACTTGGGGAAGAGCGACCGAAAAGCCAAATGAGTATGCAGATTCTTCGAAGACCCAGATTCAGAGGGGGGAGGTCTGAAAAGGATGGAGCGACTCACAAGGGAAATAGAGCTTGCTGGCCGGGTCGAGACGGAGCCTTCGCCGGGCAGGAAGAAGCGACTTCGCCACCGACGACATCCCCGAGTTCTTCTGCCGCTGCTCTCGCCGCCGCTGCTGTTCCCCATTCAGCCCCTCCCCCGCGTAGCCCCCTCCTCCGCCGCCGGATTGGCTCGACGTGTGATGCGTCAGCGTCTGCGTCGAGGAAGCCGAGGACGTCCCGCCGCTGCCGCCGGTAGTCTTGTGCCAGAAGGACATCTTGCACAACCCCCACACCTTCCCTTCCCCGGACTTGCCCTCCACCACGGCCGCCATCTCCCCTGCACCGATCAACTGATCTCCCCTCTCAGCCCATACAACATGCCCCCGCCTTCTGGCTTGCCCGTCAATCAACTCTCTCTCTGTCTCTCTACCTTTCCATGCTATCCAGCAGCTCGATCTGGGCCTTCCTCTCTATCAACGGGCGGCAACGCCCCTCTTTCTCGCTCTCCCGCTGCTGGTCTCTCTCTCTCTCTCTCTTTCTTTCTTTCGCTCTTTCTCTCTCTAGGAACGTCGGCGAGAAGAGGAAAAATGGGGGGGGCGGACTTTAAACCCCAGATTGTTCTATATTTAATAGGAGGCGACGGAGTCCGCAGCAATCCCCCAACTTCTCTCGAGTCACATCCTACGACTTGGTAATCGATCACCGCCCTTGCTATCCTCACCTCCCCCTCCTCCCAATTTTTTTTCATATATCCAAAAATATTATTAAAAAAATTAAACTAATTCCGGGGGAAAATACGGTTCATTATATCTCTATATATATGATTTATTAAAATATAATTTTCTCATTATATCGTCCGAATTGGACCAATCGTGCCCGATTTTGAGGCGAATATTTGGAGAAATACCTGAAAAAGAAAACTAGGCTTTGGGTCTCTCCACCTCTATTAACCCTAGGTGGGAGGTGAGCGCACTGCGGTGACCGGAATACATCCCGTCAGCATCCGTCCCATTCTGGACGTCTTTCTCCAGAATGCATTTTCATCCACGGGAGACGCGTGAAGCCGTAGCACTGTCAATGGCGTTGACTCGGGGCAGGCGCGTCTAATATGCACGTGCGCCTCACGTGAAAGACCTGCGACTCTTAAATCACGCTGCTGGGCCGTCACGCTTATCGGATCTCAACTTATTTCCGGTTTTATTTGATTTCTTGAATTCGTGCAGTATTTATCTGCTGTTCGTTCCTACGCTTTCGATTTCAAACTATTAATCTTCGTGCTTTTTATGTAACCTACGGATGCAACTAAATAAAATTATTTCTTAGCTTGGGCCCAGTCTTTCTAAAATTGGCGGGGCATTTAAGAGTCAACCCTAGCGAGAGAGAGAGAGAGAGAATCTGCCCACCAAACCCGTTTACTTTTTACCTCTCTCCCCCACCCTCTCTCTCTCTCTCTCTCTAATCCAGTCAACCACTTTGACACTCAGTAACTCTGTCTGTCTCTCTCTGTCTCTCTCTGTCTACCCGCTTGTCCTAGTATAGTGACGGGCGCATTTAGTCGAACTGGGCCTTTTGACGAATAAAATAAATGATTGATAAAAACCCAATAAAGTGGGGAAAATATATAAAATATGTAGAAACGTATGCGATATCTAGCAATGGAAAATGCTTGCCCTTTTTCTTGGATCCATCCAGCGCAAGATCTCTGTTTTTCTTTATATTTCGGAGCCTATTTTATGGGGAAAATGAAAATTTAATATGATAACATAAATAAATTTAGTTGGGGAAAATCTTCTCTTTACCTCTTTCTTTTCTTGTTTCTGATGTTTGAGCTGGAGATTTGGTCGGACTTGACGGGCCGATGTGGTTGACCCGATACGGTTGACTGAGTTCTACTCAGGCTGCCCGGACTGAGTCAGATTCCCCTCATTCTCTCACACTCTCCGTTCCAGCAGAGAGAGAGAGAGAGAGGTGCATTGAAGTCGAGTATACCCATTACTTAATACTCCTGGTTGTCGGTATTCCGGCGCTCGGGAGGTCAACAGCCGAGATAGGGATGGGTGTTTAGGTCAACGGACGACCCACCACAAGACAACTCTTTATTGGTTGGGGGACGGCGGACGAAGAAAATTAAACCCCTCGGTGGAGAAAGAAAGCGGTAGAGTTTCAGGATCTGACTGGGTTTCGGCCGATCCCCACCATCCCCTGATCCGATCGAGATTCTAGATTGGACAGATCGATCGAAACCCAGCTCGAAGTCTCCACCTTCCCTCTGCCGAAGACTTGGGTTCCGTTGACTGGTGCAACCAATCTGAGATCTTGATGACCTTCTTACCATTGATGGCGGCATGGGATCGTCGATGAGACCCTTCTCCGGATGAGACCCAGTTAAAAGTCAACGGTAAGAACCACTCGAGATTCCAGACTGTGCAGATCGATCGAAACCCACCCAGTTCAAAGTCTCCACCTTCCCTCTGCCGACGACATGGGTTCCGTCGACTGGTAAAACCAGTCCGAGATCTTGATGATGTTCTCACTATTATTGGCAAAAAAAAATTAGGATCCTCGATGAGACCCTCTCTCCGGCTGCTGCAGCTCAGATTCCGAAGCCCGAGTCGCCCCATTGGAGGACTGCCGAGTCTGGGTCCTGCTCGCCCTTGAGCTTGTCCTTCAAGAACCAGTCGCAGAGGCGGCCGGCGTTGAGCTCCTCAATGGGGACCCCCTCCTGCTCCGAGATCACCTTCAGGAGGTTCAGAGACGATATCTGCCGCCACACGAGGAGGAGGAGGAGGAGGAGGAGGAGGAGGAGACGATCTTCTTCAGGTTATTCCGGCGATGGAGGAGGGGCGGCGGCGCAAAAGTTCTCGGAGGAGCTTTGACTTACAGTGAGCCGGCAGAGGAACTTCTCGTGGGGGCTGAGGCCGGAGATGTCGACCAGGCCGGCTTCTTCCAAGCTCAGGAAGCTCCGCCTCTCGCTCTTCTCCTCCTCCCCCTTCGCCGCCTTCACCACCACCATCTTCATCTTCATCCTACCTCCGAGCCCCCTCCTCCTCTTCCCTGCGGAAAACCCTAACAGAAATGCCTGAAGCTCGGAGGGGCCAGAGAGAGAGAGAGAGAGAGAGAGAGAGAGAGAGAGTTACCGTGGGGGAAGCGCTGCAGCAGATGCGGCGCCGGCAAAGCCGGCGGCGGTGAGTGCAGAAAGGGGGCCTGAAGCCGGCGGCCGCAGCGCTGGGCAATCGCCATCGCCATGGAGAAGGAAGGTCGAGCGGCGAGGAGGGGGCTTTATCCCACTCTTGGAGGGTTATCCTCCGCCTCACAAACTGGATAGGGTTCTCCCCCTGGATAAGCGGACTGCGAGGGCGGCGGCGGCGCCGCCGCCCACCTCACCCATGGAACCAGAACAGCTCAACAGCGGGAGAAGTCTGTCTGTAGAGAGTCAACTTCAGAAACAGTGGACCAGTGCCTTAGATTTCTCACAGTAATCCTGCCAAAGTACTTGATCTTCACCTGTGGTGCCAAGAAAGCGTTTTTTTCCCGAGAGAGAGAGAGAGAGAGAGAGCCGCAGCCTTAACAATCGGTTGAAGAGGATAGTGATCCATACTTGTTTCCTGTACTTGTGGTACCGAGGGAGAGAGAGAGAGAGAGAGAGCCGCAGCCTTAACAATCGATTGAAGAGGATAGTGATCCATACTTGTTTCCTCAATGTTTCAAAATATTATGCAAATATGATAAGATAATCAACTCAGATTCTTCGTGAACCTCTCTATCAGACCTACAATCGATGGGTGGGCTCCATCCCCTCCCATTTCAAGACCAGAAGATTGAAAAATCACAAACTCACATCTTCCATGGCAGCCGCAGTCGAAGAATATGAGCAAGCGCAATGACTCCTCAGCCTTCTTGCACCATGTTCTCTCTTATGGGCCCTTCAAGCGACGTGTATTCCCCCTATAGGAAAAGAAGAAGAACGTAAAAACTAGATAGAATAGATAGATTCAGGGAAGAGAAATGGTGAGAGAGGAGATAAGGAGAGAGGATAATTTTTAGGACAGAGAAAACCTTCGATGTCGACATGTCACGTATACACTCGTTTCCCAGGTGGGCTCCCACCATTTTGGCCCAATAAAGATAAAAATAAATCAATAAAGACAAAAAAAGAATATTAAAATATCCAACATGATGGAGCTTAATGCCTTCATAAAGTCATCCATCACTCAATCTAATGGTAAACAAACTTTAATTCAATATAATTTGCAGTAAATAAATCTCAAATAAAATGGTGACGAACTTCAATGTACTTAATTATTTCATGAAATACTAAATTATTCCTAATATATATTGTTGATATGTTGTCATATTAGATCACTGATGATGCTGATCGTGGAAAATTAAAAATCTTTTAAGATCTTTTGCATCTATGTTACTTATTATGTAACCATTGTTGTAGTAATATATTCAGCTTTCAATGGTGATAATATTGTAAATTCTTATCTTTTTTGAAGTTCATAAAGTTGTACCTGAACCAACATTGAAATAAAATCACTTGTTTTTTTGTATTGTCAATAGAACATGCTCAATCACTATCAAATCACAAACATGTTCATTAGATTTTATAAAAGTAATTTCAAATTCTATACAAAGAGTTTGAAGCTGCTATATCTCTATTGTCTCTATGAATTTTATCCTTCAAACTTTTTATGCTTCTCAGTAACTTATGGCATTAACAATTTATGGAAACATAGTTTCTAAAAATTATTGGTATAGCACCAACAAAGGCTTAGCATCTTTTTTTTCAAATTTCTTTATCATCATAGAACTCTCTCCTTCCTTAATAACCATTCTCAACTAAATCTCATAAGGTCTTATGAAAATAATTTTATCTTAATACTCTAGAAATGATATTTGTCTCTATTGAAAAAAGTACAAAGTGGTTGAGAGGGTTAGCATTCTATTGTCTCCATTCTCACTGTAAATGGAATTATTTCTTTATAAAAACTTTACACATCACTTTTACACTCCTTATTATGACAAGAAATATTCACAAATGCTAAAAAACTTTACCAACCTTGTTTTTGAATCTGCTTGACGTTGATGTCATCTCCATGGTAAGAAAACACCCAATACATGAACTAGGCACTTTGATACCACTTTGTCGGAAAATAAGAATAGAAAAAATATAGATAATATATAGATTTGGAGAAGAGAATGGTCATAGAGGAGTCAAGGATAAATAATTTTTTTGCACACAAAAAAATCGTCAATTTTGAAATGTCACAAACACACTAAAGGAGGAGAGAGAAAGAATATTTAAAGGTCACATTCGTGCCCTATGTGGGCCACAGTCCTTTTGGCCCAATAGAGACAAAAAAGGAACCAATACAGAAAAAAAAAAGAGTATTAAAAATACTCTATCAGTTTTGTATTAAATGGTAACATTTCTAACTCTTTAAGACCATATATAGTAGGGAAAACTTACCCTTCTTTATAAGGGATTATTATTACACTATATAAGTATGATTATAACTATCACACACACTAGCACTTGTTTCACTTAGAAGTTCACATACCCCTTTTGTACATGCCACATCATATTGAGTCATGTTGACATACCACAGTACACATCTTTTCATACAATTTTTAAATGCATCATACATCTCTACATGGACAACCGGACTGCCTTAAGTCAATGATGAAGTTATGTGCCTTTAAAGACATTCTTCTATGTTTTGTGTTCCTCCATGCAAAGTATTTATTACATGCATTACACATCTATGGATAGACCACCACATTGGCTTAGGCCAATAGTGAGATTCTATGCCTAATATCTTAATCCTCCATGTTAGTGTTCCTCCATGCAAAGCATTTATTGCATGCATTACACATCTTTGCATAGACCACCACATTGGCTTAAGCCGATGATGAGATTCTATGCCTAATAACTTAATCCTCCATGTTTAGTGTTCCTCCATGCAAAGCCTTTATTGCATGTAGCTCCTACATGCATCCTCACATGGACTGCTACATTGCCTTGTGTTAATGGTGAGGCTATGTGCTTGAAAACTTGTTCCTCTATGTTTAGGGTTACTTCATGAAAAGCCTTTATTACATGCAACTCTTACATGCATTACACATCCTCACACAGACCACCATTGCCTTAAGTCATCCTTACATGCAACTCTTACCGCATTGCCTTAAGTCAACGGTGAAATTATGCACCTGAAAGCTTATTCCTCTATGTTTGGTGTTCCTCCATGTAAGGTGTTTATTACATGCAACTCCTAGATGCATTAGGCATCCTTGCATGGACCAACACATTGACTAAAGTCAAGGATGAGTTTTTTTTTTTTTTTTTTTTTGAGTCTTTGTACTTTGGTCAAACTTCTAAGAGGATTCCTTTTCGACATTTCACACACCTCAGTACATTGGCCTGATATCATATCACATCACATTACATGAGGGTGCCTAGTGTCATTTAATTCAAAGCGTGTGCCTCGTGGTACTTAGTTCAGAGCTGGGTGCCTCTTGGTTTGAGCTGATGCTATGCCTCTCAGCATGTTGAAAATATTCACCCACTAGTGGGGGTCCCAACAGTGAGATTCTATGCCTGAAACAATGTATTGTTTTATGCAAGATATTTATTCAATGCATCAAGCAGAGGAGCTGATGATTCGGCACATGAGGATTTGAAATGAAGGATCAAGATCCTCATCCCAAGTTCAAGTTATCGCCAACTAATATGGTTTAATAGGCCCTGATGATCCTCATCCACTGATGATAATATGGGCAGGGGAACGAGCCCCACAGTTACCTGGCCCTTCAGCTGAATGGTCCAAGTGTGTGTAGCATTTCCCAGTGGGTCAATCGACAATACTGTATTTTTGGAAGATTGCACGTATTAATTATTACGGAAGGATATTTAGTATAAAGTAATTAATTTGTTTTTCTTGCATATAAAATGAGAAATTTGATCTTCGGCTAGCGGAGGAGAGAAGAGGAAGAACGAGAGGAGCTCTCCCGCCCGCCTCGCCATGACCCTTCTGTACCCCCTCCGTCTGCAGATCGGCTCCCGCTTCGGCTGGCGGCCCCATGCCGGCGGTCGCCTCTGTATCTCCACCCATGTTAGGTTTCATCGATAACCCGCTCTCTGATTTCTGCATTTCCAAGCTCTTCCTCTTTGTCGTTCATTACTCTTTGGGCCTTCTTCCCAGGTCGAGCCTCCCTTTCCCGCCGGAGAAGGCCAAGTACCACAGGGAACTCGAGGCCGCCGTCGACGCCGTCGAGAGGGCCTGCCGCCTCTGCGTTGACGTGGGTTCCCGGGCCTCCGGGGGAAACGAAATCGGGACAGATTTGCTTTCCTTTCGGTGCCGAAATTTCCCCGGATTCTAGATGGGTTTGTCGAATTTTGCTCAGGTGAAGAAGACGCTGGTATCAGGCGAGGGGCGATTCTTGGAGAAGAAGGACCAGACTCCCGTCACCGTGGCCGATTTCGGTGTGCAGGCTCTCATCAGCTTGGGTAACTCCTTCCTTTCTCTCGATTCGGTCAATCATTTCATCACGTCTTCTGCGTCGATTCCCATCTTCTTTTCGTGGGTCTCTACTGACTTGATGATCCTGATGAAATGCCAGAACTGAGCAAATCATTTCCTTCGATCCCGATGGTGGCCGAGGAGGACTCCTCGTTCTTAAGGTCGATCTCCTCCGGTTCGCAGGAAGATGGGGAAAGCGATGGCCTTGTGGGCGCTGTGCTGAGAGCCGTCTCTGGCAAGGCCAGCTGTGACGAGCAGCCTCTGACTTCAGACATTGTTCTCGCTGCGATTGACAGAGGCGGGAAGCACGCCTTCTCCCTTGACGAGAAACCCGCAACTTACTGGGTATTCATATTCTTCTTCTCCTTCATCATTCTCTTGTATGTATCTGTACCTGGTTTTGATTATTTTCATAACACCAATAATCTCGAATCCTTTTTCGTTAATTACACAGCATCTGATTTTAACTAAAAAATGGGTAATTTTGGACAGCCTTCCTTATTCCATCCCAGTTTCTCTTCTCTTTGGTAATTCATCTCGTCTAGTTATTGTGCGCAGGTGCTCGATCCGATTGATGGGACGCGAGGATTTCTGAAGGGTAATGATGCGCTCTATGTGGTCTGTTCTTACACTTCTTTCTCAGGTTCTTGGATCGTGGCCATCGCTGTTCTTTAGTCTGAGATGGGATGAAAATAGCTCGATCGTGATGCCAAAAGTTCTCCAAAATATCGCACTTTATATAATTTCCCTCTGATTTTTCTTTCCGTTTCAATTCCATAGTTTCATTTTATCATGATTTCACCTATTTTACTGATATTTGCGAAGATTTACCCAAACTAATTTCTTGTAACTTTATTTCCGTTTAATGACCCAAATATTTTAGAATATTGATCACTTTCCCATCCAACAACCCCAAACTCTGAAGCTTCACCGTGATTCAACCCCAAATCTTCAGGTCGGCCTGGCCCTCGTTGTCGAAGGAGATGTCGCATTGGGGATCATGGGCTGCCCAAACTGGAAAAATAATCTCGGTGAAGAGAAAGAGGAGGAAAGATTTAAGTCATCGGGGCGAGGGATGATCATGGTTGCCCATGTTGGGTGTGGGACCTGGTCGCGTGAGTTCTTGGCTTCTTCGGGCATCATCGCTGGTGTTCTTGAGGGCTGGAAGAAATGCTCTGTCGACCCATGTTCGCTGATAAATCAGGCAAATTTCTGCATTCCTGAAAGTCAGACATGGAGATCGTTGCTACTATCGGCCTCCTCGTATGGTCTCCCGGATGATGCTGGCGGGGCAGGAAGTGAACATGAAGTTACTCTTTTGAAAGTATGTTGCGGGAGGTACTGCTCGATCTCATCGTAGTTATCCCAAATAAGATGTTTTTGTTTTGATGCATTATGGTCTGGTAAATTCTTTCTGCTGGCGATTTGATGATTTTTGTTTTGAGCCCATCTGAAATCTGCCCGAATGGATGAATAATCCGTAGATTTTTCTTATAAAATATGGAGATAATTTTTTTTTTTTGGGGGGCATGTGATTATGGTATATGAAAGAATTGTTTCACTTTAACCACTGAGGTAAACAATGAAGGGCATAATGATTTATTAGAATGGTGTCTCTGATTTCATGGAAAAACATTTTTTTCCAGAATATCCATGTAAAATTAATGTTAATTCGTAATTTATTGGAATACCCAAGTGATCTTACTCTTAATCTTGACGAGTTGTTAGTCGCTATGATTGGTGATTATGTTGGAAATAATATCTGGTTTATGATTGCTCTACGCAGCTTGTGCAAGTACCTGATGGTTGCGTCGGGGAGAGCCTCTGTGTTCGTTCTCCGGGCGAGGGTTCGGACAAGGATCAAGGTTTTCTGTTGATTTTCCATAATTGGACAGAGTTTTGAGTGTGATGATATTATTGGGCTCCTGGGGGCTAAAGTTTCTCGATGATGTAGGCTTGGGATCATGTAGCTGGCGTGGTATGTATTCATGAAGCTGGGGGGAAGGCATCTCTCTCTCTCTCTCTCTCTCTCTCTCTCTCTCTCTCTCTCTCTCTTATGGGCGTCACAGTGAAATGCGCACATTTCGTGCCAATTACAAAGTTTTCGAGCAAATTTTCACTAAGTTTGTGATCCTCATATGCTTGCATTGATTCAGTTCTCATTTTAAGAAAGAGTTCTTTGCTCTCCAGGTGACTGACTGGAAGGGCCACCACCTGGACCTCGCCGTTGACCGGTCAGAGCGGAGGATCATTTCCCCCTCTGGCGGCATTCTTGTGACCAACGGTCACCTCCACCAGCAGCTCCTCAGCCTGATTTCACCATCGGCTTCATCTCCCGTTTGAAGACGGGGAGCCCTCTCTCTCTCTCTCTCTGCTGCTCTCAAGCACCTGGGCCGTTGATGCCCCGGGTTGACTTTTTTAGTTCATGAAGTTTATTTTTGAATATTTCAGTACCGTTGTTGGTATCGACCGGACAATTATTTTATATGCATTCTTTGGTACCAGAATAAAGGTATGCAATTTTTTATTTTTATTTCCGAGCTCGAAGAACATGGCCACCGTTGACCATTCCCTGTCGGCTCATGGCGCCGACTAGTTCATGGCGTTGACTCCCTTTCCAAAAAAGTCCAATACCAGTCCCTAGCGAGAGAGCGCTGAACCTCGAATACCCACCTCTCTCTCTCTCTCTCTCCGACTAGGTTTCACCAGTAATCTCCGCAGGAGCAGCGGCCATCTCTGAAAATGTGGAACCTCGTCCTGTCCCTGACGACGATCTCCCTCCGGAAGACCTTGGACACGAGCTTGGTGGCGCGGTGGCAGTCCCCGCAGACCCTCAGATTCTTCATGATCCGCATCCTCTCCCCCTCGCCGGAGCGGAGCATCGCGAATCCCATGGCGATCTTCTCGCTGTGCCCTCCCACGGCGGCGTCCTTCTCCTCCTCCTCCACCTCCACCAGCACCTCCTCCCTCCCCGGCACGTACCCTTCCTCCTCCCTCAGCCTCCGCTCCACCGCCGCCCACTTGGCCCGCGCCGCAGCGGCGGCAGGATGAGACCCGCCGCCGGCCGTGAACTGGTGCACCTCCCCGCCCACCTCCACCGAGCTCCACCCGGGGGCTTTCCCCAGGCAACGCCGCCGCATTGCCCCCCTCACCCTCACCGCCTCTCCGTGCCGCCCCGCGGCGCCGTAGACGTTCGCTAGCAGCACGTACACGCCGCCGTTGTCCGGTTCCAGCGCCACCAGCCGCTCCGCCACGCGCTCCGCGAGCTTTGCGTCGCCGTGGAACCTGCAGCCCGCCATGAGGGCACTCCATATCCGCCCGTCGGGGCTCACCGGCATCTCCTCCACCGCCGCCATGGCCTCCGTCAGCCGCCCGCCGCGCGCCAGCAAGTCCACAAGACAGCCGTAGTGCTCCAGTTTGGGCTCCACGCCGTAGCGCCGCCGCATGGCGGCGAAGATCCGGCGACCGTCGTCGAGGAGGCCGGCGTGAGAGCAGGCGGAGAGCGCGGCGACGAAGGCGACGTCGTCGGGGGCCACGCCGGAGGTCTCCATCTGCTCGAACAGCCGCAGGGCCGCCGTCCCGCGGCCGTGCACGGCGAGGCCGCCGATGAGGGTCGTCCACGAGAGGAGGTTCCTCTCCGGCATGGCCTCGAAGACGGCCACGGCAGCGTCCACCTCGCCGCACTTGGCGTACATGTCGATCAGGGCGGTACCCAGGAAGACGTTGATGGTGGCGGCGCCGCCGCCGCTGACGCGGAGGTGGCGGTGGACCCACCTCCCCTGCTCCAGCGCCCCTAGCTGGGCGCACGCGGAGAGGACGCTGACCAGGGTGGCCGCCATGGGAGGGACTCCCGAGCTCTGCATGGCGGAGAAGAGAGAGAGGGCTTCTCTCTCCTCGCCGCAGTGGACGTGGCCGGAGATCATGGCGGTCCAGGAGATGCCATTTCTCTGGGGCATTTCGTCAAACAACTTTCGAGCGGCGGCGGAGTTCCCGGATCTGCAGTAACCGGTGATGAGGGTGTTGAAGGAGACAACGTCCGTTGTGGCGGAGGTCTCGAGGAGACGGCGGGCGGCGGGGAGGTCGCCAGCGAGGGAGTAGAAGTGGATGAGGGCGTTAGTGGCGTGGAGCTGGCCGGAGAAACCGAGGCGAACTATTTGGGCATGGGCAGCCCCGCCCTGGGCGGCGGCAATGGCGGAGCCAGGGAGGGCGGCGGCGGAGGCCTTGAGGAGGAAGGGGAAGGTGTGTGTGTCGGGGGGGAGCGCGGAGCGGAGCAGGTGGCGGTAGACGAGAATGGCTTCGAGGTGGGCGGCGCCGCCAGTCCGCGCATATGCCCGGATGAGGGTGTTGTGGAGGAAGACGGCGGCGGCGACAGGGGAGGAGACGAGCTCGCCGGTGACCATGAGGCTCGCGTGGGCCTCCCTGACCTGCGCCCCCGTGGCGCACCGGAGCAGGAGCCGGTGCGCGACGGAGCAAGAAGGCTCGCTCATCGGCGCCACCCGCCGGCGACCTTTCCGGCGGCGCCGCCGCTGGGCAACGACGATTTGGTGCCTCTTATGGGCTTTAGCTCCGGCAAAACCGATCTAAGGCCCAAAGAGAGGAAATTCGGCTGCCGCATAAAATTCCACACAAAAATTATGTTTTTCACATATAAAATAATACATAAACCCCCGCCTCTCTCTCTCTCTCTACTGTATCTAGAGAGAGGTATAGAGAGAGAGAGAGAGAGAGAGAGAGAGAGAGAGAGAGAGAGGAGAGGAGACTGTATACAGTGATGTTGGTGGTAGCGAGTTTAGTCATCAAGGTTAGGTATAATACTACTCCCAGAGGCCATCAAGGTTAGCTCTGGTGGTCGGCAGTAGTCTTCCTGTTCCTCGGAGCTTGGGAAATCGCCTGCCTGCATTGACGAAAAGAGCTCTGTGAGTGACGCTCGATTAGGGTTTGCCAAGAACAGCAAGAAGCACAAAAAAGAAATCTGTTCCATGATGGCGACCAGGAATGAGCCAGAGTAAAGAAAGTAAAGGTGGAAGCTTCTAAGCGTAGTAAAGAAAGTTCCAGTGACCCAAGGCCCAACACAGTCTCTCGCCCCCAGAATAACAAAGGAGGAAACATGGTACAGAGAGAGAAAGAGAGAGAGGGTGGGGCTTTGGTCAAAAGGTCGGCCGACAGTGGGGCCTTTGCGGAAAGAAGATAGTAGATTAACAACAGGAGGACGGAGACCTAAAGCTTTCTGTAAAGGCCACCAAGGAGAGTTTTCTCTATTCGGAGGACCCCATTGCGTGTGAGATGAAGCATCTATCTCCTGTTCATCGGCGGAAGAATCCAGCCCGGAGACGCATTCCAGCCACATGAAACACGGATTTAATGGCACCAACATTATTCAAACCTCCGGCATCCCCCCACCTGCGGAAGATTCTGAGGCTCATGGGAATGGTGAGGAGGAAATCAGGGGGACGATTCGGGGGGGCGGGTGGACCCTCCAAGGAGCTCCGAGATCAATAGCTATGGCGGAGGAGGAGCCACGTGGGCGAACGGCGACCAAGCGCGGGAAATTGAAATCATAGTTTCATTGCTGGAAATGGGAAATTTCGGTACCTAGATCGGAGCGGAGGCCGGAGAAGAGGCCTCGGCGCCGCCGGAGGCTCGGCTGTGACGCACCCGACGGCGGCGGGAGGCGACGGCTGGAGGCGGCGCTGGCCTCTTGCGGCCGTTGAAGTGCTGCTGGAATAAGCCACCAGAGGAAGAGATCTCGTCCTCGCTTTCCTCCGTCGACCGATCGTAATGGCCAGCCGATGCCGGCGAAGATGAAGGCCGGCGGCGGTCAGATTGTGAATGGGAGCCTCGCAGGTCCTCCTGCCAATGGACCAGAAACAAAGGACATCCGTCAAGTTGGGAGATACAGATTAGGGGGAAAACCTTGAGTGGGAGGAAGAAACGATGAGATCTGCCATAGCTAGGGTTTTGAGGATACTGATAGGGGAGGAAGATTTGGAACGGAAGCAGCAGCGAAGAAAAGTAGCACGAAAAAATCTCGATATCTAGGGCTTGGAAGGAGATAACGCTGAAATGGGCGCAAGATGATTTCCGCAGGTATTTTAATCTCCCTAATGAATTCATTCTTTAATGGAGGGGCGGAGGAAAGATCCGAGGCGCTCAGAGGAAGAGGATGTTTCTTACTTGTGAGGAAGACGAATTAGCAGTCTCCGCCGCCCGCTTGGAGAATCCACATCGGAGAGGATTCGCCGCCCGTCCCGAAGAGGATTCGCCGCTACTCGAGCAGCTCGGTATCGGCGGCGGTGTCGTCGCTCTGCAGGTCGTATCCGGCTCCGTGGACCACGGAACCACCTGGTTATCCCCCTCTCCCTCCTCCTCCTCCTCCTCTTCATCATCCGACTCCTCCTCCTCATCGTCGTCTTCACCGTTGCTCTCCTCGCCATCCACTTCCTCCTCTTCGCCGGAGCCACCGATGCGATCTCCACCGCATCCGTTCCCCATCTTCTCCCCGCCGGAGACGCAACTGCAGGCCGAGCACCGCTCGCAGACGGAGACGGTGTGCCCTAGGCGCGACCCCGAGGCCTTCCACGGCGTCGGCGCCTGGCACGACCTACACAGGAGGCTCCGCGAGTGCCGAGCCACCAGGAAGTTCGCCCCGTGAACCTTCCCGTCGCACTCCCAGCATAAGCTCGCCTGGTCCGCCTCGCAGTACATCCTCGCCGCCCTGTCGCAGAGCTCGCATTGCTTCATCACCTCCTCCCTCCACGGTATCTCTCTCTCTCTTCTGGTTTCTCCCTGGTTTCTCTCTTCTCTCTCTATCTCTAGCTTCTGCCTTCTTGCTTGCTTCCTTCTCTCTATCTCTCTTCTCTTCTCTCTCTATATCTCTATCTCCCATCTCCTCTGCCATTGAAATACCCAGCAGGACCTCCTCCCGCATCTGGTCATTCGAGGTGATCTTACGTTCAGACACCTCCTGGCAAGTCTCATCCCACGTGGCATTCCATTGGGGGCTGCCGATGGCGGTGAGGATAGTGCGGTGAGTGGATCTCTCGCGGTGTTTCCATCATCGAGCTGGCATCCCGATCCACAGGGACGGTTCCGCAACTCCGAGTCAACTCGGTTGGGGTCCTAGGAACGTGGCGCGACGGAGGAGCTGGTCAAGGTCATAATATCGGCCAGTCAGAATTCGATACGTTCCTCAGCTATCTAATCGGTGGACACCAGCTGGTTTACTCATTCCCTTCCTCCACGTGGCGACAAATGTATGGCCAGAGCTCGCCGCAGCACGTGATGGGAACCTCTCGATGCGTAGAAATCCCCTGCGAGGGAGATTTTCCGAGGCACGGTGACGTGGCGCGGCGGGTGCCACGAGTGCTAGCCGCCATTGGGGCCTTGCTTGACCACGTGAATCTCCACGTGGCGGAATCCCCAGGCAGTCGTCCACGTAGGCCGTATCTACAACGGATTGAGATCTGTTTCTTGGTCATAACGTCCCCCCAGCATGGGCACCATAAAAATCCGACACGTGGAGATGGAGCGGAGAATATCCCCTTGGGGCCCAGAGAGCTCTTGGTCCTCCTCGGCCTGCACGTCGCTTCCGTCGGATGTGTGGGCCCCACTTGTAGGTTCCATTTCCCACCGTAGGATCGATCACCGGCAGATTCTCTCTCTCTCTCTCTCTCTCTCTCTCTCTCTCCCTATCTATTTATATCTATAGCAGCTATATATCTCTTCTGTCAGTTTTTCCAAGGCCTGGAAATGGGCTTTCTAATGGGCCTTCCGTGGGGAAACTAAATCGATTTTATTTTAGATATATATTTATAAAGTTTGAGAGTTGTGTGACTAACTGGGTTAAATTCCTGAGGGTACAGCATGAGGCTATTTTGGTCATTTCACCATGCCCGGTACATGTTGTCAATGGGCTGTGAGAGTTAAAAGCCCAGCCCATTGTATTTGGCGCGGGCCTAATAAAAAACCCATGAACCTAGTGGGAGTGGAAGAGGATGGATGGAACCTAGCATGAGCTTCTCGGTTTTTCTCGCTATTGGGCCGAGAAAAATAGAAAACAGATAGACGTTGACATTTGTTAACGTTTAGTTGTGGAATTGGATTATTAGCTCCGTCTATTTTGACACACGTATGCAGTTGACCTGGGGCGCCGTGGCCAGGTCAGCAGCGACTTCGGCCCTCGCGGACATGACTGGAAGAGCACCACCGACTGGGAGGAGAGAGACCCGTGGACTCGACATCAGCGGAATGTGACTCCGTCGGTCAAACTAGGAGACACGTCGACGGTAGGCCCTTCCCATCACATTTAGGATGAGACAAACGGAGTCAACTGGGTGCGAAGAAGAAGTGCAAGAAATATCCACCAAAATTCGGACTGGTCTGATATAAATATTTTAGTTATTTTTTTGAAACCATGGTGTCGACGGTATGTATAATGAATCCATATTTGAGCCATCACCATTTTTGGCAAAAAATTCAGGAGGACATATACACAATATTTAAGAAATTTTCATTGGTATTTCGTTTTAGAGATCATGATCATATTATAAATGTTATTTATCGTTGGACCAATAATAATAATAATAATAACAGTGGTGATATGCCCGGTTGGTCAAAATGGACCCCACAGTCAAAACCAAACTGAGGCATGGTTGGATGGTCGTTCTGTCCTTATGGTTGACTATGGTATGCGTCGTATCCAAGAGTTTTGTCTCCAGCTTATCATATTTTTTTGGAATCAGCAAGTCAACGCACATCCAATAATCATATATTTCAAAGATTAAAGAAATGGGTTTTCTTACTTATAATGTTAAACTATGGCCACATTCTGCTCGACTCCTACTCCAATTTTCGAACCATCTTTTTTAATTTTTTAAAAAAGTAAATTTAAAATAGTTGATGAGCAATCAGGGAAAGAGTTTCTAGAATAGGAAAATATCGTGGTCTCACTTAATGGTCCCCACTAGTAAACGTGGGATGGGATTGGTTAGTCAATGATTATATTCAATATCATAGATAATGATTCTCGAAATATTTTTGTACTTTTTATTGATGTCGAAACCATTTTCTTGGCAGTTTTGAGGATTCTTTATCACCTGCCATGGAAACTTGATCAAGCCTCTGATGAAAGAGCCCACAAGATGGATTTCAACCAAAAAACCTCTATGTTTTCTCGGAGAGAGAAGAGAGAGAGAGTTAGAGAGAGATGGATAGATTGATAGAGAGATAGGGAGAGAGAGAGAGAGAGTTAGAGAGAGATGGATAGATTGATAGAGAGATAGGGAGAGAGAGAGAGAGAGTTAGAGAGAGATGGATAGATTGATAGAGAGATAGGGAGAGAGAGAGAGAGAGTTAGAGAGAGATGGATAGATTGATAGAGAGATAGGGAGAGAGAGAGTTAGAGAGAGATAGATTGATAGAGAGATAGGGCGAGAGAGAGAGACAGGGAGAGAGAGAGAGAGAGAGAGAGAGAGAGAGAGAGAGAGAGAGAGAGAGAGAGAGAGAGAGAGAGAGAGAGAGAGAGAATAGGGTATCTCATGGATTTGGATTTGATACCTAGGAGCAAGCTCATCACGTGTACTTGGGACGATTGAAAACCCAGATTATAAAATTATCGGAGTTATTTTATTAGGTTATCATGGAAGGTGATGAGGATCATACGGACAGGAATGAGTTGTTTTTGACCGGTGGGCCCTCCCATGAACGTGACTGACTCGATGCTTGTGTCTCAACTATTCTCTCCACGGGCTACGTCTCGACGTCTACGCCATCTATCAAGTGGACCCCCACCCACTTCTCCATCTAGCCGAAGCCCGTATGTAGCAAGTACCCAGAAGTATACTGCAGTTTTCGTAGAGGCCCATTGTATTTCAGCTATTTGATTTTTACCCCTCAAATTGAATGAATTATTGGAAGGTCCCTTTTATGCATTTCGGCCATACAAAACTTACCACAATCCTAACTTGTAACAAAATAAATTTAGCATCCGAAAATTTATGTAAAAATACGAAAATACTCATGATTTTACCCTCTCTCTCTCTCTCTCTCTCTCTCTCTTCGCCAATGAAAGAGGGAGAGAGAAAATGGATGAGGGTAGTTGACCAAGACAGATTTGGATGTTAATCGTGCTTAAATATATGGGGGAGTGAGGGGTTGTTAAAAAGATAGTAAGGGTAACAGCTTTGGCGGACCAGAGCAGCTCGAGCAAGACATTTGGGCGAAGCTTTTGACCAACTCCACTAGTAGCTGAAGTCAAATAACCAAAGTTTAAAAGAAATTAAAAAAAATTGGTGTAGGTTTAGAGCATATAGGACAGATAAAACTGGTAAGGGTCTAGGGTCAAAACACCAGGTCAGAACCTGGTCGCCTACCAGAGAAAAGCTTCTAGAGCTTCTCTGGTCAACCCACGAACCCTTCGTCGTCAAAATAAGGCGGATGGGGGTATCTCTCTGTCCCTCGTATTTCTCCTCCGGGGGAAGAAAACGGAAGAGCGAGAGTTCGCAGAGAGGTGAGTAGGACGAAGATGCTCTCCATGGCCTGCAGGATTCGAGGAATTCGCTCCATCAGCGCTGTCTTCATCCTCTTCTCCTTCCTCCACTTGGCCTGCGAGCTTTCTGAGGCGGCGGACACTCTGATCCAGGGCGAGTCCCTCAGGGACGGAGAGACCCTGATATCCTCGAACCAGGTCTTCGAGCTCGGATTCTTCACCCCCGCCGGCGGTAACTCCTCAGCGCGCTACGTCGGGATATGGTACTACGGCCTCCCTTCCCTGACCGTGGTGTGGGTGGGGAACAGGAACCACCCCATCTCCGGCAACTCCAGCCGGCTGACCTTCGCCGACGACGGCAACCTGGTCATTGCCTCCGGCGCCGGGGACCCGATCCGGATCACCAACTCCAGCGCCGCCACGGGTAATTCCACCCTCCAGCTGGCCCACTCCGGCAACCTCTTCCTCAACACCAGCGTGGGGGACACCGTCCTCTGGCAGTGGTTCGACCACCCCACCGACACCTTCCTCCCGGGGATGAAGCTCACCGCGGACCTGAACAATCGGAGGAGCCTCCTCCTCCGGTCGTGGAAGACTGCCGGCGATCCGGCGGAGGGGGAGTACTCTCTCGGGCTCGACCCGGAGGGCTCCGGGCAGGTGTTCATCTGGAGAGGAGAGACGCCTCACTGGCGCTCGGGGCAGTGGAACGGGAGGATCTTCATCGGAGTGAACGTGAGGCCGCTCAGCCTCTACGGCTTCAATCTGATCCCTAACGACGAAGGGACTATGGTGCTGACCTTCACCGAGTACAACAGCTCCCTTTTCCGCTTCGTGCTCAAGCCGGAGGGGAGGCTGAACGTCTCCCACCTGGTGAACGGCACGAAGTATTGGACCCCGGCCTTCTCGCTGCCTTCCAGCGAGTGCGAGTTCTACAACAAATGCGGGAACAACGCGCAGTGCGTCCTCTCCACCGACGCCAGCGGCGGCGCCGCCTGCGAGTGCCTACGGGGCTTCCGCCCGCTGGCAGAGGCGGAGTGGGCGGCGGGGAATTGGACCGGCGGGTGCGTGAGGAGGACGCCGCTGAGGTGCGGGTTGAACGCCACCGAACAGGAGGCGGCGGCGGAAGACGGCTTCACGGCTGTCAACGGGTTGAACCTGCCGGACTTCTCCACGTGGGAGAGGAGCTCCACCGAAGCCAGCAGCTGCGCCGACATCTGCCTGAGCAACTGCTCCTGCACGGCGTACGCCTTCGTGAATCAACTTGGCTGCCTCGTCTGGTCAACTCCTCTCGCCGACATCCACCAATTCACCAGCACCCAATACGTCCTCTATCTCAAGCTCGCCGGATCAGAACTTCGTGAGTCCATCTTTTCACCCATTCCCCTCTTCCTTGTTTTCTTTCGCTGTTCTTGCGCTCTCCCTGTCTCGGCATCGATCGGATCGATTTCTTTAATATTTCTGGTCATCGTCCAGCGAAGATCCGTGCTTATCGTCGACCTATTCATAGCATTAAAATGGCCGGCATATCATCTCGCCGATGGGGTTTGCTTAACCTTTCCGTGATCGCATCCGGCCGAGAACGTGCTCCTCGCAGAAGACCCGACCCACCCACCTCCGAAATCATCACATTTATTCGATATTATCATCAAATAATCTACTTTCGAAATATTTACCGATTAATTTTCATTTTAGCCGAATAGTATATTTTTAAGAGGTGCGTGCTGCTTTCATGTGACCCCCCGCGTGTCCACGTCCTGGCCCCAGAGTACCAACCCACCGATCACACGTCCCCTGCGAACCACACAGATCAATTACCTCATTCGTTTTCCTCGATATGGATCCGAACCCGATTGATTCCCACGTGGGGTGCCGTAAAGAGCTATCTTGGCGGATGAGACGTCGAAATTGAATTCTCCTCCGTCAACCTGGCCGGCAGCTTCCGTGGGATTCTTTCTTCCCCGGTTTCTAGTTTGACCGGACCCGGTTCACCGGCCCACTTTCTATAGAGACCCGCTTACACTCATTTAACAAAATAATATACGAAGAGGTAGGTAACCTTTTTAGTTCGTTCGGTAATTCCCGGCTCTGATTGAATCCTATTTTATGGGCACCGACTGGTTCGTCTGACTTGCAGTCACCTGAGCAGTTTTCTTTCCTTTTCCAGTCATTTGGTCCATCTCATCGTTTATCAAACCTTTCGCTGGCTAAATTATCATAAAATTCGCAATGATCGTAGCTTAAGCTCAAGTGGGCTCAGCGTATGATCATACGGCCCATCGAATTTGTAGCGATTAGAACATCATACTGATGAATTTGAAAAGTTTCGGTCTTATTCTCTTATAGGAAATTATAAAAAATATCCAGACGTATTTGGGTTCTTGCGAAAATGAACAAGTCATTTTTGGGCATAATATTTTATCGGAGATGTCTCTCACTCCATCGGCAATTGGATGATCAGAAACCAGCGTCCAAACTCAACATGTTCGTCTTTTGACCCCCTTGGACAATGCTTATACTTTGAGCAAGGAGAAAGGGCCTAAATTGATTTAGGCTCGATCGGATTGTAGTTTCTATTTCTCCAGATAACTGTTTATATCCGTTTTTCATCAAGAAGGACAGGACTTGGGCCATCACTTTTTTTTTCTATGCCGCTGTCTTTCATCTGATTGTCATTAAGAAACCACGTCAGTCTTCTAATCTATGCTTTAATTAGAAGAGAACAGCACAGTATTCCTCTGGTTGACCGACCAAGTGACCGCTCCCTCTAGCTGCAGGAGCGAAGGACATGACGTGGGTGGTCATCCTCATCGTTTGTCTTCTGTCGGTGGTTGCCTTCCTTCTCTCCCTCTACCTCTGGTGGTGCCAGCGGACGAGGATCAAAGGTGACGAAAACCTAGACCGGGGTACATATACAGACTCGAATCAGGGCTGCTCTTAGCATCTTCTTCTCTGCGCAGGGTGGTGGAGGAAGATAGTGAAGAGAGAGATGTCACTGCCCCGTCTGTGGAATGGGGGAGGAGCTGAGGCGGAGACCGTGATCTCGACCATGTTCATCGACAACGATAAGAGTGGGAAGAGCTTGGAGCTCCCCTTATTCAGCTTCGACTGCATCTCCAAAGCAACAGGCAAATTCAACGAGTCGAATAAGCTCGGGGAAGGTGGATTTGGCCTCGTCTATAAGGTAGTTTGCATTGCACATTACATCTATAATATACATTATGGATAGAATTCTACTTCATAGCTCAAAGGATGTTAGAGCTGTGGGTTGTCTGGGCCGGCTAGGGTTTTGGGAAAGAGAGTGATTATGGTTTTGGTCTCTGTAGGGAACGCTGCCGGACGGGAGAGTAGTAGCTGTGAAGAGACTCTCGGAGACGTCAGGGCAGGGAGTGGAGGAGTTCAAGAACGAGGTGAGACTGATAGCCAAGCTTCAGCACAGGAACCTCGTGCGGCTGATCGGATGCTGCGTCCAGGCAGACGAGAAGATTCTTGTCTACGAGTACCTGCCGAACAAGAGTTTGGACGCCTTCATCTTCAGTGAGTCATCCCGTTCCTCTGGCTAATTAGGGTTGCCGTAGCTGTCGATGTACATTTGATGGCTGAGAGAACTCCACATTCAAAAGCATGGGCATTTAATCATATATATTTAAATATTTTGTTGGAAATTGATTTTTAGTTGAATGATACGATTCTCGAACACCGAGTGAAAAGTATGAGAGTCCCACATTAGAGATGTAAACGTATAATCCTCTTTATATATACTTGAACATTCTTTACGGGATTGATTTTGAGTTGAATGGTCCAATTCTTTAACAAGGAGGGCTTATGGCGATGCAGATCCTTCAATGGGCGTTCAGCTGGACTGGAGGAACAGATTCAACATCATTGAGGGCATCGCCCGAGGCCTCCTCTACCTCCACAGAGATTCGCGATTGAGAATAATCCATAGAGATCTGAAGGCCAGCAACATCCTACTCGACGAAGAGATGAACCCTAAGATCTCCGACTTTGGAATGGCGAGGATCTTCGGAGGCAACCAGAACCAGGCCAACACAAACCGGGTGGTGGGCACCTTGTGAGTTCTTATATCCATCTCTCTCTTTGTCGCCTTCCTTCCTTCTCACGCAGGAATTCCTCATCTCCCCTCACCTTTGTCAACTTGTTTGATCAAATGCCGCAGCGGGTACATGTCTCCGGAGTACGCCATGGAAGGGCTCTTCTCTATTAAGTCCGACGTCTACAGCTTCGGTGTTCTGATGCTGGAGATCATCAGCGGCCAGCGGAATAACAGCTTCCGCCCCGAGAAGTGCCCCAACCTCGTCGGACGGGTGAGTACCCTTCAAAAGTTTGACAAGAAGTCTCATCCTGCACCAGAAAAAATCAGAACCCTTTAAGCCAAACCTCTTTTTTTCCTGTGGACATCTCGAAATGGTGTTCATTACCAGATATAAAAAAATTTAAAATGGAAGCCCTAGAATCCTTATGACCCACCAAAGCCAACCCGGACATGTTGACGCTAGAATTCTTGACCCCCAGGAAAGCCTCAGACATAGAGGCCATAGACACCCTAAAAACTTGACCCAGTAGTTTGCAATCTCCAGACATGGCAGTCTGGAAACCTTGAGTTTCTTTATCCCGTAAACCTATCCCTGGTTTCTCCCTTCGTCCCCAAGCACGGCCCCGTGACCCTAAAATTCTCCGAACTCGTCAATGTAACCCTGTTTTTCCCACTCATATCCAGGCATGGCAGCTGTGGAACGAAGACAAGTCTCTAGAGCTGGTGGATCCCTCCATAAAGAACTCCATCTCCGCGAGAGAGGTGGCCCGATGCATACAGGTTGGGCTTCTGTGCGTCCAAGACCGGGCCAACGAAAGACCCACCATGGCCTCCGTCGTCTTTATGCTGGACAGCGACGGCGTTCTGCAACCCGTCCCCAAGCCCCCCACTTTCACCTTGGACAGTAGCCCGAATGAGACCGATTCTATCCCTCATGAATACTGCGAGTCCTTATCCAGCAGCGATATCACTGTAAGTGTCGTCAATGGACGATGACACACCCTCACATAGATCTACGAGTTTTTATTTCTTTATGTCTAGATACATATATTAATACTCAGGGTTCAGGAGATTGTTAGTGTATTCTTTATACGGTCATTTACTCCGGTAATCTCAACTTTATGCTCTCTCTCTCTCTCTCTCTCAGATAGATACACACGTAGCACCTGGCTTCAGCGAGTACCCTCCGGCACGATGACACAATCGAATTAGGGCGATTTGTTATCAATTTTTTCTAGTAAGTTATGAACAAATAAGCATTTTTTCACAAGGGAATGCCTATCCAACTCTTGAACATGAGAGGTAATCAGAACCTAACACCAGGCAATTCTGACCATAGTTCAGGGTGGAATGGGCTCCTTCGACCGTCCGTTAGCACCCATTTAGAGCCTTCCAACGCAATGGATTCTTTTATTCAAAAGATGTACAGATTGCCCCTCATTCCCCTAGAGAGAGGTTGGATCTCAAGAGTTGGATGCGGCCTCATTCCGATTTGAGGACCCAATATCTCTCAAGGTGGAAGCTTCCTGAGTCTAATCTCATCAAAATCTTGAAATCAAATATCCCCCAGGACTAGCTCTACCAAGACGGATGGCTTGCCTATCGCTATTATTAAGATGGTCGATCTCCAGAGATTCAACCAAGGCAGACAATATGCATAGAATCTTCACCATGGATCCTCCATATTCAATCAAGAACTATGAGAAACGTGAAGGATGGTTCCTCATAGGACGAAGCGTCAGTGGATGGGATGCCTAATTAACCACTAACCTCTGGTTGTGCAGTAAAAATGCGATTACGTCGATCAGGTCTATTAATATATTTTATGGATGTAATTATATTACATTTATTCTAGACACCATGGCCACAACATGCAGTGCAACACTGGCAGTAACTATACCCTAACTGGGCCCAAAGAAAGGCCTATGCCATACGTAGTTATGCACCCTCCCTTGGGGGCTTAGTTTCTGGAGTTGCAGAGAATTATTTGATGGGCTCCAATAGGCTCTTCGAGGAGAAGCCAATTTTATATGAAGGGCAGGATTCTCCTATGTCTTCATGCATTCTCCTTAACCCCGTAATAAGTGGGAGGGAAGCCACCACCTATGGTATGTGCGTGGGCACTGTGTGCTGCCGCACCGAGGGCTGTCTGTTAAGCTGTAAGACTACTCTCTCTCAAGAATCAAGAACGACAACCTGTTTGACCGCGGAAGTAGTAGGATTCTCCGAATCACGTATATCATGCGTGTCCTCTTCTCTTGCCCCTCTCTCCCTCTACCTCCCTCGTCGTACGCCAAACACTAGCGTGAGGGAGAGAGACCTTTGTGAAGATAATTCATACGAGAGGAGAAATGAGCTTTATAATTTGAGAGATGATCCTGCTGAAGCAAAATCCCCAGTCAAATAGGAAGTCGGGCTCGTTTTGACTCCTATACTTAGTTTTGAAGCGAAAGCAAGGAAAATTAGACCGAGTCGGGCGTTCAGAATTGTGCCGCTCGCTGGCACCGATTATGTCGGTTAATAGAACATAAAGTATACTTTAATTTATTTGATTAAATAAATTAAGATACAATGATTTATGGAAGAGTTGTTCTAGCCTTCGGCATATGACAGCGTGCCCCTTGATCGATTCCCCCTGTTCACCGGCAGGCCGATATATCGATCTCGATGAGGTTGTCCTCCTCGAGAGGTATCTCGATCATCCCGTCCTCCTCCTCAACCTCGCTCTGGAACAATAATCTCTCCGGCCACTCAAACGCCGGCCACGAACCCCAGGCCGAATCACACCTCGAGTCTTCATCGTCGGAGCCCATCAAGCTGTCTTCTTCTTCTTCTTCCTCATCCTCTTCATACTCCTCGTAGATGACTTCCAGCGGGCCGAACCGGGGCCACTCAAAGTAAACGGTCCTCTGGTGGAAGGCTGTAGCAGTGGATGGAGGCTCCGGATGATGGTCGGCCGGAGATGGGTGGCGCTGGAGGTGCGCCTCCTCCGCCGGGGTTTTCGTTTCGTGAGGGGAAGAGGATGAAGAGGATGAAGAGGATGAACAAGAGCGGAGGAGAACGGCGAGGAGAATGAGAGTGGAGATTGGGATGGGGGAGACAATGAGTGCGAGGAGGCGGCGAGGTAGGTAGAGGACGCAGAGGACGTAAGCTGCTGCGGCGGCGGAGATGAGAGGGTGAGTGGAGAGGGAGGCGAGGAGTGTGGATGCCTCTGTTGGGATCATTGCGAGTGGAGAGGATGGTCTTCTCCTTGGGCAATGGTGTAAAGGAATGTGACACCAGAATTTGGTGGGCTTTGAGAGAGAGAGAGAGAGAGAGAGAGAGAGAGAGAGAACTAGCTTCTTCACCATGATTACTTGGGATGACTGGGTTTTTATTCATGATGCTGGTTGATCAGTCTGAATATTCATAGTCTGGCCCATCCTTGAATTCGATGGGCTTCTTTATCTTGGTTATTCTCATCATAGGATCATATCGATTCATGAATCATATATCAATAAGTGAGATAGAATCAAGCGCCCCAGCTTCAGGGCCATCTTAGATCCTTCAGATTAGAGAGAGAAAGAGAGAGAGAGAGAGAGAGAGAGAGAGAGAGAGAGAGAGAGAGAGAGAGAGAGGGCTCTTCAAACTCTACGTCGCGAAGAAGCTGAGAGAATCAGGTCTGAGGGAGCAATGGTGGGAGCGATGGAACCTCTAGAAAGCGATCCCGCACCTCTCTTCTTCTTCAAGCTTTCATCCGACAAAGCGCACCTCCTTTTCCCTGGCTGCTGCTTCTCCACTAGTCCGCCCTTTCCATCTGTCCAGGGCCCCGGCGAGCACCTCCTGTCTAGGGTTTCACTTACCCCACGCGTCCCACCGGTGCGCTGGGGTTCAATGCACCTACCTCCAGGAGAGAGAGAGAGATAGAGATATATAGAGAGAGATAAAAGGGTCCATCAGCTGTAGGTTGCCAAATGGATGTGGGCACTCGCTCTATATCCATCTCATAGAGAGAGCGAGAGCGCGCTCGCGCGCGCGAGAGAGAGAGAGAGAGAGAGAGAGAGAGGAAGGAAAGGAAGGGAGCAGCTACCCTCTCCTTTTCTCAGTCTCGCGCGTCCGTAGGGAACGTAGAAGAATGAGAGAGAGATCGTTTAGAGAGAGAGCGAGACAACACCACGCCGCCGCCGATGCTTCACGACGTAGGCATGGGAGCAGCCGAAGTCCTCATGGGACCCACCCAACGACTTGCTTTGATCGGCCCGCCGCCTATTTTAGTAAAGGAATGCGGAAAGAGCATGGCATGCCATGGGCTGGCAGCCTTATCCTGCTGTCTGCGCCCACCACGAAGGATCCAATAATATCACGTGTCCGCCCAGCTATCCCCGCCGGGAGAGGGCCCCTGACATCGTCAATCTCGGCCCGGCCCTCTTCTGTTATATACTTACGCACGTACTCTGAGAAAAGCCCAGAAAACATACTCTGGGTCGAACTCATTTTTGACGAATAGGCCCATCCTGGCATATCTAGAGAGAGAGAGAGAGAGAGAGAGTGAGTGAGTCGAGCTGCCACATGGATGATCTTGAAATTGCCATGTGGAATTAAACCGGGCTGGGCTTATGACTATAGCCCACCGGGCCAAGCTCCGGTCTTGTCTAAGTAAATATGATTTCTCCACATTAACTACATTTTTTATGCCAAATAAACACATAGGGCATATTATTAATAATATTTTGATCAAGGTGGTCCATTACTTCAGGAATAAATCGCATTAATAAACATATATTTTTCTCCAGAGTGAAACGTAAGGTCAAGCCGAAAGAAATATTGGGACCATTTAGACCTCCATCTAGCTTGGGCCCTGACCAAGAAAAGCCCAAAGCCCATGTTCGCCATATGGCTCTCTCTCTCTCTCTCTCTCTCTCTAGATAAATATGTATCAACATATATGTTTGGTGCATATAAAGTAATGGGCCTTTATAAGAAGAGTCCGGCTCAGAGCTCACTTCCCAGGTTTTTCTTTTCATTAGATCAATAATTTTAGTAATTAGAATGAAAATCCATCACATTCTATATAATAATCGACCCCAGACTATACCGAGATGCTTATCATATTGATTTACCCTTTTTTTCTGTGAAAATCCCATAGATTACACGAAGCATGGCTTCTTTTTCGACTTTTATAAATATTAAATAATAGAAAAATCATTTTTTAATATACCTTATTTTTAAAAAGAAAATCCGATGGATTACACAAAGCTCGTTTTATATTTTTTAGCAACATAAAATTATAGAAATAACTCGTAAAAGGAAAGACGGTTGACTGAAAAATATTACGGATATTAGGTTTTCTATTAATTAATTAATATACAAATTTCCTGTCAGAAAATCCAGCAAATTAAAGGCACATATTGCTGCTGATCTTTCTCGAAATTCTCTAAATAGTAAAAATATCACAATTAACATATTAAACATATGACAATTATTCTCAGATCATCAACTCCGAAGATCTTTTCCAAACCTGGCAGCCGGAGGCAACAACCACAGATGATCCATTCGTGTCACAACAATCTTTAAACCAAGGATTTTGTTATGAACACAGAGATCACCTTATCTCCTCTCTCTCTCTCTCTCTCTCTAGCTTTTTCTCCTGTTTATATACAACTCTCTCTCTACAGATATTATGAGCAGAACCTTGTGAATTCCCAGCCCATCTGATGAGATTATTATATACATGGACGGACATCAAGAAGATGCCCCACACAATCTATAAATATAGAGATTAAAAGGTTCATTTTTGTCAGTCACTCCCCGGGGCCTGAGAACAGGGCGACGGTGATGGCGGTCAGGTCTTTGCGGCTGGTTCGGGTCCGAGAAACCCTCCTTGGCGCCCCCGGAGCTTCGCGGTCATCGTCTCCGGCCTGATCTCCGCCATGCTCGTCTTCACTGTCCAGAAGATCTCCTCCTCGAAATGCAGGCCTCGAGAGGGGAGTCTTGAAGTCAAAATGGGACTCTTTAGAGATTATGGCCTGTATAGAGAGAGAAAGAGGAATCGGGGGTTGACTTAGAAGGGTGGCGATCCGCGGCGCATGTATATAAAAAAAAGGGTTCTTGCTCTCGATGTAGCGAGAGAGAGAGAGAGAGAGAGAGAGAGAGAGAGAGAGAGAGAGAGAGAGAGAGAGCTTACAGCATCTCGGACGGACTTGGACACGAGAAGGAGATGCCTGAGGTCGCCATGGTCCACCCGGGAGATGATGCTGACCTTAAATAACCAAGGAAGAAACTAATTTAGACCCTGAGGAGTCATAATTCCAGGAGTGATGGAGCTTTTAATCCAAGGGAAAGTATATTTCTTTAGGGTCAATGATCTCGGAGATTCTCCAGAAATCGTACTCAGAATTCAATATTTATACCCCAAAAAGTCAAAACTACTTTCGGAATTAATAATCAGAATCCCATTTGTCGAGAAACTCATCAGAGAAAAATAATATGTTCATGACCCAACCCATTAAATATTTCCCCCGGGCAACGAAAAATTTGGGCAAAACTTTATAAAAGATTTAGAAACTAAGACTTCCCATGAAATAATACTCAAGAATTCCCCAAGAAATGAAACTACAACCAGCAGCATTTTTCGTTGACATTTTGAACCGACAGTTGAAATTTCTAAGGGAATGGATAATAGTCTAGAACTCGATGAATAAATAAAATTCAAGGGAAAAAATATATTATATCCTACATCACTGGAATTTCTAGAGAAATAATTATCGGAATATCATGAGTACTGAAGCTGTTGAGGAATTTTATTTTTATAACCTGCTGCATTGCAATGTATGGCGAAACAATAATCGGAATGAACTGAAAAATAATGAAACAGATAGATACCATAAGATCTTCCGGCAAATGATCGAGATGACCGGAAGATTCTGCACGAGGCAGCATCCTGTTAAGAGGCTTTTGAGTTGGGTCATCCAATGGCGAACAGCAAGTCCTCTTGAACAGCGACTCTTCCGGCGTTTTCGGGAGGACCCTCTTCCTTCCAATTATCCGGGTATAGCAGACCGTCTTCTGAGCATCTCTAGAACAGCCGTTGTGCTTCGTTTCATGAGAACAATTCTGATTCATCCCGAGTCCCATCATCCTTGGCAGTTTTCAAGAACCCACCTGGCGATTAGCTGAGATCTCAAATATCTGCAACCAAAAATCGGGAAAATTAGATTGACGCTAGATTTGGGAGATTTTAAGGCAGGGGTTCCAAGAACATGTATGAATATGAACAGGAAATTAGTTCGTTTGATAGGAAACCGATAGAGTTTAGAAAATCTTAGGAGATGGATCATTAGTTCTAGGGCTTTAGTAGAGAGTTGAAACCTGCAAGAAATCGATTCCCATAAGGGACTAATTGACTTCGGAAATCTAAGCCATAGTAGTCGGGCAGATCGGAATTGAAACGGAAGCTCAACGATCTCGTTCACAGAAAAGGGCATTGCAATGAGGAGCCCAAAGAACATCAAATCTGACCAAGCGCAGGCGCCCCAAGCCAAAGCTCACGACGCAGCAATTGATCACGAGAAAGAAATCTAGCCGACCAGTACCAAGCACAAGGAACGCTAAGAATAACAAATCCACCATTGCTGGAGACGCCTGCATCTAAGGCTCACGAGCACCAATCCACAACAATAAACAAAACCCTAATCGAGTAGCGCCCCAAACTCCCCAAACTCCTCATCCCTAAAACTCCATCACGAAAAAGGAAACCCGCCTCCCCCACCAGAAAACCCCTCCAATAATCGCCATTTGAGAAATAGGGAAGAAGTGGGAAACCTTCCAAAACCTCTCCCCATCATCCCTCCCCCACTCTCCCCTCTCTCTCTCTCTCTCTCTCTCTCTCTCTCTCTCTCTCTCTCTCTCTCTCTCTCTCTCTCTCTCTCTCTCTCTCTCTCTCTCTCTCTCTCTCGCTCGAAGAGCAACTTGTCGGACCCACAATGTCGAAAGGATACTCAGAAGAGCAGATGACGCACCTCGAACATGATCTTCCCTCCTCTGTCTTCCCCGCGCCCGCCACCTCTGTTAAACCCTCGTGATGATGGCGACTTGCTCTCACCCGACCTTTTTATCCGCTCTTTTTCCTTTTCTTTTAGAGCCTCCACCGGAATTAAATAGATGCCCGTTGGAAGAGAGATATTTTCAGGTTTTTCTAGTAGCTTCTAGAAACGGGCGTTTTCCCGCCATTTCCGATCCAAAAGCGCAGCAAGCCGTGGAAAATAGCCGTTGAGTATTCGTGCGACAAGGGCGGTTACAGTCGAGATATTTTCGGCCGCCCATTGGCAACGATTCGGCAGCAGCCAGGACTGCGGCTCGGGTTTTGCCGCCGCCGCCGACTTTGTCCTCTTTTGCCTTTGTGACGTCATATCATGGAGGCCGCTTATATCCCCATTTAAAGTAAGTTTTTCGTAAATAATTTTTCACCCATTATTGCGTAAATTGGGCCTAAGGCCCAAAATAATAACCACCTCTCTCTCTGTGTCTCTCTCTCTGTTTCTCTCTGTTTCTCTCTCTCTCTCTCTGCCTCTCGCTCTCTCTCTCTCTCTCTCTCTCTCTCTACCTCTCTCCCTCCCTCTCTCTCTCTCTCTCTCTCTCTCTCTCTCTCTCTTGCTCTCTGTATACTTAGCTATATAAAGAGAAGGGGGCTGTAAGCAGGTTATTGGCCCATCTGAAAATCGGGCGTTTCCAACTTTTAATATTCAATCTTTAACGATTTAAAGACGTCACTTATTAAGTAAAAGAAAATGGAAAAATTATTGGATAGATTGCCTGAAAATGGAAGCCCTAATCGGACTCTACTGAAGCTCAGCGCCCGTGCAAGGCGGAGATCGTGACGTCGTTGACGGTGCAGGTGGGCCCCTTGCTCGACGAGGAGGAGTCCTCAGATCGCCCCCTCGCCGCTACGAACTCCGGCTGCTTGGGGTGCGGTGGCGGTGCCCTGTCGCCACCGAGCATAAGAACCACCGCCGCCATCTCCGGCTGGTCCTCTGGCCGGTCCTGCACGCAAAGTTTCCGAGCACCATTGTAAAATAAAATAGTACGAGACTGTGATTATTTATCCATGTCGCGAGAGAGGGAGGGGGAGAAGGAGAGAGAGATAGAGAGAGATAGAGAGATAGAGAGATAGAGAGCTGAGAAAAGGGCTCTAACCTGTATTACTACTTTTCCGCCTCTGCCTGATAAACCTGGCGACCAGCCCAGCCAGGAGAATCCCTACGAGGACCGCCGCCACAGCCGAGACTGCCGTTACTATCCGTCTTCTCTTCCGCTTGCTCGACGACAAAGCTGCAGAGAGAGTGGACGCCCTTAACTCCAAGCTCAATTCATATTAATTAAATAAACAGCACGCGGGGACCGTTGTTTCCCTCCGCTGACGATGGTAGAAAACTCTTCGAAATAGTTGCTGGGGGTTGTTGGTGAGTCCGCGTTAGAGCTATTTTGGGGTGGTCAAAACTGCCGGCTCTGAAAACCCTAGAAGACGACCTTTGCCCAGGCTTAAGCTAAAGGTAGTTTTCTCCGGTCGTACCTAGATCGGCACGTGCGAGACGGACGAACAGATTCTGCCCGCCATCGGCGTAGACCCGGAGGTCCGGCAACGCGGTACTCCACTGAATGCAGCGGCTCCTGCCGCCGTCGATCATCTCCGCAGTGGCGTAGGCCGTGCAGGAGCAATTCCTGAGGCACGCTTCCCAGCACTCCTCAGTCCCCATATTCTCGTTCACTACCGCCGCCGAGGTGTCGGGAAGCTTCGTGTTAGCCACCAAGACGAACCCATCGGTGCCATTTTGGCAGTCCACCGCCGTCCTCCGCCTCCTACACACCGGAGACTCGTTGTCGTCGCAGACGCTGAAGATGCCGCAGTGGCCAAAGAAGTCACAGTTGTCGCTGGGCCAGGACCAGAAGACGGTCCAGTTGCCTCTGCTCTGTATCCAAACCCGCCGTTCTATCAGACCTTTCGGCTGCACCACCAGCCTTGACTGGACGGACTTATTCCGGCTGTTGAACAGGTAGTAGGCTTCTTCGGTGCCTGGGACGAAGGAGAAATTGTACATGTCGTTGTTCCACATCTCCGGGATGCCGCTGAATCCTTCTCCTACCCAGGGCCCCGACTTCCAGAGCAGCTTTGTGCCCTTAAGTAAGAAGATCTGCGGATCCCCATTAGTGTCCAAGAAGGATGTGTAGTCCCCAGTGCCAGGGTCGTCGTCGGACTTCCATGAAGTGGCGTTTCTGGCAAACCCGGTCCGGGGGTCGGTCCACAACTTCATACCGGGGAGGAGGGAGTCCGTGGGGTGGTCAAAGCTCTGCCAGGCGTATCCACCTTCGCCCGCCGGCCACGACGAAGTTGGCGTTGTCCAGAAGCTTCGCAACTGGCCCAGCAAGTCTCGTCATCGGCGTCGACCAGTAGATTATTCCCTTTGAGTCGGAGAGAAAGAGACTGCCGTTGGTGGGGATGGAGAGGACGCCCGTATTTTCCCGTAGGGGGCTGTCACGGTTGGCCACCCAGACCACCGTCTGGTCAGAGATCTGGCTGTACCAGATACCAAGGTACCTGAACTTCGACTTCCCTGGCGCGAAGAATCCCAGCTTGAAGCTCCCATCGGAGGAGATTAGGGAACTGCCGTCTTCCAAGCGGCCACCGGGAACCAACGTGACTCTGGCCATGGAGAGGGCGATGAGGGTAGGGAAGAGGGCGGCGAGGAACAACACCTCCCGTCTGGCTTTAATTCCCCCCATGTTGATGCCCGTTCGGGCCGGCGGGCAGTCGGATCTTCCCCCTCCCTGTCTGACCGATTGAAGTATAAGAAGAGCAAAGTATTCTTCGGGATGGGTCAAACGGCGCCAGCGTTTGTCTCCCAACGTTGGCCTCCTGAGGTAGACGACAACCAAGAGCCACACATCTGTTTCCCTCTCCGTTCATCGTGCCCCTCTCGGAAAGTCCCTCTCAAAAAACCGCAGTTTGACTAGTAATATCTTCTACCTCGTTAATGTCTTTTAATGTCATTGGTGACAAGTCAGAATCGGGGGCCACATTAGTGGTGCTGGGCCAGCCTATTGAACCCAAGCTCCACTGATGGGGGGTGGATAAATGAAGAAGAAAATAGCAATTAAAGCCTATAAACAATGACGAGATTAACGAAAGATTTAAAAGAGAATAATAAAGAAACAGTGAGGATCGATGACTTCCCTAGTAATAATTCTCTGAATTATCTTACCAAGATGTCAAGTTTTGTCTTTGTTTATGCTTTAGTTTTGTTAAAAAATAGACATATTGATAACTTTCATAAAACGAAGTTATATACATTTGCATCGATTTTTTGATATTTTTTGAAAATAAAAGTTAAATGTGATTGTGAGTTACGATGGTTAGATAAGAAATTTTAATATATAGAATTCTGGGATGATTTGAGGTGTTTTCAAAATTTTCTGCAATTTTTAGGATTTTTCTCCGAATATTAGGAATTTCTCAGAATTTTAGCATTTTTTTGGATTTTTCAGAAGTTTATTATGATAAACATAAATAAAAAAAATAAAAAAATACATCCACGTACCATGCATTCAATGCATAGTCTCCACCATGGCTAGGCTTTGGTTTATTTGGTGGAATATCGTCCTAATATATATATGCCCGCAGTTTTCAAAAGGATTAAATGTTTGTAAGCTTTAGCTTGAATAGTTGACTATTAACCAACTTAGTTATGTGGAACCCAGTGAATCAAATGCTCAAAAAATGCAAGAAATGCCTGGAACCGACAGAAATTAATCAAAAAGTAGGAAAAATAAGGAAAAAAAGAGGAAAATGAAGAACAAAATGAATATTGATCCGAAAATTGTGATTTCCCTATGGATCCTTGTCCAATTGATCCAAAATTTGAAAGAAGCTTCATTACTTATTAATGCATGATTCTACATACTAATAATGTAAGTTTTAGTAGCATGCAAAGCCAAAAAAGAAAGACAAATAGGAAGGAGGAAGAAGAGGTGAAATGATGAATTGACAGTCGAATCAAGACAAGAGACTGTATTTTTAGATATGAGAAAGGATAGGAGATTCTGCTCCTCCTCTGGCAGATCTAAGGGAGCAATGGCAGGTGGGAAGGATGCACTGAAGGCAAGGAAGAAGGTTGGAGAACAAGGGAAGGGGAAGGAGGATTTTAGAACTAATTAGCTATGATCAATAGAGTTCTTTGTAATTTTAGTTTTTATTATTATTTTTATTTGATTGGGTGACAGACATTGATTAGAAAGAAGTTGTTCTTATTTTTTTTAATCTATGTGATGTGTTCTTCTCATTTTCTTGGGCAATAACAAGGAAAGAAGAAACCTTTACTTTTGTTACAACTTTTCATCATTAAAAAATTAATTAAAATTTGATTATAATTATTTGAGCTCTCATTTCTTGTCCTTAGTGACAAACAAGGAAAAAATTTTTTCAATTCAAAATTATAAGATTTAATTAAAATTTCATATTTTTATCAAAAGCTTTCTAAGTCTAATAGGACTACTATGTGACAAAGAGTTGAGTTTGATTTTTGTTTTATAATTTATTATTGATCAGAATTTTAATTATTTTAGTTTTAACCTTGATTGAAAACCAAGGTAATTTTGTAGTTCATTTTTCTATTTTATTTTGGATTTTCACATTAAACATTTCAAAATATTTCCCACATCAGTAGAAGTTATTCTATTTATAACCACCCTTCTCATCTTTTTGTGTCATAGTTTATGAACTATTTTTCTCTATTTATGATTTAATCATCTCATTAGTACAATCCTCCTTCATACTATCTAAAGATGTTAAGAGAAATAAATATACAAAATTAATTGGAGAAGGAGGTTAATAAGTAATAAAGAGAAGGATTTATTGCTTATCTCATCCCATTTCATTTTATTCTTTTAAATTATATTTTATGTCAGAAAAATTAGAAATTCATTCAAAATAATTCTCACCATCCTCAAGGATCAACTCGAACTTTGATTGATAGTGATAATTCATTTAGAAGATTCAACTAAGGAATTTCTATGAATTTTTAAAAAAATCAACTAGAAGATTGATACTATGAATATTTTAAAAAATTTCTATGCATAAAGAAAATGATTGACACAAGATAAAATTTTTGATGCCATTCTAGGGAAGGTAGTGATTAGTTTGATGCTAATTTCTACTTTTTAATGGGTAGTAAAGTTCTAATCATCTTTTTATTTTTTTATTTTTTCAGAAAAAAGAAAAAAAGAAAAGAAGAAGGTGCGACAAGAACAGCTAGTACAAGAAGTGTAGTGGATGGGAAACTCAATGCATCAATATCATCATCTAATCTAATTTATTTAATTTTCTTTGAGTTATTTAATTTATTTTTTATTACCATTGGTTTTACGTGCAAGATAGGAAATTGGTGATTCATGAATCTATTCCTAAAATAGACAAATGTCTACATCATAAGTTTAAAAATAGTATGTTAGAAATGGATCATATTGGTGAAAAAGGATTGGTAGACGCACCTAAGAAATCAAAATATTATTTTAATCCTTCATCTTTTGTAGATTTTCTACGAAGTCCAGGATGTAAAGAAGATACTAGATCTAATATCTTCTAAATGCTGCATACTTTTTTATGAAAATTCAAATGAAGATCCATGTCAACACTTGAAAATTTTCATTAGAGTTTGGAATATAGTTCAAAGGGTTGATGATGATTTGAAACGTGTTCTATTCCCATTTTCATTAAAAAAGAGGCTAGTTATTGGCAATCTATATAAGAAAATGAGCTCAAAACATGGGTAGAAATTCAAGATGAATCTTTGAAGAAATATTATCCTAGAGGTAAAACTAATGAGATGAGAAAAGCAATTATGAGTTTTTATCAAGGTCCAAATGAAATTTTGCATAAGGCTTGGGAAAGATTAAAAAGTTTAATTAGAAAATGCTCTGGTTATGGAATCCCAATATGGTAGATAGCTCAAACATTTTATTATGGATTAACAGAATCTAATAGGCATATAGTAGATGCATCTTGCAATGGAACTTTTATGGAGTTAGAGGAAGATGAAGTTCATCAAATTTTATGGAGTTATGTCAAATTTTTGAACCATGCATCAGCATCTTCTCATGATAGAGGCATAGGCCTTCTTAAGAAAAATGAAATTTATGAAGTAGGAATACAAGATGAGATAAAAATAGAAATGAATGCTCTAAATAGGAAGTTAGAGAAATAAATGCTGGTTTTGTCTCAATAAAAAAATCAATTAATTGAAAATCATAAATATAACTAACTAATTTATCTTCCTTGTGTTCTCTTAGAAAACTCCTATAAAATTAAATATTTCTAAATTGGCTTGTCTTTCGGAATTTATAAATTTTAAATTTGTTTAACTTTCTCAACAACGACAAAAAAAAATTCAGACACCCTCTCTCTCTCTCTCTCTCTCCTTCTCTCCCTCTCTCCCTCCCTCTCTCTCATGCTCTCTGCATCTTAGCTGTATAGAGAGAGAGGGAGGTTGTAAGCAGGTTTACAGGTCACTTAAATTTGGGCGCTTCCAACTTTTAACATTAAACCTTCAACGATTTTAGGACCTCACTGATTGAATAAATACAAACTCGAAAAATTCTCGAACAAGCTGGATGAAAATGGAAGCCAAAATCAGACTACCGAAGCTCAGCGGCCGTGCACAGCGGAGATCGTGACGTCGTTGACGGTGCAGGTGGGCCCCTTGCTCGACGAGGAGTCCTCAGATCGCCCCCTCGCCGCTACGAACTCCGGCTGCTTGGGGTGCGGTGGCGGCGCCCTGTCGCCACCGAGCATAAGAACCACCGCCGCCATCTCCGGCCGGTCCTCTGGCAGGTCCTGCACGCAAAGGAGGGCGATCTCTATGCCCTTGAGAACCTCCGCCATGGAAATGGGGTACCCCAGCGAGGAGTCCACCAGCTCCAGCCCTTTGCCTTCTTCCCACAGTCTCCATGCCTGCGAAGAACACCCACCCATGGTGAGATTAAAACTTATCGTCAAGCTCCTCCATGGCTGTTGGATAGATTTCCTTTCTCTCTCACTCTCTCTCTAGCTCGGTCGCTCACTTGATTTATACTTACATATGCCAGGAGGTTGAGATTGGGATCGGAGTGTAAGATGCCTCTGTTTTTCCTGCCGCTGATGATCTCGAGAACGAGGACACCGAAGCTGAAGACGTCGGACTTCACCGAGAAGGTCCCGTCCATGGCGTACTCGGGGGACATGTACCCGCTACAACAAGTAGATCAGTAAGTTAGAGAGGAGAGAGAGAGAGAGAGAGAGAGAAATAAAGGGCTGGCATGAACAGAAAGAGAGAGAGAAAGAGAGAGAGAAAGAGAGAGAGAGAGAGAGGCGGGTGGGGAGTCATTCAGAGGAGACTAACTAGGTGCCGACGACCCTTCGAGTTTTACCCTCGATCTCGTCTCCGGGGATGATGTGGGCCATGCCGAAGTCGGAGATCTTGGGGTTCATGCTGTCATCGAGGAGGACGTTGCCAGCCTTGAGATCCCGGTGGATGATCCTTAAGCGCGAGTCCTGGTGGAGGTAGAGCAGCCCCCGCGCAACCCCCATTATTATCCGCCACCGCGTCGCCCAGTCCAGTAGTGCCCCCTTGTTTTTGTCTGACACCATACGGGAGGGGGAGAGGGAGAGAGGGAGAGGGAAAGCGATAGATAACAAATCAAGAGATCAGGACATAAAGAGAGGGTGGGAAAAGGGAGGAGATTGGGTTTAGAGAGGGAGAGAGGGAAAAAGCGAGCGAGGGAGAAGGAAGCAGAGGGTGAGAGACTGACTGAAAATGAAGGAGTCCAGGCTTCCGTTGGGCATGTACTCGTAGACGAGCATCCTCTCTTCGCCATCGACGCAACATCCGAGGAGGCGGACGAGGTTCCGGTGCTGAAGCTTCGCTATCAACCTCACCTCGTTCATGAATTGTTCCACGCCCTGCGAGGAGCTCTTCGCCAGTCTCTTCACCGCCACCTCCTGCTTTCCTTCCAGCCTCCCCTGCCGGCCCAGAATTAGAAAGTTAGAAAGATTGAAACTTCAAGTTCAACGAGGGGTTAGTCAGTCGAAGAGGCGAGTTGGTTGACCTTGTAAACGGGACCGAAGCCGCCCTCGCCGAGCAGATTGTCGTTGGAAAAGTGGTTGGTGGCCACGGCGATGGCTGCAAGTTCGAACAAGGGGAGATCCAGCTCCCTCGACCTGCTCATCTCCTCCTTCCAGGCGTTACTCTTCACTATAGGGAAGTTTCCGAGCACCACTGTAAAATAAAATAGTACGAGACTGTGATTATTTATCCATGTCGCGAGAGAGGGAGGGGGAGAAGGAGAGAGAGATAGAGAGAGATAGAGAGATAGAGAGATAGAGAGCTGAGAAAAGGGCTCTAACCTGTATTACTACTTTTCCGCCTCTGCCTGATAAACCTGGCGACCAGCCCAGCCAGGAGAATCCCTACGAGGACCGCCGCCGCAGCCGAGACTGCCGTTACTATCCGTCTTCTCTTCCGCTTGCTCGACGACAAAGCTGCAGAGAGAGTGGACGCCCTTAACTCCAAGCTCAATTCATATTAATTAAATAAACAGCACGCGGGGACCGTTGTTTCCCTCCGCTGACGATGGTAGAAAACTCTTCGAAATAGTTGCTGGGGGTTGTTGGTGAGTCCGCGTTAGAGCTATTTTGGGGTGGTCAAAACTGCCGGCTCTGAAAACCCTAGAAGACGACCTTTGCCCAGGCTTAAGCTAAAGGTAGTTTTCTCCGGTCGTACCTAGATCGGCACGTGCGAGGCGGACGAACAGATTCTGCCCGCCATCGGCGTAGACCCGGAGGTCCGTCAACGCGGTACTCCACTGAATGCAGCGGCTCCTGCCGCCGTCGATAATCGCCGCAATGGCGTAGGCCGTGCAGGAGCAATTCCTGAGGCACGCTTCCCAGCACTCCTCAGTCCCCATATTCTCGTTCACCAGCGCCATCGATGTGTCGGGAAGGTTCGTGTTAGCCACCAAGACGAACCCGTCGGTGCCATTTTGGCAGTCCAACGCCGTCCTCCGTCTGCAACCGTCCGTGCCATCCCTGAGTTTCCAGTTATCCGGCGAGTTGGGTTCGAAACCTTGAAGACAGCTGCACAGCGGAGTCTCATTAGCGTCACATACGCCGAAGCTCCCGCAGTAGCCAAATTCGTCGCAGCGGTCCCTGGGACCGGACCAGAAAACATTCCAATCGCCTTTGCTCTCTATCCAAACCCGGTGTTCTGTCACACCTTTGGGCTGAACCACCAGCCTTGACAGGACGGACTTAGACCGCCTGCTGAACAGGTAGTAGGCTTCGTCGGCGTTTGAGACGAAGGAGGAGTTGAACTCGACGTTGATCCACATCTCCGGGATGCCGCTGAATCCTTTTCCTATCCAGGGCCCCGACCTCCAGACCAGCTTTGTGCCCTTGAGTAAGAAGATCTGCGGATCCCCGTTAGTGTCCAAGAAGGATGTGTAGTCCCCAGTGCCAGGGTCGTCGTCGGACTTCCATGAAGTGGCGTTTCTGGCAAACCCGGTCCGGGGGTCGGTCCACAACTTCATACCGGGGAGGAGGGAGTCCGTGGGGTGGTCAAAGCTCTGCCAGGCGTATCCACCTTCGCCAGTACCGGCCACGACGAAGTTGCCGTCGTCCAGAAGCTTGGCAACTGGCCCGGCAAGCCTCGTCGACGACGTCGACCAGTAGATTATTCCTTTTGAGTCGGAGAGGAAGAGGCTGCCGTTGGTGGAGATGGAGAGGACGCCCGTCTTGTCCGGCAGGGGAGTATCACGGTTGGACACCCAGACCACCGTCTGGTCGGCAGTCTGGTTGTAGGAGATACCCAAGTACCTGAAATTCGACTTCCCCGGCGTGAAGAATCCTAGTTTGAAGCTCCCATCGGAGGAGACTAGGGAACTGCCGTCCTCCAAGCGGTCGCCGGGAGCGAGGGTGTCGACGGCGGCGGAGAGGACGACGAGGGTGGGCAAGAGCGCGGCGAAGGCGAATGGCTGTCGTCTGGCTTTCCAGCCCGCCATGTTTTTCCCGCTCAGGCGGACGGGCAGCCGAAACTTTCCCCTCCGTCTGACCGATTGAAGGATAAGAAGAGCAAATTATTCTTCTTGATGGGTCAAAGGGCGCGGCGGCGTTCGTCTCACGACGCTTGCGTCTCGAGGTAGACGACCACCGAGAATCACGCGTCTATTTCCCTCTTCCTTTGTGGTGCCCCTCTCGGAAACTCCTGTGAGACACGCGGTTGACTCGTAGTATCTTACACCTCCTCATTGTCTTCGATGACAACTCAGAATAGTGCCAGGCCGGCATATTACAAAGAATAAAGAATTATAGCAATTGATGCCGATAATAAACGAGAATAACAAAGAATTTCGTTAACTTGATGCCGGTGTTAGATAGTCGCTTAACACCTTTTACGGTCAACCGATCATATAAGATGGCGATCTTATGATCTCTCACGCGAGCGAGCGACCGTAGCGAGAAAATATATTGAAAGAACAAATGAAATAGATGAAGTGGTGAAGACATGCAGGAAGGAGCCTTGAGCTCCCGTTCTATCTATCTAGCTAACTATTTTTCAAATTAAAAAGCATTCAAGAAGTCAATGAAATTAAAATTTTCAAATTAGGTGGTAGGCAAACTCCTGTAACCTCTAATGTCGTGCCCACTTTTTTTCTCATGGTGTCATCTTTCACTACAATTGTGGCCACCTCTGTTGCTTTCACTTAGGGATCTAGAAAGGAGGAATGTGAGCTCAATGAAATCGACCTAAAGTTGTAAAGTGTGACATCATAAGCAAAGCTATAAAGAAAACATTATCAAAATTCTAATCTACAACATTATCCTAGCAAGTGCTTTGCTACTATCCTAGCTTCCTTTGAGTAAACCAACACTCTACACCAAAATCCGTCTAATCTTATTGATAATTATAGATTAGTAGTTACATCTATGTATTAATATCTTATATTTAAATGCTAATTAATAGGTAGAGAACGTAATTATACATGTGTTATCGACTCATTATGACATTCATAATGTTTTATCATTAAAGTCTTAATGAATATTATTTTATTTATATTATGAGACTAACCCCACTTTACATTTATGAAGTCAAGTGGTGATTCTCTAACATTTTCTTGATAACTATTTGATTGTAAAGACTTAGGTGAGCTTTTATTATGAGTTGAAAGTAATGGAAGAAGTCTTATGGTGAAGCTTGACTTAAGTCTCCCCTCATCCTACTTCAGCACCAGAACCTCGTCCGCCTCCTCAGATGTTGCGTCAATCAACGCACGAAGACGAAGAGCCTGACTTTCACTACACAGCCTAGCCCTTCAGGACGACAACATTCCACCTCCACGACGACAACAAGCTCGAGCTCACCCTTATCTTTCTTTGTATTTTCACGTTGAATTGTTGGGCCTCACGTTTGTGTGTTAGCAGGCCCAATTCTATGTGTGTGTGTTGTTGTTTGTGTCTCCCTTTCTTTAGGGTTTTATTGGGTCTCTCTTTTGAGGCCCAATTTAAACCCTTAGGGGGGGGGGGCCTATGCTTCTTTCCTTTTGGGCCTCTTTTGGGGCTTATTTGGGTCTTCATTTGAGGCCCACTTAAGCACCGTACGAGTCGAACTAGGAGTCTCTTGACTCCTAGTTCGACTGCCACCTCTTCCTTCGGAACTCCACCATAAACTCGCCGGAGCCGCCATCTGCCGCTCCGCTCAGTCGCTGGCCGTTCACCGACGAACGCCTACCTGCTGCCGACGTCGGGAGAGACTCTGCAGCCGTGCCGACGAGCCAGATCCAGTCCAAGCTCCGCACAGGCCCCCGCCGGAGTTTCCCGACGATCCGCCGCTGTCGCGCCATTTCCGGCGTCGCCTAGACCAGGAGGGCTCAACCCTCCCTGGTATCATCGACCGGGATCATCTCCTTCCTCTGCTCCGCTTCCCGGTGCCGCTAGAGAAGGCTGATCCTTCCGGCAACGGTTGGGGCTTCCACCCAACCGCTGACGCTCGGCATTCCTGCCGAAGCGCTGCTGACCCTCGGCATTCCCGCCGAAGCGCCGCTGACGCTTGGCATTCCCGCCGAAGCGCCGCTGACACTCGGCATTTCCGCCAAAGCGCCGCTGACACTCGGCATCCCACCGAAGCGCCGCCGCCGCGCGTCGGCTCCTGCGGCCCGCGCGCCCACCAGGCGCCGCCGCCCATGTGCCCTGAGACACGCCGCGCGGCTTGCTGCGCACGTTTGCTAGCGTGCCCTTCGGCCCACCAGCGGGCCCACTCCCGATCTGACCGTGCCACGCCTTACGACGACGACTACGGCGACTCTCGACCAGGACCGACTGTCGACGCTGAGCATCGCTCTTCACCAGACGTCTCTGCTTACATCAAGTCTCCGCTCCGTCACGACCCGCCGGGCTATGCAGCCCCGAAGCGATCAACTCAAGGCCTCCAGCAAGTGATCAACTCTTCCCTTCTCCCCCCAAATAATAGTGATATCATGATCGACCCCTCTTTTTGGTGGATCTCTTCAGCAAGCAGTGTAGTATTTTCAGACGATACTTCTATGACTTTCAGCATGGTGTGGCATGTCTGAACGAAATCAAACCGAACGAAATCAATGTCTCCAATTGCTCGGGAAGCGGACTACACTTGGGTAATGATTTATTTCCTAATTTTGTCATTATTTGTGTTTTTAATATTTATTTATATTTTATGATAAGTTATTTCTATTTCATACATGTTTCGATTGAAATGAATAGAATTAATTCAAATCCTAATGAATGATCTTTGTTTCTTTGCTGAATCTTCCAAAACTCATTTAAGATCAAGCTAAGATTTTGTCCAACTTATTTTTTATTGATTTTCATAGTTGAATCTCAAAATATTCGTGTTCTTGACATTTTGCAAATAATGAGTATTTTTTTATTATTGAACGCAAAATCAATGAGACTAAAGGTTGATTAATGAACCTTGAACTGTTACTACAAGGTGGAGATATTCATGGCTGACCTCATGTCATGTGTGTGAATTCTCGAACACACATTCGTCTGATAAATGTGGTCAACTCTAGTTACGCATGCAAATAAATGTGACCATTGTTTCTCTCTCCTGATTATTCGTATGTATTTCTCTCTTCCTCTCTCTTTTCCTCCTTTCTTTTCTCCACTTCCCTTTCTTTATTCTTCTCACCTCATCCCTCTATTTTATTATTTCTATAAAATAGTGATAAAATATTAAAATCATTTTATATAAAAACTAAATTATTTTTCACAAAAAATTAATGATCTCTATATATTTGACTTGAAACTTACATCTATACTAATATTTATTAAGTCTTAGTTATAAATATTATTAAATAATGGGCATTTAAGCACAACGACAAATGTACATCACAAAGCTAAGACTTGATCTGCAAAGTTTTCTATAGGCTGACTTATGTAATGTTCATTTTTACAATGAATATCACTAGAACACATAATAAAATGACTGGTAACGAATTTCAAGTTTTTATTGAGATAAAACCAATGTTAATTTCTCTAACTCCTATTTAGAGCATTCATTTCTATTTTTAGCTCATCTTGTGTTCCTACTTCATAAATTTCATTTTTCTTCATAATGCCTATGTTCCTGTCATGAGAAGATGCGGATGCACAGTTTAAAGAATTTTGACATAAATTTTCTAAACCTTGATGAACTTCATCTTCCTCTAACTCCATAAATGTTCCTTTGCAAGATACATTTACTATATGTTTATTAGCTTATGTTAATCTATCATAAAATGTTGAGGCATTTGCCATATTGGGATTCCATGATGAGGGCATTTTCTAATTCAACCTTTTAATCTTTCCCAAGCCCCATGCAAAAGATCATTTGGACCTGAGAAAAACTCATTGCTTTTCTCATCTCATTAGTTTTACCTCTAGGATAAAATTTCTTCAAAGATTCATCTTGAGTTTCTACCTCTATTTTGAGCTCATTTTCTTTTGTAGATTGCTAATAACTAACCTCTTTTTTTAATGAAAATGAAAATAAGACAAGTCTCAAATCATCATCAACCTCTTGAACTAGGATGAAATTCATACCAATGAGTCAAATCATATTTTTCTTGAATTAGCCTCCGAACCATACTCTTTTCTATGAATTAACCTAAAAATTATAAAAGATATAATATGGATTAACACATAAAAATATAATATTATCAATATTCAAGGGCAAAGGAAGAAAGTTTTGTAGATGATAAAAAGTAGAATATTGGAAGAATTTGGAAACTTTTGAAGCTGAGTTATCTTCAGGTGAGAAGTAGGGACAAGTGGAGTGATGTTTGGGCACATGCGAGTTTGATTTCTCTTTTTACAATACTTTATTTTCGGTCTTGTTTAATCCATCATCTAGATGGTATGAAGACAACAAGATTAAGGCTTTCAATCCATTTTTTTATCATTTTTTAGACGATTCTGTTCATTCTCTAGTACTCTAATTTCAAGTTACAGACGAGCAGATCTGTAGGTAGGGTTTGCCAATTAGATTTCCATGATGATTTGATTTTGTTTTCATTTTAGCCATCTCTTGGGTCATCCTCTATTAAGGTAAGTATCTAAAAGTTGCAACTTAATTTCCAAACAATACAAAAAGTAACACAAATTACAAATTCATGGCTCAATGATGTGTTGAGAGTATCAACACCATTGGACATGCGATTGGTGATAAAGTATCATCTTCATAAATTAGAATGAAGAGTTATGAGTTGCTTGACTAATGATATAACAAGATGGAAATGTCTTCAGAGTAGAGAAATGGGGGGACCCCGACAGTAGGGCATGGGTGCTGCCCAGCCTCATTCTGTGTGAGAGGTGGAGACAGTGGCAGCGGGCATGGTGGCTACGAAGACATTGACGGCAGCGGCATCGACGGACTCTTCTCCTAAGTGACAGGCGGAGGTGAGTGCGGCGATGACAGCGGCGGCTGCAGCGAATGGAGCACATTTCTCACGAGCTGAGTAAAGAAGAAGAGATAAAGAGATAGAAGAAGAGTCTTTCAAGAAAGAGGATAGAGAGAGGTAGAGAGAGAGGGCTAGCCCTCATCGATCGTATTTCGAAAAACCAAGAATTACAAAGAGTTATGTGGTTTATATAGTCTACAAAATAGTTCTATTTTGGCACTCCATCGAACATATAATGGGCATCTTTCTGAATAATCGTCCATTAATAAACGCCCGTTACTGATAACGTTAGTGTCTAATTGGCTGAGATGAGCCAACGGTTGTGCCGTTTCAGAATTCTTTCCTTATTTTGTCTTTAAGAAAAACCGGTCCGTTTATATCAGTCACGAACCGTTGCATAAGTTTGTGCTTGAAACTGTTTGACGAAATTTCTCTTCTTGATCTTGAAGTGCTTCAATACTCCCCCGCAAGCTGAGGGTTGGGAGAACATTCAGCTTGGATTTCAGAAAAAGAAACCTGTGCTTAGGTAAGCCTTTTGTAAGAATACCGACAAGTTGATCCTTTGTGGACAGAAAATTAATTTTTAGTTGACCTGAGTTGACTTGTTCATGCACGAAATGATAATCGATTTCAATATGTTTCGTGCGTGCATGAAACACAGGGTATGCCACCAGATATGTAGCTCCAAGATTATTGCACCATAAAATAGGGGTAGAGATCAATTTAAATTGAAGTTCATGAAGAAGAGATTTGATCCAAATGAATTCAGCAGTGTTGTTGGCAATAGACTTGTATTCTTGACCTAGCAACATTTGGTTGCTTTCTTGAGCTCCATGAAACAAGATTTTTACCAAGAAATATTAAAACCACTAGTCGATCGTCAATCAATGGGTGAGCCTACCCAATCAGCATCGCTAAATATCAAGACTGAAAGATCAGAGGATTTATGAAATTGAAGACCTTCCATAATCGTGCCCTTTAAATACCGAAGAAGCTGCTTGACTTTAATCCAATCTTCTTGTGTTGGGTTATGCATCATTTGAAAAGCCCTGGTGCTGGGCAAGGGGCTTGACTCTCCACTCGTCTTTCCTTAATGCTCGCTTTGCGCCGCTCGGTGTGCGATGTCTGGTCGGGTGATAGTAAGATATTGGAGAGCCCCCACCGTGCTTCAGTATAGTATCAGATCAACAAGTTCTGTTGGAGTGTTTTTGATCGTAGAAAAGGTGCAAGAGTTTGACACGGGTTTGGTATTTCTCATTTAGTTTTTCTTAAGATAGATGTGATATATTTTGATTGTGATAAAAAACAACCAGATCAATTATGAATTAATTCCATACCTAAAAAGAAATGAGCAGGTCCTAAATCACGCATAGAAAATTTGAAATTAAAAGAACAAATAGTATTATGAATGAATCAGGGCTAATTAATAAGATGTCATCAACATATATAAGCAAGAAATATGGGATGGTGTTTATATATTTGAAAAATAATGAGGAGTCAGTTTTAGAACTAGTAAATCCAAGAGAAGTTAAAAAATTAGAGAGTTTCTTAAATCATTCGCAAGGGGGTTATTTTAGCCCATGTAATGATTTTTGAAGTTTACACACGTAATCAGGATAATTAGGATGACTAAAACCAGGGGGTTGATTCATATAAATTGTTTCAGAAAGATCACAATGTAAGAAAGCATTCAAGACATCCAATTGGTGAATATGCCAATTATGCCTGATCGCTAGAGAAAATAGAATGCGGATAGTAGTAATTTTAATTACAAGACTAAAAGTTTCATGATAATCTAATCCCTCCTCTTGAGTATAATATCCCTTGACAACTAATCTCGTTTTATAGCGATCAATAGAACCATCATGTTTGAGTTTCAATTTAAATATCCAACGACAACCTATAATATGCATGTCTGTAGTTCGAGGAACGAGAGACCAAGTTTGATTTTGAAGAAGTGCATTAAATTATGAATTCATTGCTTTGTTCTAGTTAGAATCTTTTGATGCTATAGTGTAACACGTAGGTTTAGTAGGAAGACTAGGTGAAGTAAGAAGACACGTTGGAAGAGGATGTTTAGTGGTAATTAAAGAGATAGGTTGGGTTTGAACATAGATTTCAGCGAGAGATTTTTCTTTTATTGGTGGATTGAGAGAGGGAGAGTGGATGTCTAGACTAATGGAATCCTGAGGCATCGGTTGGCTGGGACTATTTTTGAAATGATGCGATGGTGAAGTACCATGACTGGTGTCCAAATTTTGAAATATCACATTAGTATGATTGGTATGTCCAGCAGAAATGTCAGGAGCTGAATTATTAGAAGAGATGATGGAAGAATCATGAGAAGAATTAACTGTGGGAGGTGGCCAATGAGTTGTGTGAATAATGTGAGTTTAAGGGAACAAGGAGGACATGAGAGTGTCCTAAGATGCCTAGGGAGGATTTATCATTATTAGAGAAGTTCTTGTCTAAAAATTCAGGATGAGCATAAGGAAAATTTGTTTCATCAAATAAAACATCACGAGATATAAAATGTTTTCCAGAAACCAACGAAAAACACCTATAACCTAAGTGCATTGAACTATAACCAAAGATAACACATCTTTTAAATCGAGAATTAAGTTTGTTAGATGCATAAGCTCGTAAATTAGGAAAACATAAACAACCAAAGGTTTTTAAGATAGAAAAATTAGGAGTTTTATTAAGTAACAATTCGTAAAGTGATTTTATGTTTTAAAATAAGTGATGTCATGAAATTTATAAGAAACGTGGCTGTGGAGATGGCTTCATCCCAGAATTTCTTTGGCATAGAAACATTGTGTAGTAATGGCAACGCCATTTCTATTATATGCCTATGTTTTCGTTTTGCTGTACCATTCTGTCCAGGGGTCTAGGGACATAACATGCGGTGATGAATTCCATGGGATTTTTTGAATATTTTTGTAGGGATTGAAATTCACCCCCCCCCCCTCGAGTCTGATTGGAAGGAGATAACTTTTTTTAGAAAATTGTCGTTCTGCCTTAACGTGATATTCAGAGAATATTGACAAGACATCACTTTTTCTTTTCATAGGAAATAGACACGTATATTTGCTGAAATCATCCACAAATATCACATAATAGGTAAAACCAAAATGAGATATCACCGGGGCAGGTCCCCCACACATCGGAATGAATTAGTTATAAAGCTTTAGATGATCTATGTAATGAGATTTTAAAGGGTAATTTATGTGATTTTGACAAACTTAACAGTAGAAAGTAAGATTATGTTCATCAATAGGATGACCATTGGCCATTAGTTCATCTCCTATGGTTCGAATGCTTTGGATGTAGGTGTCCAAAACCATATTTTCTTTTTGAAAATTGTGAAGTTGAGTCTGCAATTCCATCAGTCGAGATCTTGACCTTCTTGCAAAAAAATTATTTATTGCATCTCATGCTTCCTTAGCAGTCCTTTTGCCAACTACGATTGGTAAGATTGCTTCTGATAGAGAAGAGGTAATAATTGACAGAATGATTTGATCATTTTTCTAACATCTTTTGTATTTTGAATTGGACTGATTATGTCCATTTTCATCATTTGAGCAGACCATCGGTGGATCTTGCTGTAAAATATCAACTAAATCATAAGCAGTTAAGATGGGTAACAACTACGTTTTTCACAGTAGAAAATTCTCCCTAGATAGTTTGAGAGAAATCATCAAACCTGCGGGATTCAGGTTTGCCATAGTAACCTGATGTATCGTGACAGCTCCATTGTCGGAAGATTTGTAGAGAGTTTTTCCCGCATAATCTGTCATGCTTTTGAAGAGATTCAGACTGGATCTTGTTGTCGTGTGGCTGATGGCTCTGATACCATAAAGAAGAAGAGATAAAGAGATAGAAGAAGAGTCTTTCAAGAAGGAGGATAGAGAGAGAGAGGGTGAGCCCTCATCACTCGTATTTCGAAAAACCAAGAATTACAAAGAGTTCTCTGGTTTATATATTCTGTTTTGGCACTTCGTCGAACACATAATGGGCGTCTTTCTGAAGAACCGTCCATTAATAAACGCCCGTTACTGATAACGTTAGTGTCCTCTAATTGGCTGAGATGAGCCGGCGGTTGTGCCAGTTCAGAACTCTTTCCTTATTTTGTCTTTAAGAAAAACCGGTCCGTTTATATCTGTCGTGAACCGTCGCACAAGTCTGTGCGTGAAACTGTTTGACGGAATTCCTCTTCTTGATCTTGAATTGCTTCAATACTGAGGACGGCGGTGACCTGAATTCTCGCCTCCAGCGTTCGGGCTCTCCCTCTGAGTGACAGGTGGAGAGGGGTTCGACGGAGGGTTAGGGCAAGATGGCGGCAGCAGCGGCGGCAAGGACGGCATTCACCGTAGTGACTTGACCTTCTTCTCCCTATCTCAACCTCTCTGGAGTGACAGACGGAGAGCTGGGAGAATACTGTAGATTAGGATTTTTACCACTTTCTTTTCCGCTTTCCTTACGATTTCTCACTTTACAGCTTTAGGTCGATTTCACTGAGCTCGCGTTCTTCCTCTCTAGATCTCTGAGTAAACGAATCGGAGTTGGTCACAGTTGTAGTGAAAGATGGCACCATTAGAAAAAAGAGGAGGCGGCAGCAGAGGTGAGGAGGGGTTGCCTACCACCCAATTTGGAAAAATTGTCTCCTGTTCTTCTGGAATGCTTTTCTGTTCATAGATACATAGATACATTCAGGCTGCAGCTGAGACTGAAGATTTAGAGAGAGAAAGAGAGCATTTCTTTAGGGTCTGGCCCCCCCGGCACCACTAATGTCCCACTCAACTAGTCTAAATTCTGACCCGATTCAGACTCGTCACCGGAGACCTTGACGAGGGGGTACCACTAGTCCGGGAGTGACATTCCCAGAGGGGCATCCCGAAGGGAGAGAGAAACCGACGTGGCTCTCGGTGGTCGTCTACTCCGGGAGGCCAACGTCGTGAGACAAACGCCAGCGCCCTTTGACCCATCCCGAAGAATGTTTTGCTCTTCTTATCCTACAATCGGTCAGACAGGGAAGGAGGGGAAGATTCGACTGCCTGTCCGGATGAGCGGGGAGCAACATGGCGGGATGGCAAGCCAGACGGGAGCCGTTGGTCTTCGCCGCCCTCTTGCCCACCCTCATCGCCCTCTCCACCGCCGGAGACACCCTCGCTCCCGGCTACCGCTTGGAAGACGGCAGTTCCTTAGTCTCCTCCGATGGGAGCTTCAAACTGGGATTCTTCACGTCGGGGAAGTCGAATTTGAGGTACCTTGGTATCTCGTACAACCAGATTTCCGACCAGACGGTGGTCTGGGTGGCCAACCGAAATAGCCCCCTGCCGGACAGGACCGGCGTCCTCTCCTTCTCCAGCAACGGCAGCCTCTCTCTCTCCGACTCAAAGGGGGTGGTCTACTGGTCGACGCCGTCGACGACACCTGCCTGGCCAGTTGCCAAGCTTCTGGACGACGCCAACTTCGTTGTGGTCGGCGCTGGCGAAGGTGGATACGCGTGGCAGAGCTTTGACGACCCCACGGACACCCTCCTTCCCGGGATGAAGTTGCGGGTCGACCGCCGGACTGGGTTTACGAGAAACTTCACTTCATGGAAGTCCGATGACGATCCTGGCACGGGGGACTACACCTTATTCATGGACTCTAATGGGGATCCGCAGATCTTCTTACTCCAGGGCACAAAGCTGGTCTGGAGGTCGGGGCCCTGGGTAGGAGAAGGATTCAGCGGCATCCCGGAGATGTGGAACAACGACATGTTCAATTTCTCCTTCGTCCCAGGCACCGAAGAAGCCTACTACCTGTTCAACAGCCGGAATAAGTCCGTCCAGTCAAGGCTGGTGGTGCAGCCGAAAGGTCTGATAGAACGGCGGGTTTGGATACAGAGCAGAGGCAACTGGACCGTCTTCTGGTCCTGGCCCAGCGACGAATGTGACTCCTTTGGCCACTGCGGCAACTTCAGCGTCTGCGACGACAACGAGTCTCCGGCGTGTAGCTGCCTCCAAGGTTTCGAACCCAAGTCGCCGGATAACTGGAATCTCAGGGACGCCAAGGACGGTTGCAGGCGGAGGACGGCGGTGGACTGCCAAAATGGCACCGATGGGTTCGTCTTGGTGGCTAACACGAACCTTCCCGACACCTCGGCGGCGGTAGTGAACGAAAATATGGGGACGAAGGAGTGCTGGGAGGCGTGCCTCAGGAATTGCTCCTGCACGGCCTACGCCACTGCGGAGATGATCGACGGCGGCAGGAGCCGCTGCATACTGTGGAGTACCGCGTTAACGGACCTCCGGGTCTACGCCGAAGGCGGGCAGAATCTGTTTGTCCGTCTCGCACGTGCCGATCTAGGTACGACCGGAGAAAACTACCTTTAGCTTAAGACTGGGCAAAGGTCGTCTTCTAGGGTTTTCAGAGCCGGCGGTTTTGACCACCCCAAAATAGCTCTGATGCGGACTCACCAACAACCCCCAGCAACTATTTCGAAGAGTTTTCTACCATCGTCCGAGGAGGGAAACAACGGTCCCCGCGTGCTGTTTATTTAATTAATATGAATTGAGCTTGGAGGTAAGGGCGTCCACTCTCTCTGCAGCTTTGTCGTCGAGCAAGCGGAAGAGAAGACGGATAGTGACGGCAGTCTCGGCTGCGGCGGCGGTCCTCGTAGGGATTCTCCTGGCTGGGTTGGTCGCCAGGTTTATCAGGCAGAGGCGGAAAAGTAGTAATACAGGTTATAGCCCTTTTCTCAGTTCTCTATCTCTCTATCTCTCTCTATCTCTCTCTCCTTCTCCCCCTCCCTCTCTCGCGACATGGATAAATAATCACAGTCCCGTACTATTTTATTTTACAATGGTGCTCGGAAACTTCCCTATAGTGAAGAGTAACGCCTGGAACGAGGAGATGGGCAGGTCGAGGGAGCTGGATCTCCCCTTGTTCGAACTTGCACCCATCGCCGTGGCCACCAACCAATTTTCCAACGACAATCTGCTCGGCGAGGGCGGCTTCGGTCCCGTTTACAAGGTCAACCAACTCGCCTCTTCGACTGACTAACCCCTCGTTGAACTTGAAGTTTCAATCTTTCTAACTTTCTAATTCTGGGCCGGCAGGGGAGGCTGGAAGGAAAGCAGGAGGTGGCGGTGAAGAGACTGGCGAAGAGCTCCTCGCAGGGCGTGGAACAATTCATGAACGAGGTGAGGTTGATAGCGAAGCTTCAGCACCGGAACCTCGTCCGCCTCCTCGGATGTTGCGTCGATGGGGAAGAGAGGATGCTCCTCTACGAGTACATGCCCAACGGAAGCCTGGACTCCTTCATTTTCAGTCAGTCTCTCACCCTCTGCTTCCTTCTCCCTCGCTCGCTTTTTCCCTCTCTCCCTCTCTAAACCCCCTCTCCTCCCTTCTCCCACTTTCTCTTTATGTCCTGATCTCTTGGATTGTTATCTATCGATTTCCCTCTCCCTCCCTCCCTCTCTCTCCCCCTCCCGTATGGTGTCAGACAAAAACAAGGGGGCACTACTGGACTGGGCGACGCGGTGGCGGATAATAATGGGGGTTGCGCGGGGGCTGCTCTACCTCCACCAGGACTCGCGCTTAAGGATCATCCATCGGGATCTCAAGGCTGGCAATGTCCTCCTCGATAACAGCATGAACCCCAAGATCTCCGACTTCGGCCTGGCCCACATCTTCCCCGGAGACGAGATCGAGGGTAGAACTCGAAGGGTCGTCGGCACCTAGTTAGTCTCCTCTCAATGACTCCCCACCCACCTCTCTCTCTCTCTCTCTTTCTCTCTCTCTCTCTCTCTTTCTCTCTCTCTTTCTGTTCATGCCAGCCCTCTATTTCTCTATCTCTCTCTCTCCTCTCTAACTTACTGATCTACTTGTTGCAGCGGGTACATGTCCCCCGAGTACGCCATGGACGGGACCTTCTCGGTGAAGTCCGACGTCTTCAGCTTCGGTGTCCTCGTTCTCGAGATCATCAGCGGCAGGAAAAACAGAGGCATCTTACACTCCGATCCCAATCTCAACCTCCTGGCATATGTAAGTATAAATCAAGTGAGCGACCGAGCTAGAGAGAGAGTGAGAGAGAAAGGAAATCTATCCAACAGCCATGGAGGAGCTTGACGATAAGTTTTAATCTCACCATGGGTGGGTGTTCTTCGCAGGCATGGAGACTGTGGGAAGAAGGCAAAGGGCTGGAGCTGGTGGACTCCTCGCTGGGGTACCCCATTTCCATGGCGGAGGTTCTCAAGGGCATAGAGATCGCCCTCCTTTGCGTGCAGGACCGGCCAGAGGACCGGCCGGAGATGGCGGCGGTGGTTCTTATGCTCGGTGGCGACAGGACGCCGCCACCGCACCCCAAGCAGCCGGAGTTCGTAGTGGCGAGGGGGCGATCTGAGGACTCCTCGTCGAGCAAGGGGCCCACCTGCACCGTCAACGACGTCACGATCTCCGCTGTGCACGGCCGCTGAGCTTCGGTAGTCTGATTTTGGCTTCCATTTTCATCCAGCTTGTTCGAGAATTTTTCGAGTTTGTATTTATTCAATCAGTGAGGTCCTAAAATCGTTGAAGGTTTAATGTTAAAAGTTGGAAGCGCCCAAATTTAAGTGACCTGTAAACCTGCTTACAACCTCCCTCTCTCTCTATACAGCTAAGATGCAGAGAGCATGAGAGAGAGGGAGGGAGAGAGGGAGAGAAGGAGAGAGAGAGAGAGAGAGAGGGTGTCTGAATTTTTTTTTGTCGTTGTTGAGAAAGTTAAACAAATTTAAAATTTATAAATTCCGAAAGACAAGCCAATTTAGAAATATTTAATTTTATAGGAGTTTTCTAAGAGAACACAAGGAAGATAAATTAGTTAGTTATATTTATGATTTTCAATTAATTGATTTTTTTATTGAGACAAAACCAGCATTTATTTCTCTAACTTCCTATTTAGAGCATTCATTTCTATTTTTATCTCATCTTGTATTCCTACTTCATAAATTTCATTTTTCTTAAGAAGGCCTATGCCTCTATCATGAGAAGATGCTGATGCATGGTTCAAAAATTTGACATAACTCCATAAAATTTGATGAACTTCATCTTCCTCTAACTCCATAAAAGTTCCATTGCAAGATGCATCTACTATATGCCTATTAGATTCTGTTAATCCATAATAAAATGTTTGAGCTATCTACCATATTGGGATTCCATAACCAGAGCATTTTCTAATTAAACTTTTTAATCTTTCCCAAGCCTTATGCAAAATTTCATTTGGACCTTGATAAAAACTCATAATTGCTTTTCTCATCTCATTAGTTTTACCTCTAGGATAATATTTCTTCAAAGATTCATCTTGAATTTCTACCCATGTTTTGAGCTCATTTTCTTATATAGATTGCCAATAACTAGCCTCTTTTTTAATGAAAATGGGAATAGAACACGTTTCAAATCATCATCAACCCTTTGAACTATATTCCAAACTCTAATGAAAATTTTCAAGTGTTGACATGGATCTTCATTTGAATTTTCATAAAAAAGTATGCAGCATTTAGAAGATATTAGATCTAGTATCTTCTTTACATCCTGGACTTCGTAGAAAATCTACAAAAGATGAAGGATTAAAATAATATTTTGATTTCTTAGGTGCGTCTACCAATCCTTTTTCACCAATATGATTCATTTCTAACATAGTATTTTTAAACTTATGATGTAGACATTTGTCTATTTTAGGAATAGATTCATGAATCACCAATTTCCTATCTTGCACGTAAAACCAATGGTAATAAAAAAATAAATTAAATAACTCAAAGAAAATTAATTAAATTAGATTAGATGATGATATTGATGCATTGAGTTTCCCATCCAGTACACTTCTTGTACTAGCTGTTCTTGTCGCACCTTCTTCTTTTCTTTTTTCTTTATTTCTGAAAAAATAAAAAATAAAAAGATGATTAGAACTTTACTACCCATTAAAAAGTAGAAATTAGCATCAAACTAATCACTACCTTCCTTAGAAATGGCATAAAAAATTTGATCATGCGTCAATCATTTTCTTTATGCATTGAATTTTTTTAAAATTTTCATAGTTGAATCTTCTGAATGAATTATCAGTATCAATCAAAGTTCAAGTTGATCCTTGAGGATGGTGAAAATTATTTTGAATGCATTTCTAATTTTTTTTGACATAAAAAATAATTTAAAAGAATAAAATGAAATGGAATGAGATAAGCAATAAATCCTTCTCTTTATTACTTATTAACCTCCTTCTCCAATTAATTTTGTATATTTATTTCTCTTAACATCTTTAGACAGTATGAAGGAGGATTTTACTGATGAGATGATTAAATCATAAATAGAGAAAAATAGTTCATAAACTATGACACAAAAAGATGAGAAGGGCGGTTATAAATAGAATAACTTCTATTGATGTGGGAAATATTTTGAAATGTTTAATGTGAAAATCCAAAATAAAATAGAAAAATTAACTACAGAATTACCTTGGTTTTCAATCAAGGTTAAAACTAAAATATTTAAATTTTGATCAATAATAAATTATACAACAAAAATCAAACTCAACTCTTTGTCACATAGTAGTCCTATTAGACTTAGAAAGCTTTTGATAAACATATTAAATTTTAATTAAATCTTATAATTTTGAATTGAATTTTTTTTTCCTTGTTTGTCAGCCAAGGATAAGAAAATAGATCTCAAATAATTATAATCAAATTTTAATTAATTTTTTAATGATGAAAACTTGTAACAAAAGTAAAGGTTTCTTCTTTCCTTGTTATTGCCCAAGAAAATGAGAAGAACACATCACATAGATTAAAAAAAAAAAGAACAACTTCTTTCTGATCAATGTCTGTCACCCAATCAAATAAAAATAATAATAAAAACTAAAATTACAAAGAACTCTATTGATCACAGCTAATTAGTTCTAAAATCCTCCTTCCCCTTCCCTTGTTCTCCAACCTTCTTCCTTGCCTTCAGTGCATCCTTCCCACCTGCCCTTGCTCCCCTAGATCTGCCAGAGGAGGAGCAGAATCTCCTATCCTTTCTCATATCTAAAAATACAGTCTCTTGTCTTGATTCGACTGTCAATTCATCATTTTCACCTCTTCTTCCTCCTTCCTATTTCTCTTTCTTTTTTGGCTTTTCATACTACTAAAACTTACATTTTTAGTATGTAGAATCACGCATTAATAAGTAATGAAGCTTCTTTCAAATTTTGGATCAATTGGACAAGGATCCATAGGGAAATCACAATTTTCGGATCAATATTTATTTTGTTCTTCATTTTCCTTTTTTTTTCCTTATTTTTCCTACTTTTTGATTAATTTCTGTTGGTTCCAGGAATTTCTTGCATTTTTTGAGCATTTGATTCACAGGGTTCCACATAACTAAGTTGGTTAATAGTCAACTATTCAAGCTAAAGCTTACGAACATTTAATCCTTTCGAAAACTGCAGGCATATATATATTAAGACGATATTCCACCAAATAAACCAAAACCTAGCAATGGTGGAGACTATGCATTGAATGCATGGTACGTGGATGTATATTTTTATTTTTATTATTTTATTTTTATTATTTTATTTTTATCATAATAAACTTCTGAAAAATCCAAAAAAATGCTTAAATTCTGAGAAATTCCTAATATTAGGAAAAAAAATCCTAAAAATTGCAGAAATTTTTGAAAACATCTCAAATCATCCCAGAATTCTATATATTAAAATTTCTTATCTAACCATCGTAACTCACAATCACATTTAACTTTTATCGTCAAAAAATATCAAAAAATCGATGCCAATGTATATAACTTCGTTTTATGAAAGTTATCAATGTCTATTTTTTAACAAAACTAAAGCATAAACAAAGACAAAACTTGACATTTTGGTAAGATAATTCAGAGAATTATTACTAGGGAAGTCATCGTTCCTCACTAATTTTTTATTATTCTCTTTTAAATCTTTCGTTAATCTCGCCATTGTTTATAGGCTTTAATTGCTATTTTCTTCTTCATTTATCCACCCCCCATCAGTGGAGCTTGGGTTCAATAGGCTGGCCCGGCACCACTAATGTGGCACCCGATTCTGACTTGTCACCAATAACATTAAAAGACATTAACGAGGTAGAAGATATTACTAGTCAAACTGCGGTTTTTTGAGAGGGACTTTCCGAGAGGGGCACGATGAACGGAGAGGGAAACAGACGTGTGGCTCTTGGTCGTCGTCTACCTCAGGAGGCCAACGTTGTGAGACAAACGCCGGCGCCGTTTGACCCATCCCGAAGAATACTTTGCTCTTCTTATCCTTCAATCGGTCAGACAGGGAGGGGGAAGATCCGACTGCCCGACGGCCCGAACGGGCATCAACATGGGGGGAATTCAAGCCAGACGGGAGGTGTTGTTCCTCGCCGCCCTCTTCCCTACCCTCATCGCCCTCTCCATGGCCAGAGTCACGTTGGTTCCCGGTGGCCGCTTGGAAGACGGCAGTTCCCTAATCTCCTCCGATGGGAGCTTCAAGCTGGGATTCTTCGCGCCAGGGAAGTCGAAGTTCAGGTACCTTGGTATCTGGTACAGCCAGATCTCTGACCAGACGGTGGTCTGGGTGGCCAACCGTGACAGCCCCCTACAGGATAATACGGGCGTCCTCTCCATCCCCACCAACGGCAGCCTCTTTCTCTCCGACTCAAAGGGAATAATCTACTGGTCGACGCCGATGACGAGACTTGCTGGGCCAGTTGCGAAGCTTCTGGACAACGCCAACTTCGTCGTGGCCGGCGCTGGCGAAGGTGGATACGCCTGGCAGAGCTTTGACCACCCCACGGACTCCCTCCTCCCCGGTATGAAGTTGTGGACCGACCCCCGGACCGGGTTTGCCAGAAACGCCGCTTCATGGAAGTCCGACGACGACCCTGGCACTGGGGACTACACATCCTTCTTGGACACTAATGGGGATCCGCAGATCTTCTTACTCAAGGGCACAAAGCTGGTCTGGAGGTCGGGGCCCTGGATAGGAGAAGGATTCAGCGGCATCCCGGAGATGTGGATCAACGTCGAGTTCAACTCCTCCTTCGTCTCAAACGCCGACGAAGCCTACTACCTGTTCAGCAGGCGGTCTAAGTCCGTCCTGTCAAGGCTGGTGGTGCAGCCCAAAGGTGTGACAGAACACCGGGTTTGGATAGAGAGCAAAGGCGATTGGAATGTTTTCTGGTCCGGTCCCGGGGACCGCTGCGACGAATTTGGCTACTGCGGGAGCTTCGGCGTATGCGACGCTAATGAGACTCCACTCGCCGGATACCTGGAATCTCAGGGATGGCAAGGACGGTTGCAGGCGTAGGAAGGCAGTGGACTGCCAAATGGCACCGATGGATTAGTCTTGGTGACTAACACGAAGCTTCCCGATACCTCGGTGGTGGTGGTGAAGAAGAATATGGGGACAGGGAGTGTAGGGAGGCATGCTTGAGGAATTGCTCCTGCACGGCCTACGCCATTGCGGATATTATTGACGACGGTGCCATTGAGAGCCGCTGCATACAGTGGAGTGGCACCTTCACAGACCTCCGGGTCTACACCGATGGCGAGCAGAGCCTGTACGTCCGTCTTGCACGTGCCGATCTCGGTACGACTAGAGAAAACTACAATCATCAGCGGGGTGAAACGATGGTCCCTGCGTGCTGTTATTTAATTAATGTCAATTGAGCTTCGAGGTAAAGAGGTTCTCTATGTCTTGCAGATTTGTCACCGAGTAAGCGGAAGAGAAGATGGATATTGACCGTGGTGTTGGCTGCGGCGGTGGTCCTCTTAGGGATGCTCCTGGTTGGGTTAGTCGCCAGGTTTGTCAGGGAGAGGCGGAAAAGTAGTAATACAGGTTAGAACCCTTTTCTCAGCTCTCTCTCTCTCTCCCCTGCCCTCTCGTGATATGGATAAATAATCATAGTCCCGTCCAATTCTACAGTGGTGCTCGGAAACTTCCCTATAGTGAAGAGTAACGCCTGGAAGGAGAAGATGGGCAGGTCGAGGGAGCTGGATCTCCCCTTGTTCGAACTTGCAGCCATCGCCGGGGCCACCAACCAATTTTCCAACGACAATCTGCTCGGCGAGGGCGGCTTCGGTCCCGTTTACAAGGTCAACCAACTCGCCTCTTCGACTGACTAATCCCTCGTTGAACTTGAAGTTTCAATCTTTCTAACTTTCTAATTCTGGGCCGGCAGGGGAGGCTGGAAGGAAAGCAGGAGGTGGCGGTGAAGAGACTGGCGAAGAGCTCCTCGCAGGGCGTGGAACAATTCTTGAACGAGGTGAGGTTTTTCATATTTTCGTGAATTTTTCATATTTTTCATATAGCATGTGTATTTATTTATTTATATGATTCACTTGAATAATAATTATAAATAAAATATCATTTTATGTCTAAATTATGAATTGAATATTTTCTAATGATTTAATATCATCAAAGTAATTTTACTGAATTTAAGAGATTTTTCGAATTTTTCTGAGTATTATAAGATTTATTTCAAGTTCAAGTGAATATTCTAAAGGTTTTTCTATTTTTCTAAAATTTTCTATTAATTCGGAATTCATATCAGTGCTTTGACTCATGATTATTTACATTACGAAATATAATCCATATAATTTTTAAGATATATTATGCATCTCTTAAGCCCTAAGTCAACTCATGTATAAATGAGTTTAGATTTACCATGTTGATTTCTCCCTTATACTTAATTTATTATATTTATTTGTTTAAGGGCTAACAGGTTTTATTTTAATATTATGTTTCAGGGCAAAGTAGGCCCATGGGCCAGCTGGACAGCCCACATTAATTAAGGAAGAGTTCCAACAAGAAGGAGGCGTTTTCTCTCCCCTCGAATTAAGGAAACTGCCCACTTAAGGTGGGCGGTTCATTTCTTTCTTAATTAGAGGGAGGGGTATGTGGCACCATCTGATCAGCTATGCCTCTCTCCCTCATTAAACAACCCTTGGGACTATCTCAGCCCCTCAATCAGCCTAATCCAAGGGCTGAGATAAGTCGTAGGGTGAGGGAAGGTGGGGAGACATCCTAGCAGTTGCCCACCTCTCTTAGACTGCCCTTGGAGAGAGAAATCTAATCCAAGGACTGTGCACTCTCCCCCGTGATCCAAGGGCTGAGAATGGTCACGACCAAGGGGAGAATAAAGAGCCATCTAGAGGAGAGAGAAAGCATTCCGTTCATAAGAGAGGGGTACCCAAGAGGGAGAAGAGGAGATCTCTAAGAACTTCGCTCTTTGAGCTAATCCAGGAACTCCAAGGAGGGATCCGTTTAAGCACTCCAAACAACATATAGGAACTCAATTCTTTCCTCTTTGCCAAGCTTTTCATATCTCTTGTCTTCACCTCTTTTACATTTAATTCCGTCTTTCACAATTTTAAGTATATATATATAAGAAATAAAATTAAGTAAAATTCTTACTCTCATTACCCATACTCTTTGAGGATCGACTCTTATCCTAAACAAAAGAGTGAGGTTTTATAAATATTATTTGCATGAACTTGATGGCATCATGATGACATATGTAACCTTTAAATTTAGTTCATCACCCATGAGCGAGATTCATGTTCTTTCTTATTCGATAGGTTCTTTTCTTCTCTCTTTCTAACTTTCTCCTTCTCTCCTCTTGAGGGAATGTTCTCTCCTTTTGTAGAGGGGGAGGGGAATAACTTCTGCCATATTATTTTCTTCCTCCCTCTCTTTTCTTTGTTGTGTCTAGATAATTTTCCATCAGATGATCCTCCCTACATCTGGTTCTCGTTCAATGACTTCTTCCATCTACTTCAGATCTCTAGTAGATCCAAATGGATTGTTCTAGATCCTAGAGACTCTCTCAATAAAGTTCTTATTCGTTCATGTCCTCCAAGTGATAGTTGTGTGAGCTGCACATGTGAGATGCTTGCCTCCATTCATGTACATCTCATGTGGTCTCTTTGATAACTCTAGACTTGGGATGTTGTAGGTCCTAAGTGGGGTTATGCAAAACTATTTATATTTCCACTATCCTAATCAATCTAATGAGTAAAGAGGGTAAGATAGGGGTTGAATCACAAGGAGAAAGAATTAATGATCTTAAGATGCCCTAAGTAATGAGAAGAAATAGGTTAGAAGATGAACAAAAGAAAGAGAGATGAGAGATGAGTGGGAGATGAGGAATATGGGTGAAATGAGATGTAATGATGGAAATCCTAGATCAAGGTTAACCTAGAGGTTGTAGAAAATAAGTTATGAAAATATTTTAGTAGGAAATGATGGTCGAGGTTGAAAAGAAATAATCTAACTACTAAGAACTTATAAAACCCTAGGTTTCACCCTAGGGAAGACAGAAAGGAGACAAGTAAGTAAAGGGAAAAATATTACTCAACTTGGGCCTCTATTTGTCACTAAGGCCAAGGTAGTTTCTTCCTATGGGTTGATCCCTAATAGTTTATTTCTTGCAACTCAATCTTGAACACTCAACTTTACCCTTAAGGCCTCTCTTGATCACTTAAGATTACACAAAAAGGAAAGAAGAATAGATCTTTAGAAGAAAAGTTGTTTCACTCTGGCTAACCATTGTTGGGGCTCCTTCCAAAAAGATGAGAAGGAAAGGAGATGAAGAGAATACATATAAGTAGTAAAATTTTCTAAAATATCCTTAGTCTTTTCTCAAAATATCCTTAGCTCATCTCCTTCATTTGCACTTCTTGAAGCTAATTTATCAATCCGAACTTGGGGATGTAAAGAGCACATCTTGAAGATTGTGTCCAAAAAATGTGGGCTTGAAATCACTTTTGGAATGGTTAGATATCAATCCTAGAAGATGGAGAAATCTAGGCTATTGAATGGGTGTCTTTGCCACAAAAGGACCACTGAAAGGTGACAGTTAAGAGGAGACATCTTTAATCACTGCTTACGATGACAAGATGTTCCTAAACACTAAAAGCTGAGGGTTAAGGGGAAGAGACGTTGTTAACTGCCACTTACAATGACAAGACCTCCTTAATGACCAAAATAAGAGTCACAACAATCATTGACTGACGATCCATATCTTCTCACCTTCTACTCACATGTGATACCTTGTATTCTCGCATTCTGTATAGTATACATCTTCTTGTATTATTTGTAATTACAACTGAAATAAAATTTTCATTAATTAAATAATCATGGTACCACAACATCAAATATGAACTGCATGTCAAAATAATGCATATATGTTAACTGCCACTAGAATGTGTGAAATAATGCATATATGTTTCCCAAAATTATTTTAATATCTTCATGATTTAAATATATCAAAATAAATCGAAAGAAAAGTTTTAAAAAGTCTGAAAAAGTCATTATATAGTTATTATTTGGCTATTTTATAAATAATAACATGCAAAAATAAGACATTTGATCCTAAACTATATTCACTTTAAGGTAGTTAATGAGTGTTTTTAGCATAATATCACTCTCTCAACTTCAGCCTAGTTGAGAGGTGACATGACCTAATTGTTGTATAATAAATCACTTAAATTTAAAATTTATGAAATTAGGAAACAATAATTTTTAAAATTTTATAAATATTTCATAACAAGTAAATAAATTATAATTTGATAGAATTTTTCAAAAATAGTAAAAAAAATTCAAATAAATTAGAAGCATGTAATATAATGTCAAGTAATATTTCAAAAAAATTTATAAATAATACAATTATTTATAATTATTAGACTAAATAATAAAGATAAAATATATTTAAAAATTCCTTGAAAAGTGAAATTTGAGTGTAGATGTGAGGATGACATTGGTGCCTCAATAGATGTGAATTAGGTGGAAATAAAGTTCTACTTGGTGATTCTTTTGTAAGTGGTTACAAATGATTTAATTCATCAAATTCAAACAAAGTTGAAAGAATTATAACTTAATGAAGAAGAGTTTTGAAACTTAAAATAATATAAAATCTGATTAATTTAAATAAAAATTAAAATAGGAAAGATAGAGTTCTACCTTCATAGTGATAATTGTTAGAATTATGTGTATTCGAGAGGATTATTATATGATGTCTATAACTTTAAAGGCTCTGCTTCATCATGGACAATGTGGGTAATATCTAGATCATCTCTCAAATAGTCTAGAAATTGATAACATAGGTCGATGAATTGTCTTTAGTGGTTGTCATCTAATGGAGTAAAAATATGATGACTTTCAAATCTCTAGTGCTTGTCACCCAATGGAGATAAGCCAGATAGAGGTGGGACATATCTTAAGGTGCTTCATCTTTAAGTTTGCATGGTAAAAAGTGGCTCTTTATCACATCTAATATGTACTAAAGGGGATGACTCCTCTCGTGGTAGATCGTTCTCTTCCCAATAATGGCTTGTTCATCAATCAATTAGTGATTATTTCTTTGATGAATTCACAATCTTTTTATGTAGAAGTAACGATGCTCTAAAAATCTTGTTGATGATATTTTCGTTGATGATTGAGTGATTCTGATAGTTTAATTGTTGACTCACTCTCTATAAAAAAATCACAACTTAATGAGATAAAAATATGAATTTTGGTTCTATCAAGATTCAAACTCTTTTATGAGTTTTGAGATAAATATATAATAATACCTTATTATATCATCAAGATAGTCTTCTCACTTATGTACGACCACTCTTTGTCCCATGCTCAACTAGCCACTAGTGAGGTGAAAGGGGAGTGACGTACTTGTGCCCTTTATCAGTCTTTAGCCACTCGAGTCCTTTATTTGTAATTCTACTTGACCGTGCTCTCTACCCACATGTGGGCTTAGTTGGCTGGCAGGTTCCTTTCTTTTTCTATATTATTTTATTTTTTATTTTATTTATCTAAAAATATGATAATAAAGTTTATATAAATTCACATAATTAGCCAAATATTCACATTAACTAACTAAAAACTACTTTTCACAATTTAACATAAATGTAAATCTATCTATTATGAGTTAAGGCTTAAAATATATTATTAACTAATTATTAACTCATGATAATGATGACTTATTAGTAATTCTGTGATTCTTTTTAAGATTTTTATAGTTGAGTTTAAAGAAGAAATAGATGAGAAGAGTGGAAGAAAGTTAACTCAAGAAAACAAGAGGGGTAGAACCTCACCATGTTGATCTTTCAATCACTAAGAAATGGTTTTATAAGGGAGAGAGCACATGATATAGCTAGAGTTTAGATTATACCTATAGATAATAGTAATGAGACAAAAGAAATCCTTACTCTCCTAGGTCAATCTTGTCTCAAATAAGAGGTCAATAGGAGAATAAAGGAGACTATGCTACTCCTAATCTACCTCCTAATTTCATTCCTAATCTCACTTCTTCTCTCTCTATTTTGATCTCTTGCTCAACCTTGATGAATCAAGGGATCAAAAGATGATCAAGGACTAGAGAAGAGAATTAATAACAACTCTAGGTGATCTCTCTCTCTCTCTAGATCTACCTTGGTGGTAGCAAGAGATATCCTAATCAAATCTCCTCCTAGCTCTACCTTTGTCACTCAAGGGATAAATAGGAGTAGATGATACAAATAAATAAAATAAACATTCATTCATGCAACAGAATGAAATAAAATGAAAATGCTTAGCCAAAAAACTGTTCTTCTTGCTTTAGAATAGATCTTGGACTTGCTTCCTCCCTCTAGTTCCCGGATGAATCCTCTAGAGTGTAAGGTTTCTCCTCTCCTCTCAAGAGTATCATTCTCTCTCATCTAAGGACTGTTTATATCTACATACCTTTAAAGCCCAGCCCTTAGATAAAGAGAGAGGGGGCTTAGTTACAATTGTTTAGGCTTCTTCTCTCTCCTAGAGTTTGGTTTTCTCCTTCTCATTGGATGCCAAGCCATCCCCAACCCTTGGATGAAGAGAGAGGGGGCTTAGTTACAATCATTTATGCTTCTCCTCCCTCCTAGGATTTGGTTTTCTCCTTCTCCTTGGATGCCAAGCCATCTAATCTGTACTTGTCATTGTGTTGAAATGCTCATTATCTAATAATATTTATAATTAAGACTTAATAAAATAGTAATATAGATGTAAGTTCATGTGCACTTATCATTGTGTTTAAATGCACATTATCTAATAATATTTATAACTAAGACTTAATAAAATATTAATATAGAGGTAAGTCTCAAGTAAAACACAAGAAAATTGATTAATCTGTCGTGAAAACTAATTTAGTTTAATATTTTATCAATATTTAATAGAAATAATAAAATAGAACGGTGAGGTGAGAAGAATAAAGGAAGAGAAGTAGAGAAAGAAAGAAGAAAAAGAGAGAGAAGAGAGAGCTCTCATGAGAAATGAGAGAAGAGATCTCTTGTGAAAGAGAGAGAAAGAGAGGAGGAAATCTCAGTGAGATAGAGAGAGAGAAAAGTCTCACAAGAGAGAGAGAGGGAGAGAGGGAGATTGATTGAGAGAGAGAAAGAGAAGGAGATCGATCAAGAGAGAGAGGCAGAGATTTGATGAGAGATGGTGAGAGAATAAGAGGTCTCACGAGAGAGGGAGAAAGAGAAATAAGATAAAAATAAGGAAAGAGAGAAATACGATTAACCCATTTTCACAGTGACCATTATTCTCAAACGAATTTGTGCTCAAAAATTCACACAATGACATGAGGTTAGTTGTGAATGTCTCCACATTATTTTAATAGTTCAACAATCATTAAGTAGCCTTTAATCTCATTAATTTCATATTCAAAAAATAAAAGGATAATCATTATTTGTGGAATGCTGAGAACATGAATATGTTGAGATTCAATTGCAAAAAGCAACATAAAATAAGTTAGAAATGATCTTAGCTTAATCTTAGATGAGTTTCGAAGAATTTAGAAGAAGAACAAAGATCATTCATCAAGTTTTGAATTAGTTCTACTCATTTCAATTGAAGCATGCATGACACGAAAATAACTTGTCATAAAATATAAATAAATTATAAAAGTAAGTAAGTAAATACTGAAAGTAGAAAATAAATTATTGTCTAAGTTTAGTTTACTTCTTGGATAACTGAAGACACTGATGTGACAACTTAGTTTCATCCAGATGTGCCACACCACGCCGGAAGTCATAGAAGTATCATCCAAAAGTGTTGCACTGTTTGCTTAAGAGATATGCCGAAAGAGGGGTCGACCACACTGTCACCGTCGTCTAAGGGGAGAAGGGAAGAGCTGACCACTCACCAAAAGACTTGAGTGCAGTCGGGGGAGGTAGTAACAAACTTGTCAATTTTCGGAGATATTGATCACGCAAATGGAGGGAAGAAACAGATTGTCGTATTCACAACTACCATCAAGATTATTAAGAAAATCTATAATGTCTATTTTACTAGACAATAGTGAATTATTATCTTTATATCTTTGACGGTGATACGTGTGAGAACTTAAGTCTCTAGTATCATGATGCTTCAAGAGCAGGTGGATTAGATATGTTTGGTCTTGTGGCGTGCTAAGTGACGCAAGATCAACTCGCTATGAAACACTATCGACTGGGAACTTAAGTTCCTAGTACCATGGTGACTCCTTAGTCATTGGATCATCTTTTAAAGCTACGTGCGTGCTAAGCAATGTTGGATTAACAAATCACCGATGAGTCGCTTTATGCATCTGGTATCGTGGTAGTTCGCCCACCATAGGATTTAACTTATTTGATGACATGGCTCATTGAATACTGCTGGATCATAATACACTCTAGATGACTAGCCTGAGACACACAAAACTGTTTAGTCCCACATCATAGATATTTCTGCACATGAACTGAATATAAATCAAAGCTATAGTCTCTCATCAAAGAACACTTCTCCCAAAATAAAATAATACCCAAGACCATCTTAGGAGAAGGCAAAAAGGTGGTCTACCCTCACGCATGCATGTGTATGGATGCTCTTTGCTCCACAATTGGTTGGCCACTGGGATATGACAGGGGAGTGATGCACATGTAAGCAAAACGAGTCTAGGTCATGGCTCCCCCAATTTGGGTCTACCCACTCGATTGTAATGCCCCTATGAGTTAGTTGCCTAGTGTTGACTTGCTAGCGGGGCAAAAAAAAATTTATATTTTTAAATAATCTAAAATTACGCAAACTATTTTAACTTTGAACTTCTAAAATTAACAAAATATCCTATATTTATTATGCAAGTTAACAAAATAAAATAAAATAATAAAACTAATTAAAACACAAAAAATCTATCTTTAACAATACCTTAAGTGGGTAGTTTCCTTAATTTGAGGGGAGGGAAAACACCATGTTATTGTTAGGCCTCTCTTAAATCTGGGCTATTTAGCTGGCCCATGGGCTTGATATGACCAAAAACATCATACTAAATCAAGCCTATTACCTCTCAAAACAAATAAATATAATAAATTAAGCATAAAAGGGAAATCAACATGGTAAATCTAGACTCATTTATAGATGAGTTGACTTAGGACTAAAGTGATACATAATAAATCATAAAAATTATATGGTTTTTTTAAAATATAAATATGGATGAGTTAGAGCACTAATATTAATTGGGATTTGATATAAATTCTAGAAAAATAGAAAAAACCTTTGAAATATTCATTTAGACTTGTAATAAATTCTAAAATACTCAAAAAATCCAAAACATCTCTAAATATCAGACAAAATAATTTTATCATCTTAAATTATCATAAAATATTAAAATCATAATTTAAACATCAAATATTTTTTTTATACTTATTATTCAAATGAAGCATATAAATAAATGATTTTACATGCTAAATAAAATATAAAAAAATCATGAAATTAGAGATGTATTTAGAATATTGATCATAAATTACACTTTACCTATTTTATTTATAATTGAATGTCATTTTCTATCAAGTTAAATGCTAATTCTCTAAATTATGCCATACTTAACATATAAAATTTACATGTTCAGATACTAAAGTTATTCAATCATCAACAAAAATATCATCATTGTAATTCAAGGAGTATCATTATCAACTATTAAATAATTCTAAATAAGATTATTATGATTTTATTGAGAAAATCATCTCTAATTAATCGATAAATTATTCATCATTAGAAAGAAAATGATCTAATAGAAGATAATTAGTACCTCCTAAGTGTATATCAAATGCGATGAAGAGCCTCCTCTTGTGACATGAACTTGAGGATGAAGCTCCCTAAGATATGTCCCACCTTTATTTAGCTTACCTCAATTAAGTGACAACAGTTAGAGATAATTTGTTGACTCATTTATTAATTTTTAGACTTTATAAAAAAAATCTAAAGATTATCTATATCATCTATGTTCAAGGAGAGTTTTTGAGGTTATGGAGATCACATGACAACTATCTCGAACACAATTTTGGTAATTATTATTGCAAAATCAGAACTCTACCTTTCATATTTTAAACTTAATTTTTACTTAAATTAGTGATATTTTGTGTGATTTCATATATGTAAACTCTTCTTTATTAAATTATGATTCTTTTGAAATTTATAAATCTTAATTTGATCAATTAAATTATCTGTAATCATTTACAAAAGAATCACTTAGTAAAACTTTTTTTTTGCTTGAATTGCATCATTGGGGAATTAATATTTTCATTGTTGTTGTCTAAAAATCATATTCTTTGAGAAAAGTTTTAAAATTTATTAAATATTATCTTACATCCTTGTGATTGATTTAGAAGTTTTACTATTTTTAGAAATTTTTAGTGAATTATAATTGATTTATTTATACTAAAATATTTTTAAAAATATAAAAAGTAGTACATTTTAGTTTTATAAATGTTAAATTTATGTGATTTATTATACAATGATTAAGTCATATTAATACCTATCTGACTGAAGAAGGCCTTTTAGAATCAATGAATCTCATATCTAAGTCACTGACGCATACACTATTTTGACGCCCTAGTGGGCAAGTTAAGGAAGAAACTAACAGGATGGAAGTTACAACTTCTATCCACTGGAGGACGGATCCAGTTGATACGCCATGTCCTCATGAGCATACCATTACACCTTTTGGCAGTCCATGAGGTACTAGACACCGTCTTACAGACTATTAGACGGATATGTACGTCCTTCCTTTGGGATGGACAACTTGAGGGACCTCGTCGTCAACGCCGAGTTTCTTGGGAGAAAGCATGTCGACCTACGGATGAGGGTGGCCTAGGTATTAGGCGCCCTCAAGATGTACTTAACATGCTTCAAAAGAAACTCATTTGGAGGATGAGGACCACACCATCGGTGCTAGGTACTTTTGTGTCAGCCAAATATGGTGAGTGGGCTCGACAGCCGGCTGACATCAAAGGAGTCAAACGATGGGCAGACTGGCAGCGACATTGGTTGGAGATGGTGCCTCTTATTCGTTGGCGAGTGGGGCAAGGTGAGATCAGTGCCTGGTACGACACTTGGCTAGAGGACACACCATTGGCCTGTTTTACCACTTTCACATCTTCTTAGCCTCGTTTGACGGTAGCCTAGCTTCTCCAAGGAGACACTCGTCTACTTATTGAGAGGCATGGACTACCGTCGGACTTGTTACCAGCCATCACCATGACTGAGATGAGTTTTACTGAGGACCAACCTATCTGGACACTTACCATAGATGGCAGTTTCTCTTGTAGCTCCTCTTGGGAGCACTTTAGAAACCGCTCCCCAAAGACATTTTGGGGAAATCTCATATGGCATCCGGCTATCACACCTCGTGTTTCGTTCTTCCTGTGGAAGTTCATGCACCGAGGACTACCCACCGACGATCGAGTGATTGTCACCGATCAGGAGGTGGAAAGGAAATGTCATTGTTGCTATATCACGACAGACGAAAGTATGGAACATTTATTTTTCCATAGTGATATCGCTGTCGAGTGTTGGCGTCAACTTCTAGCGAATTGGCTTCCAATGCTCTCGTACAGACCTACGAGACCACCACTAGAGGTCTTTAGGAGAGTCTTTGACTCACCGACGAGTGTCAAGGTTTGTCCTTTCATCCGTATCTCCATAACATATATGTTATGGGAAATATAGAAGGGACGTAACTCATCTCGATATGCAGGCCAAGTGATGCGTGCCACAGAGATTATGAGGCACGTAACACAATGGCTTCGGAGTACTCATTCCTTAGTGCCAAATAAAACGAAATGCTCGCGTTCTGTTTGTGAGGCTTTTGGGCTTTGGGGACTCCATATCATACCTACACAGACCTGGACTACTGTCCGATCTGTTAGATGGACACCACCGAGGGCTGGACAGTGGAAACTCAACGTCGACGGAGCATCTCAAGGCAACCCAGGATCATCTGGAGGAGGCGGTATCTTACGCGATAGTACAGGATGCATTCTCTTTGCCTTTTCGAACTTTTATAATATAAAAACTAATACTGTGGCAGAGGCTATGGCAATACGGGATGGTTTGTTTCTTTGTGAGGAGCAAAATATTACTAACATTGTCTTAGAATCTGATTCCAAAGTGTTAGTGGACATGTTACGTGCAGACTCTTGTCCTCATTGGAGGCTCAAGAATATCTGGGCAGACATCATGCGATGTCGAGGACGCATCACAACTATTACGCATCAATTCCGAGAAGGGAATCAGACAGCTGACGCCCTTGCTACGCATGGAGTTAGATCGCGTCAGAGGACAGTCTTCTCTTTTTGGCAGGACATGCCCCTGGAAGCCCGAGGTGCTCATAGACTTGAGCGACTCGGCATACCCTCTTTACGCATACACCGCACTCCACTACCGGCCTCTCCACGACAGTGGCGTATTGCTTGGAGGAGATCAGGGGTGGTTACTATTGGCCGCTGAAGACCACAATGGAGATACAGGTACGTGTTTCTTTTGTCTCTATTTTCAGGTCTATCACAAGCCACAACCATGACATCACCATGGCGCTCATCCCATACCACCGATGTGGAATGTACTTTGCCTATCAGCACAACACGGACAACAAGGCACATCGTAATCCACTCGGGTACATTACTTCCAATCATTACTCTCCTCATAATCACATCACATCTACTATTTATCATGCTCAAATAGTGAGGACATAGAACTATCAGCATATGTTGGCATCGGCCCACTTTTGAACTATAGGTCTATAGCACATCAGACCTGCCAAACTAGTTGTGAATCGGCAACCTAGCACCTCTCTCAAGATCTTATTAGTACCATCAGCCAGCTTGAACCCATGAGAAGGTAAAGATCTATATCCATAGGATTGACCCTCTCTCCTCTCTCTCTCTCTCGATTCTCTATTTCTTTCTCCCTCCCTTTCTCTCTCCAGAAAAAAAAAAAAAAGAAGAAAAAAGAGACAGCCTACTTCTTTTCCCAGAATCACTAGCCCATCATAGACAATTAGTGGAGGGTGAGGGAAAGGGCCCTAAAACCAAAAAACAAAAAAAAAAAAAAAAAGGGCAACCTTTTTCCCTTCCCTTAATCACTAGCCTAATGTACACCAAATAATGGGCATTAGTGGAGGGTAAAAGAAGAGGCCTTCAAGGAGAGAGAAAGAAGAGAGAGAGAATAAGAGAAAAGAAAAGAGTTAGAACCAGAGACCAAGTCATTCCTCGTGGGGTGAAAGGTCCCTTACCTACTTAGAGGAAGTACAGCAACTGATGATACTAACAAGATCTTGGCCAGAGGGATTAGGCGCGTGCAACACTAGCAAGGCAAGTTCATATTTAGGCTTATTGTCATGCTTCAACATAGTTCTATCCTCCTCACTGCCCTAATCACTCTTTTCTCACCACTTTATATCAATTTATTTATCTCTTAGAACTACTTACTGCAGCAAACTCTTGTCTTGCAGGAACATTGCATGGCGCACAACATGGAGCTCTCGTCTTACTCCTGTTGAGCAGATCTTCCAACTTTCATGAACTCAAAGGCTTTTTCAACCCAATGCAAATCAATCACCTTCCTCAAATATGATGAACGCCATGGAGTCTATCTCCAGTATCATCACATCCCCTCTTCAAAAGAGGTCTTTCATTCTTCATGTCATCCTCGCCCCTTGTGCGAATGAGATCCCACTTATGTAACCTCGAAATGAGGTCAAACTTTTCTCACTCAATCAAATTTCTTCTTCTTCTTCTTCTTCAAAAAAAAAAAAAAAAAAAAGTCACTGACAATATCTGATGGCAAGCTTCAAGACTTCGCCACATGACTCATGAAGAGCTTGACCACTTCCTCCACCGAGCACTCCATATGTGTAGGCACTAACACTTCATATTTGGAGAAGTGGTCTAAGATGATAAAGATGGTATTGCTTCCAATAATTCTTGGCAGTATGGTGATAAAATCTATGGAAATAAATTCCCAAGGCCAGCACGAAATTGGCACTACAGTCTCGCACATTCAATTTTATCTTGCTGGCAAGCCAAGCAAGAATGGATGTAAACTTTGACATCCTAGTTCATTTTGGGCTAGTAGAAACTATTGGACACCAATGCCATTGTGCGTTCTTGTCCAAGATGGCCGGAGTAAGGAGCATAGTGTGCATCCGTCGACATCCGCATTTCTAATCTTCTTGTGTGTGGTATGAATGGTTATTGTCCATGTTCAAAGAGGACTCCATCTTCTATCCAGATTTGGTGGCTTTCTCTAGCAGTTTCTTGATGCACTATCTGTAGCACCTTATCATTCTACAAGGTAACTCAGATCTCCTCTAGAAGGGTGCCGGTTGCTAGTGAAAGGGCTGCAATAACAACCTCAAGTTCTTTGCGGTTGAGGGTGCCAACAACCACGTTGGTGCACCCCAGCTTGTACTGCAACTCAAAGAGATACTCTGCCAAGAAGTCTTGCCATCTAGCTTGCTTCAACGTGAGTTTTCATTGTGTCTAAAAACAGCCCGTCGCTACATTCTGTGTATACCATGAACAATCTACTGAGAAAGCAATTGCATGTCCCTCCTGCATCAAAACTCCTCTGATCGCTAGGTCTGATGCATCAGTACGTACTTCAAACAGTTTGTTGAAGTTGGGAAGCTGTAGCGGTTTGCTCGTCATGGCACGCTTGAGATCATCGAAGGCTCGTTGACATTCCCCCCCCCCTCTCTCTCTCTCTCTCTCTCTCTCTCTCTTTCCTTCTCTCTCTCTCTTCCTCTCTCCCTCTCGCCCTCTCGCCCTCTCTTCCTCTCTCTCTTGCTCTCTGCATACTTACCTGTATTCAGAGAGAGGGGCTGTAAGAATGTAAACGGGCCATTTAAAAATTAGGCATTTCCAACATAAAATATTAAATCTTCAACGATTTTGGGACCTCACTGATTCAATAAATAAAAACTCGAAAAATTCTCGAACAAGCTGGCTGAAAATGGAAGCCAAAATCAGACTACCGAAGCTCAGCGGCCGTGCACGGCGGAGAGGGTGACGTCGTTGACGGTGCAGGTGGGCCCCTTGCTCGACGAGGAGTCCTCGGAGCGCTCCCTCGCCGATACGAACTCTGGTTGCTTGGGGTGCGGTGACGGCGCCCTGTCACCGCCGAGCATGAGGACCACCGCCGCCATCTCCGGCCGGTCCTCTGGCCGGTCCTGCACGCAGAGGAGGGCGATCTCTATGCACCTGAGAACCTCCGCCATGGAAATGGGGTACCCCAGCGAGGAGTCCACCAGCTCCAGCCCTTTGCCTTCCTCCCACAGACTCCATGCCTGTGAAGAACACTCACCCATGGTGGGATCAAAATTTATCGTCAAGCTCCTCCATGCCTGTTGGATAGATTTCCTTTGTCTCTCACTGTCTCTCTAGCTCGGTCATTCGCATGATCTATACTTACATAGCCCAAAAGGTTGAGATTGGGATCCGAGTATACGATGCCCTTGTTTTTCCTGCCGCTGATGATCTCGAGAATGAGGACCCCGAAGCTGAAGACGTCGGACTTAACCGAGAAGGTCCCGTCCATGGCGTACTCGGGGGACATGTACCCACTGCAGCAAGGAGATCAGTAGGTGCTGGATACGGTCGAGCATTGAAGATCAAGAAGCAAAGTGCAGGGAAGTACAGAGAGAGAGAGAGAGAGAGAGAGAGAGTAGGGAAACATAGGCAGGAGACTAACTAGGTGCCGACGACCGTTCTAGTTTTTCCCTCGGTCTCGTCTCCCGGGAAGATGTGGGCCAGGCCGAAGTCGGAGATCTTGGGGTTCATGCCGCCATCGAGGAGGACGTTGCCAGCCTTGAGATCCCGGTGGATGATCCTTAAGCGCGAGTCCTGGTGGAGGTAGAGCAGGCCGCGGGCAACCCCCAATATTATCCGCCACCGCGTCGCCCAGTCCAGTAGCGCCCTCTTGTTTTTGTCTGACACCATACAGGACTACCATCAGAGAGAGAGGGAGGGAGAGGGAGGGAGAGAGAGAGAGAGAGAGACATAGAGAGAGAGGGAAGAGGGACAGAGAGAGGGAAGAGAGAGACAGAGAGAGGGAAGAGAGAGAGAGAGAGAGAGAGAGAGGGAAAAGAGAGACAGAGAGAGATAGAGGGAAGAGAGAGACAGAGAGAGACAGAGAGAGACAGAGAGAGAGAGAGAGGAAGAGAGTAGCTTGACAGAGAAAAGGAGAGATGCTTATCCAGAGGAGAGGGGGAGAGGGCGGTGGTAGAGAGATATGGAGATGAAAGGATAGCGAGGTAGAGGTAAAGGTATACGGAGATAGGGGGCGAGCAGCAGGAGAGAGGGAGAGGTAAATAGGGAGATAACAACAGAAGAGATCAAGATATAAAAAAAGGGTGGGAAAAGGGAACAGAGGGGGGTTAGAGAGGGATAGAGGGAACAAGGGAGCGAGGGAGAAGGAAGTAGAGGGTGAGAGACTGACTGAAAATGAAGGAGTCCAGGCTTCCGTTGGGCATGTACTCGTAGACGAGCATCCTCTCCTCGCCGTCGACGCAACATCCTAGCAGGCGGACGAGGTTCCGGTGCTGGAGCTTCGCTATCAGCCTCACCTCATTCATGAATTGTTCCACGCCCTGCGAGGAGCTCTTTGCCAGTCTCTTCACCGCCACCTCCTGATTTCCTTCCAGCCTCCCCTGGCACCCCAGAATTCAATAATTAGAAAGACCGAAATTTCAAGTTCAACGAGGCATTAGTCAGTCGAAGATGCGAGTTGATTGACCTTGTAAACCGGCCCGAAGCCGCCCTCGCCGAGCAGATTGTCGGTAGAAAAGTGGTTGGTGCCGGCGGCGATGACGGCCAGGTCAAACAAGGGGAGATCCATCTCCCTCGACCTGACCATTTCCTCGTTCCAGGTCTGACTCTTCACTACAGGTAATTTTCCGAGCACCACTGTAAAATGGTACGGGACTGTGACTATTTATTCGGAAGAGAGAGGGAGAAAGAGAAAGAGAGAAAAAGGGAACGAGAGACACAAGAAGATAGAGAACAAAAGGCAAAAAGAGAGACTAAGAAAGGGCGAGGGGTCTGAGAAAAGCGTTTTCTAACCTGTATTAATAGTCTTCCTCCGCCTGCGGACTAACCCGGCAACCAACCCTAGAAGAAGTATTACCACCACGACCGCCGCCGCAGCCGACACCGCCGCCACCACCCGTCCTCTGTTCTCCTTACTCGGCGACAAATCTGCAGAGAGACTCGACCTCCTTACCTCGAAGCTTTATTGAAATTAGTTAAATAAACAGCGAGCGTCGACGACGGTTTCCCATCGCTGATGATTGTAGGAAACACGCCAAAATAACGGGCAGAGGTTGTGGGTGAGTCCCGTCCCCATAGACTAATTTTCTGGGTTACTAGGTGGTGCGAACCGTGGGCTCTGGAAACAATAGACGACGAGTTCACACAGGCTGAAAATAGGTTTCTCCGGACGTACATAGATCGGCACGTGCGAGACGGACAAACAGGTCCTGCCCGCCATTGTCGAAGACCCGGAGGTCCGTCAACACGCCATTCCACAGTATGCAGCGGCTCCCGCCGCCCTCAATGGACACGTCAGTGGTATAGGCGGCGCAGGAGCAATTCCTCAGACACTCCTCCCTGCACTCATCCGTTCCCATGTTATAAATCACCACCTCAACCGAGGTGTCAGGAAGCTTCGCGTTAGCCACCAAGACGAACCCGTCGGTGTTATTTTTGCAATCCACCGGCGTTCTTCGCCTGCAACCGTCATTCCAGTCCCTGAGATTCCAGTTATCCTGCAACCTGGGTTCGAAGCCTTGTAGGCAACTACACGTCGGAGACTCGTTGGGGTCGCAGATCCCGAAGATGCCACAGTGGCCAAAAGCGTCGCAGGGTTCCTTGGGTGCAAAATAATAGACGTTCCACGTGCCCTTTTCCTTTATCCAGATCAGCCGCTGTAACATTCCTTTGGATTGCACCACCAGCCTTGAAAGGACAGTCTTATCCCGGGTTGTGAACTGGTAGTAGGCTTCGTCGTCGTTTGATATGACCGAGAAATTGAAATCCTCGTAGCTTCTCTTCTCCGGGATGCCGCTGAATTCTTTTCCTACCCACAGCCCCGAACTCCACACCCGCTTGGAACCCTGGACTAAGATCATCTGCGGAACACCATTAGGGTTCAAGAAGAGGGTGGAGTCCCCAGTGCCAGGGTCGTCGTCGGACTTCCATGAAGTGAAGTTTCTGGTAAACCCAGTCCGGCGATCGACCCACAACTTCATCCCGGGGAGGAGGGTGTCCGTGGGGTGGTCAAAGCTCTGCCACGCGTTCCCACCTCCGCCGGCGCCGGCCACGAAGAAGTTGGCGTCGTCCAGAAGCTTGGCTACTGGCCCGGCAAGTCTCGTCGAAGGCGTCGACCAGTAGACCACCCCCTTTGAGTCGGAGAGGGAGAGGCTGCCGTTGATGGAGATGGATAGGACGCCCGTTCTGTCCGGCAGGGGGCTGTCACGGTTGGCCACCCAGACCACCGTCTGGACGGGGATCTGGTTGTACCAGATGCCCAGGAACCTGAACTTCGACTTCCCCGGCGTGAAGAATCCCAGCTTGAAGCTCCCATCGGAGGAGATCAGGGAACTGTCGTCTTTCAAGGGATCGCCGGGAAACAACGTGTCTTCGGCGCCGGAGAGGGCGATGAGGGTGGGGAAGAGTGCGGCGAAGACCAAGGCCTTCCGTCTGGGTTGCATTTCCGCCATATTTTTCCCTTCTCGGAAGGACCGGCAGTGGGATCATCCCACTGCACGTCTTACAGATTAGAGGATAAGAACAGACCCTTCGATAGGAAGGCTCAAACGGCGCTGGCGTTTGACCCACGTGCTGCGTGTTCCACCGCCACAAGGGTAGGCGACCGCTGGGAGCCACATCTGACCCCCTCTCCCCTCGTGCTGCCGTCCTCGGAATGCCACTTTGTGAAGACGCGGCCCGGTTAGTAGTCTGCATCCTCATCAAGATCATCAGCGACGAGTCAGAATTTAGACTAGGTGGTGGGCCCCACATTAATGGTGTCGGCCCGGCATAGTACACTGATGGGCACGCTAAAACCACTCTTCTCTCTCCTTTCTCGCTGTTAAAAATTGGGGAACATCTCTCCTCTCTTCAATCTGTCATGTTTGTGCCTATTAAGTTCATCTTCCCAAATTGACTCCTAGGCCACGTCCTAAAGGAAATTCTCTCTCTCTCTCTCTCTCTCTCTCTCTCTCTCTCTCTCTCTCTCTCGTAGTTTTCACTCAATCTCTAACTCAGTCAATCTATCTATCTATCATTCAAATTATTTCTTGAACAAGTAACAATTTGAAGGAATCAAAGAACTAAGCTTTCCAAAAGTGGGTGGTACACAAGCCACCATCACCATCAACCCCAGCCCCAATTTTCATACTTTTTCTAAATCATGTCTGTTATCTCAAAAAAAATAATTATATAACTTACGTCAAACTCCTAGAGCATGGTTCACATGGCTCAATTCATGACAGGAGCTTGATTTCTCTCGCTCAAAGATAAATTCCTTTGTATGGTATCATCACTCAAGCAACTTTACACCCCTTCGTTTTAATTTATATATCATCACTCAAGCAACCTTTCGTAAGTTAAGATGTGGGGGACATCGATATTCTTAATCTCATCACTAAGCAATGAATTTATAGTTCATGGTCTTGAAAAATTTCACTTTTTCTTTATAATAGACTTGTGAAATCATCAAACTTGTTGTATTCTCTCAACTTAGTAATATTATAGATTTACCTCAGTGAGTCCTGATGGATAGTTCTAAATATATCTATATACTCATCTATGCCACATCCATGGACATACTATTGTGAGTACTCTTCAGATCATGTGTGTTTTTCTCTCTCTCGAAATATGTGGAGTGTTCTTCAGTGCCTCACCATTATTTATGGAGATATTAACTTTTTTGTTCAATGGATTTATGATTCATATATAAACTTAATTTGACTATTGGATTCTAGTGAAACACTTATTGCAAACACTTATTCCAGTCACATTGTTATAATGATAATTCAACTTTCTAAATTAGAAACCTAAATTACTTTTGGTTTAACAACACTATCTTTAGGTGCCCTTACAGTGTATTTTAGGCTTAGTTTTTAAATTTTATCTATAACTAAATCATATCTTCCTTTCCAAATAGTTAAGCTTTCACTTCCTAGAAGTGTATTTAATGCTTTCAACTACTTGATAGTATCTCATGAATGATTTTAGATTTAAAATCCACTTTTCCTTTTAAAACCTCTTTTAACATTTTTTTCACCCTTTACTTGCCCAAATTTCTTATTCTCTAAACATATTTTGGTAATTATGGTTTCATGAATAATGTAGCTCATGGCTTAATCAGATGAATAGCTTCTAGATCTTTAGAACTTCAACATTTAAATATTTTCTATCTTGTTCTCAACAAATTTACATTTTGTCAAGGAATCAATTGTTAGATCATTATATCGTGTATTTTGATAGTCATAAATTGAATACCAAGTCTTATAAGAGATGAAATTAAATATTTATTTGAATATGGATAACAAGAAAACAGATATGACAATATCTATATTCATTTTAATTTAGTACTGATTTAATATTCACATGAGAATTTTTTGAATATACTTCAAACCAAAATATTAAATTTATACACGATTTATATCATCATATGTAATTTTCATTTTGCATCTTGCTGTGTAAAGTGTCCATATTTATAGAATATGTTACAGTAAGAGAGTAATGATTAGCATATCTAAATATGCTAGATTAAATATGGGTATAAATGTTTATTCCTCATAGCATTAGATCATTGATTGAATATTTACTATTGTTGTAAAGAAAATTCAGTAAATTTATAATTTATAAATTCTGGAAAATAAGAAAAATAGAATAATTTAATTTTATAGTGGTTTTCCAGGTCGAACACAAAGAAGATAAGAAATTAGTTAATTATATTTATAATTTCCAATTGATAGATTAATTTTTTTGAATTTTTGAATTACTAAAATTTTAAAAAATAATTAAAATAAATAAATTAGGGATTATGTTGTCAGCCGCCATCAGGCATGAAGAACACACCCAAATTCTAGTTGCTGGAAATACATCGACTCGTATTTCTCAAAAGCAAAGTCAAAATACTTAGAAAGAAACTTTTATTTGAAAATAGAAATTGTTCATAACACAATATAGAACTGAATGGAACTATTTATAAATTAAAAAAAAGTAAAATCATGCAAAGATTCAAGTTTTATAGAAGAATGGGTGGAATGGTCTACGATCGAATTTCTGCCTGAATTCAATCGATTTGTGTAAGCGTGGCGGACCGAATAGATTCCTACACAATCTCTTGTCAATGAATGACGATCCCAATTATTGTCACTTGTTGGAACTAGTTGATGGTAGTGGTTCAACTCCAAGCGTGCAGCAGTGTTTGGAGAAAGATCCTCGAAAGAAATTCTTTGCCATTTTATCGTGCGAAGAATGGGACAAGTTAGTGGATGAAGTTCAGCTTTTGTAGCGATTGAATCAAGGAGAAGTTGAGAAGAAATCTATCGATTGTATCTGATAGATGATTGATAACAATCTATTTACAATGTATAATTTGAAGTTTATGCATATAGTTTGATTATTTTTAGCAAGCATTATGCCTCGAATTCAATGTAAGACACCATTATTATTATTTGATTAACTTCCATGTAAGAGGCATGATTTATGCTTGAAAATGTGATTTACAAACTTAGCTCATTATACATTTGAAAATGTGTTTATACATAGAAATTGTGTTTTTACATGGACTATTGGTTCTAAACTAGTTTTAAACATATATAAAGTAGTGAACAAGATGATATTTCAAAAGTTTAGAGGGATGAAAGAGGAGGGTCTTATTCGTTTTAGACTTTTGTCTAATTTGTATTCATAAGAGGGGCATTTGATATTTCGAAAGGCGTCACTTTATCTCACATGAGATTAAGTGACGAAAAGCCTTTTAAAATATCTCATGTGGGTCCCATGTGAACACCTTTCTAATTAATGAAAATCAACTGTAGGAAATGATGATAGAGAACGTGGTGTACTAAATCAAAATGGTTGAAGGAAGAAAGGATGGCTAACCTGATTTTCAAGAATCGTAACTCATCTCAGTCATTCATGAGGCTTTGCAAGAGGAGACCAGTAGAGGGGAGAAGGGAAACTGTCAGCACAACCGCTCATATATACTCCTTTTCGATGTAAAATTAGGGTAATCCATTTACGACGAAGGGGACACCAGCAAACAAGTGTAGAACTCTTTTCGATCTTTTGTTGAGTGAAATATTCTTGTTTGAGTTTCTTTTAGAAGGTTGTCGAACCTTTGAAGAAAGTTTGTTGTCTCCCTTCCTCTTTGCTCCAAAGATGAGTATTTAGAGTCTGTTTTCTACCTTTTTCACCCCACGAAATATAGTGGAATTCTCATTTTCTTTCTCATCCTCTAATGAAGTACAGTTGGGAAATGATCATCCGTGGATTCCGGTGCATCTGGGTGAGCACCATCGTGCGACGTATAGCCTGCTCAAGCTTGCGATGGCTACCACAGCACAAAAGAGAACAATCCTCTTAAGGGTTAGTCGTTCTCATTTTACTAGTGGGTATAGGTGCAGCATCTCCACAAGTAAGTTAAGATTTATTTTGTCTGTTACTCTTATTCTCCTCTAATCATTACATCTAAACATTCATCCTTCTTAGTAATGTTCGTTACAATCATACATTCGAATTTCTAACTATCCTCCTGATCGACCTGGATATTACCAATATTCATCCAATAAGTTCTATGTCAATTTCTAGTTTATAAATTTGAAACTTGATCTACCTAGAATAGTTTTTGGAGATCAATGATTTAGGTGAATCCGGTGTTCGTTGTCACTGGAGGAGAGAGAAATTAGTTATAGAGAGTGATAGATTGATTGAAGATGCCCCATTCTTCCTCCGAGTATTTTTTCATCTTCCTATGTGTTAATTTCGTCTATTTCGTCGAATCATCCACCATACTTCTCGCTATATTTGTTACATCTATTGTTGATGCGGAAAACCTAAAAAACAGAAATTAGTCTTGTATTTTAATTTTATTATTATATTATTATCATTTATCGTAATAAGCTTAGGAAAATTCATAAAAAATAGGAAAAATTTAGAAATAAATGCAATTAACATAGAAGCATTTAATAATAATACTAATCATTGAAAAATCCTATCAAAATATTTCATAGTCAATTTAATCATGTAATTTCTAGAAATTAACAATATAACCATATAAATAAGTTTAATATTATTTTTTTGAGATTAAAGAAATTTATAAATATTTTTGTAAAATTAAATAATAAATGATAAAATATTAAGCATTTTATCATGTAATTAATGAGAGTTATCAATCATCATACATGACGGATATTAATATCAAATTGATTGATTAAATTTAGAGTTCTTACTCTATCTATTATAATTTTCTTAATATTTAAGAAGAATATCGATGGGAACACAAGATCTATTGAAGACTATTCCACTCAAAAAAGTCAACTCAAGTTAGTGAAAGATGGTCAACTAGAGGCTCAACCTTTAAGGTCAATGATGTGACTTAGTCATTGTATAATAAATCACACAAATTTAAAATTTATAAAACTAGAGCATACTAATTTTTGGATACTTAAAACTACTATTTAATAAGTAAATCAATTATAATTTAATAAAAGTTTCAAAAATGATGAGAATTTTCTAAGTCGATCACAAGGATGTAATATAATATCTGGTTATATTTCTATTTTTTTTGCAAAGAATAAGATTTTTTTATAAATTTTAGGCTAAGAAATAAAAAATAAAATATATTTAAAATTGACAAAAAAGGAAAATAAGGAGTGCAGATGTCAAGATGATGTCAAGACCTGACAAATGTGAATCAGGTAAAAATAGAGTTCCGCTTAGTGATTCTTACGTAATCAATTACAAATTATTTTAATTGGTCAAATTAAGATTTGTAAAAGCTAAAAGAATCATAATTAAATGAAGAGAAGTTTAGAAAATTTAAATCACACAAATTATCTCTAATGAAGCAAAAATTAAGTTGAAAGTTGGAAAAATAGAGTTTGTGTGTCACAACGGTAATACATTGGCGATGCACTAGAATCTTGAGCGTTTGAAAAGATTGTCATGTAGTGTCCACAATCTTGAAGGGTCTTCCTAGATAAGGACGATGTGGGCAAGCTCTAGATCTTCTTGCAAAGTCCATAGATCAATGAAATAGGTCGTTGAATTGTCTCTAGCGGCTATCACTTAGCAGAGTGAAAAATAGTGACTTTGCGGCTCTTCGACAACTGTCACCCTATGGAGAGGAGTTAGATGAAGGTAGGGTGCTAATCTTCAAAAACTATCATTGTGATTAAAACCTAAGTAGATCAAGTTTAAAATTTATAAACCTAAAACTATCATAAAATTTACTAGATGAAATATTAGTAATATCTGGGTCGATCATAAGGATAGTTAGAAATTTGAATGTATAATTGCAAAGAATGTAACTAAGAAGGATGAATGTTTAGACATGATGATTGAAGGAGAATAAGAGTAACTGATGAAATAAACCTTAACTTACTCGTCGGGATGCTGCACCTATACCCACGAGTAAAGTGAGAATGACTGACCCTTAAGATGATTGCTCTCTTTTGTGTTGTGGTAGCTGTCCGCAAGCTTAAGTAGGTTCTACATCGCAAGATGGTGCTCACCAAGATACACTAGAATCCATGAATGATCGTTCTCCAATTGTACTTCATTAGAGGATGAGAAAGAAAATGAGAATTCTACTATATTTCGTGGGGTGAAAAAGGTAGAAAATAGACTCTAAATACTCATCTTTGGAGCAAAGAGGAAGGGAGACAACAAACTTTCTTCAAAGGCTCAACAACCTTCTAAAAGAAACTCAAACAAGAATATTCCACTCAACAAAAGATCTAAAAGAGTTCTACATTTGTTTGCTGGTGTCCCCTTCGTCATAAATGGATTACCCTAATTTTACATCGGAAAGGAGTATATATGGGTGGTTGTGCTGACGGTTTCCCTTCTCCCCTCTGCTGGTCTCCTCTTGCAAAGCCTCATGAATGGCTGAGATGAGTTATGATTCTTGAAAATCAGGTTAGCCATCCTTTCTTCCTTTAGCCATTTTGATTTGATACACCACATTCTCCATCATCATTTCCTGCAATTGATTTTCATTAATTAGAAAGGTGTTCACATAGGACCCACATGAGATATTTTAAAGGGCTTTTTGTCACTTAATCTCACGTGAGATAAAGTGACGCCTTTCGAAATATCAAACGTCCCTCTCATTAATACAAATTAGACATAAGTCCAAAATGAATAAGACCTCCTTTTTCATCCTTCTAAACTTTTGAAATACCATCTAAATAAATATCAAATGATATTAAAATCTTGTTCACTGCTTTATATATGTTTAAAACCAATTTGCAACCAATAGTCCATGTCAAAGCATATTTTCAAATATATAATGAGTTAAGTTTGTAAATCAAATTTTCAAGTATAAATCATGCCTCTTATATGGAAGTTAATCAAATAATAATAATAATGGTGTATTACATTGAATTCAAGGCATGATGCTTGCTAAAAATAATTAAATTGTATGCATAAACTCTGAATTATATATTATAAATAGATTGTTATCAAGCACTTGTCAGAGCGCTTCATCCTTAGATCTGCATAGCAAGAGAAAGCTCTTCATTCATCTAGTATGCTCTCAAGAGGTGGCAACTCATCTCCTGACAGATTGTCCTCTTCTCAATGATGGCTTGTTCGTCGATTAATTAGAGATGATTTACTTGATGGATTCATGATCCTTTTATCGCAAATCATTCAGTAATTTTAGTAACAATGCTTGCAAATCATGTTGACTAGATTTTTGTCAATGATCGAGTGATTTTGGCAACTTAATCTTTCACCAATGATCTGTAGAAAAGTCACGATTTAATAAAAAAAAAACAAGTTTTGGCTCTCATAGGAATCGAACCCACGTCAGTCGTCCACTTGTATGAGAGAGAGTGAAATAAGTACTTTAATACCCTTAAAAAGTGACATCATCAGAGTATATTGTTGTTATAATAAAGGAGTATTTTGGGTATTGAAATAATCGACACTATTTTGAGAAAAGTGTGATGCGGGTTTAGTCCCAAATCAATTGTACATCGCAATTTTAGATGAATATATAATAATATCATATTTTGAAGTAATGAGTCACTTTCTCACATGTGTACAGCTCCTTGCCCCATAGTCGGCTGGCCACTGATGACATGGAAGGAGAGTGGCGCAGACGTGCCCCCATTGATCCATAGCCGCTTGAGCCTCAACTCACGGCTTTGCCCCAACTATGCTTCCGACCCACTTGTGGGCCTAGGTGGCTGGTGAGTCCCATCCTTCTTTTATTTTCTTTTCTTTTTGTTTATTTATCTCAAAAATAAGATTATAAAAATCATATAAATTTAGACTAAAATTACATAATTAATCAAAAAATCACATTAACCAACTAAAACCTACTTTTCATAAATTAACATAAGTATAAGTCTATTTATCATGAGTTAAGATTAAAAATATATTATTTATTAATTATTAACTCGATAATGAAGATTTATCAATCAACCCTACCAAGAAGAAGTGCAAGAATCAAGGTTCTTCTACTTCTAAGAGTTTAGCTCCAAGTCAACTAGCACCTTCCTCCTCTATTGGATCCATCATAGAATATTAGATCTAAGACCAATGGGTCCCTACCAGCAAGCAAGAGGATCTATCCACGCAGAATGGCCCAAGAAGAAGAAGAAGAAGAATGAGGACAAGATGCCATATCATCCTCACATCCCTCTTCTCCTTAAAATGGGGCGTCATTTCAACCAAGAGGTGCCACATGGCATCTCTTGGGAGAGGGTGTCTCCTTCACCCCTTATCTTTCTCTCTCTATTATGTGGAAAACCACCGCTCTCCCTTTCCCCTTTATAAATGCTAAGACTCGTGTTGTATTTGACATAGTAATTTTACAGAATTAATCAAGAAGTTTATCTTACCTTCTTGGATTAGAAGGTCATCTCTTCCCCTATATCGCCCCTTGGACTGGGGGTTTCTCTCCTCCTTTTCATTACTTCTTGAACCAGGGGCTTCCTCTCTTCTTCTCGCCCACTTGGATTAGGGGGACCTTCATCTCTTCCTCTTCACGTCATCCTCGTCTTCTACCCCATCGCCATCATTCTGCCTCCTCGCCATCTGCCCCCTCGCCGCCATTCCGCCTCCTCGCCATTCACCTCGACACCACCGTTCCTCTTCCTCCTCATCTGCCCCGTTGTCGCCATGCCCCCTCCTTGCCGTCTACCCCGTCGCCGCCACTCACCTTCTCGCCAGCCACCCCATCACTATTGCCCCGCCTCCTTGCCGTCTGCCTTATTGCCATCGTCCCACCTCCTTACCGTCTACCCTGTCGCCACCATTTCATCTCCTCACTGTCGCAAACCCTCTCCTTTCTCTCTCCTACTGTCGTCACAAAACCCCTCTTTTCCCTCTCTCCTACTAATGCTCTCATTCCGCCACCTTTTTCTCCCTTCACCCCTTTAGTATATATTTAATTATTCACTGACATTTTCCTCACCAAGAGAACATCCCCTCTCTCTCTATCCACCGCTGCCATACACCCCATTTTCTATCTCCTCTCACCAACGCCCTCTTATTTCTCTCCCCACCTTTTCTTTATTCTCATCATTATTTTATCCTATTATTTCATCTTCCTACTAGACCTCATTTACACATTCCCCTTCTTATATTTTTAATTATCCAAATACTTTTTGGACCTTAGCTACCCAGCCCAAATCACCCATTCCCTTCGAATCATCACCCATTGAAAAATCCCCAACAAGGCTCGTGAATCTCAAGCCATTAGAATCAAGAAAATCAATCAAGAATCTCCTTTGGCAAAGTACGTTGCTTTTAATTCTCTTTGCGGAGTAATCATTATTTTATATCCTTGCTCCTCCTGTGCCTGGATTACGTGGCAGATATTATTTTCCATTTCAGTGGTGGCAAGTATTTAGTACAAATTTCGCTATCACTAACTCCTCCTGTGCCTTATGACGTCATCAACTGATAGTCCTTATATTTCCACTTCAAATAATTCGTTGGTAACAATTTTCTGACAAGTTTCTGGTTACAGCTGTTTTATCGAGCCTTGCCTCAACAATTTCAGTACTTCACTGAATTAAATAATAAAAAATTCAAGGATTAAATTCCCCACAAAATTTCCGCCTAAAATGGAAGCCCTGATCAGACTACCAAAAATTCGAATTTACCGGAACTTAGCGGCCGTGGAAGCTGGAGATGGTGATATCGTTGACGGTGCAGATGAGCCTCTTGCTTGACTTTGTGGAGCCCGCTGCACACTGCCTCGCCACTACGAACTCCGGCTGCTTGGGGTGTGGTGGTGCCCCACTGTCACCGCCAAGCATGAGAACCACTGACGCCATTTCCGGCCGGTCCTCTGGCCGGTCCTGCACGCAGAGGAGGGCAATCTTTATGCACTTCATCACCTCCGACATAGGGATGGGGTACGCCAGCGAGGAGTCAACCAGCTCTAGCCCGCTGCCTTCATTCCAAAGACTCCATGCCTGAGAAGAACACCCACACGGTGAGATTGAAAAATATCGTTTATCTCCTCGATGGTTGGTCAAAAGATTTTCTCTCTCTCTCTCTCTGTATATTTACATAGCTCAGGAGGTTGAGCTTGGGATCGGACTGCAGGATGCCCCTGTTCCTCCTCCCGCTGATGATTTCGAGCGCGAGGACCCCGAAACTGTAAACGTCGGACTTCACTGAGAATCTCCCGTTCATCGCGTACTCTGGTGACATGTACCCACTGTAGCAACGAGATCAGCAGCTGCTTGATACCGTTGATAATCGAAGATGAAAAGCAGAGTGCAGGAAAGGAGATACATATAGAGGAGAGTAGACAGGTACTAACTATGTGCCGACGACCCTCCGAGTGATGCCCTCAGTCTCGTTGCCAGGGAAGATCCGGGCCAAGCCGAAATCAGAGATCTTGGGGTTCATGTCGTTGTCGAGGAGGATATTACCAGCCTTGAGATCCCGGTGGATGATCCTCAAGGGCGAGTCCTGGTGGAGATAGAGCAGCCCCCGCGCAATCCCCGTTATTATCTGCCACCGTATTGCCCAGTCCGCAAGCGTCCCCTTGGCCTTGTCTGCCACGATACAGGATTCCCATCAGACTGAGATAGAGAGAGAGAGAGAAGGTAGCCGATAGCTCGACAAAAAAGGAAGGTAATAGATGCTGATCCAGAGGAAAGAGAGAGAAAGGGTGGTACAGGGATATGGAGATGAATAGATAGATAGCGTGACAGAGGTAAAATATACAGATAAAGGGGGAGAGATCAAGATATACAGAGAGGGTGGGAAAGGGGGTGGGGAGAGACGGCTAGAGAGAGAGAGAGAGAGAGAGAGAGAGAGAGGGACAGAGACTGACCAAAAAGGATAGAATCGAGGCTTCCGTTGGGCATGTACTCGTAGACGAGCATCCTCTCCTCGCCGTCGATGCAGCAGCCGAGAAGGCGGACGAGGTTCCGGTGCTGGAGCTTCGCTATCATCCTCACCTCGTTCATGAACTGTTCCACGCCCTGTGAGGAGCTCTTCGCCAGCCTCTTAACTGCCACCTTTTGCTCCCCTTCAAGCCGCCCCTGCCGACGAAGAATTAAAAAATTAGAACACTTAATCTTCAAGTTCAACGATGGATTAATCAATCAAAGAGGCGAGTTGGTTGACCTTGTAAACGGGCCCAAAGCCGCCTTCCCCGAGAAGATTTTCGGTGGAGAAGTGGTCAGTTGCAGTGGCGATGGCGGTGAGGTCAAACATGGGGAGATCCAGCTCCCTCGACCTGGCCATTTCCTCGTCCCAGTTCTCGCTCTTCGCGCTCGGGTACCTTCTGAGAACCACTACAAAAAGGGAGGGGGCTGTGTCAACCATCAATGTCGGGAGAGAGGGAGGGGAGAGAGAGAGAGAGAGACGGAGAGAGAGAGAGAGGGAGAGAGAGTGAGAAAGAGAGAGAAAATAGAGAGATGCACACGCACGCAAGGGGGAGACCATGCACACAGGTAGACAGAACGGAGGGCGCAAAGAGAGGGAGGGAGCTGAGAAAAGGACTCTCTAACCTGTATTACTACGATTCCTCCGCCGCCGGACAAACCCGGCGACCAACCCAAACAGAAGTATCCCCACCAGAACCACCGCCGCCGCCGACACCGACGCCACAATACGTCTTCTGTTCGCCTGACTCGGTGACAAACCTGCAGCGAGAGTCGACCTCCTTACCTCGAAGCCATACTCGAATCAGTTAAATAAATAGCGCACGTAGACCTCCGTTTCCCCAGCTGCTGACGGCAGGAAATTCGTCAGAACAACGGCTGGAGGTCGTTGGTGAGCCCCGCCCCCATCAGACCTCTTTTCTGGGTTACCAGTGGTCAGAACCGCCGGCTCTTAAAACCCCAGAAGATTACTTCCACCCAAGCTGAAAGTAGTTTTCTCCGGTCGTACCTAGATCGGCTCGTGCGAGACGGACAAACAGGTCCTGCCCGCCATCTGTGTAGACCCGGAGGTCCGTCAACGCGCCACTCCAGAGTATGCAGCCGCTCCTGCCGCCGTCGATGATCTCCGCAATGGCGTAGGCGGTGCAGGAGCAATTCATCAGGCACGCATCCATGCATTCCCTTGTCCCCAACTTGTCCATCACGATCGCCGTTGAGGTGTCAGGAAGCTTCGTGTTAGCCACCAAGAGGAACCCGTCGGTGCTATTTTTGCAATGCACTGCCGTCCTCCGCCTGCAACCGTCTTTCCCCTTCTTGAGATTCCAGTTCTCCGGCGACTTTGGTTCGAAACCTTGGAGGCAGCGGCACATAGGAAACTCGTTGGCGTCGCAGACGCCGAAGATCCCACACTGGCCGAAGGCGTCGCAGCGGTCCCTGGGACCGGACCAGAACACGTTCCACTCGCCCTCGCCCTCTATCCAGACCAGCCGTTGTATCAGACCTTCCGGCTTCGCCACCAGCCTTGACAGGACGGACGTACTCCGGCTGCTGAACTGGTAGTAGGCTTCGTTGGCGTTTGAGACGAAGGAGAAGTTGAAGACTCCGTAGCTCCTCATCTCCGGGACGCCGCTGAATCTTCCTGCTACCCACGGACCCGACCTCCACACCCGCTTGGAGCCCTGGACTAAGATCATCTGCGGAGCCCCATTAGAGTCTAAGAAGAAAGTGCAGTCTCCAGTGCCAGGGTCGTCGTCGGACTTCCATGAAGTGAAGTTTGTGGTAAACCCAGTCCGACGGTCGACCCACAACTTCATCTCAGGGAGGAGGGCGTCCATGGGATGGTCAAAGCTCTGCCAGGCGTATCCACTTTCGCCGGCGCCGGCCACGGCGAAGTTGGCGTCGTCATGAATCTTGGCAACTGGCCTGGCAAGCCTCGTCGAAGCCGTCGACCAGTAGACCTCCCCCTTTGAGTCGGAGAGGGAGAGGCTGCCATTGATGGAGATGGAGAGGACGCCGGTTTTGTCCGGCAGGGGGTTATCACGGTTAGCCACCCAGACCACCGTCTGGACGGGGATCTGGTTGTACCAAATACCCAGGAACCTGAACTTCGACTTCCCCGGCGTGAAGAATCCCAGCTTGAAGCTCCCATCTGAGGAGACTAGGGAACTGCCGTCTTCCATATGGTCGCCGGGAACGAGGGTGTCTCCGGCGGCGGAGAGGGCGATGATGGTGTGTAGGAGGGCGGTGCAGAACAACGCCTCCCATCTGGTTTGCCTTCCCGCCATGTTTCTCCCCGCTCGGGAAGACGGACAGTTGATCTTCCCCCTCTCTGTTTGACAGCATGGAGGATAAGAAGAGAAATTCTCGCTGCGATGGGTCAAACGGTGCCGGCGTTGGTCTTACGGAGCCCATTTTCCACCTCGACTGGGATAGGTGATCGCCGGGAGCCAAGTGACAGCGTGACTCTGCCTCCCTAATGGGGCCCCTTTCGGTACTCCACGTCGTGAAGAACGCGGCTTAGTATCTGCCAACGTTGTCCAGGTCGTTGGTATTGGGGCCCAGTCAATTCGAGACCGGAGGAGTTAGAATCCACTGGGCCCTGTCCACGTCAGGAGCCGCGGGGCCGGAGAGTTTCGAGGGGCGGCTGGGGACCACAATTTAACCGCAATGACCATATTATTGGCCTCGGCCCGGCCGGCGCCGGACAGCATTATGGGTCCACCGCAGATTCCTTGTCTTTTCTACGTAATCGGGCATCTCTCAGCTCTCCTAAGTTTGAAGAATATCGTAAGTCTCACGAGAAGGGGCACCAGAGGAAAAACTGCCACATAGTAAACTAAGGAATTGGTGTTCAAAACTATCTTTCTGATGCTTCAAATGTTTGCAAAAGATGAATCAACGAACAAAGCTGAGGACATACTATCTATATTACATGCAAGTCATAAGTGTACATATTGATAAATACTAGACTTGACACAAGGTTTTCATACTATATCTGTCCAAATTTGGACTTGTTCGATACCTACATGTCACTGGATTCATGTTATGTTGTAACATACACTGACATTTCTTGTATGCTCATTGGAATTAATAGCAATACAAATCAAGTTATTTGATGCGACCTCTAGAACTTTAGCAAATGTGAGACACTTTTGTGATCTCAAGAAGAAACTAATTTCCTTAAGAATATTATATTCAAATGAATATACTTTCAAGGGTCAAAATGGAATCTTGTAGGTTTGTAAAGAACCATATGTAATGATGAAACTAGGTTACAATGAAATATTTTTAGATTTTTAAGGAGTATTGTTGTAGGTGGAGCTTCATCAGTGGTGCTTGAAGGCTCTATGAGAAATACAAACTAGTTTGAGGTTGGGTCAAAACTTGTAAATTATAACTTGTCAAGTATTCTATTAAGGGAAAATATTTTAAATTAGAACACCTCTATAAGAACACATGAGTGTTGAATTTATATTCATTTTGATGTTTGGGGCATGAATGTAATGTCAAAATGGTGAGTCTCAAATTATGTTCACTATGATGTTTGGGGATAGTGAATGTATTGCCAAAAGAGCATTCCTATTACTAAGTTTTATTGATGATTACCCCAAAAACGTTTGTCTATTTTATGGAAGCCTGTTTGAGGGATTTTTTCAAATTTCAAGTAATAGAAAGTAGGGTTGATAGGTAGCCCAGAATTAAGGCAAAAGTTTTTAAGATTGATAATAGGGAAGAGTATAGTGGTGTTTAGTTTTTGAGGTATTGTGAAGAGCATGTGATTATGAGACATTATACTATTAGAAAAGCACAACAATAAAGTTGTGTGGTAGATAGAATGAATAAGTCAATTGCCAATAGAGCAGGATATCTAAGGTTGAATATGATAACATGCAAATTCCACATTAAATTATGGCATAATTTAGACAATTAGTACTTAATTTCATGTAAAATGACATTTAATTGTCCATAAAATAAGTGAAACGTAACTTATGATCAATGTTCAAAATACACTATCTAAATTTCTATATTTATTATAGCATATTTATTTATTTATTTATTTCACTTAAATATTAATTATTAAATAAATGTCATTTTTAGAATGAATTACTATGTTCAAGATGTATTTTCAAATTTTTGAGGATTTTCCAAATTTTTTTAATTTTTTAGGTCTTATTTATGTTTAAATGAATTTTAAATTTTTTTTTGTGAAAAATAATTCCCTATTCATAGAATTTTCTACATCTTGAGTAATAGCTGAATTTCAACTATTCCCTCCACTCTCACTCTCTCTCTTTTCCATAATCAACCCATTAACTACATAATTTTCTCTCACACACACATCTCTTGGTCTTCTAACAAGTGGGTGGGAGATCCTATGGTTGTGCATACTTGAAGAGGATCTAAGGGCTGAGATCTAAGCTTAAAGGTGTATAAAAGCTCAAAGAAGGATATAGAAAACACATTCTATTCTTGGGAGAGGAGTTACCTAAAAGACAAGAAGAGCAAGCCCAAGAACTTTAGTAGAGGCAAGTCCAAGAACTCTTGAGCAAGGATCCCCTTGAAGCACTCCAATGGTCAACAAAAAAGACATTGATAAGTTTTCATTATCATGAGTTAATAATTAGTAAATAATATAGTTTTAACCTTAACTCATGATAAATAGACTTATATTTATGTTAAAGTTTGAAAAGAGGTTTTCAATTGATTAACGTGAATTTTTGAGTAATTATGTGATTTTATATGAATTTATATGATTCTTATAATCTTACTTTTGAGATAAATGAAGAAAAAGAAATAAAAATAAAAATATAGCAAGATGGGGGGTATCCGTCAACTAGTCGGGCCTACAAGTAGGTCAAAAGTGTAGTCAGGGAGGAGCCATGAGCAAAGGCTCAAGTGGCTACGACCGATAAGGGCATGTGTGTGCCACTCCCTTTCTAGGTCACTAGTGGTCAGCTAGTTGTGGGGCAAGGAGTGGTCGTACATGTATAAGAAAAGAACTTACTTGTAAATATAATATTACTATATATTCATCCGAAACTTCGGTGCACAAACAATGTGAGACTAAACCTACGTCACACCTTCCTCAAAAGGCTTTGATGATTTTAATACCTATAATATTTCTTAATTATAATAGAGATATATGATGATGACATCATTTTATAAGGAGATTAGAGTACTTATTTCAATCTCTCTTATGTAGATGAGTAATCGGCGTGGGTTTAAATCCTTTTAGAACCAAAACTCATATTTTTTATCTAATTATCGTGACTTTTCTATAGATTGCCGGTGAAAGATTAAGCCGCCAGAATCACTAGATCATCAGTGAAAATCTTGTCAATGTGATTCACAGAGTATTGTTACCAAAATTGTTCAACGAGATAAACATGCGACCGAATAGAAAACTGCCACATGGGGGGACTCACCTATGATGATAAAATGCCATCTGAGGGGCCTATTGATGACCTGGAAATCAGGGGAGTCAATGGGCAGAACGGCCACCTTAAGAATGGCATTGATTTGTCGTTGGCAGATGCCCCCTCAATTTCTGCAAACGAGGGGATGGCTCTTGAGACCATTCCCTCGCTCTGTGGGAAAGGGGAGAGGGCACGTGGTGCCGTCTCCCTTGACCTCACCATTGATCATGAGATTAACGGTGAGGATTGACGAGAGGAAAAGGTGAGAGATGTGGGGACGGTGTCGACTAACATGGACTCATCAGCTTCGGTCCTTGATCTGACCATTAATCTTGTAATCAACGGACAGGAGGGAGCCAAGATAAAGGCACCGCATTCTGCTGATGCCATTACCTCGGTCCTCATACCCATGGCATCCCCCCCAATGGAGGTTGATGTGGACTTGTCAACTTCCAAAAAGAAGGCGTCAAGTGGTGGCCTTTCCTTAGAATCAGCTAGTCATCATCTGACCTTTGATCTTGAGATCAACGGACAGGAGGGAGCTGAGATGAAGGCACCACATTCTACTGACGCCATTACCTCAGTCCTGGCAGCCAACACATCCCCACTAGTGGGGGCTGACAAGGGCGGCACCACTATGGTGGTGGTGGCACCTGCTCAAGCTGAGGCAGCACCACCCAATGCCGTGAAACCTAAGGATGTTTGAGCCCAAGCACATGTGGCCCACTACTGCCAAAGTAGGACCTACGTGGGCAGAGCTAGTCCAAATCTAAATTCAAGCCCTAGCCATACTAACCTAGTTCACACAAACTCCTAATATGTCAGCCCAGCCCACTCAAACCTCAACCAAGACTTGAGCCCAGCAACTTACAAGAACACAGCTTACTCCTACAACTCAGAACACACATCGAGCTCTATTACTTCCTATCTACACTACGGACCTCTTACCACGAGGTTACATTGAGGAAGAAAGAATGAGAATAGTCTCATTCTCCTTGAAAGAGGTCTCTTAGTTAGCTGAGGCATTCCAGTTTGTATTGATAGGACGTTTACCACAAAACGTCATCACTTAGATGACATCTAGAAAATATATTTAGCCCTTGGACACTTTCAAGGAAATGTAGCCATTGGTGCTCGTGATTACTGGAGTGTCTTCATCCGATTCGAGCTTGAGGTTGACTATTGGAAAGTCTAGAGCTAGACCACATGGGAGATTCAAAATACTATTATGTACACTCATAGATGGACCCCATATATTGATGGCACCTCTCGAGGGAAATAACCCCACTCTACTCTAGTTTGGATTGATTTTCTGAGCTTGCCAGCATATCTATTCATGCCCAAGGCACTTGAGTCCTTGGCAAATACAGTCAATATTTATACGCCTAGATCCAGACATTAAAATGTTCAATTGTCTAGGACATGCCCGTGTATGTGTAGAGGTAGACCTCTTAGCCCCCCTTCAGCACATGACTATTGTGCAGAATGGGGATGAGAAAATCTACCAAACTATTATATATAAGAGATTACCTCATTTTTGTACACACTGTACGGTTTTTGGACACTATTCATACCTGTCGACAGAAAAATACTTTATCACTGTCAAGGTCTACTTCTCTTCACTTACCACCCCTCTCATATGACAACTATATTGTTGAGACAAGAAAGACTATGTCTCATCGTCGTCCTACACTGACCTCACAGATTTTATCCCCACCATCAACATTCTAGGCTAGTACCCCACCGACATGTTCTCACAAAACACCTCTACCTACTCCGACAACACATTTCATCCCTCGAGCATCCACTTCCACTCGTAAAAGGAGGAAGACGATAGCACGAGCATCACCTCTTGTATCAGTAGACATAGGAAAGATAGCCTAGACATCAAATGCTTTCGATGCTCTAAGTACTTTGATTGAGGAGGCTGATAGTGTTCCTACTACAGAGAAAGATGACAGCCCACGAGTTTGACAATGCTCCCGTAAACAAGGAATTACTACTACTACTATTTTACCTTTGACCAGCCTCTCTCCATCCACTAGACCTCTGACATGACTCAATCGTTGTATACTAAATCACACAAATTAAAAATTTATAAAATTAGAAAATATGATTTTTCATATATTTAGAAGTATTTCTAAATGAATATATTAATTATAATTTAATAAAAATTTCAAAAATCACGATAAATTTCTAGGTTGATCACAAGGATGTAATATAATATTTGGTAATTATTCAGAATTGTTCTCAATGAATATGATTTTCTATGAATTTTATACTAAGAAATGAAAGGAAATATATTTAAAATTCACGAAAAAGGGAAATAAGGGTGCGTATGTCAAGATGACGTTAGTGCCCGGCAAACACGAATCGTGTGGAAACAGAGTTCCGCTCGACGATTCTTACGTAAGTGATTATAAATGATTTAATTAATCAAATTAAGATTTCTAAAAGCTGAAAGAATCGTAATTGAATGAAGTCTATTTTGGTAAATTAAAATTACAAAAATTATCACTAAATGAAGCATAAAGTAAGTTGAAAGTAGGAAAACAGAGTTCTGGCGTCGCGACAGCGATGCATTGGCGATGCACCGAAATCTTGAGCATTCAGGAGGATCTTCATGTAGTATCCACAATCTTGAAGGCTCTCTTTGGACAAAGACGATGTGGGCAATCTCTAGATCTCTTTGCGAAGTCTAGAGATCAATGAAGTGGGTCGTCAAATCATCTCCGGCGGCTGGCACCCGACAGAGTAGAAAAACAACGACTTTGTGGCTCTCTGGTGGCTGTCACCCAACGGAGATGAGCTAGATGAAGGTGGGGCGCATGTCAGGGAGCTTCATCATCAGGTCCGCGTAGTAAGAGGAGGCTTTTCATCGCATCTGGTATGCTCTCAAGAGGTGGCAACTCGTCTCCTAGTAGATCGTCCTCTTCCCGACCACAACTTATTTGTCGATCAATTAAAGATGATTTACTCGATGGATTCGCGATCCTTTTATTGTGAATCGTTTAGTAATTTTAGTAGCAATGCTCCGTGAATCATGTTGACGAGATTTTTGCTAATGATCCAGCAATTCTTGTTGCTTAATCCTCACTAGCAATCTATAGGAAAGTCGCGATAATTAGATAAAAATATAACTTTTGACTCTGGGAGGATTCAAACCCGCGCCAGTTGCTCGCCCCATTTTGAGAAAGGTGTGACATGGGTTTAGTCCCACATCAATTATGTGTCGATTTTTCGGATGAATATATAGTAATGTTAGATTTCTAAGCAAGTCCCTTCTCTTGCGTGTATGACCACTCCTTGCCCCACAACCGACTAGCCACCAATGACGTGGAAGGGGAGTGGCACACATGTACCCCTATTGGTCCAAGCCACTCAAGCCCTTGCTCAGCAGCCAGGCCCAGCTAGCTAGTAGGTCCCCCCTCATTTTATCTTATTTTTATTTTTTATTTCTTTTTCTTTATTTATCACAAAAGTAAGATTGTAAAAATGATATAAATTCATGTAAAATCACATAATCACCCAAAAATTCACATTAATCAACTGAAAACCAATTTTCACACTTTAACACAAATATAAGTCTATTTATCATGAGTTAAGACTAAAACTATCTTATTTTCTAATTATTAACTCATGATAATGAACACTTATCAATCGTCTACCTTCGTGAGAGATAGATAAGTATACAAATATCCTACCTAGTGACATGTATTTTCTTCTTATCATTCAAGACTATTTTAGGTTCATACATATTAGTAATAGATGACAATGTAAAATGGCCGAGATTTAGTCTTGCATTAACTCTTTCCTAATGTTTGAGAGACATATATATATCTATACTTGCTTTTGTTATCAATGTACTCTCTCCCATATGTGTATGACCACTCCTTGTCCCATAACCAACTACGAGCCACTAGTGACATGAAAAGGTAGTGACACACATGTGCCCCGACCATTCCTTAGTCACTTGAGCCCCTAGCTCATGGCTCCCCCTACTATGTCTCCAACTTGCATGTGGGCTCAATTGGCTAGTATGTCCATTCTTTTTCTATATTTTTATTATTTTATTTCATTTTTATTTTATTTTAAAAACATCTTTATGAAAACTATATAAATTCACATAAAATCATATAATTAGTCAATAAATCATATTAATTAATTAAAAACCAATTTTCTTAAATTGACATAAATATAAGTCTATTTATCATGATTTATGAATTAAAATATATTATTAATTAATTATTAACTCATAATAATGAAGAATTATTACCTATCTATTGATCTCCTAAGTGATATAGGGTACTCTAGAGTGGTTAGGGATTTTGCTTCATGAACATTAGGATTTATATATCCATCACTCTAAACCATCAATTTATTTTTGTTTCCCTAATTTTCCCTCTATTGCTAATTGAAAAGTCATTCATTTATGTTTCATCTATTCCCTTGTATATGTCTAAATTAACCCTCTATCTTGTCATCTTACTCATTAAAAAGTTAATTATAGTCAACTCATGATCCTCCTTAATTTATTCAAATCTCTATGGTTTGACTTGGATATTCCTAATTTCTATACGCTTTTAAATTCCTTTAAAATATTTTGGAGGTTATTAATAGTATTTTTGAAGTTCTTTACTAGAGATGATTTAGAGCTATCAGAATACAAAATCACCTTAGGTTTTTGAGTAAAGGCAACATGACCTTTCATGTGATTAATATATTTCTAGGCACAATTCTTGATGGAAAAGTTATTAAGGAAGTGTAGATAAGTAAAGTAGTAGATTTTTAAATTTATGGATAAATAGATGTCTCCTATATGTCCATTTCTCAAGTGATGAAAGGTCCAAGCTTCACACTTGACCAAACAAGTGGATCTTCTAGGGCTATGAAGCTAGTAGGAAAAGTTATGAGCTTTGAGATTTAGCAACTAACAAAACTATTGTTAGATGAGATATATTGTCGTGTAAAAGTTACAACATAAAATATCTTTATAAAGAATAAGTAGTGCAGCCAAAGAATAAAAATTTCAATAGGAAAAATATTGAAAGTAGCGATTGATCACTAATGGGCACTTGTCATTGTGTTTAAATGTGCATTATCTAATAATATTTACAGCTAAAACTTAATAAAATATTAGCATAGAAGTAAGTCTCTGGTCGAATACATATAATTTATATATAAAATGATTTTAATATTTTATCAATATTGGACAGAAATAATTAAATAGAAGGGGTGAGGTGAGAAGAATAAAGGAAGGGAAGTGGAGAAAGGAAGTAGGAAAAGAGAGACAAGAGAGATCTCTCACGAGAGACGAGAGAACAGATCTCTCACGAAAGAGAGGGAAAGAGAGAGGGGAAAGAAATCTCACGTGAGATAGAGAGAGAAAATTCTCACGAGATCTCACGAGAGGAAGAGAAGGGAAGAGAGGAAGATCAATCGAAAGAGAGAAAGAGAAGGAGATCGATCAAGAGAGAGGGAGAGAAAAAAAAGAGATCTCACGAGAGATGGAGAGAGAAGAAGAGGTCTCATGAGAGAAGGAGAGAGAGAAATCATATGAAAATGAAAAGGAGAGAAATATGATCAACCCATTTTCACGATGACTATTATTCTCAAACAAATGTGTGCTCGAGACACACACATGACATGAGGTCAGCCATGAATGCTCTATTTTATTTTAAGTATTGAATGCTCATTTAATTAATCAGCCTTTAATCTTAGTGATTTCACTTCAAAAGTAGAAAAATACTTGTTATTCGAGGAACGACATAAACATAAATACATCAAGATTCAACTGTGAAAATCAATAAAAAATAAATTCAAAATGATCTTAACTTGATCTAAGATGAGTTTAAGGATTTAAAATAAGAACAAAGATCATTCATCGAGTTTTGAATTAGTTCTACTCATTTCAATTGAAACATACATGAAATGAAAATAACTTGCCATAAAATGTAAATAAATATTGAAAGCACATAAATAAATGACAAAAGTAGAAAGTAAATCATTACCCAAGTTTAATCTACCTCTTGGGCAACCAGACACACCGGTGTGTCACACCACGCCAGAAGTTGCAGAAATATCGTCTGGAAGCGTTGCGTCATTTACTAGAGAGATTTGCTGAAAGAGGGGTCAACCACATTGTCACCGCCAACTAGGGGTGAAGGGAAGAGCTGACCACTCACCAAAGGCGTTGAGTGCCGTCGAGGGAGGAAGGAACAAGCTTTGTCGATTACTAAAGATGTTGATCATGCAAAAGGAGGGAGGAAATGGATTGTTATATTTGTGTCTGTCATCGAGATTTTAAAAATAATTGATAATTATCTATTTTACTAGATAATAATTGATTATTATCATTATATCACTAACAATGATATGTGTGAGGATTTAAGTTCTCAATATCATAACACTTTGCAAGCCACTATGTTAGATGTGCTTGGTCACATGGCATGCTAAGCGATGCAAGATCAACCCGCCATGAATCATTGTTGATTGAAAACTTAAGTTCCTAGTACCATGATAAGTTCTTAGTTGTCAGATTATCCTTTAAAGCCATGTGCATGTTGAGCAGTGTTGGAATCGCGAACTATTGATGGATTGCTTTACACATCTAGTATTGTGGCGGTTCGCCCATTCCAAGATCTGGCTTATCTGATGACATGGCTTGCTGAATACTACTAGATCACATCGTGCTCTAGATGGCTTTTCAAAAAGGCTTAGTCCCACATTTGAAATATTTCGGTACATGAGCTGAATATAAATCAAAGCTATGATCTCTCATCAGAGATCCCTTCTCCCAATGAGAATAATACCTAGGACTATCTTAGGAGAAGGTAAAAAGGTGGTCTGCCCTCCTGCATGCACGTGTGTACAACACTCCTTGCTCCACAATCGGTTGAGCACTGGGACGTGGTAGGAGAGTAACACACACATGTATGGAGCGAGTACTTTGCCACGTGAGCCTAGCTAGTGGCTCCCCTGATTTGGGTCTACCCACTTGACCACCCCCTCTAGGTCAGCTGTCAAGTGTTGGCTTGCTAGTGGGAAGAATATTTTTATATTTTATATTTTTTAAAATAATAAAAAATTATGCTAAATATTTTAACTTCAAGCTTCTAAAATTAACAATATATCCTATATTTATTCTACAAGTTAACAAAATAAAATAAAATAAGAAAATTGATTAAAACACAAAAATCTAGCTTTAACAATCACATATTCATTTGAGGAAGAGAGTAGATCAACCCACCATGAACCTCTGCCAATCAAGAACTTAAGTCCTTAATACCATGGCACCTCCTTAGCCATCAGATCATCATTTATTGCCACATGCATGCTAAGTAGTGTCAGATCCACAAATCACTAATGACTTGTTTTACACATTTGGTATCATGGTGACTCACCCACCACAAGATCTAACTTATCTAATGACATGGTTTGCTAAACACCATAGGATGACACCACACTCTAGAAGGCTACTTCAAAACTTTTGTCCCATATTAGAAATAGTTCGACAATTGAGCTGAATATAAATCAAAGTTACAATCTATCAGTACAGATCTTGACGTGACTTAATTCTTGTATATTAAATCATACAAATCTAAAATTTATAAAATTAGAAAATACAATTTTTCAGATATTGAGAAGTATTTATGAATAAATATATCAATTATAATTTAATAAAACTTCCAAAAATAGTGATAATTTGTCAAGTCAATCATAGGAATGTAATATAATATCTGGTAACTATTCAGAATTATTCTCAAAGAATATGATTTTTTATGAATTTTATACTAAGAAAATAAAAAAGAAATATATTTAAAATTCACAAAAAAGGGACATAAGGGTGCAGGCGTCATGATGATGTCAGCACCTCGTGAATGTGAATTAGGCAGAAGTAGAGTTCTGTCTAACAATTCTTATGTAAGCAATTACAGATGATTTAATTAAACGAATTAAGATCTGTAAAAGCTAGAAGAATCATAATTAAATGAAGTATATTTTGGTAAATTAAAATCACACAAATTATCACTAAATGAAGCGTAAAGTAAGCTGAAAGTAGGAAAATAGAGTTCCGGCGTTGCAATGGTGATGCATCAACGATGCATTGGAATCTTGAGCGTTCAAGAGGATCGTCATGTAGTGTGCACGACCTTAAAGGCTCTCCTTAGACAAAGACGATGTGAGCAATCTCTAGATCTCCTTCTGAAATCTAGAGATTAATGAAATGAGTCATCGAATCATTTCCGACAACTGTCACCCGGCAGAGCGAAAAAATGGTGACTTCGCGGCTCTCCGGCAGCTGTCACCAATGGAGAGGAGCTAGATGGAGGTGGGGCGCATGTCAGGGAGCTTCATCCTCATGTCCACACAGCAAGAGGAGGCTCTTCATCTCATCTTGTACGCTCTCAGGAGGTGGTGACTCATCTCCCAGTAGATTGTCCTCTTCCCGACCACGGCTTGTTTGTTGATCAATCAGAGATGCTTTACTCGATGGATTCGCGATCCTTTTATCGCGAATCATTCAGCAATTTTAGTAACAATGCTTCGCGAATTATGTTGACGAGATTTTCGCTGATGATCTAATGATTGGTTGCTTAATCCTTCACCGGTGATCTATAGGAAAGTTGCAATAATCAAATAAAAAAAATATGAGTTTTGACTCTAGGAGGATTCGAACCCACGCTAGTTGCCCCCGTCTTTTCTGAGAAAGGTGTGATGCAGGTTTAGTCCCACATTAGTTGTGCACTGATTTTTCGGACAAATATATACTAATGTTACATTTCTAAGCAAGTCCCTTCTCTCGTGTGTACGACCACTCCTTGCCTTACAACCGGCTGGCCACCGGTGACATGAAAGGGGAGTGGCACACATGCACCCCTATCAATCCGAGCCGCTCAAGCCCCTACTCACGGCTACTCCTCAGCTGAGCTTTCAACCTGCTTGCATTCCCGGCTGGCCGGCGGGTCCCCCTCATTTTGTCTTATTTTTTTATTTTTTTATTTTTCTTCATTTATCTCAAAAGCAAGACTATAAAAATCATATAAATTCATGTAAAATCACATAATTATCTAAAAATTCACATTAATCAATTGAAAAACACTTTTCACACTTTAACACAAATATAAGTCTATTTATCATGAGTTAAGGCTAAAACTATATTATTTACTAATTATTAACTCATGATAATGAAGACTTATCACACCTCCCAACTTAAATCATTTCTAGTCCCTTAGCAATGGAATTATGAAAATAAAAATTTACAAATCTCAAACATCATATTTAAATATAAAAAAAAATACAATTAAAAATGATGCACCTTTAGACACTTTAGATTTTTATATCAAATATTTAAGAATGATGTCAAGCACTTAAATGTTTAAACACTCCTTGGAATAACAATCTAGACTTCACTTCTTCTATTCACATCTTTATCACTTCTTCAATCATAGATGTATTTACAAGATGTTCCAATTATCAATACTCATCTAAGAATAATATTGATCCTACATTTCCCTTTTTCTATGGCTTGATTTTTGAAGTTTGCACTATATTTCTTCCTTCTTTTTTTTTTTATATATATAATAGATAAGTAACTTTTCGTGTAGATAAATTTCGACAATAAGAATGATGTCTCAAACCCTTCATGTGTGCTCTTCATTTTCAAGGCTTTCACTTTATCCACTTATTTTGCAGCAAGTGTTTTTCTATGCACGATTTTCGACAATGAGAATGATGTCTCACACCCTCCGTGTACTCTTCGTTTCTAGATTTTTCATATTGCTCTCTTTTTTTTTCTTTTTTTTTTGAAATAAATGATTTCTCCTCACAAGTCCTATAGATCAAGGTGTAAAAATCTCCATTAAACTCAAATGATCAATCAAATTTTCACATCAAGTAAATACTATCCATCAAGATCATGAAGTAAAAATCTATAAAATCAAATCCATGTTATCTATCATGTATCCAAGGAGTATTTCAAAATTTCATGCTACTAGATCATTCTTTTGACTCAATAATAACCTTCCTAATATCTTTTAGTATAAATCAATCTAATTGATTTAATTTTTCATGCATACAATATGATGTAAGAAATTTGTAAATTAGATAGTTCTAACAGTTCTATTTTCTATTTTCAGTTCTATTTTTAGCAGCAATAAATTTATCAAAAATAAATCAAAACTATCCTCTTTATAGGTGTAATTTTTAATTTCAGTAATATATGTCTAGGGGATTAAAATGTGAGAAAAGGGTCTCTATAATTTCAAATTTTGGGCTATTTTTTTGTCTGCTATTTTTGACAGTCTCTTGTTTCCTAACAAAAAATCAGAAAATAGATGTTGTAGTTTTTCCAAATTTTATTTTATTTTTATTTTTTTAGTTGCTATTCTAAGTTGAATAAAATACAAACACATGTTCTTAATCGTCCTACAACATAAATTAATAATGAATACTTCACCCCCCAACTTAAAAATGACATTGTCCTCAATGAGACAAAAAAATCGAAATAGAATATGTAGAAAATATAATTTTTAAGTGAAGCATGCATATGTGCAAAGTTAAGCATTAAAAATATTTTCATAAATGATAAAGCTCAAAAAGACATCACCTCAACCTAGTTTTTAATTTTCCACTTCATCTTACACTCCTGCACGTTTTCGAAAAAACAAATACAGAAATAAGTACTGCAAAATTCTAAGAAAAATAGAGCTTAAAAAAAAATCAAATAGAATGAAATAAAAACCATGGGTTGCCTCCCATGCAGCACTAAATTTAATGTCTTCAACTAGACAGCTCATAGATCATATAAGATGATCTATGGCCATCAAAATATATTTGTATCCCAAGGTAAGTTTCATGATATTCTTTTTCAGATTTAGCATAAATTCATATACTTCATATATATACCTTGACATACTTTCAGCCAAAAAAAAATAAAAATTAACAAAAAAAATTCAAAAATAATATTTCTATTTTGAAAAGAATCTTTCCTCATTACTATCTTATTTTGTAAGGCTCTCATTCATTAATAAATATTTTCTATTAATAGACCATAAAGTGTGATTAGGCCATATAATTTTCAAATTAGCTCTTACCTAATCTAGAATTTTTTCATCTAAATTGATATCTCTAATTCTTCCACTCACCCATTTTTTAATGTATTCTTTTATCTGCATAATCTTCCCCTATTCCATTTTATCTTCTATACATATTTGTTCAATTTGTGAGGAGTGAAATATTTCAAGCTTTGAAATAATTCTAATGGGCTGTGAGTTTTGAAAGATGGAAGGATTGTCTTCTTTAATCTCAAATCTAATGATTATCTCTATATTCATATCCATTATTTTTGTTTCTCTCTATTAATTGAATCGTCTTTTTCTAGCTTTTCGTTTCTCAACTTATCAAATTCTTCATCTTCCCAAGAGCTATCTTTTAATTTTCGTATATGATATACATCATCATCCTCACTATCAACATCCATGACTACAAAATTATGATTAGATTTATTAATTTCACCTCCTACATCTCCCAAATCAATTGATTTTTCCTCACCTGAAATATGTTTTTCTCCATTTTTGTCCTTACTCCTTTCTACTAAAATTTGGACTATTTTTCCATGATCAGCTACTATTTCTTCATCTAAGGGCTCTTTCTCCTCATCATCCTCACTATATTCATTCATCAACTGTGAGCAATAAATAATTTTATTCAAATTTTCTGCTACTATATTTTCAGCTTTAATATTCTCATTTACTTCTAATAGATCATCTATTTCTTTTAATAATTAGAAATAAGGATCAGATAAAATATTCTCACTCAATGTATTCACTGTCCTAACATTTTCATTTCATTAGTTTTTTTCTAAATTTATCCAGCTAGACTCTCCTTGTTGAAATCCTATTGTTGGACAATTTCCTGAATTTTCTATGGGCTAATTAGGTGGCTGTCCCTCTTCTCTCCTAATATCAAAAGCCTCTATAATTTGTTTCTGGTGTAGCATTATTTGATTCATAGTTTGTTGCATCATTTGGCTCATTTGCTGCATCATCTCCATAGCATTAGGTTAAATTTGAGCGGGCTGATTTTTCTGAAATATGTGTTCCTATTTTGGACGAAATTTAAAATTTGAATTGGATCTTAGTGCTTCTGGATTTTAAATATTATTTGGGTTTCTCCACGAAAAATTATTCCCCCAATTAGGATTATAAGAATTAGAAAAATATTCCCTATTTTTACTAAAATCGTGGGGTACCTATACTTGTTCTTGCTTAGGATTTTATTGAAATTTCAAATGATCATTTCCACCATACATAGGACAAGCACTATATGTATTCAATTGAAGGTTAGGAGGCTTTCTAATATTTTCAAGAAGTAAATTAAGCTTTTCTAATATTTAATTAATCTGATTAACCTCATTTCTAAATTTAGAATCATCATCACGATGCAATTCATAAATTCCTTTCTTCTTATCCCTATCATATAATTCAAAAGAGGCTTGATCTGTAAAATTTTCACTTTAATTCTCATAAAGACTGTAAATTTCATCAAGGGTTTTCTCCATAAAAGTTCCTCCACATATAGAATCAACTATATTTATATGTTGTTCTAATAATCTATCACAAAAAATTCTATTGAGCTACCACTTGGGTATAGCATGATGAGGACACTTTCTAAGTAAATCTTTAAATGTTTCCCATGTCTCATGTAAAGTTTCTCTTAGTCTTTGAGAAAACTCTATATATGTTTTCTCATATTTTGAGTTTTTCTTAAGAGATAAATTTTTTGAAGAAAGGCCTATTCTATGTCCTTCTAGTTAGTTAATTTTCTACCTAATGTTGATAGCCAATGACTAGCTTTGTCCCTAAGTGTATGAGAAAATAATTTCATCTTAATAATTTTTGATGTAACTTGAGGGAGATTAACAAAATCACAGATCATATGAAAATTTTCTAACTACTGATGAGGTTCTTCTACAGGCAATCTATGAAAATTATGGAGCATTTGAAAAATTCATCGATTTATTTTAAATTTAATAGTGGGTGCTAATAGGACTCTAGTATTGGATGCTCTTTGAAATGAATAAGGGATATAATGATTTTTCATGGCCATAGGATTCCTTTCAGTTTGACCTATACTTCCTTCAAGATCCATCAAAATTAATTTTTCTTTTGAATTTTTAGTTTTGAATGAAATAATGAAAAGGATTTTCTAGCCTTGGATGCAAGGATCTTTTACCATGCATAAAAAATTAATAAATTTGAGGAAAAAGTTTAGTAATTGTTACCCTCCTTTAGTATGCTCCCCTGCCTTGCTTCTTTTCATTCTCTTTTTCTAAAAAAAATTTCAGCAAGAAGAAAATAAAATAAGAGTTAATTTCTTTTTTTGTGTACTTTAAGAGAAAAATAAAAAAATATAAAATATTATGTAATACATCCCTAGCAACAGCACTAAAATTTGACGTGACTTAGTCGTTGTATATTAAATCACGCAAATCTAAACTTTATAAAATTAGAAAATATAATTTTTTATATATTTACAAGTATTTCTGAATAAATATATCACTTATAATTCAATTAAACTTTCAAAAATAATAGTAATTTTCCAAGTCGATCACAAGAATGCAATATAATATCTAGAAATTATTCAAAATTTTTCTCAAAGAATATGATTTTCTATGAATTTTATACTAAGAAATGAAAAGGAAATATATTTAAAATTTATGAAAAAAAGGAAATAAGGGTGCAGACATCAAGATGATGTCAGCACTCGACAAATACAAATTGGGCGAAAACAAAGTTCCACCCAATTATTCTTATGTAAGTGATTATAGATGATTTAATTAATCAAATTAAGATCTGTAAAAGTCAAAAGAATGGTAATTGAATGAAGTATATTTTAGTAAATTAAAGTCACATAAATTATCACTAAATGAAGTGCAAAGTAAGTTGAAAGTAAGAAAATAGAGTTCTAGCGTCGCAACGGCGATGCATCGACGATGTATCAAAATCTTGAGCATTCAAAAGGATCGTCGTGTAGTGTTTATAGCCTCGAAGGCTTTCTTGGGACAAAGACGATGTGGGCAATCTCTAGATCTCCTTGCAAAGTCTAGATATTAATGAAATGGGTCGTCGAATCATCTCTAGCAGCTGTCACCTGACGGAGCGGAAAAGTAGTGACTTTACAGCTCTCTAGTGACTGTCACCCAATGGAGAGGAGTTGGATGGAGGTGGGGCGTGTGTCAGGAAGCTTCATCCTCAAGTCCACACAGTAAGAGGAGGCTCTTCATCGCATCTGGTACGCTCTCAAAAGGTGGCAACTCATCTCCCAACGGATCGTCCTCTTTCCCACCACGGCTTGTTTGTCGATCAATTAAAGATGCTTTACTCGATAGATTTGTGATCCTTTTATTATGAATCATTCAACAATTTTAGTAACAATGCTCTACGAATTGTGTTGACGAAATTTTTGATGATGGTCTAGTGATTTTGGTTGCTTAATCCTTCACCGGCGATCTATAAGAAAGTCATGATAATCAGATAAAAAAATATATGAGTTTTGGCTCTAGGAGGATTCGAACCCATGTAAAGTCGGTTGCCCCCACCCTTTCTGAGGAAGGTGTGACATGAGTTTAGTCTCACATTAGTTGTGCTCTGATTTTTCGGGTGAATATATACTAATGTTACATTTCTAAGCAAGTCCCTTATCTCGCATGTACGACCACTCTTTGTCTCACAACCGGCTAGCCACTAGTGACGTGGAAGGGGAGTGGTGCACACGTGCCTCTATCGGGCCAAGCCACTCGAGCCCCTACTCGTGGCTACTCCCCGATTGAGCTTCCGACCCACTTGCAGGCCCGGCTGGCTGGCGGGTCCCCTCATTTTGTCTTATTTATTTATTTTATTTTATTTTCTACATTTATCTCAAAAGCAAGATTGTAAAAATCATATAAATTTGTGTAAAATCACATAATTACTATAAAAAATCACATTAATCAACTGAAAACCACTTTTCACACTTTAACACAAATATAAGTCTATTTATCATGAGTTAAGGCTAAAACTATATTATTAACTAATTATTAACTCATGATAAATGAAGACTTAATAAATCCCTTCTATCAAAATAAAATAATGCCCAAGACCATCTTTTGAGAAGGTAAAAAGATGGTCCACCTTCGTGTGAACACATGTCTACAACACGCCTTGTTCCACAATCAATTGGCCACTAGGACGTGGCAAGGAAGTGATACACACATGTGTGGAGCAAGTCCTCCACCACCTGAGCCCAACTCATGGCTCCCCCTAGTTTGGGTCTATCCACTCAAACACAACACCCCTCTAGGTCAACTACCGAGTGCCCACTTGCTAGTGGGTGTCGATATTTTTATATTTTATTTTTATATATATAATCAAAAAATTATGTTAAGTATTTTTACCTAAGACTTTTAAATTTAACAATATATTTCTATATTTATTCTAGAAGTTAACAAAATAAAATAAAATAATGTAATTAATTAAAACACAAAAATCTTACTTTAATAGATGTATTTTCATGTAAAAGTTACATTATAAAATATCTTGATAAATAATAGGTAATGCAAACAAAGAATAAGAATTTTCAATAGGAAAAATATTCAAAGTAGCGATTGATCACCATATCAATTCTTCATTTATAACTTGTAGTCACATATTCATTTGAGGAAGAGAGTAGTACAACTACAACTAGAAGAACTAGACACACCATTCAACCACCCTTTAGATGTGAAGATTATGTTTCTTTTTTCTTGACTATGAGTAAATTGACTCTTTTCCACAAAGTAATTATTTCCCATGAGAAGAATGAATGAATAAATGTAATAATAGAAAATTTTGAGTCACTCCATATAAATAGGACATAGGAACTACTTGAACTTCCAAAGAGGGAGAAGAGAGTAGAGCATAGGATCTACTTGAACCCCTGGTGGCTACAATGACGGCCAGTATTAGGCGCAGGCTTTGTCTTCATCGACTCTTTCTTCTTGTGTTTTATGACGTCATCACTTGAGACCAGCTCATATTCACTTAAGATGTAGTCAATAATTTTTCACCGGTTGCTGGTAACATCCGGCGTTACGTCAACAATTTTAATACTTCACTGATTTACATAATAAATAGATCAATTTCTATGATCAATTCTCCGATTACATTTCCGACTAAAAGTCAAAGCCTGATCAGTGTATCGAAAATTTCTTTGGCGTCGGAAACTCAGCGACCGTGGACGGCGGAGAGGGTGACGTCGTTGACGGTGCAGGCGAGGCCCTTGATCGACGTCGAGCAGCCCGCGATGCGCGGCCTCGCCACTACGAACTCCGGCTGCTTAGGGTGCGCCACCGCTGCGCTGTCGCCGCCAAGCATGAGAACCACCGTTGCCATCTCCGGCCGGTCCTCCGGTCGGTCCTGCACGCAGAGGAGGGCGATCTTTATGCACCTGTCCACCTCCGCCAAGTGGATGGGGGACCCCAGCAAGGAGTCCACCAGCTCCAGCCCTTTGCCTTCCTTCCACAAACTCCATGCCTGCGAAGAACACCCACCCATGGTGAGATTAGAAACTTATCGTTAAAGCTCCTCTATGGTTGGTCTATAGATTCTCTCTCTCTATCTATCTATCTATCTATCTATCTATCTATCTATCTATCTATCTATCTATCTTTCTCTTTCTCCCGCTCTTGCTCGATACTTACATAGCCCAGGAGATTGAGGTTGCAATCGGAGTGCAAGATGCCCCTGTTTCTTCTGCCGCTGACAAGCTCGAGCACGAGGACGCCAAAGCTGAAGACGTCGGATTTCGCTGAAAAGCTCCCATCCATGGCATACTCCGGCGACATGTACCCGCTGCAGCAAGGAGATCAGCAGCTGCTAGATACGGTCGAGCGTTGAAGGCGCTGACAGAGGTAGTCAGGAGGAGCTAGAAGGATGGGATGGATGAGACAGAGAGAAAGAGAGAGGAGACTAACTAGGTTCCGACGATTCTTCGAGTGATTCCCTCGGTCTCGTCACCAGCAAAGATCCGGGCCATGCCGAAGTCGGAGATCTTAGGGTTCATGCCGTCATCGAGGAGGACGTTGCCGGCCTTAAGATCCCGGTGGATGATCCTGAAGCGGGAGTCCTGGTGGAGATAGAGCAGCCCGCGCGCAACCCCCCCTATTATCCGCCACCTCGTTCCCCAGTCCAGCAGCGACGCCTTGGTTTTGTCTGCCACGATATAAGACACCCTTGTAGAAAGAGAGGAAGAGATACACACGGGGGGGGGAAGAGAGAGAGAGAGAGAGAGTGGGTAGCAGATAGCTTGACAGTGAGAAATGGAAAGAGATGTTGATCCAGAGGAAAGAGAGAGAGGAACAAGGCTGTAGAGAGATATGGACATGTATAGATGGCAAGAAAGAGGTAAAGATATACAGAGAAGAAGGGCCAGAGGGAGAAGGACCCGGAGGCAAATAGATAGATAACAAAGGAAGAGACCAAGATATACAGAGAAGGGAGGAGAGGAGGCAATAGAAGGAGAGAGGGGGGGGAGAGGGAGAGAGGGAGAAAGAAAGAAAGGGAGAAGGAAGTAGACGGAGAGAGACTGACCAAAAACTAAGGAGTCTAGGCTTCCGTTGGGCATGTACTCGTAGACGAGCATTCTCTCCTCACCGTCGATGCAGCAGCCGAGGAGCCGAACAAGGTTCCGGTGCTGGAGCTTCGCTATCAGCCTCACCTCGTTCATGAATTGTTCCACGCCCTGCGACGAGCTCTTCGCCAGCCTCTTCACTGCCACCTGTTTCCCTTCTAATCGCCCCTATCGCCCCAGAATTCAAAAATTAGATGATCGAGTCTTCAAGTTTAACGAGAGATTAATCAGTCGAATAGGCGAGTTAGTTGACCTTGTAAACGGGCCCGAAGCCGCCCTCGCCGAGCAGACTGTCGATGGAGAAATGGTCGGTTGCGGCGGCGATGGCGGCAAGGTCGAAGAAGGGGAGATCCAGCTCCCCTGATCTGGTAATCTCCTGGTTCCAGATTTGACTCTTCACGTTGGGGTAGTTTCCGAGGATCACTGTATAATGATGGTACGGGATAGATTATCCATCCATTTCGGGAGAGAGGGGGAAGGAAACAGATAGACAGAGAGAGATGCACGCAGGACATAGAACGAAAGGCGCAAAGATAGAGAGGGAGAGAGCCAAGGAGCTGAGAAAAGGGTTCTCTGGCCCTGTATAACTACCCTTCCTCCGCCGCCAGACAAAGCCGCGGAGCAACCCAAGGAGAAGCAACCCCACCAGCACCGCCACCGCCACCGCCACCGCAGCCGACACCGCTGCCGCTACCCGTCTTCTCTTTGCCTTACTCGGCGACAAAGCTGCAGAGTGAGTCAAATTTCTGTACGAATTAATTAAATAAACAGCGCGCGTGACCTCAGTCCCCCCCGTTGATGATGGTAGGAAGCTTGCCAAAATAATGGCTCGAGATTGTTGGTGAGTCCCCGTTCCCTTCAGACTCTAGACAACTTTGAATACCTAGAAGACGAGTTCCACCCAAGCTGAAGGACGTGGTGGTTTCACCTACCGTACCTAGATCGGCAAGTGCGAGGCGGACAAATAGGTCCTGCCCGCCATTGTCGTGGACCCGGAGGTCCGTCAACACGCCACTCCAAATTATGCAGCCGCTCCTGCTGCCGTCGATCATCTCACCAGTGGCGTAGGCCGTGCAGGAGCAAATCCTCAGACACGCCTCCCTGCACTCCTCCGCCTCCATCTTCTCGTTCACCACCGCAACCGAGGTGTCGGGAAGCTTCACGTTAGCCACCAAGACGAACCCGTCGGTGCCATTTAGGCAGTCCACCTCCGTCCTCCTTCTGCAACCGTCCTTCCCGTCCCTGAGATTCCCGTTCTCCGGCGACTTGGGTTCGAAACCTTGGAGGCATCTGCACATCGGAAACTCTTTGGCGTCGCAGACGCCGAAGGTGCCGCAGTAACCAAAGGCGTCGCAGCGGTCCTTGGGCCCAGAATAGAAGGCGTTCCACTTCCCTTCGCCCTCCATCCACACCAGCCGTTCTATCCGACCATTCGGCTGCGCCACCAGCCTTGTCAGCATGGACTTAATCCGGCTGCTGAACAGGTAGTAGGCTTCGTCGGCGTTTGAGACGAAGGAGAAGTTGTACACGCCGTAGCTCCTCATCCCCGGGACGCCGCTGAATTTTCCTCCTACCCATGGCCCAGAGCTCCACAGCCGCTTGGTGCCCTGGACTAAGAATATCTGCGGAATCCCATTAGAGTCCAAGAAGAAGGTGCAGTTCCCCGTGCCAGGGTCTTCGTCGGACTTCCATGAAGTGAAGTTTCTTGTCAACCCGGTCCGGCGGTCGACCCACAACTTCATCCCAGGGAGGAAGGCGTCAGTGGGATGGTCGAAGCTCTGCCAGACGTATCCGGCTTCGCCAGCGCCGCCCACGGCAAAGTTGGCGTCATCCAGAAGCTTGGCTACTGGCCCGGCAAGTCTCGTCGGCGACGTCGACCAGTAGACCACCCCCTTTGAGTCGGAGAGGGAGAGGCTGCCATTGATGGAGATGGATAGGACGCCGGTTTTGTCCGGCAGGGGGTTATCACGGTTAGCCACCCAGACCACCGTCTGGACGGGGATCTGGTTGTACCAGATACCCAGGAACCTGAACTTCGACTTCCCCGGCGTGAAGAATCCCAGCTTGAAGCTGCCATCGGAGCAGACAAGGGAACTGCCGTCTTCCAAGCGATCGCCCGGAACGAGGGTATCTCGGGCGGCGGAGAGGGTGATGAGGGTGGGGAAGAGGGCGGCGAAGAACAACGCCTCCCGTCTAGCTTGCCTACCCACCATGTTGCTCCTCGTTACGAATGACGGCAGTCAATGTTCCCCTTCCCCATCCGCTTGGAGGATAAGAAGAGAAAAACCTTCTCTGAGATGGATCAATCGCATCCGGCGCTGGTCCCATATGGTAGGTAATTGCCGCCGTGGCAGCTTGACTTTCTCTTCACTTCGTGGGGCCCTTCACGGCATTCCAAGTTGTGAAAAACGCGGGTTTGACTAGTACTGTCGTTTTCCATCTCAGTGGTAGAGTAACGCCATGGTAAGGCGTAAGTCATCGGTTCAAATCCGATAAAGGGCTTTTTCACCAGCGTTGGGACCCAATAGATCGAGACCAGACTCAAGCCTGAAACGTCAGAATCGACTGGCTATTGTCCAATCCTCTTCTCTCTCGCCTCTTCTCTCTTTTAGGTAATAGTACATCTATCTTTTCTCCTGAATCTAGACGTCAGTGCCTAGATTTCATGAAACTCATCTTTCCAGATTTTCTCCAGGCCAGTTATGATACCCCTCCGAGAAGTGAGGTTCAAAACCGGCATGGTGTGGCCTGACGCTGGCAGACCATGGCACACATGGAGCGCACAGTCTCTATCGACTCCGTCAGCATAAAAAGTGGTTCATTAGAGTGTCTCATGAACCTGAGAGGTCTCTGGTGTGACACGACGTTCCACGTCGTACTATCGCCTTGGCAAAGCGTCAATACATCACGACACCCAGAAAGCGCACGAAGCTCGCGTATTTAGGTGATTGATCGGGTACACTAACCAACCGATACCTCACGTAACAACCTTGAGTTATTACGACCGGGTACACTGAATCATTGGTTTGTTAACTAATAAGTAATAACACATAATTAACCAAAGTTGTTTGATAGCTCTACGATGTAAGGGCATTATCTTATAAATGGAGACTAGTGAATAGCCAATAGATAAATGAAAACTCAAGTATGATGATAGCTAGGGAGAGGTTCTAAATTTTGAGAGATTATCCTCATAAAGTGAGTAATACCATGTTACAGCTAGATTTTTGTGTTTTAATTAGTCTTATTACTTTATTATTTTTTTAACTTTCAGAATAAATCTAGAAATATATTTTTAATTTTAAAAAGTCTTAAGTTAAATATTTAGCATAATTTTTTATTATTTAGAAAAATAAAATATTAACATATAAAAATATCATCGCCCGCTGTTAAGTTGACACTTGGGCAGCTAACTCAAAGAGGCACTACGGTCGAGTGAGTAGACCCAAACTAGAGGAGCCACGAGCAAGGCTCGAATGGCGAAGGACTTGCTTTGCACATGCATGCATCACTCCCCTATCATGTCTCGGTGGCCAACTGGTTTTGGAGCAAGGAGCATTGTACACACGTGTGCACGTAAGGGTGGATCACCTTTTTACCTTCTCTCAAGATGGTCCTAGGAATTATTTTATTTTGGGATAATAGATCTCTGCCGATAGATTGTAGCTTTGATTTATATTCAGCTCATTCACTGAAATATTTCTGATGTGTGACTAAAATTTCTCGTGTGTTTCATGATAGTCGTGTGGAGTGTGATGTCATCTATTGGTGTTCAGTGAGCCACATCATCAAATAAGTCATATCCTATAGTGAAAGAACTACCACGATACCAGATGTGTAAAACAATCCATCGACGGTTTGCAAATATAAGGCCACTCAACACATATGTGACCATAAATGATGATCCAACAACTAAGAAGATGCCATAGTACTAGAGACTTAAGTTTTCAGTTGGTAGCAGTTCATGGTAGGTTAATTTTACACCACTCAATGCGCCACATGACTAAGCACATCTGATCTAGTGGCTCAAGAGCACCACGATACCAAGAACTTAAGTTCTCACATGCGTCACCATTAGAGATATAAAGATAATAATCAATTACTTTCTAGTAAAATAGATATTATCGATTATCTTTAAAATCCCGACAATAGTTGTAGATATGACAATTTATTCTTCTCTCTTTTTGCGCAATCAATGCTTTCGATGATTGATGAGCTCGTTCCTTCCTCCTCTAACTGCACTCAATACCTCCGGTGATTGGTCAGCTCTTTCCTTCTCCCCCTAGACAACATTGACAACATGGTCGACCCCTCATTTTGACAGATCTATCCGACAAATAGTGCAGCACTTTCAAACAATACTTCCATGACTTCTAGCATGGTGCGATATGTCCAAACAAAACCAAGTTTTCACACTGGTGTCTCTAGTTGCCTAAGATGCAAACTAAATTTGGGCAATGATTTATTTTCTGCTTTTAGTATTTACTTACCTATTTTTGTCATTTATTTATATTTTATGGCAAGTTATTTTCATTTTATGTATGTTTCAATTAAAATGAGTAGAACTAATTTACAACTTGATGAATGATCTTTATTGAATACTCCAAAACTCGTCTGAGATCAAGCTAAGATCATTTCTAACTTATTTTCTTATTAATTTTTACAATTGATTGTGGATGTATTCATGTTCCCAACGTTCTACAAATAACGAGTATTTTTCTATTTTTGAACATAAAATTGCTGAGGTTAGAGGTTGATTAATGAGCAGTTGATGATTAAAATAAATTGAAAACATTCACAGCTGACCTCATGTCATATGTGTGAATTCTCAAGCACACATTCATATGAAAATAATGATCACTGTGAAAATGGGTTGATCGTATTTCTTTCTTTCTTTATTATCATCTTATTTTTCTCTCTCTCTCATGGGACCTTTTCTTCTCTCTTTGTCTCTCTTGAGATCTCTCCTTTTTATCTCTTTCTCTTGATCAATTTCCTTCTCTTTCTCTCTCTCGATCAATCTCCCTCTCTCTCCTTCTCTCTCTCTCGTGAGACTTTTCTCTCTTTCTATCTCACATGAGATTTTCTCCTCTCTCTTTCTTTCTCTTTCACAAGAGATCTCTTCTCTTATCCTTTGTGAGAGCTCTCTCTTCTCTTTTCTTTCTTTGTGAGAACTTTTCTCTCTCTTCTCTTTTCCTCCCTTTCTCTACTTCCCTTTCTTTATTAATCTCACCTCGTCCTTCTATTTTATTATTTCTATTAAATATTGATAAAATATAAAAATCACTTTATACATAAACTAAACTAGCTTTCATGATGGATCAATCAATCTCTCTAGATTCAACTTGAGACGTACTTATATACTAATATTTTATTAAGTCTTAATTATAAATCTTATTAGAAAATGAACATTTAAACACAACGACAAGTGCACATCATAACACATTCCTCGAGTCTTGGTGTATTTATGCATAGTGGTAAGACATTTGACGTTAGTTGAACAAAAGGGAGAAGACTTGGTCAGATCTCCTTGAAAATTTAGTATCAAAATAAGTTAATGATTAAAGGAAATAGTGGCACATAACACCAGAAGGCTGGAGGGATCCATTTTCTGACAATGGTCAAGTGGTCGAAAGCTTTGCAAGCATTGTTTTCACTTGCATCTGCCCACACTAACTATTCATCGGCAGAAGATGTGGACATCAAAGGGCTGCATGAGGTTACATGGTAATGGTGCAGCATTAAGCACAACATCTATCAAGGCTTCAAGACCTCTTCTGCAGGTGCATCAGTGAAGATCCTCCCAAAGGATGCTAAATTTGATGTGTGGCAGAGGATGTGGAACCCCTCCCTTGGAGGAATGAAGTTTTGGGAGTAGGACCTCACTGTCAACACGAAGCTGCATGGTGGTTTGTGTAGTCACTCATGGCAGTGCATGACAAGATGATGTAGGATGCACAAAGGTGCATCAAGTACACAGAACCTCATGTTGGCACAATATGAAATGCCGTGAAGCAATTCAAGTAGATGAGACTGCTGAGTCAAATTGAGGTTCATAGAAGGCATCTATGAACCTCAGAGGTGTGGTGTGCATGAGGTGTGCCGCACATATGGAGGTACACAATGTCAAGGTCCAATACTCTGAGAAATGTTCTGTGTGCAGATCATTCCAGCACCACAGCAAGTGCTCTAAAGTATGCAAATCGAGGACAAGTCAGGAGTGAGCACATGGACGCATACACCACTTGGTCAGCATGGTATTAGTGTGCATGGTAATGGAGATCAGCATGCCGAGTTAGCTCTGGCCAAAAGTTTCTCAATCTTGTAGAAGGTTCTTGAACATGATGTCAATAAACACTTTTGATGTGATTCCGACCATTGTCCCAGGTACGCTTTAAGATTGAGGCCATACCCAATGTACACCTGGAAACTTCTGCACGAAATAAGATGTCATTAGTGTATCCAAAGGAGCTATGTTGACAATTAGAGAAGCTCTTGGAGGATGGCCATAATTGCCCTTCAAAGACACCCTATTGGGCCAATATCCTTTTCTAAAACTAGAAGGATAAATCACTTTGGCTGTGCATAGAGTACCAAGTCTTGAACAATGTCATAGTGAAAATAAATAGCTGCTACACACCATAATTCTTCAACCAATTGGTTGGTGTCTCATAATGATGTATTTTTATATAGTAAGGAAAAATTGAACTAAAAGTCACGAATCAACATAAAATATATGTTAATAAGCTTAAAAAGTGTTTGTACTATTTAAGAATTATGTGATGAATTCATATTTTATTTGATTGTTTTTTATAGTTTATGTGATATGAATAAATTTCTAATTTTCAATCAATGTTGTAGAATTATTCTTTAAGTTTTATAGTCTGGATAAATAATTTGAAATTGATAGGAAATTAATCGTGAACCTAAAATATAGAAAATATTTTTTTGTTTATTTTTAAGAAATTTATGAAGTGATTTTCCATTAATTTCGAAATCATCAAAATAATTGGCAGAACATATAGAGATTCATGACCACATTAGTAGAAGGACATGTCAAGGGATTTAGGAGTCATGCCAAAATAAGTAACAAATGAAGAGGTCAACTGATGTAGGACGGGCTTGTAAACCCGCCCTGACAACTAAATATGGGTGAGGTAACAAGGGAAGGGAACCCTATATGCCATGAGTAATGCTAACCAGGGACTCTAGATGATTAGTGTCGAACTCAACTAAGTGCAAATAGTATTCAAAATGCAATGACGCCGACAATCCATCACGACTAGGTGTTGCCAAGTGATTCTGATACAGGGTGATCCTCCAAGTCCACGTCTGGAGGGCGAGGACTTAACATCGTCGACGCGACTCCACAGCAAGTGCTCGACGGCCAACGTTACAATTTTGGCACACGCGTCAGGGTCGCACGGTGGAGGCACCTAACCCGTTCTAACCTAGCTAGAACCGACAGCGGTGCAGCAGGTGCGAGACAATACTGAACATAGTAAATGACTTGGAGGATAGGGGATAAGAGCTAACCTGCAAGGCAGAGGTCCAGTTGGTGTGCAGCAGGGCGTCCAGCTGACATCGTGGACAGGCGTTCCAGTGGAGTAGTGGATATCGGCTGGACTCAGCTGTGTTCAGTAGTATGGACTCGGACAGGGTCAGAGGAAGGGGCACAACCAAGGAGCTAGGGGTGCTCAGGTAGGCGCCCTAGGCAGGCACAATGGCAAGCTGTGAGGGGCAGGCGCGGTGGCACGCGGGCGGGCATGCAGCGCACACGTGGTGGCACCGTAACGGTCGCCAGACGAACGCACGATTGAGGGCGTGACGGGCGCGTGCAGCTAGGGGGCGCGGGGGGTAGGCGTGCTAGCAGAGCACAGCGTGTGCTGATAGCCCGGTAGTGGGTGACGGCGTCCTGGTGGCGGCTCGATGGGCTGCTGACGGCCTGGAAGCAGCGGCGGCGGCCTGGCGGTGATCCCTTCCTCTTTTGTCCTCTTAGAATGAGATTCTCAAACAAAACACTCTTTCTCCTAAAGATGACGGCTCTGCTCTTGGGGGTGGCTCTTTACCCTAATATAGGGCCCCAAATGGGCCAGGGGTAGAGGGCCACGCTTGAGGCCCAAGACGCCAAAGCCCCAAAAAGAAAAGGAACACATAGAGTCCAACATGGGCCCTCCTCTTCAATTGGGCCCAAACGAGAATGGCCCAAAAGAGCAGGGAGGCGAGGAAAGGAAGGACGCCCTCTTCTCCAATTGGGCCCAAGCACATAATGGCCAACAGGAGAAGAGAGGAAAGAAAAGAAAACAAAGGGAAATGGGCCTTCCCATCCCCGCCATGGACCCAACACAGACCCTAGGGATGGGAGGCCCCACACGGAGCAAAACTAGAACGCACACAGTTCACGGATGAGGGAAACGAGCGAAGGGAAACATAAGATGTGGAAAACATAAAGGCGCCTCAGGCCGTATAGCAGAAGCCGGTGTCCTTCGTCTTCGTTCGTGCTCCTTGATCCGGCTGGATACATGAGGGCTGGGTTTTCTCTGTCACCTCGAGCTCGTGCAGTGGTGGAGATGGGTCCCGTTCGCCACCATCAACATTTTATGCCACATCATTGTTCATACTCTATTTTTGGCGATGAAATGAACAAAGAGAATTCTAGATTTCATAACAATTGTTCAGATGTTTTTGCAAAAAAGTCAAAAGAAAGATATGGGGAAAAGAGAGGGAAATCTTAAGATGAGAAACGAAGCTGAAGAGAAGAGCGGGAAAAGTTTTCAGGTCAAATTATTTTTGTGTACCAAGCAGATGTGTAGAGTGATGATGGAAGCCTAGAAATTAAATTTCTATTTTCAACCTATTTTATTTTTATGTTTGCTTAGTCTGTCATCTGCTTGAGAGGCAGAAGATGAGATTAAGAATTCAAATCAACTTTCTCGTACTTAAATTTATTGAATCATCCAAGTAATAGGTAGATGATGAGACGAGGCCTTTTAATTGACATTTTTACTTTTCAATCACCTTTTTGTTCCATTTTCTTACTGCAATTATATTCTATTATTGGATGATAGATAGGTCAAGTTTATGCATTCATATCATTTTTTTCTTCATTCTTAGTGTGATTTTAATGTTTTAAATGAAAGCAACTGCATGATGATTTTTTTGGATTCCTTTACTTTGACTAATTACTCAATTTATATATATATATATATATATTTGAATTGAAATTATTTTAATATTTAAGAACCAATGGAGTCACTCTACAAGTAGATAATTTACGCTTTAGATTTATTTTCGATAGCTATCTTCATTATTGTAATTTTTATGATGAAATTTAATTTAGTTATGATCACCTAAATCTATTTATTTTGAATGATTATGTGGGTTTTATAGGAATTTGACTCAAATACTCTTCCTTTTAACTGCCAATGGGAAGATGGTCATATTTTCTCTCTCCTCTCTTATTCTTCCTAAGGTAAGGTTTACTTTTTGTCTTTCATTTTTCTTTTGGTTTTGTGATTTTCTCTGCCAATTTTTGCAGAAAAAATTTGCAGTTCTTGAGTGATCTATAATTGTTGGACGTTGAGACATCAAATTTGAAATATTGAGAGCTCAAACACTTTGTGAAAGATATATAGGTGGCAAATATTATGTTATAATTTCTAATTATTTTTAATTATTTGAATAAAATTAATAAAATAGAAAAAAAAATGATAATGAGATTGACCACCATTCTTGTGGCAGACCTGAATTTACTAAATTTTCATTTTATTTATTTCTTAGAATTAAATTTATAAATATTATTTTCATCACTTTTTTTACAATCAACAAAGTGCAAGAAATATTTGCCAAAGACAGACTTGAAAGTAAGTATTGCTAACATACTAATTATGTTAATCTATATTGGTTGTTATGCATATTTTAGACATTTGCATGATTATAATTATCATTATCATATTTATATCATAAATTATGCATTTTTGTATGAACAATTGGGATTAACACGTATGAAACCAGTTTTGTAATCAAATTGGATATTTTTAGTGATTATTTTTTTTATCAATTCATGATTTTGAGTTTTAATATCAGTGCCTTGACAGATAAATATTTAAATTATAAATCGCAATCCTTATGATTTGTATGATGTAATATGTATTTTCTAAGTTCTAAGTCAACCAATGTATAAATGAGTCTAAATTTAGTAAGTTGATTTTCCTTTCATACTTAATTTATTGTACTTATTTATTTAAAAGGTAATAGGCTTTATTCTAGTATTGCGTTTCAGGTCATACTATGCCCATGGTCCAGTTCGATAGCTTGTATCATTTAAGGAGGAGACCCATCAAGAAGTAAGGAGTTGACCCCAAGTTAAGGTTGGCAGTTTATTCCTTCCTTAATTGGGGGGGTTTCAAGAGCAAGGAATAAGATATATGATAATTCTCTGAACATTATGCTTAAAATATCTATTTTTATCTATGTTTATGTTTTATCTTGTTAAAAATACAAATATTGATATAATTTTCAGAGAAATAAAATTTTATGCATTTACATTGATTTACTGATCTTTTTTAAAATAAAAGGTTAAATGTGATAGTAAGATATGATGGTTAAACAAGAAATTTTAATAATTAGAATTAAGAGATGATCTAAGGCATTTTCAAAATTTTCAATAATTTTCAAATTTTATTATGAAATTTAAAGAAATTTTCAGGATTTGAAAGATATATTTATAAATTTTCGTAAGTTTATTGTGATAAAAATAAACATAGAAAACAAAAATGGTAAAAAGAAGAGGGTAGACTCTCAAGTGGGTGAACTCAAACGGAGAAGAACGATGAGCTGGTGCTCTAGTGGCTGACCCATGGACACGTACGTCAACGCCCTTCCATGTCACAGGAAGGGAACCCGTGCGTGGGCCGATGTATGATTTCATCACACGGTGTGTTGTCTGGGGTCGGACCACTTGTATACCCTTCTCTGGTGATCCCATCGAAGCTGAATTTTAATTAATTAAATAAACAGCACACTGGGACCGCCGTTTCCCCGTGGATGATGGTAGGAAGCTCTTCAAAATAATGGCGGGAGGTTCTCTGTAAGACCCGATCACAATCATAAAGGTGCCATTGGTAAGGACTGCCGGCTCTGAAAACCCTAGAAGACGAGTTTTGCCCAGGCTGAAGCTGAAGGTATTTTTCTCCAGTCGTACCTAGATCGGCACGTGCGAGGCGGACGAACAGGTCCTGCCCGCCATCGGCCTCGCGAGCGCGCCACTCCACAGTATGCAGAGGCTCCGGCCGCCGTCAATCTCCGCAATGGCGTAGGCCGTGCAGGAGCAATTCCTCAGGCACGCCTCCCCACATTCCTCCGTGCCCATATTCTCGTTCACCACCACCACCACCACCGAGGAATCGGGAAGCTTCGCGTTAGGCACCAAGACGAACCCGTCAATGCGATTTTCTCACTCCACCGGTTTTAGTTATTGCAAATGACATTACCGTTGGCTACTAGATACCTCGAGGATAAGGGAAGGGAAGTGAGAGGTAGAAGAGAGGTGAGGGGACTCGGGCCTTTTGAATGACCGGACGTTCCAGACGCAGCTTCCTTTCTTCTTGTCTCCAGGAAAGAGACTCTCTCTCCCTAAAACCGCTTAGATTCCACGTTCTCCTTTGCTGCGCTTTCGATCATGTGGTTGGCATGGGCATGATGTTGAGGTATCCGAACTCCATGAAGTTATTGTCGACTCCCCCATATGATTGTGCTGCAGGGATGCCATAGATGCTGGTGATGGTTTGATTACACTGTTGATGGGCAATGGAGATCTTGTTTTTTGCGGTAAGATTTGGCTCTTAACTTGAGGATCCATTAGTGTTACCTTTCACGACGGCCATACCTACCCGTTTCTTCTCCACCGTCATCAGTGATACGTGATGCATCTCTTTGATATCTGGGTCTACCCTCTGCTCGCTGTACTGTCTCTTGCGCTCGAAACCGAGTGTGTAAGTTGGCACGAAGAAATTTCAAATAATTGAAGACAAAAACCTGAAGTCATGGCTGAAAACCGTTTCCCAGGAAAAGCCCAGCCTTGCCTAGCCTTGTTCTCAATCCGGTGGTGGGAGCCTTGTGAGTTACATGTCTCCAGATTACGCCATGGAAGGGCTTTTTGTCTGTTAAGTCCGATCTCTACCGCTTCAACGATCTGGGTGCTAGAGATCATCAGCGTCAAGCAGAATAACAGCTTCTCCCCCGAGAAGTCCCTCAACTTTGTTGGACAGGTGAGTAACCTTCAAAAATCTCATTATACCATATGCAAAATATGTGCAATAATCTGATTCGTTTGACAACATACTGATGGAGATTAGAAAACCTTAAGTAGAGTCAAGTTGATCAGGACTGAAATGGATTGTCGTTTGTGGGTTTTAGGAAAGAGGTGAGACATGCAATAAGCCGATTCCATTCCTTTTGGAGACTGATTGACTTTTGAGATACATGCCATAGTCACGTAGATCAAAGTTGAATTTGAAGCTCATTGCAGGGCGGGAATTGGGAGATTAAATTTGAAGTGTGCCAGTGGCCGTTGCATCTGAACGTTGCGTAGCCCAATTTATGCCCATATAATCGGTCGCCTATCTGGAATTAGTATATATGGTCAAAAGAGAATCAAAATACGAAAATTTATTAGAATTCGAATTCACACCTCCCTGTTGCGTGCATTCACTACCCACCAGGGAACCAAAACCGTTTAGCTGTGATTCAGTAGCGGCAAGTATTCCGGGGCAGATTTTGACTTTGCCAACTCTACTCTCCTTTGCGTTCTGATGTCATCAACGAGACCGCCTGGTTTCACATTTAAAATAGCTTGTTGGTAAAGAATTTATCCGCAGTTGCTGGTTACGTCCGTTTTATTTTGTATGCCCTCAATCAGAAAGGACCCAATGAGATTGAAAAGAAAAGTTTTCGCCATAAGCCGCCTTGTCCCTTGCGGTAAAGAACAATCAATTCACAGGCTATACACAATCTCATCAAACTGATGGTTGACGCCGTAGATAATATAAAGCCAATATGCGAAGTGGAAAAAGTCAAAATCCCAGGTACTCTTTATAATTTCGATTTTTCACTGATTTAAATAAGAAATTAAAAAATTCACCATCAGTTCCTCGAATAAATTTCCGCCTAAAACGGAAATCCTGACCGGAAACCAAAAGGTTTAGCATTAAAGCTCATCGACTGTGGAAGGCGGAGAGGGTGACGTCGTTGACAGTGAAAGTGAGCCCTTTACTCGAAGTGGAGCCCTCGGAGCGCTACCTCGCCACCACAAACTCCGGCTGCTTGGGGTGCGGGATCGTCGCACTGTCGCCGCTGAGCATGAGAACCACTGATGCCATCTCCGGCCGGTCCTCCAGCCGGTCCTGCACGCAGAGGAGGGCGATCTTTATGCACATGAGCACCTCCGCAATGGGGATGGGGTACCCCAGCGAGGAGTCCACCGCCTCCTGCTCGTTGTCTTCCTTCCACAGAGTCCATGCCTCTGAAGGGCACCCACACATGGCGAGGAGCTCAGGAGATCAGGAGCTCCCGTCCATGGCGTACTCGGGCGACATGTACCCGCTGTAGCAAGGAGATCAGGAGCTTCTGGTACGGTTGATCATTGAAGATCGAAACGCAAAGGAGGAAGCGAGAGAGAAAAAGAGGGAGGAAGAAGGAATATTGCACTATAGAGGGATATAGAAGAGAAAGAGCTGGAAGGATGGCATAGACAGAAGGGGAGAGATATATATATAGAGACAGTGAGAGGAGACTAACTAGGTGCCGACGACCCTTCGAGTGATGCCCTCAGTCTCGTCGCCGGCAAAGATCCGGGCCATGCCAAAGTCGGATATCTTGGGGTTCATGCAGTCATCGTTGGAATATCCTGAAGCGCGAGTCTTGGTGGAAATAGAGCAGCCCGCGCGCAACACCCTCTATTATCCGCCACCGCGTCGCCCAATCCAGCAGCGCCGCCTTAGTCTTGTCTGCCACAATACGAGGCTTCCCTCCGATCACAGAGAGAGAAAGACACGGAGGGAGAGAGAGACGTGTAAAGGGAAGCGGAGAAACATAGACAGATAGCAACACAGTGGATACAAATGCAGACAAGGGAGCGAGGGAGAAGGACGGAGGGAGAGGTAAAGGAATTGCTAGGTGACAAGACAAGAGGTAAATATATACTCAGAGGGGGAATGGGGGAGATAAGGGGAGAGAGTGTGAAAAGGAAGTAGAGGGATAGAGACTAACCGAAAAGGAAGGAGTCTAGACTTCCGTTCGGCATGTACTCGTAGACGAGCATCCTCTCCTCGCCGTCGATGCAGCACTCGAGGAGGCGGACGAGGTTCCGGTGCTGGAGCTTCACTATTAGCCTCACCACGTTCATGAACTGTTCCACGACCTGTGAGGAGCTCTTCGCCATCCTCTTAACTGCCACCTCCTGCTTCCCTTCGAGCCAGCCCTGCTGGTCAAGAAATAAAAAAAATCATAAGACCGAATATTTAAGTTCAACGATTGATTAATCAATCGAAGAGGCGAATTGGTTGACCTTGTAAACGGGCCCGAAGCCGCCCTTTCCGAGCAGATTATCGGTGGAGATGTGGTCGGTGGCGGCGGCGATGGCAGCGAGGTCAAACAAGAGAAGACCCAGCTCCCTTGACCGGGCCAGCTCCTCGTTCCACCTCTGACTCTTCACGCTGGGGTAGTTTCTGCGCATCACTGTAGATCAATGCCTTCCGTCTGACTTGCTTTCCTTCATGTTGCTCCTCGCTTAGGAGGACGACAATCGATCTTCCCCCTCCTTGTCTGGCTGCTTGGAGGATAACAGGAACAAAACATCCATTGGGATGGGTCAAACGCAACCAACGCTGGTCTCATGCGGCCCATCTTCCATCCCACAACCAAGATAGGCAACCGCCGGATGCCACGTGGCAAAGTGACTTTATCTCTCGCCTCGTGGGGCCCTCTCAGTAATACGTTGGAAACGCATCATAAAATATTTAAAACGCATTTTCACAGTTCTCTAGTAGTTTTTTGAACCACTTAAATTCCTTTTTCCCGCCATTTTCAGAGACCGCGCAAGCCGTAGAAATTAACAGTTGAGGGAAGTTGGGCGGAAAAATTGAGATATCTTGGGTGGGGAGTGGTCGACTTTCCCTCCTGTTGGCTACATTTCGGCGGCGGCCAGTATTGCAGGCAGGTTTTTCCTTCCCGGAGTCGGCGCTATTGCGCTTTATAACGTCATCACCCGAGTCCTCTTAGACTCGCATTTTAAGTTGTTGGCCAATAATTTTTGACTGGTTGCTGGTAATTTCGGTTTTCTCTGGCGTTGCGTCAGCAACTTTAAGATTTCACTGATTTAAAAATTAATTAATTAATTTACAGATTCAGTTTCCCCATTACGTTTCCCGCTAAAATGAAAACCCTAATTTCTTTGGCGTCGGAAGCTCAGCGGCCGCGCATGTCCGAAACGGTGATGTCGTTGAAGGTGCGGGTGAGTCCCCTGCTCGACGTCGAGGACCCCTCGGCGCGCTCTCGCGCCGCTACGAACTCCGGCTTCTTGGGGTGCGGCAGCCCCCCGCTGTCGCCGCCGAGCATGAGAACCACCGCCGCCATCTCCGGCCGGTCCTCCGGGCGGTCCTGCACGCAGAGTAGGCCGATCTGTATGCACTTGAGAACCTCTACCATGGGGATGGGGTACCCCAGAGAGGAGTCCACCAGCTCCAGCCCTTTACCTTCCTTCCAAAGATCCCATGCCTGCGCAGGACACCCATGATGAGATTAAAACATGTCGTTAAGCTCCTCCATGGCTGGTCGGTAGTTTCGCTCTATACTTACGTTGCCCAGGAGATTGAGCTTGCGAACGGGGTGCAAGATTCCCCTGTTTCTCCTGCCGCTGATGATCTCCAGCACGAGGACCCCGAAGCTGAAGACGTCAGACTTCACTGAGAAGCTCCCGTCCATGGCGTACTCCGGCGACATGTACCCGCTGTAACAAGGAGATCAGCTGCTGCTGGATATGGTTGACCATTGAAGATCGAAACGGAGAGCGAAGGAAAAGGAAGCAGAGAGAGAGAGAGAGAGAGAGAGAGAGACCTCACTAATAGTGGGATATTGATAGACAGATAGAGAGAGAGACAGGGCGAGGGAGACTAGATGGCTACTGGGAGATAACCATGAGAGAGACAGACAGATAGAGACAGATAGACCGAGGCCGATTGAAAGAGAAAGAGATAGAGGAAGAAGACTAACTAGGTGCCGACCACCCTTCGAGTGATGCCCTCGGTCTCGTCGCCGGCGAAGATCCGGGCCATGCCGAAGTCAGAGATCTTGGGGTTCATGTCATCATCGAGGAGGACGTTGCCGGCCTTGAGATCCCGGTGGATAATCCTGAAGCGCGAGTCCTGGTGAAGGTAGAGTAGACCCCGCGCAACCCCCGTAATTATCCGCCACCGCGTTGCCCAGTCCAGAAGTACCCCCTTTGTGTTGCCTGCCCCAATTTAGGTCTCCCATCAGAGAAACAGCGAGAGGACGAGAGAGCGAGAGAGCGGGAGACAGAGAGAGGGTAGTAGATACCTTGGCTGAAAGAAAAGAAGAGAGATACTGACCAGAGAGAGAGAGAGAGAGAAGAAGGTGATAGAGTGATATGGAGATAGACAGCGAGACAGAGGATAAATATATACAGAGAAGGGGAGAGAGTGAGAGAGGGAAGGAGGGAGAGGTGAATGGATAGATACATGAGCAAACAAGAGATAAAGATGTACGTAGGAGGAAAGGGGGGGCACGGAGAGGGAGAGCGAAGGAAGTAAAGGGAGAGAGACTCACCGAAAAGGAAGGAGTCTAGGCCTCTGTTGGGCATGTACTCGTAGATGAGCAACCTCTCCTCGCCGTCTATGCAGCACCCGAGGAGGCGGACGAGGTTTCGGTGCTGGAGCTTCGCTATCAGCCTCACCTCGTTCATAAACTGTTCAACGCCCTGCGAGGAGCTCTTCGCCAGTCTCTTCACCGCCACCTCCTGCTTCCCTTCCAACCTTCCCTGCAGCTCCAGAATTCACAAATTAGAAGACCGAATCTTCAAGTTCAACGAGGGATTATGCAGTCGAAGAGGCAAGTTTGTTGACCTTGTAAACGGGCCCAAAGCCGCCCTCGCCGAGCAGATTGTCCGTAGAAAAGTGGTTGGTGGCCGCGACGATGGCGGCGAGATCGAACAGGGGGAGATCCAGCTCCCTCGACTTGGCCATCTCCTCGTTCTGCCTCTTCACTATAGGGCAGCTTCCGAGCACCACTGTAAAATGCAACGGGACTGTGACTATTTAGCTATGTCCAGAGGGAGATAGGGAGGGAGACGGAGAGGGAGAGAGAGATAGAGAGAGAGAGAGAGAGAGAGAGAGAGAGAGAGATGCGCACACTAATGCCAAAGAGAGACACAGGAAGATGGAGAATGAAAGGCGCAAAGAGGGGGGGAGAGACGGAGAGGGATCTGAGAAAACGATTCTCATACCTGTATTATTACACTTCCTTCGCCGCCAGACAAACCCGGCGACGAACCCAAGCAGAAGTATTCCCACCAGGACCGCCACCGCCGCTGACACCGCCGTCACCACCCGTCTTCTGCTCGCCTCACCCGGCGACAAACCTGCACAGAGAATCAAAGCTCTATCCGAATTAATTAAATAAACAGCGGGCGTGGACTTCCGTTTAGCCCCGATGATGACCGTAGGAAACTCATCGAAATAAATGCAGGTGGTTGTTGATAAGTCCCCATCCCCATCAGACCTATTTTCTTGGTTTTACGAGTAGTCAGAATCCCCGGCTCTGAAAACCCTAGAAGACGAGTTCCACTCAAGCTGAAGGCAGTTTTCTCCGGTCGTACCTATATCGGCACGCGCGAGACGCACAAACAGGTCTTGCCCGCCATTGTCGTAGACCCGGAGGTCCGTCAACGCACCACTCCACAGCATGCAACCGCTCCTGCCGCCGTCAAGGATCTCCTTAATGGCGTAGGCCGTGCAGGAGCAATTCCTCAGGCACCCCTCCCTGCACTCCTCCCTCCCCATCTCGTTCACCACCACCATTGTGGTGTCAGGAAGCTTCGCGTTAGCCACCAAGACGAACCCGTCGGTGCCATTTTGGCAGTCCACCGCCGTCCTCCGCCTGCAACCGTCCTTCCAGTCCATCAGATTCCAGTTCTCCGGTGATTTTGGATCAAAACCTTGGAGACAATTACACAGCGGAGACTCGTTGGCGTCGCAGATGCCGAAGATGCCGCAGAAGCGAAAGCCTTCGCAGCGGTCAGTGGGCCCCGACCAGAAGACGCTCCACTCGCCCTCGCCCTCGCCCTCGCTCTCTATCCAAACCAGCCGTTGTATCAGACCTTTGGACTGCACCACTAACCTTGAGAGGACGGACTTATTCCGGTTGCTGAATTGGTAGTACGCTTCATCGGCGTTTGAGACGAATAAGAGCTTGAACATGCTGTAACTCCTCATATCTGGGACGCCGCTGAATCTTTCTCCAACCCACGGCCCCGACCTCCACACCCGCTTGGTGCCCTCTAGTAAGAAGATCTGTGGATCCCCATCAGGGTCCAAGAAGAAGGTGTAGTCCCCCGCGCCAGGTTCGTCATCGGACTTCCATGAAGTTAAGTTTTTTGTCAACCCGGTCCGGCGATCGACCCACAACTTCATCCCGGGAAGGAGGGTGTTCGTGGGGTGGTCAAAGCTCTGCCAGGCGTACTCACCTCCGCCGGCGCCAGCCACGACGAAGTTGGCGTCGTCCAGAAGCTTGGCTACTGGCCCGGCAGCTCTCGTCGAAGGCGTCGACCAGTAGACCACCCCCTTTGAGTCGAAGAGGGAGAGGCTGCCGTTGATGGAGATGGATAGGATGCCCGTTCTGTTCGGCAGGGGACTGTCACGGTTGGCCACCCAGACCACCGTCTGGACGGAGATCTGGTTGAACCAGATACCCAGATACCTGAAATTCGACTTCCCCGGCGTGAAGAATCCCAGCTTGAAGCTTCCATCGGAGGATACTAATGAACTGCCGTCTTCCAAGCGATCGCCGGGAACGAAGGTGTCGCCGGCGGCGGAGAGGGCGATGAGGGTGGGGATGAGGGCGGCGAAGACCAAAGACTCCCGTCTGCGTTGCCTTCCCACCATGGTTCTTCCCGTTCGGGAGGAAGGGCTGTGGGTCCTTCCACTTCCCCTCCCCCTCAGACCGCTTGGAGGATAAGAAGAGAGGTCTCATCAGGCCCATCTTACACGGCGATCGCGGTAGCCACAATTGCCGGGTGCGACGTGGCAACTGATTTTCTCCGCCTACCAACCCTAATGGGGCCCCTATCGGTATTCCAATTTCTAAAGAACACGGGTTGAATATGTACAACGTTGTCTGGGTCGTCATTGTTGGGGCTTAATCGACGAAGACCAGACTCGAGACCGACGAGTCAGACATTTGCGTTCATATCTATACCTTGACCTCTCCTCTTATCTCTCCACTCAATTACGTAGCCGTTCATCTACTGTCCTCATGGTGTGGCACGTCATATGTGTTAGGTGTATGCTGGCATGGCCCCGACTTACCACAACACATGTAGAGTGCATGAGGATTAGACGATTCTGATCAAGTTCAGAAGAGCGTCTCATGAACCTCATAAGCTACTAGCATGAGTGATGACACAATTGAGTGGACGACTGAATAGTTGCATCAACTGACCAAAAGTGTCTCATAGCAGCCTCGGTTTGTTATAGGGTGTAATGGATGAGATGCGAATGATTTGAGTGAAATCATGAGATATAAGCGAAGGTACCTAATCTGATTCCTCGTATCCGACATGAACAGAGGGAAGAAATGGAATCACGTAATCTAACTCTAACTGTAATCTAACCGTAACTTCCGACTGAATTCTAACCTAAGATGAACCGGAATTCCAATCACCCTGAGACTAACCTGGTATCACTGCTCCTTCCCTATTTCCACAGGAAGAGGCGTTCACTTAAAGCAGCAGGAGAGACCTCGTTCAGGCAAGATGAACTTCAAATCTTGTCACGACACACCTACACTCGTGCAATGCGGAGCTCTAGAAAGCATCTCCTTTCTGGGTTGATTCGAGAATCACAGTGTTTCATACAATGAAGACTGTTCGTAACATTCTTTTCCCTCAAATGTATAGGGTGATGCCCCACCTTCTCCCCTCTCACTTGTGCGAGAGAAACCGCTAGAAGTTCCAGTGACTTCGCGCCTTCAGCAAGGATACCTGCTGATAGATTGGTGGATTTTTCCTCGCCTGTATCCCGCCAATGGATGGGTGGTCTCCCCATCCAATTGCCCCAAACCGTTGGATTGGTGAGTCCTTTTAAAGTGCTTTCTTTTCTTAGCAGTCGGATGTCTCTCCCGCCACAGGAGCAGCCTCCTAACTGTTGCAAGCAACGGTCAGATGGCTGCATCCCAGCCGTTGATGAGATGCACTTGACTTGTTTCATAAATCACTAAAAAAAATCCTGGAGGGTAATTAAATAAATCCCAAAAATATACTCAATGCCTATGATGATCCTGTTTAATATGGCATCAAATTATGTGAGAATAATAATCCAACAAAATTACAAAAAAAATGTCTGAAATGTTAGTGTACCTCAAGACATGTTACAATCATGCATCTGTGGTGATTAGCTGCTGAACAAAGTTCGAAATACTAAATTTTAATTTATTAATGTATGTTTTTTAACTCATTATTCATGTGTTATCACTTAGGGAGAGAGAAAAAGAGAGAGAAATTAAGGGCATGTGAAACCCTTTCTCCCCGACTGTTGGAAATAGGATTCTGGCTTCTCCTCCTCTCCCCATCTGGTGGTTGATATCAATGCTTCATTAACTCAATACATTGATGTACCTTGTTCCTCTATTAATATTGAATATTATTCCTTCTCTTTTGTTTAGTGGTCATGAGGTGTCCTTATCCTCTTTAGACCACATTAATCTTGTATTGGCTTATTAGCATACTATACCTTTTTGTATCATCTATCATCTGGTGGATATTATGTCATCTGCACCCTTACTTCTATTGTTGTATCAGATCATTCTCAACCCCATTAAGCCCTAAATATTGTCGCATCCTCCAACAAATTGGCATTAGAGCATTGTTAGGCTTCTGACCAATGTTAGGCTTTTAGATTCAGCATTTAAAGAAGCACAAGATGTCTACTAAATTTGATATTGAGAAGTTCAATCAAAGCATCAGTTTCAGAATGTGACATGTCAAGATGAAAACTCTCTTGACCCACTAAGGGCTGCATAAGGCATTACTTGGGAAACAGAAAATGTCAAGAACTAAGTTAATGAAGGCAAAATAGGACTTAGATGAGAAATCCTTGGCTGTGATTCAACTTAGCTTGTCCAATGATGGGAAAAGCAACGAGAAGATGAAGACAGAGAGGTAGGGCGGTGGTGATCCTCATAGCGATGGTAACATAACGATCATACACTTTCTTTGGAAGTGTGATTATACCCGTTGCAAGTGGAAAAAATAAAATATTTAAAATATACTTTTACTGTTCTTTCGTAGCTTCTGGAACCAGTTAAATTATTTTTCCCCGCCATTCTCCCAAACGTTGCAAGCCGTCGAAATTAACCGTTGAGCGAGGTTGCCCGTTGGTCGTGGGACCCAGTTGACTACAATTCGGCAAAGGCCAATACTACGGCGCAGGTTTTGCCTTCGCGGACTCTGGTGCTACTGTGCTTTATGACGTCATCACCCGAGTCCGCTAAGAATTACATTTAAAATAAGTAGTTGGTCAATAATTTTTCACTAGTTGCGTGTAACATACGTACTGTTGGGCGTAACGTCAGCAAATTAAGACTTCACTAATTTAAAAATTATTTAATTAATTTACAGATTCAGTTCCCATATTACGTTTCCCGCTAAAATGGAAACCCTATCGAAAAAAATTTTGGCGGCGGAAGCTCAGCGGCCGTCGATGTCCGAGATGGTGACGTCGTTGAAGGCCCGGGTGAGTCCCCTGCTCGACGTCGAGGACCCCTCGGCACGCTCTCTCGCCGCTACGAACTCCGGCTTCTTGGGGTGCGGCAGCGCAGCCCTATCGCCGCCGAGCATGAGGACCACCGACGCCATATCCGGCCGGTCCTCCGGCTGGTCCTGCGCGCAGAGGAGGCCGATCTGTGTGCACTTGAGAACCTCTACCATGGGGATGGGGTACCCCAGAGAGGAGTCCACCAGCTCCAGCCCTTTGCCTTCCTTCCAAAGATTCCATGCCTGCGAAGAACACCCGCCCATGGTGAGATTAAAACATATCGTTAAGCTCCTCCATGGCTGGTCGATAGATTAGCTCTATACTTACATAGCCCAGGAGATTGAGTTTGCGAACGGGGTGAAAGATTCCCCTGTTTCTCCTGCCACTAATGATCTCGAGCACAAGGACCCCGAAACTGAAGACGTCGGACTTTACTGAGAAGCTCCCGTCCATGGCGTACTCCGGCGACATGTACCCGCTGTAACAAGGAGATCAGCTGCTGCTGGATATCGTTGACCAATGAGATTGCTAGTGGGGGGTATGTAAGAGAGAGAGACAGACAGACAGACAGACAGACAGACAGACCGAGGGCGATTGAAAGAGAACGATAAGAGCAAGCAGACTAACTAGGTCCCGACCACCCTTCGAGTGATGCCCTCGGTCTCGTCGCCGGGGAAGATCCGGGCCATGCCGAAGTCGGAGATCTTGGGGTTCATGTCATCATCGAGAAGGACGTTGCCGGCCTTGAGATCCCGGTGGATTATCCTGAAGCGCGAGTCCTGGTGGAGGTACAGCAGACCCCGCGCAACCCCCATTATTATCCGCCACCGCGTCGCCCAGTCCAGAAGCGCCCCTTTGGTCTTGTCTGCCAAGATTTAGGACCCCCATCAGAGAAAGAGAGAGAAAGAAAGAACGAACGAGTGAGAGAGAGAGAGAGAGAGAGAGAGAGGATAGTAGACACCTTGGCAGAAAGAAAAGGAGAGAGATGCTGACCCAGACCAGAGGGAGAGGGAGAGAGGCGGAGATAGAGAGATATGGAGATAGAGAGACAGAGGATAAATATATACAGAGAAGGGGAGAGAGTGGGAGAGGGAAGGCGGGAGGGGTAAATTGATAGATGGATGCCAAGACAAGAGAAAAATATACATAGAGGAAAGAAAGGGGAGAACAGAGAGAATAAGGAAGTACAGGGAGAGAGCCTAACCGAAAAGGAAGGAGTCTAGGCCTCTATTGGGCATGTACTCGTAGACGAGAATCCTCTCCTCGCCCTCGATGCAGCACCCGAGGAGGCGGACGAGGTTTCGGTGCTGGAGCTTCGCTATCAGCCTCACCTCGTTCATAAACTGTTCAACCCCCTGCGAGGAGCTCTTCGCCAGTCTCTTAACCGCTACCTCCTGCTTCCCTTCCAGCCTTCCCTGCCGCTCCAGAATTCAAAAATTAGAAGACCGAATCTTCAAGTACAACGAGGGACTACTCAGTCAAAGAGGCGAGTTAGTTGACCTTGTAAACAGGCCCGAAGCCGCCTTCGCCGAGCAGATTGTTCGTGGAAAAGTTATTAGTCGCCGCGGCTATGGCGGTGACGTCGAACATGGGGAGATCCAGCTCCACCGACTTGGCCATCTCCTCGTTCCAGATCTGACTCTTCACTATAGGGCAGTTTCCGAGCACCACTGAAAAATGGTACGAGACTGAAAGAGTTATCCATACCGAGGGAGAGTGGGGAGGGAGAGAGAGAGAGAGAGAGAGAGAGAGAGAGAAAGAGGAAAGGAGGGAGAGATAGAAAGAAAGAGAGACAGGAAGATGGAGAACGAAACGTGCAAAGAGAGAGAGGGAGAGACGGCGAGACGGAGAGGATTCTGAGAAACGGGTTCTCGTACCTGTATTATTACTCTCCCTCCGCCGCCGGACAAATCCGACCACCAGCCCAAGCAGAAGTATCCCCACCAGGACCGCCGCCGTCGCCGACACTGCCGCCACTACCCGTCTTCTGTTCGCCTTACCCGGCGGCAAACCTGCACAGAGAGACAAAGCTCTACCATAATTAATTAAATAAACAGCGCGAGTGGACCTCCGTTTATCCCCGCTGATGACGGTCGGATAGTCATTGAAACAATGGCTGGAGGTTGTTGGCGAGTCCCGATCCCCATCAGACCTATTTTCTCGATTTTACAAGTGGTCAGAACCGCCGGCTCTGAAAACCCTGGAAGATGAGTTCCACCCAAGCTGAAGGTACTTTTCTCCGGTCGTACCTATATCGGCACGTGCGAGACGGACAAACAGGTCCTGCCCGCCATCGTCGTAGACCCGGAGGTCCGCCAAAACGCCACTCCACAGTATGCAGCTGCTCCTGCCGCCGTTCATCATCTCCTTCATGGCGTAGGCCGTGCAGGAGCAATTCCTCAGGCACGCCTCCCTGCACTCCTCCGTCGCCATCTCGTTCACCATCACCCCCGAGGTGTCGGGAAGCTTCGCGTTAGCCAACAAGAGGAATCCGTCGGTGCCATTTTGGCAGTCCAACGCCGTCCTCCGCCTGCAACCGTCCTTCCCGTCTCTGAGACTCCAGTTCTCCGGGGACTTGGGTTCAAAACCTTGGAGACATCTACACATCGGAGACTCGTTGGCGTCGCAGACGCCAAAGATCCCGCAGTAGCCAAAGGCATCGCAGCGGTCCCTGGGACCGGACCAGAAGACGTTCCACTCGCCCACGCCCTGTATCCAGACCAGCCGTTCTATCAGACCTTTGGGCTGCACCGCCAGCCTTGACAGGACGGACTTATTCCGGGTGCTGAATTGGTAGTAGGCTACGTCGGCGTTTGAGACGAAGGAGAAGTTGAATATGCCATAGCTCCTCATTTCGGGGATCCCGCTGAATCTTCCTCCTACCCACGGCCCCGACCTCCACACCTGCTTGGAGCCCTGGACTAAGATGATCTGCGGATCCCCGCGAGAGTCCAAAAAGGATGTGTAGTCCCCAGTGCCAAGGTCGTCGTCGGACTTCCATGAAGTTAAGTTTTTTGTCAACCCGGTCCGGCGGTCGACCCACAACTTCATCCCGGGAAGGAGGGTGTCTGTGGGGTGGTCAAAGCTCTGCCAGGCGTACTCACCTTCACCGGCCCCGGCCACGACGAAGTTGGCGTCGTCCAGAAGCTTGGCTACTGGCCCGGCAACTCTCGTCGGAGGCGTCGACCAGTAGGCCACCCCCTTTGTGTCGGAGAGGGAGAGGCTGCCGTTGATGGAGATGGATAGGATGCCCGTTCTGTTCGGCAGGGGACTGTCACGGTTGGCCACCCAGACCACCGTCTGGACGGAGATCTGGTTGTACCAGATGCCCAGATACCTGAAATTCGACTTCCCCGGCGTGAAGAATCCCAGCTTGAAGCTTCCATCGGAGGATACTAATGAACCGCCGTCTTCCAAGCGGTCGCCGGGAACGAAGGTGTCGCCGGCGGCGGAGAGGGCGATGAGGGTGGGGATGAGGGCGGCGAAGACCAAAGACTCCCGTCTGCGTTGCCTTCCCACCATGTTGCTCCCCGTTCGGGAGGAAGGGCTGTCAAGTCTCTGACCTCTTGGAGGATAAGAAGAGAAAGGTCTCATCAGACCCATCTTACACCGCGACAAGGGTAGGCGTGTGCCACGTGGCACATTGACTTTCTCCGCCTATCCACCCTCGTCGCCCCCATCGGTATCGCAATTTCTAAAGAACACGGGTTTAGTATTATGTGCAACTTTGTCTAGGTCGTCATCATTAGGGCCCGATCGATGTAGACCAGACTTCGAGACCCACGAGTCAGACATTTGTGTCCACGTCTGTACCTTGTCCTTTCCTCTTATCTCCCAACTCTGTTACGTAACCGTTCATCTACTATTCTCTGGTATGTCCGTATGTGCTTCTATTGCCGGGTGTCACACCCCTCACATAGAGAAACAAGCTTTAGAGAGCAGCATGGTGTGGCACGTCATACGCGTACGGGTAGAGCGCATGAGGATTAGACGACTCTGATCAAGTTCAGGGGAGCGTCTCATGAACCTCATGGGCTGCTAGCATGAGTGACGACACAACGGGCGGAGCCCACGAGCCACCTGTGTGTGATGGCTGAACAGTTACGCTCACTGACCAACACTGTCTCATAGCAACATCGGGTTGTCGTAGGGGTAGTTATTGTTGCTCCATGATGTAATAGCAACCCAAAGTGGGAATTGAGAAGAGAGAAGTGAGAATTGTAATGAAACTAATTAGAGGTCCTAAAGTTTGAGAGGTTTTTCCCGCGTTTTATTATTCTCATAGAGTGAGTAATAGCAAATCCCTTGACTTTTGGGATGTTTCCACATACTGTCAGGGCATTCAGCGTTGGTTGAACATATTGGTCCAGGCCAATGTAAGGCAGCAAAAATGTGTCGGCCTTGTCAGATTTTTGCAAAAATTAGATGTCAAACCTGGTTAATGATAGTAAACTAGAATTACACACAAGAGCGAAGGATCAGTGGATTGGAGCAGATATGTTGTCCACCTTCTACAAAGGCTGCAGAGACCCATTTCTTGGTCATAAACATGTATGCCCACTTCCTTGCAGGCAAGATGATTTTAGGATTACAGTGTGGCTGTTTTTAAATAGGGCAAAAAATAGCTGGGGCGCTCCTAAAAAATGAATCAATTTAAGAAATAAATTTAAAACGTCTTAAAAATTAGATAGTTATTAAAAACTAAGGCCCTAACGTATTATTCACATGCTTTATTAGGGCCTAGTTTGATTTTGAACATTTTTCAATATTCTCATCTTTGTGGTCCACATACTAAAAAAAACTTCACATTTTCGAAATGGCTGGCCCATCTGTTTTATGCAGTTAAAATTGCAAGACTAGACTTTACCTTTCATACATTTAACAACTTTGGTTTTTTGCATATTGTTTCTACAGTAGAACTCATGGCTATGAGCAAAGTAGCATTGGACAGAAGAGTCCCAACACACTTTTGCTATACTGCAGCAGGTAGTCACAAATAAATTGGTCTCACAATTACTTGATTGCACCAAATAATCTGAGATACACACTAATACTTCTAGTTGTTGACTTCCAAGAACCTCACAATATTTTGATGATGCCATTTAATTTGGTAATATATACATGTTAACTTTATATTGCATTAAATTTGTGAATTATCATAATTTAAATTAACTGAAATTCGTTCAAGGGACCACTAAATGCTTATACTTAATTTGAAGAAAATAGCTCTATGTTGAAATTGGCGTCAGACATGGACATGTGAGAACTCATTGAATGATAAATGGCAAAATAACATAAGAAAAAAAATGCCACATCAAAATTCAATCATTAAAATTTGTTATGATTTTTACAAGTATCTAATATATTTAAGGGCAAAATGTTTCACATTTATAATCTATATAACTAAAATGATCTTCAGCTGTGAGAAAGAGTGACTTATATGACACATTGAGAAAGTTTATTTGAAGAGCAACACAATATAGCAAGCTTCATCTCAACATTCAAATGTTTCACATTTACTATGAATTTTACAAAGTTAATGGTTGTATTTTCTCTGTATTTTCGAGCACACACATTGCTTGATAAATGTTGCTCAACGAGCCACTAAGATGACCAATGGGCCCCAATAAGCGTTGCATTAAAGAGGGCTTTTCGCCAAAAATCTAATGGTCAGCCACTTTGAGAATAAGGAAAAGAGAACAGAAGGAAGCAAAAAATGAAAGGGGATTTTCTGAAGAGCATTTCTCACACCCCCAAAATGATATTAACTCTTTGGGGTCAAGTTAGATCTGCGTCCTAAGCACCTAGAGATTAAGATGGTCATTTGAGTTCAGCCCTCACTAACTCACTCTAGTATTTTGAGGCCTCCATGATCACAAATAAATGGTTTTGAATCTAGAGAAGGTTCAGGCTATGTTGATCAGAATATTTACCATTCATAATACTATTAAGGTTGGTTGATGGCTTATTCTTCACCACTTAGGCTTACTGAGGCCAAAACACTCAATATTGGATCATTTCAACCCATAGACTCACTGAGGACTATATGGCTGGTGGTCATGCATTGATGATTTTATAGTAGGTGTATCACCTTTCAATTAGTGGTTAGGGAGGCAGAAATCGCCTTCAAAATAGTTATTTATGTTGTTGATAACTCCTCAAGGCCAGTTTCATGTTCTTTGCAATTGAGGATGTCAACCATCATACTGGCCTCCCCCAGCTCATACCTAAGGTAAAGTTGTACAACTTCAAGTCTTGTCATCATACATTCTTTGATGAATTTTCCTGTGAGTTCAAAGTATACATGTCACATATATGTAGGCTGCATCAATGCCTATTATGAGAATCACATGACACACCTAACATTGAATACCCCAAATATGAGTGTATACATGTCCTACTATCTAGCATCTAATACTAGCCCAACATGGATCAAGATGTGGAGGCTTATTGATAATATATCATTTTTATGTGATAAATAGCACATAATTAGAGTATTTGGTGCATTAGTTCATTTTAAAGGATATACATTTAATTAAAAATCAAGTAAAGCATACTTTTAGATTACTTGGAGAAAGTACAAACTTATTGTATGATTTTTACAAGCATGTATAGCATGTCTATATTTTGAATATTCTTTCATTATATGTTAGCATGCTTTACTTAAAAATTTACCCTTAAATCTTCAGTATTATGAAAAAAATCGAAATTTGATAACTCGTCAATCCTTCCATCAAATTTCATTAACATTTTTATAATACTAGACTAAAAAGGTAATACCAACTTGGTTTTGATACCGAATGTTGTGAAATGCAAGCCAACACGGGTATAAAGAGACGCGGACACAAATGTACAGAGCCCATTTCATGCTGTCCTCCCTGGTTCGGCTGATACTCATAGCCCATGAAAGCCTTGACTCTTCTACTAAGCACCCAATTCCTAACTGGCCAGACTTTTTGCTCCTAGATTTAATGCGAAAATAAAAAATCATGACTTCTGCCCGCAGTATGATCTGGAGGTCATCTTCATGAAGAACTTTCATGAAGAGCGACATCATGTAAATTTCAGGGCGGAGGAGCGGTGGTTGCCATGAAAGCTGAGATATGTCCAAACCAGAGGGGGCAGTCGGGGGAGAAAATGGGGGATTGCCTATAACCCATTCGGGAAATTTGAGTTATTTGATTCCTTGAAACTGTTTTTTGTTCGATAAATAGTTATTGAGGCTCAGACTGAGATTGAAGGCTGGAGAGAGAGAGAGATAGAGAGAGATAGAGAGAGAGGGGTGATCCACAAGAGATAGGGCACATGAGCGCCATCCGGCCCCTCTTCGCATGACATGCAGAGACGGTGATGGTGGTGCAGCGGCACGGCAGCGGTGATGGTGTCTGCGAACTCCTCTGCTATGTGACAGGTAGAGATGGAGCTGAGCACGGCAGTAGTACGATGACAGCGTTCATGGCAACAGCACGTCAGTGGCATGGAGCTTTTCTTTCCCCGTTTTTCAATTATAGCTGGAGTGATAGATAGAGCAGGGACGAGATTGTCATAGATTAGGACTTAAATTTTTTATATCTATTTACAGTTTTTTCATTGTTTAATTTAGTATGCCTCGTCCTCTTTAGATCTTTAAATTACAGAAGGATTTAAACAGGATTATATTTCAGTACTTTATCATTTTCTTTATAGCTTTGATGTATCTTTCTGTTTTGTTCCATGTTGAGGGGCACAATAGATAATGGAAGTTATTTACTGAATTTGGTATGATTTTGCATTTTATTATTTTAATTGATTTCATTGGGCACGTGGTACTCTGCTAATCCTGAAGTGACATAAGGATCAACAAAGAAGAGTTGTATCAACCGTTTTTCAATTTTCATAGCACTTTCTATTAGCTTCTGCATTGTAAAAGCAAATTTCTACAAATAACATAATTTGATAGTAGAATTTGACATTTATCCCCGAGGATTGACCTGAACTCACATATCTAGATTCTAAGTCGAGTATAGATATTACATTTGACATGTTTTAATTCAATGACTAAAATATAATCAACTATATGCACCAGAACCTCATATGAGCCATTAAAGTAAACCACAAACTCATAGTGACACTTGGTTTATTTGAAGTTTTTGTATGTCTTTGGGTTGAGGGATAAAAGATGTGATCACAATGTCAAATTCCAATTTACATTAATGAAGATTCTCATCTTTGTTCATATGCCATGTGGGACTCCTCAACACACCCTTGGCATGTCTATGTGGACATGTGTATTTTGAATATTAATATAAAGTCATAAACTTAATAATATGAGACGTAAATTTAACTAGAGATTGATATCTTGGTTAGATTAAAGAGTATATACTATAAATACATATATTGAAAGAAATTTCAGAAAAAATAAGGTATAGAAGGATTAAATTGATGATCAGTATAAAATTCTCATAAGAGATAATTGTTACATTGTGTAAGTATAAAAGCAATACAAATTATATATGAGGTAAATTTACTATAATCCTATCTACAAGCCTTAATATTTGAATTTCTATATGAAATGGCTTCACGAATAGATGGCACGAGTAGCCAATAGAAAGGTATTTAAATGAGTAGTCAAATGAAATGCATTTTGAAAAAAATTGTCAAGCTCTTGATTTTTTATTATTTTTACAAGATTATTGTTTTAACATGTTTGCATAATGACAAAATAGTTTAGAAATTTGACCTATCTGACTAAAATAGTTTTTATGTAAGAACATATAATATAGATATGGGCATGTGATACCCAATGGAAAACTGATCAAAATAGGATTTCGGAGATGAAAACTATGCATTTAAATTCAAAGCATATAGAGGCTCATTATTTTTTCAATCATTACAATCATTATTCTTTATTCATAGCCTATTAAGACCTACTTAAAACTTGACCATATGACAAAATAAATACCAACATGGGACAATTACATCTCATAATGAAGACATTTTTTCTAAATTAGGGTATAGAGAAAACATATTAGATGGTGACAATTGCTTCAAACAAGATTTCTCTTTTTTTTCACCTCCTCTTGTGTATCTAAGATTGAAGGACATAATCATATTGATTTAAGGGAGCTCAACTTGCTATTTGGAGTTTCAAGTACTTTCTTTCTTGTCCCAATGTTTCTCAAATCCTTCATCAACCTCTTCATAAGACATTTAAAGGCTTTGATAACTTTATTCTAGATAATCTTCTGCTTGTGTTTTATTCAGTGGTATGTTGACTGGTTGAGACACCTGTGTGTTGTAAAGAGGCAAAAGTGAAGGGGAAATCACAATTATAATATTTTTTCTAGGTAGAATTCCTTCCAATGATTGAATGAGCAACAAAACTTAACAAGTCTATTTAACTCAATTCACTGCTAAGTCAAAGGAATTTTACTAAATCATTATAAAATTTGTTGTGCATAATTTCCTCTTGATTTTTTAAATTATATATTAATATAGAAATATAATTGAGGTATGTATAAAAATTGCTATATTTATCAAATAAATTCAGAAATAAATTCAGTCCATCTCTTGATTTATCTAGCCACATGGGGACCAACATTGTCCAATAGGTATATCAAAAAACTACCATCTCACTATTAGTCTTTGGTGAATATTATAGGAAAATTAGGCAACATCAAACGTGTAGATCTAATTCTCCAGCTTGGAGGAGACAAAGTGTGAACATAATCTTCTAACATACCATTTATCTACTCCATCTTGCCAACCATTTACAGATAGAAGGTCATTGAGAACTTCACTATATATCCATTTATGTGAAGAGGGATGCCCATAAGTAATTGATAAAGTATCATCTTGGTCGCTAATGATATATATGGTAATCTTCTCATCTTCATCAAGTTAATCACAAAGCGGCATGCCACCTTTGAGGCTGGACCATCAGTTCATTTTGACATAAATACAACATATTTGAAGAACCTATCGATGACTGCCACATTTTGTAGTTTGATGATAAAGTCCATAATGATGGATTCTCACAATGCAAAATAGGAAGCAATGACTACCTTGATGTGTTTTGTGTTATCTTGGAAACCAAGTAAGACTGGTATAAGTGATCATTCTTAGTCATTATATTAAGACGTCAAATTTAAAATCTATAAACTAAATTTTCTTTAAGGTAAATCAAGTAATCATGGTGAGTTTAAGTTGAATCCACAAAGAAGATACCAAATGATCATAATTTATTAGTTTTATAAATAAAATAAATCTAAATAAAAGAATAAAAATAAAACTATGAATAATGAAAGAAACAATAGAGAAGGAAAGTAAACTAGATACTATGTGCTAAATTAGCTTTGACCCATTTATCCCTTCCATTCGTTTAGTTGATTTATTTAATGAGTAGCAAACTAATAATAAAATAATTAACCTAATTTATGGATAATACATACAGTAAGAGAGGTGAGAGAGTGTGTGTCACGCAAGAGGGGAGAGAGAGAGTGTCAAGAGGGAATTGAAAATAGAGAGAAAATGTTATCCGCTGGTGGGCTCCCCTAATGGCAAAGAAACGAATAATACATTTATGGGATTTTGATAAAATTAAATGTGGAAACTAGAAGACTAAGGGTCAGAAATAGGTTCAGAATCGATTTTATAAAGGAAATCATTCAAAAAACAAAACTAAAATGGATTAAAAATTGAGCATCTCACTTTGACACTAGGGATGAGGTGGATGAAGGAATTTTAAATCTGAAACAAATGAATTAATTTTTGAAGAATCTATTTTTAAATGAAGGTAATGTTAATACAAACTTAAAAACATCATGAAATTGGACATAAAATAGATTGAAATCAGGATTTCCTCCCTTTGACACAATACGGGTGGACAAATGAGTTCGAACAAAATCATTAGAAATTGGTTTTTTATTTGATTCATTGACCTTTAACAATCATGATTAAAAGAATCAAATTCAAAACAATGTAAATATGATTTTTTTTATCAAAAATAATGTGAGAAGTTGATGAAAGCCAAAATAACACCACCATTTGTCACCTAGTAGAAAGAGGAAGAAAAATAACTTTCTTGTTGTCCTAAAATGGAAGTTTTTGTACTCCCATTATATCTATATTCCATTACAGGTAGTGATGAATTTATTTGGTAATTTTTTTTTCATCTAAGTCAGAATTAGCTTCCATTTCTCTATCCATTTTGCTGTCCATTTTTTTGTCAATTTCTGGTCGTTTCTAGCTATTTTCAGAGCTTTTCACCCATTCCCACCCATTTCCCAAATCATTTGTATTTAATTTAATTAACCAATGAAATCGACCTTAATGAGCTTCCTTAACGGGCACATAATTCACTTAAAAAACAAGATGTATTTCGAAAATATTCTGAAAAATTATCATTTTTTTAAATATTTGTTTTTGTGAAAAAATGCTACTGCTTTATAAACCAAAGTCAACATTTCCATCAAATTTCATTCACATTTTTATAATACTTACTTAAAAAGGTAATACTAACTTGCCTTTGATACAGAATGTTGTGAAATATAACCAACATGGTATAAACACTAATCACATAAGTTTAATTACAAATACACCTCCAACATCAGCATGAAAATGTCAAAAAATATAAAAATATAAAAAAAGATGACAAGATTTAATTTAAATGAAAAAATATTAAAAAGTAGGGCACCAAGATTTATGCAGTTCAAAAAAATCCTCCTACATCCACACACAGAGATGGAAATATTTCTTTAACGAAGGAACCAATGAAACGATGCATGAAATACGCTTGGATCTCTTTTGTAGACTCTTGTAGTATGTCTACCACTTTATGCTGAAAAGAAAGACAACAAACGGAAGAAGTAGAACCCTCTATTTTGGCCCAACCTAGCCCATTGATCTCTTATCTTAGCTATCTCTCTCGACAGTTGTTTGCGACAATTTCCAACTCTTGAGATACCTCTCCCTTTTCTATAGAGGAAGAGCAACGGGAAGACCAAGAGAGAGAGAGAGAGAGAGAGAGAGAGAGAGAGAGAGAGAGAGAGGGCGCTGGTGACCCTCATATCGATGGTAACATTATGATTATACACCCCCTTTGGAAGTGCAATTAGTATCCCCGTTGGAAACACAAAATTAAATGTTTATAACATATCTTTGCGGTCCTCTGGTAGCTTCTTGAACCACTTCAATTAATTAATTAAGTACAGATTCAATCCCCACATTACGTTTCCCGCTAAAATGGAAACCCTTGTCAGCGGCCGTCGATGTCGGAGACGGTGACGTCGTTGAAAGTACGCATGAGTCCCTTGCTCGATGTCCTGGAGCCCTCAGCGTGCACCCTCGCCATAATGAACTCCGGCTGCTTGGGGTGAGGCAGCGCCGCGTTGTCGCCGCCGAGCATGAGAACCACCGCCGCCATCTCCGGCCGGTCCTGCGGGCAATCCTGCACGCAGAGGAGGCCGATCTGCGCGCACTTGAGAACCTCTGCCATGGGGATGGGGTACCCCAGAGAGGAGTCCACCAGCTCTAGCCCTTTGCCTTCCTTCCACAGACTCCATGCCTACGAAGAACACCCGCCCATGGTGAGATTAAAACATATTGTTAAGGTCCTCCACGGCTGGTCGATAGATTAGCTATATACTTACATAGCCCAGGAGATTGAGTTTGCGAGCGGGGTGCAAGATTCCCCTGTTTCTCCTGCCACTAATGATCTCGAGCACAAGGACCCCGAAGCTGAAGACGTCGGACTTCACTGAGAAGCTCCCGTCCATGGCGTACTCCGGCGACATGTACCCGCTGTAGCAAGGACATCAGCGGCTGGTGGATATGGTTGACCATTGAAGATCAAAACGCAAAGCGCAGGGAAGGAGAGGGAGAAAGAGAGAGAGAGACAGAGAGAGAAAGAGAGAGAGAGTACTAATAGTACGAGATCTATAGAGAGCGAGAGAGAGAGAGAGACTGTACTAATAGTATGAGATCTGTCGAACGAGAGAGGCTCAGGGGAGGGAGATTGCCAGTGAGAGATAAGCAGGAGAGACAGACAGACAGACAGACAGAGATACTCCACTGGAAGTGGGAGATAGAAAGAAAGAGAGAGGAAGAAGACTAACTAGGTGCCGACCACCCTTCGAGTGATGCCCTCGGTCTCGTCGCCGACGAAGATCCTGGCCATGCCGAAGTCAGAGATCTTGGGGTTCATATAGTCGTCAAGGAGAACATTGCCGGCCTTGAGATCCCGGTGGATGATCCTGAAGCGCGAGTCCTGGTGGAGGTAGAGTAGCCCCCGCGCAACCCCCGTTATTATCCGCCAACGCGTCGCCCAATCCAGTAGCGCGGCCTTGGTCTTGTCTACCACGATTTGAAACTCCCATTAGAGATAGAGATAGAGAGAGAGAGAGAGAGATGGGGTAGTAGATGCCTTGGCAGAAAGAAAAGGAAAAGGATGCTGACCCAGAAGATAGAGAGAAAGGGAGAAGGTGGTCAAGAGATCTGGAGATGGATAGTGAGACTGAGGATAAAGATTTACAGAGAAGGGAAGAGAGAGGAAGAAAGGACGGAGAGGTAAATAGATAGATAGACGATAAGAAAATAGATAAAGATATACAGAGAGGGAGGAGAGGGGAAACAGAGAGAATAAGGAAGGAAGTAGAGGGAGAGAGCCTAACCGAAAAGGAAGGAGTCTAGGCCTCTATTGGGCATGTACTCGTAGACGAGAATCCTCTCCTCGCCCTCGATGCAGCATCCGAGGAGCCGGACGAGATTCCGATGCTGAAGCTTCGCTATCAGCCACACCTCATTCATGAATTGTTCTACTCCCTGCAAGGAGCTTTTCCCCAGTCTCTTCACCGCCACCTCCTGCTTCCCTTCCAGCCACCCCTGCCGCCCCAGAATTCAAAACGTAGAAGACCGAATCTTCAAGTTCAACGACAGATTAATCGATCGAAGAGGCGAGTTAGTTGACCTTGTAAACGGGCCCGAAGCCGCCCTCGCCGAGAAGATTGTCGGTGGAAAATTGGTCGGTGGTGGCTGCGATGGTGGCGAAATCGAACAAGGGGAGATCCAGTTCCCTCGACCGAGCCAGCTCCTCGTTACAGGTCTGAATCTTCACTACGGGGCAGTCTCCGAGCACCACTGTAAAATGGTAGGGGACTGTGATTATTCATCCAGGCCGAGAGAGAGGAAGGGAGGAAAAGAGAAAATATACACATATGTAGATAGGAATACAGAGAACGAAAGGCGCAAAGAGACAGAGGAAGAGAGATCGAGGGAGCTGAGAAATGGGTTCTCTAACCTGTATTACTACTCTTCCTCCGCCGCCGGACAAATCCGACCACCAGCCCAAGTAGAAGTATCCCCACCAGGACCGCCGCCGTCGTCGCCGACACTGCCGCCACTACCCGTCTTCTGTTCGCCTTACCCGGCGGCAAACCTGCACAGAGAGACAAAGCTCTACCATAATTAATTAAATAAACAGCGCGAGTGGACCTCCGTTTATCCCCGCTGATGACGGTCGGAAACTCATTGAAACAATGGCTGGAGGCTGTTGGCGAGTCCCCAACCCCATCAGACCTAGAAGACGAGTTCCACCCAATCTGAAGGTACTTTTCTCCGGTCGTACCTATATCGGCACGTGCGAGACGGACAAACAGGTCCTGCCCGCCATCGTCGTAGACCCGGAGGTCCGCCAAAACGCCACTCCACAGTATGCAGCTGCTCCTGCCGCCGTTCATCATCTCCTTCATGGCGTAGGCCGTGCAGGAGCAATTCCTCAGGCACGCCTCCCTGCACTCCTCCGTCGCCATCTCGTTCACCATCACCCCCGAGGTGTCGGGAAGCTTCGAGTTAGCCAACAAGAGGAATCCGTCGGTGCCATTTTGGCAGTCCACCGCCGTCCTCCGCCTGCAACCGTCCCTCCCGTCCCTCAGCTGCCAGCTTTCCGGCGACTTGGGTTCGAAACCTTGAAGGCAGCTGCACAGCGGAAACTTATTGGCGTCGCAGACGCCAAAGATCCCGCAGAAACCAAAGTTGTCGCAGCGGTCCCTGGGCCCGGACCAGTAGACATTCCAATTGCGCTTGGCCTCTTCCCAGACCAGCCGTTGTATCAGACCTTCGGGCTTCGCCACCATCCTTGACACGAGAGATTTATTCCGGGTGCTGAAATTGTAGTAGGCTTCGTCGGCGTTTGAGACGAAGGAGAAGTTGAACTCGACGTAGCTCCTCATCTCCGGGATGCCGCTGAATCTTCCTCCTACCCACGGCCCCGACCTCCACACCCGGTCGGAACCGTGGACAAAGATGATCTGCGGATCCCCATTAGAGTCCAAGAAAAAGGTGCAGTCCCCGGTCCCAGGGTCGTCGTCGGACTTCCATGAAGTGAAGTTTCTTGTAAACCCGGTACTGCGGTTGACCCACAACTTCATTCCGGGGAGGAAGGCGTCCGTGGGGTTGTCAAAACTCTGCCAGGCGTATCCATCTTCGCCGGCGCCTTGCACGGCGAAGTTGGCGTCGTCCCGAAGCTTGGCAACCGGCCCGGCAAGTCTCGTCGACGTCGACCAGTAGACCATCCCCTTTGAGTCGGAGAGGGAGAGGTTGCCGTCGATGGAGATGGAGAGGACGCCCGTATTGTCCGGCAGGGGTCTATCACGGTTGGCCACCCAGACCACTGTCTGGAGGGAGATCTGGTTGTACCAGATACCCAGGTACCTGAACTTCGACTTCCCGGGCGTGAAGAATCCCAGCTTGAAGCTCCCATCGGAGGAGACTAGGGAATTGCCATCTTCCAAGCGTTGGCCGGGGACCAACGTGTCTCCGGCGGCGGAGAGGGCGATGAAGGTGGGCAAGAGGGCGGCGAAGACCAACGGCTTCTGTCTGGCTTGCTTTCCCACCATTTTGCTCCCCGCTCGGAGGGACGGGCTGTCGAATCTTCCCCCTCCCCCTCTGACCACTTGGAGGATAAGAAGGGAGGTCTCATGAGGCCCATCTTACACGCCGACCGGGGTAGGCAATCGCCTGTGCCACGTGGCAGAGCGTGGGTCGAGTGATTAGCAGCTACCCTCGTGGGGCCCCCTCGGTCTTCCAAGTAATATCTGCAACCTTGTCCAGGTCGTCATCATTGGGGCCCAATCGATTTAGACCGTACTAGAATCTGACGACAAAGAATTGACTGGCCATTGTCCAGGTCCGCACCTTCGCACATTTAGGTCAATGTCTGTACTTTGTCCACTTCCCTCATCCTTCCACTCATCTTTTCAGATTTATCTATTATCTATTATCCTCCGTGTATCCGTTTGTGCATAGATTTCATTAACCTCATATTTTTCAGATTTATTATAGGGCCACGTGTCACACCCCTCACATGGATAAACGAGGTATAAAGAGAAGTATGCCACGTCATATGTGCAGGTGTGTGTATGCTGGCAAAGGGCCGGCACACCACACAACACACGTAGTGCAAATAAGTACAGGGGGGGGGTAGCATGAGTGACAACATGTCCTGCCACAGTGATAGTATGGTACGGCATGACATCGAGACAATGACAAGAGGCTCACAGGGGTAGATATTGTTTCTCTATTATTTAATAGCATTCTCTTATAAAAGGAAACAACCCAAAGTTCATTATTTTCACAGAGTGAGTAATATCATATACCTTGAGTCTTGGGGTGATCTTAGAGTGGTAGGGCAACCCAAGGGAGCAAAAGTAAGAAGAGTTACTCCTACGTGAAAATTTGATATCATAGCAGGTTAATGATGACAGACAAGAGTTGCAGACATAAGGCTGTAGAGGCTCGTTTAATTGCCATAGACAAGTGATCGGAAACCTTGCATGCGGCTGCCTTACTTGCAGCCACCAAACCACCAACCATTCATGGGCAGAATATACGGACCTCAAAGAGTTACAAGGTGATGTATGAGAATGGTGCAGCACGAGGTGCAACATCAGATGACGTTGAATTTGACATGTGCGGGAGGATGTGTCACCCTTTAAGGAGTGAGATTCCCAAAGTAGAATGATCCATACATGCATGCATGCACAATGGTGCATGCTGGCATGAAGCAGCTCACATGGAGACGCATATCAGCCCACATGCATGCACTGACAACTCAAGTAGAAACGCCACTAGACCAAAGTGAGATTCACAAAAGGTATTTGTGAACCTCAAAGGAGCATTGCACCCAATAGAAGTGCCACATAGAAGATTCACAAAAGCTTCAAATGTGCATCTAGAGGCACAGGCCATGGGCACCCTCATGGTAGCAACATGCGTGACAATGGTGGTCAGCACACTAAGGAAGTTCTCACCAAGAGTCTCTAACCTCCTAGAAGAGTTCCAAGACGTGATGTTGGAAGTATGTCTGAATATTTTCTGTCGTTCTTAATAAAATTCAGTAAATTTATAATTTATAAATACTAAAAAATAAGGTAATTTAGATAATTTTAATTTTATAGGGGTTTTCTAGGTCAAACACAAGGAAGATAAAAAATTAGTTAAATACATTTATAATTTTCAATTGATAGATTAACTTTTTTATAAGTTTTAAATATAAAAGTTAACTAAAAATAATTTAAAAACTATTAAATGAAGGATTGTGAAGTCACCTAATGTCAGCCTATGAAGAACACACTTAAATTTGAGTCAACGTTTTACAAAAGAATGGACAGCATGGTCATTGATTACATATCCATCCAAATTTGAACAATTTATGCAAGGTCAAGGATCCTCAAAAGAAATTATTCACCATTTTATCAGGTGAAGAATGAGACAAATTCGTAGATAAATTTCAGCTTCTATAGCAGCTGAATCAAGGAGAAATCAAGAAGAAATCTATTATTTGTATCGAATGGATGATTTGGGCGAATCTAATGTTCGTTGCCACTAGAGGAAAGAGAATGTAGTTGTGTAAAGCATTTGATTGATCGAAAATGCTTGATTCTTCTTCTCCAAATATTTTTCCATCTTCCTATACATTAGATAATTTTTTCAAATCCTCTATCATATTTCTTGTTGTATTTGTCACATATGTCATTGATGTGGAAAATCAAAAAAATAAATTAGTCTCATATTTCATTTTATTAATACTTTTATATTCTTTATCATAACAAGCTTAGGAAAAAATCATAAAAATCAGAAAAAATGTAATTAATACATAAACATTATGATAATAATAATCATTGATAAAAAAAAACTCTCAAAATATTTTATGGAAAATTTTACACGTAATTTCTACAAATTGACAACAAAATCACATAAATAAGGTTAATATCATTTTTTCTAAATTAAATTAATTTGAAAATATTTTTAAAATTTTAAATAATAAGTTATAAAATATTAAGCATTTTACCATGTAATTCATGAGAGTTATCAAAGTACTCTTACAATGACTTCTACCTCAGTAGGAGGTGGACTACAAGATTGAGTTAGTGCCCAATGTATATCCATCAACTTCCTTAATAGGCTCATTATTCTCATATAAATCAATACATATTCTGAAAACATTTTTAAAAATTACCAAAATTTAAATAATATAGTTATATGAATAAATAAGTTAAAATTATTAAATTCTAAATTTTGGCCTTAATAATGATAGAATTAAAGGTAAAATTTTGAAGTAGAGCATATTAACATTTGAGCAAGGAATATTTAAAATATGAACATGCTATAAAATTATGTAAAAATTATATATATATAGCATTTATTTTACACAATTAATATAAAATATATTTTACTTGATTTCCCGTTAAATATATCATTTAAAATGAAACTAAGGTACCAAATATATTAATGATGTGTTACTTATCAGCAAAAAATGATGTTTTATCACTCCCCTCCTACATGGCAAGTCAAGGAGGAGTTGAACACCATGGTGACGACAGTGGTGGTGGCAATGACATGGCCTTTTTTTTCCCTCACCTTAAATCTCTCTTGTGTGACAAATGGAGAGGGGTGAGAATGCTATAGCTCACAACTTTTTATGATTTTAGTAACTATCTTCTACGATTTAATTTTGCACTTATTCTTCCTCTTTAAGTCTCCAACTGAGACAAGGGCCAAAAGGAAATTTTATTTCAATCATTATCATTTTCTTTTATTACTTTAATTTACTACATTATCCTTGTTTGAATTCATGTGTGATATAAGAATCTAAAGAGGGTTAATTTCTGCATCTTTATTATTTTATTGCTTCCATCAGTAGAGGATGACTTTTTACTATTTTTATATTTTTCATATTATTTTTTGTTTTTCTCTAAGCTTTTGTACAACAAGTACTTAACACACTTGATGTAGAGAAACTAAATTCCTTTCTTTTTATTTTATTTTTTTCTTAATCTATCAAGTTGTATAGTTCCTTTGGCCCTTTTGATTTAATAAATATTTGATAACAGAATTTGATACTAGGTTTGACATGGGGGAAGGAGGTTTCAAGATCATAATTACTATGCTAGCATGAGGATGCCCAGTAGTCTTTGCAGGCACATGTGCAGTGGGTGCTCGTCAATTACAATGCACCACGACACACATGGGCACCTACAGCTCAAATAGAACACATTACTAGGTCAAAGCAAAGTTTGTGGAAGTCATCTGTGAACCTCGCAAGTGTGTGTTTGGTAAGGCATTGTCACAACATGTGCAGCTAAAGCGGATGACTCCAATAGTATAAAATGAGGTTTAAGGGAGAGTCTCATAAACCTTGAAGGCCATTGACATGTGGTTGGAAAGAAATGGCATGACATGATGTTAGTGTATAACTTTAGGTCACAACATGGTATGACACAACATAGCATGGTTATGTCAACTAGCCAAAACTAATAACAACCTTATGTTGTTATAGACGTAATTACAATTGTTAAGTGATTAATTGGTCAAGACTATTGCAATAACCAATCAATAATACCTAATTATCAACTTAACTTAGGTTATTATAGGGGTAGTTATGGTTGTTCCATGATGTAAAGGGAACCACCCTTGGTAGGAATTGAGAAGAGAGAAGTGAAAAGTGAAGTGTTGTGAAATGAGAGGTTATAAAGTTTGAGAAGTTCTCCATGCAATATATGGTCCTCATATGTAATAATATCATATCCCTTTAGTCTTGTGTGTTACTATGCAGTGGTAGGCTGCCGAACATTGGCTGAGCGTTGAGAGAGGAAAAATAAGTATACTTGGTTGGATTCCATGATACTTGACCACAACTAAAATTCTCTCTCTCCATATATTTTATACATCCATTTTCTGATTTTGATCATGAACTATCATGTTTTCATTGTAACAAGTTAGATATTCATGTCATATGAGGCAGATCATTTAACTATGTATTCATGTCATAAAAACATCCTATCCACCCAAGTATGCGAACTAATATTGAGTTCTTGGTCAGATCCTTGAGGGACCAATTACATGACTTAGATGTTCTCACAAACATCCAACGACATTTTGGTAGAAGTATCAATTATTCTCTCTCTCTCTCTCTCTCTCTCTCTCTCTCTCTCTCTCCAGCCTTCAGTCTCAGTCTGAGCCTCAATAACTATTTATAGAACAAAAAACAGTCTCAAGGAATCAAAAGAACTCAATTTCCCCAAGTGGGTTGTAGGTAAGCCCCCATTATCTCCACCCTCCGGTTTCGAAAGATCTCATCTTTCATAGCGACCACCGCTCCTCCGCCACTCAGAGGTACATGATGTCGCTCGTTGATATCTGGGTCTGTCCTCTGCTCGCTCGGCTGTTCCTCGCGCTCGGATCCGAGTGGCCACGCTGGCAACAAGGAAATTGAGAACATTGAAGATAAGCCCGAAAATCGGCCTGGAAAACCTTTCCCGGTTATCAAGAGGTGGAGCCGTCAACGAGACCCCTGAACGGGCCCAACTCGGCAGAGCCCGGCCCGATTCAGGCCCCGGTGGATTGGACAGACCGCGGGCTTTCCTAAAGAAGAATGCCCACGAAAAGGATTACCTTTCTAAGAACAAAGGCTAGGTAGAGATAAGCCGCCTCCCACTCGACCGGCGACAGCGTGCCTGCACAAAAATAGAAATAATTCAGAAGATTATGAACCTGGCATGTGTTATTGACCATGGTCAATGGGACATCAAACTTTAGGAGTCAGACGATTTATGAGGGGGTGTCGAGGGGGGGAGTGGGCTCACTCCTGTCTTGGATGCTGTCACCGAGGGCACCAAGCCGGCGCATGAGCTCGACAAACTCCGGCCTCTTCAAGAAGTCGTCGACGAACTCATGGAAGTTCTTCACGAAGATGAGCTCCAGATCATACTGCGGGCAGATGTAATGATCTTTGATTTAGTCAAAGCTAGGAGCAAAACTCTCACCAGGTAGGAAGTGGGTCCTTAGTTCAAGAGTCAAGGCTTTCATGGGCACTGGGCATCAGCCAAACCCTGAAGGAAAGCATGACAATGGGCTCTGTCCCAGAAACAATGAAGCCCAATGGCCCTCTGTCTAGAGAGAGAGATGAGCCCCACCTCTTCTGCTAATGATTTAAAGACATGGAAAGGGACGATCCACTCGGGGCAATCCACAGCATCCTGTGACACCATTTTCAATCATATTGGGAAGGTTTCTATGCAATAATAATCATTGAATGAGCCAAGGGGAGTAGCATTATTTACCTCTAAGTGGAACTGGTACTTGATGCCAAAGGGGCAAGAAGACGGGAATTTCTGGAAGAAATAAAAAAACCTAAATTAAGCAATTATTCCGCATAAATAAATGGGTTTGTTGGGATACATTATTTATGGCAATGCAGGAACTAGGTAGATTTCTCAGGGGAAACAAATTTAAGTAACGATTTTCAGCATATATGACTGGATTTGTTAGGATATATAATTTCTAAGAAAAACCCCTAAATTATGACGAATGTTGCAGCATAAATAAATGGGTTTGGTAGAAAATATAATTTTCAAGGATGAAGCGACAAGAAAAACCCTAAGCTTAGCTATTTTTTCACCATAGATAAATGAGTTCAGCAGAACACATGATTTCAAGGGGTGAAGGTGCCAAGAAGACTCGAATTTCTGTAAGAGAAAAAGTCTTATATTAAGTCATTTCTGCGACATAAATAAATGGTTCGGCAGAATACATGAGTCCATGGGTGAAAGGCCAAGAAGGATAGAATTTCTGAAGAAAAACACTAAATTAAGTCATTTGAATCAGTAGAAATAACATGCCTTTGTCAGAATAAATAACTGTAAAGATGGTGAAGGGAGCAAGAAAACTCGACATTCCGAGAAAAGAACTAATATAAGCCATTTTTCAGTATAAATAAATGGATTTGGTAGAACAGAATACATAGTTAGAAAGAGCACAAGGCCTTGACCCTGAAAAGGAATAAGCTATTAAGAAAAAAAAATTCCACCATAAATAATCAGGTTTGGTAGTTCATATAATTTCAACTGTGGAGCAGATGAACATGAATTTCTGAAAAAAAATAAGTTAAGTCATTCTCCAGAAGAAATCAATGGTCTGGAAGAATATAAAATTTAAAGGGTTAAGGGGGGGAGGAGGACCAAAAATTCAGAGAAAATAGTCATAAATTAAGCCATTTTTTTGGTCTGAATATATGCATTCAGCTCATGAAGTGAATAAATTGAAACCTTCTGGGTAAATGTTTCTTCGAAGTTGATCCAATAAACATCGTTTCCAAACTTCAGGCCTTCCGCTGCACACAGAAGAATTTTTCAGAAGAAAATAAATGGAACGTTTGGATTGATAAACGTCGGTAGAAAATAGAGAGAGATTAAACTATCATTAAAGCATGGTTCTTGGGCCCATTTACGAGGTTTTGGCCCATCAACACCCTTATCCATGCCATTCTTTAGGGTTTGCATGCGATTAGAATTTAAAATTAATTGCGCCATTAATCTTACAGCTACCCTAAAAGACCCTCTCTCTTTTCCCCTCGCATAATTTCCCACCGTTGAAGAACATTAGTCATCTTCTGGACCATTTATACGAGAATTTTCATGATCTGGGGAATCCCATTTTTACTTTATTGGGGAAAAATATCAAAAACTAATAAGAGATTCGGGCAGAGAGGGAATTTCGAGATCCGGGGGCCACCTTCTCTGAGCTTTTTGACGATAACATTTGCATCTGGCATTGTTCCAATGAATGTGCCTCCAGGGCGGAGCAAAGCCGACACATTCTCCAGGGCCCGCCGTGCTCGTGCCTCAGTTGACCACGAATAATGCAAGGCAAACTGCAACAAAGTGACCCCAGAAGATTATAAACCCCATGAATATAGTCCGGACCACTAATTCTTGATACAATGGGGATGATGATAAGAATGGGCTCATCTACACAATCATGGGCTATTCTTTAAAATTAGTTTTTCAAAGTGGAATCATTCTAATAATGCAAGCTGACTTTTGGGCTTTATCACAGGCACAATAGGCATGAACTATGGGAAACATAAGAATATCTGCTATGATACTGCGTTACAGGATCAGGTCATCCGATTGAAAACCAATTGACAGCGAGTGAAGTCAACCCATACAAAAATAAGATTTCAATATGTTTTCCTAATAATGAGACTACGAATTAAGACAGTTATTATCACAGTTTCCTCCGGATATTGATAATCTTTTATGGCATTTTCACTAACTGAAAGAATAAAAAATAATAATCGGGGAGTAAAAATTAGTCCAAAAAATTGAAAATTTTAAGAAATTCAAGCTTCACCCACAGATTCTGGCTTACCTGGCAGCTACATATATCAAATGGCGAGTCATCTGCCAAGATCTTATCCAAGCGAGCCTGAGATGCACAAAGTCAAACAACAAAGTTTTACTCAAAAGCTTTGATGTCGGTATGTACATGATTCCACAGGCAAACATGTACCAAATATTAATGTTGAAACAAGGAAAAAAAAGGCTCATTTCCCAAAAATTAGTATGTTAATAAAGGATGAACAATTTAGTATGCGTGATTAGAAGATTGATGAAACTAATTCATTCTCAATCATAATTAAGAGCTACCTCAACAAGATGCACCAACGGTGAGGTCTGACACATTGCGAGGTTCTAGTCGAGATTATCAGGATTATTTCCCAAATAATCCATATATGAACACGGGATTAACAATTTCTGTTCTAGATTAGATCTGTGATGAAAACAGCCAACACTAAACTAAAATTATGATGGGTTACCTCAAAACAATCCCCACAGAACAGACGTGCTGGAAAGCTGAACCTTTTACGCCGCATGTGTTGATCTGTTTCACCATTGTATCGTGTCCTGCAGTCCTCTATCTGAATGAATCTCACCCATATGAGTACTGGGGTCGGCATCTGAATTGCATCGCCTTTGTGGCAGACTAAAATAATCTATTCAATCACTAAAATATATCTTAAAATAAGTACCGAATCCTAAGGTTCATTTTCATCAATCTAGAGTCCAACAGGATCACTGATCAGAAGATGAAGTCAAACATGGAAGCAAAAGTCAAACCAGACACCATGCTGGACCATTGTACACCGATCTCCATGAGAGGAAGAAAAGTGAACAGAAAAGTAAAACAACAAAAGATAGCTATAGTAGGGAGTGACGAGACCAGGTTGAAGAAACTAAGAGAGATCAGGTTGAAGATACTTGCTAGATTTATTGGGCAAATGGGCTCATCTTTACAACCACAGGTTTTTTTTTTTCTGAGATAATTAAAGGGGGACTATTACTAATCATCAATGGCATAATCAACAGGGGACTATGGCTAAATGTCACCTTCCAAACTTGCATTCATTCAGTTTATTGCTACCCTCCAAGATCTTGTCCAAAAAAAATTCATTTTTTTTGTTTTATTGTTAATTTCTCCATCTAAATCACCATTTATTCTCAACTCCAGAGTCTTCAGTTTTATTCACACACCAAATATATATATATATATATTCCCCTATATGCCTCCATATATTGATGCATTGCCCTGCTCAGTCAAGCTTTCTAATAGATTCTTCGCCCTTGAGTGAATCAAATTTGCTATTAATATTTCCCACATGACTCTCAGGTGATCATATTATTTTCCGTACTAGAATCAAATCTTCATCAGCAAGCATGAGTGATGAACTCACAGAGCCTTCGGCTATGTCAATGCCAACATAGTATCCAACCCTTGCCTTGTCCCACTTGATCAAGTCACCGCCCTACAACAACAAAAAATAAAAAACGTTAATACACAATCACACTCATTGTACGTTCCAAGAATATACGAATTTTTTTAGGAATTGATAGCAACTAGAAAATCCAAAAGCTCTAAAATAATAAATAAAAATCACAGCAGAAGCCAGCAATTTCATCCTGATCTATAAAACCTTAAGAAGACTAGTTTTTCAAGGAGTTAGCACAAAAGTGCGTTAAAAATCAAGAGAACCAGAGAACGAGTGTTCAACTACCGTCCAAGGAGACGGCCTACCTTCCCACAGGCAAGATCAAGGACAGCATCTCCGGGCCGAGCATACAACTGAATCAAGACGCTTTTAATCTGTAGGACAACAAAAACGGAAAAATAAGTTATCAGACACAGAGAATGGAGATAGGAGAGGCCCGAATAGAGTAATTGAACAAGGGGAATACCCAGTTGTTCAGCTTCTTCAAGTGGATGATTGGGCTCGCTTCTCTCTCCTCCAGAGTTCTATTAGCCCTGGCGCTGTAATGCTCGGCCACTTTCTGGGTGACATCCCGCGTGTGGTCGTCGTCTGCTGGGCCAAAAAAATGAGGAACGAATTAAATGCTTGCGATTGAATAACACAGAGAAATCCCACGGTCAATCCGCCCAAAGGAGAGAGGGAGAGAGAGAGAGAGAGAGAGAGAGAGATTAGTGAGAGAAAAGGGAAGGGCTTGGTCGACATACCATCGTGGGTCAACTTCGGCTTTGAGTGGGGAGGACCAGTGGAGCGGTAGGCGCGATCTTCCACGTATCCCCGCTTCATCTTCTCGCCTTGTTATCACCTTTTCTAGAAGACTCTCAGCGCAGAACTCCCCCAAACGATCCAGAAGAAGAGCTGGCCTCGCGCAAGAGGAGAATCCGGCAACCCCTTCATCTCTGCATCTCCCACACGTCGGTGACACCAGCGCGGAGACGACGCCCTCTTCCCCCACAACAAAGCCCGCCCGATCAAGCGCGGCGGGTCTCCACAGAGAGAGAGACAGACAGACAGAGAAATAGAGAGAGAGAGAGAGAGAGAGAGGGAAACAGAGAGATAGATACAGAGGGAGAGAGACAGAGAGAGAGAGAGAGAGAGAGATATCCGCCAAAGGTCCGACAAAGTAGTCGGGATGGACCCGTAAAGCAACCGAATCTGGAACCAGCCGGATCCGATTTATTCCCAGAGAAGAGCGTCCATTTATAAGATTTATGTGTGATTAATTATGACGTCACGGGCCAGTTTGCTTCAACCCATGCAGGCCCGGCCCAGTTCTCCGAATGGCCCGGCCTGGAAAAAGTTGAAGCCCACGAAATAAGTTCGGCCCGAAACCTATGATATTCTAGTATAGCCCGATCCGGCCCGGCCCGGCATGCTGCGCTTGGGGATATATCTTTCTCCGGGCTTAATTTTGGGGGCGGGCGGATTATTTGTCATGCCCGAGGCCCGAACCCTGCTACGGCTCTGGAAGAAAGGGGGCCCCACAAGCATAGGTGGAGAACGGCATACAACTGACTGGATGCTGATGTGGCATTCCAGTAGGACAAACCCGCTGCAAAGGCCATCCACGTCGAATGTGGAGCGCTGCCACCTGATAACTGTGGGCCGATTTTCCAAAAAACGAAAAGAATTAATTTCGTAATCCTCATTTTATTTACTAATAAATCCCTAACTACTTTCCTTGTTGCGGTAGGCCCCTGTAAAGGAGCAACTATGAAATCTAGCATAAATTCTCTTATGTGAAAAGACCAAATAAGCCCCACCAGTCCTGGACACACATCACCCCAAAGTGCTCGAAATCTCAACCGCAGGTATCATTTTCTTCGAAAATTAAAAGAATATTCCGAGAATATTCTTACAGGTGCCTGAGACCGATAAGTAGAAAGAGGATTGACTTATTAGCAATTATTTAAATTTACAAGTGCTTATATTGAATTAACTAAAAACTAATAACATAACGCATAAGTAAATACTAATTTTTAGGAGGTTCCTATTTTTCAAAAATTAATTATAAATTAGAAACAGGGATATTCGCCTCCTAGAAGGACCAGAATATCATTCTGGGTCTTTAAGCGTCCTCCGCCGCCACGGGTGTCTTTAAGATTTCCTTCACCGCCGCCACGGGTGTCTCTAAGGTTCATTTCACAGCCGCCACTGGTGTCTTTAAGCTGTATTTCACCCCCACCGGCGCCAGGAGCCCCACCGCATAGCCGTACTTGATGAGGTCGTCGTAGGCGTCTTCAAGATTCCCGTATTTGAACTGGAAGCCTTCTCCGACGAGTTTGGCGGAGGAGAGAACCAGCTTCGGCCTCGGCGGTGCGCCGTCGGGATAGGCGGTGATGCGGGGGAACTCGGGCAGCTCGTACCGAGTCGCGAGGAACTCGGCGAGCTCTGCAACTCCCGTGTTGATCGGACTTAGGATGTAGCGCCCCGACGCGTTCTCCGACTCGGCCAGGTGGACCTGGGCCCGGCAAACGTCCTCTAAGTGCACAAGAGAGACGGAGCCGGAGACAGACTGCATGATCTTCAGCGGACCTTGAAGCCTCTCGTCTCCTGCATCACCCTGGTTCAGGCCTCCAGAGAGAGGGCGAGAGAGAGGGCGAGAGAGAGAGAGAGAGAGAGAGATGCAGACCAGAGAGGTAGGAGAGAGCAACCCGGACACTGGGAGGAGGGTCTGGGACGAGAGAAGGGCCGACGATGAGCACCGGGTTAACGGCGACGAGGTCGAGCTTGTTTTCCTCTGCGAACTTCCACGCCGCCATCTCCGCCTCCGTCTTCCCCACCAGGTATCCCTGCAGAACCAAAACATCTGAAACCCTAATAATGGAGTGCTTTTGGGAGAACTTGACCGCCGGCGAGGGTTCTTCTTCCCCACCGGGTATTCCTGCAAAACCCAGAGACCAAAAACCCTAGCAATGGAGTATCCGGCGAGGGTTCTCTCTCCAATGCGTACCCACGTCGGTGGCTTCTCTGCCTTCAGGTAATCGACGTCTGACCACGCCGTCTCGTCCATCACGAGGCCGCTTTCCCGTAGCCGGTTGACGGAGACCGCCGCCCCCGACGAAGTCAACACGACCCGCTTCACCGTCCCCGCCTTGGCACACGAAGTCAACAAGTTCAACGTTCCTACCACCGCCGGCAGTCTCAGGTTGTTCTGCGCAGCGAGGAGAAAGAAATCCATGAGGGTCGGGGTCAATGGCTCCGCGCAGGCATTTCGTCGAATACCTCGGGGTCCTCGTCCTCGAGGTTGACCGGGCAGGCGACGTGGAAGACGTAATCGCAGGAGGCCACCGCCTGGTCAAAGCTGCCGGGAACCATCAGGTCCCCGGCGAAGATCTCCAGGTCCCCCAGCTCCTTCAGTGCCCTCATGTACTCCAGCTTTGACGTGGCCTCTACCAGAAAACAGATTGAGATACTCTCAGAAACGACGACAGAGAAACCCATCTCTCTCTCTCTCTCTCTCTCTCTCTGGGGAGGAGGGAAGGAGGGAAGGAGACGAACCAGGGTTTCTGGAGGTCGCACGGACGCGGTAGCCTCTCTGAAGCAGCAGCTTGACAAGCGATGATCCGACGAAGCCATTGCCGCCGGTGACGCAGGCCAACTTCGCCATCTCCGCAGCGGCGCAATACCCGTTGGTGAGGCCCGCCGTCGGTTTTTATACTGCGCCAGCAGTTCTTTTTGGTCGGAGGACGATCCCGACGGTGGCCACGTGATCCCACCTGATAGACCCCGGTCAACGGAGAGGAGAAAGGTCCGTGGGAAAGCCCTTGCCACCTGTGGGTCAACGGGGCTCTCTCTCTCCCTCTCTCTCCATCCGTGTTTGGAGTTGGGAATAAGACTGGAAGATGGGGATCGTTGACTGAAATAAGCTCTTTTAATTTTTATTTAGGTTGGATAAAAAAGCAATAAAAAGTGTTTTTATCGGTTAAAATTTTATAAGGTTTTTATTGGCATTTTTAAATATTCACGTCAGCTGATAAAAAAATCACGTTTTCCTCTCGGTTCGTCATTCACTCGTCAGGGACAAACGACAGGAGCAGTCATAGTTGCATCATGCAATAATATCGCAGCTTTCTTGGCTGGCCCTCGAAGCCACCTGTGTGCCACGTGGAAAAATCACTGAAATATTATTGGATAAAAAATACAAGAAACCGAAAAACTAATAAATTAATTTCAAAAAATCAGTTTTTATCAAAATAATTCCCCCATAGGAGCCCGCATATCGAACTAAGGTGCAGGAGGGGGAGAGGAATTCCACGTGGCGTGACACGTGGACACATAACTGAAATATTATTGGATATGTAATAATAGTAAATATCAATTGTGTATATTAATGCTGATAAGATAAATATAATGTTCGCGAGGATTTTTTGAAAATACTGCTAAGAAGGGCCCACGTTTTCTCCCGCGTAATCGGGGAGGCCGAGGAATGCGCGGGGGAAGAAGCGGAGCTGGAAGAGATCCTCCGCCATTCCTCCTCCTCCTCGCCGCGTTCGCCGGCGGCGGATTCAAAATCCGGGAGCTCTGGTGGATCTCCACCCCGCGCCGGCTGACGAATTTCTCCTGAATTTTTTGGTGTGATTTTGTGTTTGTTCGCATCGGAGAGGTTCGATCTAGCGGCGGATGCTCGGTTGGCGTCTCCGGGGAGGATCTCAGGGAGAATCGAGCTTCTCTGGAGCCAGCGTTGAGGCTGGAAAGAGGGGCGACGCAGGCGTGGGGTTCTGTGATATGAGAACGAGAGCCGGTGGCGGCCGTGGACAGTGTGGCGACCATGAAGCCGGGGATGAGTTGTATCGGGGGATTCGCTCTCCTCCTCCTTGTAATATGGCACCGCGCTTCGGTTACCCCGGGAGGTTTCGCCTCGCGACGGAGGATGGACCGGGAGCGGTCTCCAGAGAGGAGCGGTGGCAAGGTTAGTTGCGGATTTCTCGATCGAAACCTCGGTTCTTCGTCTCCGAAGCTTTTAATTTCGCTTCTCGTGTTTTATTCAAATATGAGGTGACTTGATAATGCTTGAAGATTTGCATCTGGAAATCATCGTCTTCATGAAATGTACAGAAATAATCCCTGCAGTCACATTTCCCTCACCTTCCCTTTTGTCCATAGTTGTATTTGTTCTTTTTCTCAGATGTTATCTGATTTACAGAGGAAGATCAATAAAATAGGCAACACAATCTGCTCTTCATCCTATCAATCTACCGATCTATGGGCTGTTCTCGTGTCCGGTTTTATTCATTTGCATAGGAATTTTGCGGTCATTTGGATATGATGAGCGATAGATTATGTATTCAACACCGTCCATCTGCAAGCAGCTCATCTACTCTTACGAGTTCTCCTGTCCCTTCGCGGACACAGGAGGGCCGCCCTTTTTTCGTGTTCTTCTGCATTTTGAATTTTGTGGCGCACTTATCGAGAGAATTCTTTTTCACGATGTCTGATTTATTGTTTGTCTTTAGATGGACTGGTCTAATTGCAGGCCAGATTTAATGGGAAATTTTCTTGATGGAGGAAGCACTGGTGAGGTCAATAGAGAAGCGAGTCTGTCGACAGAAGATGACAAAGAGAAAGCTCTCGTTCTCCAAGCTTCAAACACCAGATCTACCCTCATGGATCGCCTGAGCGGGCAGAACCTCCCCTTCCTCGTTTCCGGTGAAGAAGTGAGCCGTAGAAACTGGTTCGTAAAGTATTTCGAACTCCTGCTTGGCTGGAATGCTGCTCCTAGGCGGAAGTTAGTTGATGAAAAAACTCGCGCTGTAGTTCCCACCTCAGCAACCGCCCCAGCTCCTTCCTTACCATCGGCTCCGGCCCCCAGCCCTCTGACTACTCTTCCTGTTAATGCTCCTGCGCCATCTCCCATCTTCGCTCATGTAACCCCACCCATGTACAGTGGTCCTTCTCCTGCGGAGTCTCCGGAGCAGATATCTCAACTCATACCAGACGGTGAAATCCAAAGAACACCTCCAGACGTCGCCATGATTTTAACTCCAGAGAACAATGATGGTAGCAAGAGAACCGTGATAATTGCCATAATTCTAGCAGCTACAGGATCTATGCTCTTCACCACAATATTATTCTACTGTTATAGTGGACGTAACGTTGATTCGGGGAATGGGCAAAGAGATGATAAACCGCTTCTGGCATTGAGCTCGAGCAACTTCTCTGCGGGTATAAGACTGCTCCTAGCCTTTTCTCAAGTTTCCTACCTTGTCTAATAGTTGTTACATTTCAGAATTTCTACTTTGTAGGTTCTTCGCACAAATCTTTTGAACTGAAGAATTCAGTGAGCAGGAGGAGCATCGAATCACAGTCTTTTCAAAGAGAGTCAGGTCATGATGGTCAGGTCTCGGATATGTTTTCCAACCATGCTGAAGTTCCATCTTCGGATACTGTCTTAGCTGACGCTTCATCCTCTGGGGTAGTGGCAGGCATAGCTAGCTTTTCAGTAGAGCCAGCTGCCACCGCTACCGTGATCCCTACCATGGAACCTCCTCCAAGACCGCTACCTCCCCCCCTCATGCCTCCTCCGGGGAAGAAGTCTGCACCTCCTCCACATCCACCGCTTCCACCGCTCAGTGTCAGACCTGGTCCTGTCCCACCACCTCCACCAAAGGTTGCCCCTGTTCCACGTCGTCTACAGGAAGGCTCGAGCTCTGTTAGACCGCCCTCAATTCCTGGCCCAAATCGCGCAGGAAGCATTCGTCCAGATCAGTCCACTGACAATGATGGTCCTAAGACCAAGCTGAAACCCTTCTTCTGGGATAAAGTTCTTGCAAACCCTGATCAGTCAATGGTCTGGCATCAGATCAATTCAGGTTCTTTCCAGTAAGTTTGTGTGTCAATCATTGTCAACCCTCTGCAGTATCTACCCAATCTATAAGCTAGATTAAGTTATTCTCATGGATGTGCAGGTTCAACGAGGAGATGATAGAGACCCTCTTTGGCTATTCTGCTGGCAAGCAGAAGAACGGGGATGACAAGAAACCGGCAGCCATTGACACTTCTCCTCAACACATTCAGATCCTGGACCCGAAGAAGTCTCAAAACCTAGCGATCCTCCTGCGAGCCCTGAATGTGACAGTGGAAGAAATTCGTGATGCACTCATGGAAGGTGAGATGAAGACGATGATCCTCCTCCGCCTGTATTTTCCTTTTGATTAAGGTGGAAGCTCTGGTGGCCAGAGTGAACAGGAAGGGGATGATCCATCTTCTCTGTTCACCTCTCTTTGCTTCGATTCTTCTGTGATTTCAGGAAATGAGCTCCCGACAGAGCTCCTCCAGACTCTGATAAAGATGGCGCCGACGACGGATGAAGAACTCAAGCTTCGCCTGTACGCCGGCGAAATCTCCTGCCTTGGCCCCGCAGAACGATTCCTGAAGGCCCTCGTGGACATCCCCTTCGCCTTCAAGCGCTTGGATGCCATGCTGTTCATGGGTTCCCTGCAGGAAGAGATCTCGAGCATCAAGAACGACTTCCAAACTATCGAGGCATGTCTCCGTCCAGCTCTTTCTCTCTCTCTCTCTCTCTCTCTCTCAACCTCTGTCTACCCATCTCGCCATTGTTGCTTGGTTGTTCGTCTTCGTTGATTTCTATGCTAGGTAGCCTCCTGGAAGCTGAAGAGCAACCATCCGTTCCAGAAATTACCATAAAGTCCAATGAACTCAATCATCCTCTCTCTCCCCCTCGGACTGCTAACAACCGTTTCAGATCTCCATTGATTTCCACGCCAGGCGGCCTGCGAGGAGCTGAAGAACAGCAGACTGTTCAAGAAGCTGCTGGAGGCTGTGGTGAAGATCGGCAACCGGATGAACGACGGCACCTACCGCGGCGGCGCCCGCGCCTTCAAGCTCGACACCCTCCTCAAGCTCGCCGACGTCAAGGGCGCCGACGGCAAGACCACTCTCCTCCACTTCGTCGTGCAAGAGATCGTCCTCTCCGAAGGCATCCGCGCCGACCGCCAGGCGGCGCCGCCACCCCCCGGCAGCGTCGCCACCCCCTCCGACTCCGGAGACCGCCACCGCCGCCTGGGATTGGAGGTCGTCTCCGGCCTGCCCAGCGAGCTGGAGAACGTCAAGAAGGCGGCGCTGCTCGACGCCGACGCCCTGGCCGGCACCGCCGCTGCCCTGGGGAGAGGTCTCCTGAAGACGAGGAGCTTCCTGAACGGGGACATGAGGAGCATGGAGGAGGAGGGGGGGTTCCACCGGGCCCTGCGGAGCTTCGTGGAGGACGCAGAGGGCGGCGTGACGGCGCTGCTGGAGGAGGAGAAGAGGGCGGGGCTGCTGGTGAAGAAGACAGTTGACTTCTTCCACGGCGAAGCCCGGAAGGACGAGGGGCTGAGGCTGTTCGGAATCGTGAGGGATTTCCTCGGGATGCTGGAGAAGGCTTGCAGGGAGGTCAGAGAAGCTCCGGCCACGGCGGCGAGGGTTGACCCAGAGAGATCAACGGCGGGTCCGAGGCGGCAGCGGCCTTTCCCGTCGATCCGCGGGGGGCGGGCGGATTCCTCCAGCTCGGACGATGGGAGCCCCTAGCGGAGATGAATCTGGTACGTCTCTGGACCAGTCGTTCCTTTTTCTTTTCTTTTTTTCCCTTTTTTCCATGCGCTCTGCATATGACTGATCGATTAACTGCTGCTACAGAAAGAAATCTATCTGATACAGTAAGAACCAGTTAGAGAGAGAGAGGAGAGAGACTTGACTAGGTGTGAACCAGTCGGAGGAACTTCATGAGGTGGGAAGAGAGAGAGAGAGAGAGAGAGAGAGAGAGAGTTGTGTGGGTGGAAGCAGTAAGAAAGAGGACCTGTATGGAGTGAGGACAATGTGATGGGGGGACCTTGTACGGGGAGGACTAGAGAGAGAAATGTATATGGGGTGGAACTAGAGAGAGAGAGAGAGGCACATGGGACAAAACTAGTGAGACAAACTCTACGTAGCGCTGGTTGGTACCAGCGAGAGAGGTTCGCGTAGAGGCAGAACCACATACATGAATAGAGAGAGAGAAGAGAGAGAGAGAGAGAGGTACAGGGACAGAACTAGTGAGGGAAACTCTACGCAGGGTTGGTTGGTACCAACGGGAGAGGCTCATGTAGGAACCCCATAAACATGAATAGAGAAAGAGAGAGAGAGATGGGGGGGTATGCGATAGATCTAGTGATAGAAATATATGTGGGGTTGGTTGGTACCAACCAGAGAGGCCCCGGTTGGGGTAGAACCACAGATACGTGAATAGAGAGAGTGAGTTGCATGGGTAAGAACTTGTGAGAGAAAACCTATGTGGGGTTGGTTGGTACCAACGAGCGAGGCTCCTGTAGGGGTAGAAACACATACATAAGTAGAGAGAGAGAGAGGTATATGGGATAGAACAAGTGAGAGAAATCTATGTGGGTACGAACGAGAGAGGCCCCTGTTGGGCTAGAACCACATGAGAGAGACAGAGAGAGACAGAGAGAGGAAGAGAGATACGTGCACGGGTAGAACTAGTAATGGAAGCAGAAATGGTTAGCGAGAAAACATTGCGAGGATAGAAGTAGAGAGAGAAAGACAGGGAGGATGGAAGCTTTCCGTCTCGTCTTGTTAACTCTGGTTGATCTCCTGCAGGAAGAGAGAGAGAGGTTGGGCGGCCGTGATTCGCCCAAGGGTCTTGTTTCCAGTCGCATCTGAAGAAGTAAGAGAGGAAGAGAGAGAAAGGAACAACCTCTCTCTCTCAAAGAGCCCGCCACATAGAATGCGGCCGTATGTCCTGAATTACTCGTGATCTTATTTCTGTCGTGTAAACCATCTCATTCTGCAAACTTAGGAATTCGGTCGAGCGATACTAGTAGCCATCGGAATTCCCTCTCTCTCTCTCTCTCTCTCTCTCTCTCGCTAGCACTCGTTTTTGGAACCGTATGAAGTTTAGTCGCCTCATATAGAGAGAGAGAGAGTGAGACCATGCTTTGGCCAACGTTGACTTCAAAAGAGAGAGAAGGGACAAAAACAACGATAGCGAGAGAGAGAGAGAGGGAATGCGTTGGCCAACGTTGACTTCGAAAATAGTCAAAAAAGGTTTACACGTCTGATTATAAACAACAACGGTGCTAGGATGTCATGTCAGAAGTGGGATTTGAACCCACGCCCTCTCACGAGGACCAGAACTTGAGTCTGGCGCCTTAGACCACTCGGCCATCCTGACTTGATGAGAACTAAACTGCCAGACCAGAAGAAAAATAATAATAATAACCCGATGGATTCTCAGAGAGCTTAGAGAGCCCCAAGACGACGGCGTATATATCCTCCGCCATCGCCGGCATTCGTGCTCCTTCACCACTCGCGAACTCCAGAAGCTCCCCTTCCACTTCGATGGCGCTCCTCCCTCCCTCCTTCCTCATCCCCCTCCTCCTCATCCCCTCCCTCGCCTCCCACACCTCCTCCCACCTCCCCGCCTCCGCGTACACATTTGACAGCAGCACCAAAGCCCCCGCTTCCTCGCCGCCGCCGCCACCGTCGATCTCCACCAGCCGCCGCCCGCACTCCTCGGCCAGATCCGCCTCCCCGTGCACTCTGCACGCCGCCATCAAGCTCCCCCACAGCACCGCCGCCGGCTCCATCGCCATCGCCACCGTCATCTTCTCTATGAGCTCCCTGGCCTCGCGGAGCCGGCCGGCGCGCGCCAGGAGATCCACCACGCAGCCGCAGTGCTCCACTCCGATCTGAGATCTGCTCCTCATCCGGCGGAAGATGGCGAGGCCTTCATCCACTCGACCTGTGTGTGCGCAGGCGGTGAGGGCGCCGAGGAACGTGAGCTCGTCCGCGGCTATACCGTCCTCCTCCATCTGGTGGAACAGGTCTAGGGCTTCTTCCCCGCGGCCGTTGGTGCCGAGGCCGACGATCATCGCGTTCCAGGAGATGACGTTTCTGTTCGGCATCCGATCGAAGACGGATCTGGCGTTTTTTACGCTGCCGCATTTCATGTACATGTCCACCAGTGCTGTGTGGATCACCACGTCGAGATGGATCCTGTTCTTGCGCAGATAGAAGTGGATCCATCTCCCGAGCTCGAGCGCGCCTAATTGGGCGCACGCAGAGATCGCCCCCACGGCGGAGACTCTGTCAGCCTTCACCCCCCGCAGGAGCATCCGCTGGAACAAGCTCAGAGCCTCCTTGGGATCCCCATGGTTGACGTAGCCCTCGATGATGGTGCTCCAGGAGATGACGTTCTGATCCGCCATGGAGTCGAACAGCCGGCGCGCCTCCTCCATCCTTCCCACGGCGACGTATCCGGCGATCATCGAGTTCCAGCACACGAGATCTCCTCTCTCCGGCATTTCATCGAACAATTTGCGAGCGGATTCCAGTTCTCCAGCCTTCTTCCCGTACCCGTCGATCATGATCGCCCAGGAGAAGCCGTCCCTGTCCGGCATTTCATCGAACAGCTCCTGGGCCTCCATCATCTTCCCCCCGCCGCCGGCGTACCCGGAGATCATCGAGTTCCAGGAAACCAGATCTCTGCGAGGCATCCCATCGAACAACTTCCGAGCATGGCACAGCTCCCCGCAGCGGCAGCACAAGGCGATCAGCGCGTTAGTCACGAACAGGTGAGACTCCCATCCTCTCTTGATGATCTCCCCGTGGATCTCCCTCCCTTCTTCCCAGCTCGAGGACAAGCCGCATGACTTGAGGACGAAGGGGAAGGTGTACTGGTCCGCCGCCGCCCCTCGCCGCCGCATGCGGCGGAAGACCGCCACCCCTCGCCGGGGGTCCGCCCCGGCGGCGTGGATTCTGATGAGGGTGTTCCAGAGGAAGGTGTTGGGCTCGCCGGCGCCGGAGAAGACGAGCTCCGCGTACGCCGGCGCTTCCTCCGGCGATACGGTCCCCAGCTCGGCGACGGCGAGGAGGAGCCTGCCGGCTAAGAAGGTTTCTCCGGCGAGCCCTCCGGCGATCAACCGGGCGTGGACACGGAATATCTGCGATATCCCCCTCGCCCTCTGGAGAAGATAAACCAAAGCTCTGGAGGCATCATTATCAGACGGAACCATCTCATCGCTCATTCTCCGAGATATCTCTCTCTCGTCCAATAAGAAGGCGATTTCTCGATAGAGGGCATTATGGGCAACAGAGAATGAACAAGATTCAGAAAGGGAGTCGTTTTCTTTTTCGATTCTTTATCAACATAATAATATTAATCTCCGACGTTCCATCGATCTCAACCCAGATGTTCATGATCTGCAGCAGTTCAGAGTGGAGAAGAATTTCTTCCCGAGGGAGGAAGACGACTTCTTCATTACAATTCGAGGTATTCACACAAATTCAGGTTATGCAGACAGACAGACAGCGAGGAGAGAGAGAAAGATGGGGAATGATGGAGCTAAGCTAAGTCTGGTGGGGATGGAGGCGTGAGGAGCTGATCAGCTGTCGTCGGCGGGGGCGGACTTGGAGCCGGCGCCGGTCTTCTTGGGGAGGAGGAGGTTGTGGATGTTGGGCATGACGCCGCCGTTGGCGATGGTGACGTCCCCGAGGAGCTTCGAGAGCTCCTCGTCGTTGCGCACGGCCAGCTGGATGTGCCGCGGCACGATCCTCGTCTTCTTGTTGTCCCTGGCGGCGTTCCCGGCGAGCTCCAGCACCTACACCCAAGCAGACCACACCATCCGATCATCATTATCAAGAACAGATTATCCCCCGATCATCGATCAGATCAAGAAAATATGTGAAGTTAGAGAAATCTCAGAGGACGAAGTTCGCGACAGAGCTCCCCATCAGATCGAGAAAACTGCAGAACGACGGGGGATTCAAAGGAGGGAGGAGACAGATCGCGCCATCTCTACAGATCAGCGACGGCCGCGGTTATTTCAAGATAACCATGTGAACAGGAGAAATCTCACGGAAGAACCAACACGGCTGCGGCGGCGGAAGAGGCGACCAAACCCTAATTCGGCGAAAAGGTGGAGAGGAGACGAGGAGCGGTACCTCGGCGGCGAGGTACTCGAGTACGGCGGCGAGATAAACGGGGGCGCCGGCGCCGACGCGCTCTGCATATTTCCCGGCCTTGAGGAACCGGGCGATCCTCCCCACGGGGAACTGCAGCCCGGCCTTGCTACTCCTCGACGTCGCCTTCTTCGCAGCCCCCGACCCCAGCGTCTTACCCCTTCCTGCCATCCTCTGCACGGTCCGAGATATAGAGACAGACACAGAGAGCAGAGAGAGAGAGAGATGGGGAGCAGAAGGTTTTCTCTCAGCGCGATGAGGAAGAAGACGATGAGAAGCAGCAGGTTCGGCCCTGGCAGAGAATATATAAGTTACAGGAGGGGTTCAACAGGAGGGCGGCAAATAGGATGCGATCACGAGGATCGCCATCTGGACCGTCAGATTTGGATTCCAATGGACGGTCAGATGAGGTTCTTAGGAACGATCCGAAGATAGGTTCGCGGGGGGAGGGAGGGCCCATGACATGGCCCACGAGAAAAGCAGGGCCAACTTTAAATGTTTTTACTAATCACATTTAAATGTGGGCCCCACTAGAGAGAAAACCCGCCCAGCCCATTTTTAAGACATGGGCCCTAAAAAGCCCGAAATGTGGGAAGACCCAGATCGGGCCATTAAAATAACCAATATGCATGAGATTAAGATTATTCCGTGGAATATAATTCATGAGTAAATATGGCCTTTTTTGGGATAAATTTTTAAGAATATAATTTATAGATCAAACTTAGATGCTTGATCTGTGACCTACCTTCCTAATTATGATGAGATCAGATATATCCTGAAGATGTCAAGATTTAATTAGCCATCTGAAATTAATTAATTATGAAACTATCTGAAAATGATTAATTATGTTACAAAAAAATAAAAAAGATGACATTGAAATTTTAAAAAATCAATAATTTGAAGATTAAAATGTGGTATGATTATTATTTGTAATATATTTTTAAGCCTTGATTACGAGTCAAAAGTATACCTTTGATATCTTGTTTATGGTGATCAAACTCTCCATCTCTCTACTATTTTTTTCGTATGTTCATGAGAGATTTATAAAATTAAACATTAGACATCAATCCCTAGAAAATATGTATGTGTGACTTTTTTATTGTGCTATAAGTTAAAGTCAAATTAGTTGACTTCACACACTTTCCCATGCTTTTCATGGTTGAGATATTCTACAAATTAATTGAAATTATGATTACAATGAAAATTGCATAAATTATAAAAATTCCTTAATTGAGACGACTAATTTAGGTCTAGTCTTGTTGTTGTAGAAATATATTTTTCGCTCATAGGTTGAATATTCCTTCTTCAGTTCGTGATAGGTTTATAACATTAAAAATTAGGCATCAAGCTTTGAAAAATATGTAGGTATGACTTTTGAGTGAACTATGAATTGAAGTCAATTTGGTTGACTTCATACTCTTTCCAGATGAAGAAAACTCATCAACAAGTTGACTGAGGTTTCTTGTCGAGATCCTGAATTGCACACACGATGAGCTTATTCTACAAACTAACTGAAATCATGATTGCAAATGAAAAATTATGTAAATCATATTAATTTAGTAATTGAGACATAAAACTTTAGTATAATCTTGTTGTTGGGTAGATATATTTTTCGATCATAAGTTGAAATTATGAGCCAAAGAATTGTCTCTATAACAAACTAAGAAGTCTCCAGCCATCATCATACAATTATGTATGACAACTTCAATACACATGTCAAAGTGTATGATGGCAAGTGGCAATGAGCAGAAAGTCAAAGTGAAACATGAAAATTATCTAAAACATAAACGGCAAAATAAAATTACAAAATAAGATGACACATTGGAAGTGTCTAAGGAAGCATGTGCCTCTTGAAACGCAAAAAATGATGTTTGACTGGCACAAGGATACTCACCAAAAATCAAAAAGTCAATCCATTAGTCTCATCAAATTAATCCAACAACACCCTCAAAAGGTGGGTCAACCCTTTAGTCAACCCAACGAAAGTTTCAACCAAGAAGAACTCTCTCTTTTCAGCTCAAACAAGCAAAAAGTGACACATGGTGTTACTTGGTGACGCATTGAAAGTCAAAGTTAGCAAAGTTTATGAAGAAGCCCATGTCTCTTGACATGCTAGAAAGGATGCCACGCATCATAAGATCTTTGACTGACCCAAGCACACCCACAACGAACCAAGAAGTCAATCTAACAATCAGGTCAACCCTTGAGTCAACTCAAAGAGGTTTTGACTAGGAAGAACTCTGTCATTTCAGCTCAAACAAGCAAAAAGTGATACACTTGCTAAAAGAAGTTCATCCTCTTGCTCCAAATAAGAATTTGAAGTCAACTTTTTTATTTGCTTCAAAGTTTTTTATCAACAAGGAAAGTGTTGTAAGTCAGTATGGGTCGACCCCTCTTTGGTATATCTTCTTAGCCAACTAGGGACCCTTATGATTTCCCTATGTACTTAGCGAGCGAACGAGAGAGAGAGAGAGAGGCTGCGTTGTTGACTTTTTCTTAATTTCGGGCTCAGTTTTATGGTCCGATTGATAGATGGGCCGGGCCGGGGTAGCCAGGAAGACGGCCCGCACCCTTCACGGAATTGGATTACAGCACAGGGAACCTCTTGCCACTATTGTCTCCCGTGCCATGTTTCCATTGGTTCAGACTTACGTTCTTGCCCAACTCAGCGCCGAGTCGGCTCCTATGGTCGAGACACGTGGCACATGAGTCAGTCAACCCGAAGCGTCCAGAGCTTCCGAGGTACTTCTTCTCAGAGCCGATCACGAAGCGGAGAGCTCTGGGGAGGCAGGGAGGGAGAGAGAGGGGACAAATGGCGAGGTTCTTCAGGGAGGAGGAGTACGAGGAGGATCGGCCGGAGAAACCGAGGATGTTCGGGGTGACGGAGGTGAGGGGGCCCTTCTACAGCCGCTCCCTCACCACCCACCAAGCTCTCCAGGTCAGTCTCACGCTGCCTCTTCATTTTTTTTCTTCAGAATCTCCAAGTTCTGCTCAATCCCCCCGCGTAATTTTCGCTGTTTTTCTTTGAAATCCTCCTCCCCGGGGGATTACGCGACTTCGGAATATAATTTGAGAGACGGATGGATGGGGTGGCTCCCGCGGAAATCTATGTGTATGTGGTTTTCTTTTCAATTCTGCTTCTGTTGCCACTCCGCATCGTCGTAATCTTCGTCCTGGCTTCGTATCCCCCCTGTAGGTTTTTATGTATTCAGTTCCATCTTCGCCTAGCGAATAGCGAGAGACGGATGCTGCTGGCGCTCGCCCTCTCCTTTTAAACATATTTTCGCGTTTCCTTTCGTTTTCTCTGTATAATCCGGGCCCTATCTTCGTTGTGGCGGTGTTTAGCCGTGGTAAATCCTCTCAGGTGATCGGTGCGAGAACTTTTCAGTCCTTCCATTTCAGTGTCTCAATCGAGAGACTAGGGTTTTTAGCATGGATCCTGGTATATTTCCTGTGATGTGAAACATCAGATTAGTCTGAATGATCTACGCCCGTTCTAAAGCTCAAACTCTTTCTAGACTTTGATGCAGGCCGGGTGCCTACCCTTGCCGCGAAGATGTTATAATCAGTTTTCCTTTTCTTTTATTCTTGATGAACATAGATCATGCGTTTCTGAAATCAGTAGAGAAACTTTTCTCCAGTTCTCATTGATTTGGGATGATGATCCCTATATCCATCAGAAAATAATTGCTTGCCCAATGATTCCATATCGACAGCATCGAATCAAAGGGTCCATCTATGTCCTAAGCATTTCATTGTGTGGAGTTCTCAGTCATCTGATGCACTGCCCTAAACCTAAATTCTCCAATGTTTTTTCAGAATTTATCGTATGACCAAGAAATTTATCAGAATTTATCAGGCCTTTTCAGCTCTTCTGGACTGCTATTCACCTTCCCAGTGATTTTCATTTCATGTCAAGATTTCTTTTGAAGGTTTATCAGGGGATATCTCCTTTACTACTTCTCTACTCTTAATCTCCTCTTCTGGTAAATTTTATCTACTCAATTTTGTTCTTCCCATTATAGCAAATAATTTGGCGTATAATCTAACTATCTGGCTCAGTGGACTTATATTTCCCTGCCTGAAATATTTATCTACCTCGTTATTCCACTAGATTTCATCCACTCGCCTGGTGGATGTGATCCGTTTCTGATAAAAAGCTATTAAAATTTCTTCTTCCCATTATATTCACTAATTTCACTTATGGATCTCTTTCCAATTAATATCTATTTAAATTCATTATTATCATCATAGAAAAAAAAGGTCCCACTTCACGTGATTCTTCCTCCCATGATAGCCAATAGTTTCTCAAGTTCATCTCTCTTTCCGGTAAAAAAATTGTTTAAATTTCCTGTTCTTCCGCTCTAGAGAAATTTTTTTCCCCATATGGATCTATTTCTGATAAAAATATATTCATATTTCTTCTTCCCATAATAGAAAAAAATAAATCCCACATTGACGTATTTCTTCCTCCCATAATAGCCAATAATTTCTCACGCCCATCTGTTCCTGAAAAAGATCTGTTTAGCTTTCTTCTTCTTTCCATTCTAGAGAAAAAAAATCCTTATATGGATCCAATTCTGATAAAAATATATTCATCTTTCTTCTTCCCATTATATAAAATAGCAACCCATGTGGATCTGTTTGTGATAAACCGCTTTTTAATTTTTTTATTTTTTAGCGTAGAATAATAATTTCCCATGAATCTAACCTTCTGCCTTCTACTTCAGGATATCTTGGAGACCACGGGACAGTTCGTGGATGGATTGAAGTTCACCGGGGGCTCATACAGCCTGGCGGCACGGTCTTCCATAAGAGAAATAATCAACATGGCTCATCAGCACAATGTCTACGTCAGCACTGGTGACTGGGCAGATCACCTTCTCCGCAGAGGACCCTCTGCCTTCAAAGAGTATGTGGAGGTCTGATGAGGAACTGCCAGAATAATCCCACATCGGTTGATTCAGCAAAACCCATTTTTTTACAGAAATTAGTTTATTTTTTGTTTTTTTCTGATGTGAGATGACTGCAGGAGTGTAGAGGGATGGGGTTTGACATGGTGGATCTGAATTCGAGCTCAATTAGGGTTCCTGAGGAAACCCTTCTAAGACTGGTCCGTATGATCAAGACTGCGGGTCTGAAGGCAAGGCCCCAACTTTCGTGGAAGTTTGATCCTGCCGAGGTTCCTGCAGGCGGAGACCGAGCGTTCGGAGCTTACATTGCTCCATCCCCTCAAAAATCTGGTATGTATTCATCTTGATGCTCCCTACTTCTTCTTCTTCCATTATTTTCTAGCAGAAATTCATCCCCTGTTGATGCCTGACCTGACAAAATTAAGCCCATATCGAGAAGTGATCTCTCTTGGCTGGGTTTGTGCTTCCATAGTTTCATATTTCTCTCTCTCTCTCTCTCTCTCTCTCTCTCTCTCTCTCTCTCTCTATCAATCTCTGATAGTTGAGGTCTCTGAACCTGTCAAGCTGGCTCAAATCCCATTTTTTCCCGGCCCATTCTCTCTGGCGAAAACTAGTAGCTAGCTGACAGAACATCCCCTTGGGTTGACAAAACTTCTCTCTCTCTCTCTCTCTCCCTATTTCTCTCTGATAGTTGAGGGCTCTCCCTATTTCTCTCTCTCTCTCTCTCTAATAGTTGAGGGCCCTGAACCTGACTTGTTGGCCCAAAAGGCCATTTTTTTTCTCTGACAACCATGGGTAGCGAGCTGACGAAACTTTTCCCCTTCGGGCTGACCACGCAGAGATTGTTGAAGACGTTGACTTCCTGATCAGGAAGGCCGAGAGGTGCTTGGAGGCGGGTGCAGATGGAATCATGATCGCGATCGACGGCGCGGAGTTGCCCACGGATGCCATCGCCAAGATCGTGGGGCGGCTGGGGCTGGACAGAACCATGTTCGAAGCCCTGGATGGCGGCGCCCCGGAGTGGTTTGTAGGGAGATACGGGCCGAGGGTAGAGAGATTTTCTTTTCTTTTTTCTTGGCCTGTTCGAGCCGGTTGACTTCTGCAGCGAGGTCCTGATGCTTTTATGGTCTGATTTCAGGTCAACCTCTTCGTGGATCATTCTCAGGTGATGGGTCTGGAATGCCTCCGAGGGCATGATGTGGGTGGGAGGAGGAGGCACCGGGCCTCTGGTGGTGGTGGTGGTCCCTCCTACTTTCTTTTCTGAGGTTTGCTCTGTTTTTGGATCACCTCTCTCTCTCTCTCTCTCTGTCTCTCTCTCTACCATCTGTCTTGGTTTGGCTGGGTAGTAGTCGATGCTCATGGGTTTGCAGTGTCAGTTCTCTCTCTCTCTCTCTCGCTCTCTCGCTACCATCTGTCTAGGTTTGTACAGTTGGTAGCTGGTGTTCATGGGTTTGCAATGTCAGCTCTCTTTCTCTCTCTCTCTCTCTGTCCCCCACCTGTCGAGAGAATACACGGTTTGCAGTGTCAGTGCTGTCTCTCTCCCCTCCCATCTGTCTACGATTATCAAGCTGCTAGTTGCTCTCTCTATCTCTCTCATATATCTCTAGTTGGTTATGTTCTTGGGTTTGGTCTCTCTCTCTCTCTCTCTCTCTCTCGCTCTCTCTCCTCTCATGATACACGTGTCTCAGTAAGCATTCCAACGGACGTATGTAGACGGGTCGGAATTCATACGTTGTACTAATACCTCTTCATCTTTCCAACATGCTCTCCAGCATCCATATATATATATAGATGATACTCTAAAGATATGGAACATAAAAATGGATACCCATTTTGCCAGATTAACCCAAACAAACACCCATTCACCTCGTTGACCTCAGAGATCATAGGATCTCCAAGGTCAACGAGGTGGGTCAATGCCCATACTATGCACTGGGAACCAAAGACCTTGCTCTTGATCATGATCATAATCGTAATAAAAAATCTCACCTTTTTGGTCCCAAAAAGTAAATTCTTGAACACTAATCCGATCTAGTAAGTTGACCTTCACTAGGTCAACTAGACTTCCCATTAATTAAAGCTCAAGTTTACATTCATAAATAAATGAATACATAAAATATGTCAGTATAAATTATTTATTGATTATTTAGCGGGTATTGTGGTATATTCTTAATAAAAGAGCTATTTTTTTCTGAAATATCTTTAGCCCTTGTGTGCATGAGACGGGTCAACGAGGTGGGTCAATGCCCGTACTATGAACTTGGAACCAAAAGGCCTTGCTCCTGATCATGATCGTTATCAAAGTCAAAATCTCCCCTTTTTGGTCCCAAGATGCCCATTCTTGCGCACTAATACGATCTAGTAAGTTGACCTTGAGATGGTCAACTAGACCTGCCATTAATGGGTATCTTAGGGGACTTTTCAGACCTCCCATTAGTTACATCACTCAACTTTACATTCACATATATATAAATAAAATAGACTTTATTTAGTGAGTGACGTATATATTCTTCATAAATTAACCTCTCTTTTTTTCTGGGATGGTTTTAGCCCTCGAGTGCAGCAGCTTTTCCACCCACCATCGTCGGAGGCGGCGGTTTCAGTGGCGGCGCCGCCGGATACCGGAGCTCGGAGGACCCATCAATGGTGGGTGAGTGGAGGCCAGAGACGTCGGAGATATTCCCTCCCTACACTGTCCATGGGGAATCTGTCCTCCCCCTTTCCTTTTTGAAAAGCCACCGGCGAATAAAGAGGAAGCAGGCGGCTTCTCCTTCCCTCACGCTGCTTCCAGACTGCCGGTCATGGCGGCGAGCGGCAGGTCGCTGGAGGTGGTCGCGGGGGACGGCAGCCCGAGGAAATGGAGCATGTCCCTCAAGGAGGACGTCTTCGCCGCGTTCCTCGCCGGAGACGATGGCGGCGCTGCCGCCCGCCGCGTCTTCGCCGAGGCCTCCCTCTTCAGCCCGCTGCTCTTCGGGAGCTTCTTCGACCCCGCCGATGCCTTCCCTCTCTGGGACTTCGATCCCGACGCCATCCTCGCCGCCCGCCGCGGCGTCGGGTGGTCGGAGACGGCAGCAGAGTACGTTCTCACGGCGGCGCTACCAGGCGAGCTCCCGATCTCTTCCCACTATCGCTCATGATCATCTGAATGCGGATTTCTTCCGTTGCTCCATCGAAATCCTTCGGCTCTCTCATTTCGATCGAATTCTCCGAACAAACCACAAAAATTCCTGCACAGAAAGCAACACATTCAGATCATTCGAGCGACTCCGCGGTTTCCGGAGAATCGACTCATTTCTTGTGATCTATAATGCTCCGGGATGGGATCATGTTGATGAACAGAGGCGGCGAGGGAAGATCTAGCGGTGGCGGTGGAGAAGGGGAGGGTGGTGGAGATCAGCGGCCGGTGGCGGCGGCGGCGGAGGCGAAGGGAGGAGGATTCCGGCGAGAGGAGCGACTGGAGGGCCGGGGAATGGTGGGAGCTCGGATTTGTCCGGCGACTGGAGCTGCCGGAGGATGCTCGCCCCGCCACGGCGGTCGCCGCCGTCGACGGCAGCGGCCTCTTGGAGATCAGGATCCCGAGGAGAAGCTCCTCGCCGGAGGCCGGCGGCGCCGATGGCCGTGCGGCGGAGCCCTAAAGTGACGATGGCGCTGGGGGTTTATGTGGAGAAGTCTTTCACTCGTGGTGATTCGGGGTTTGACCGACGGCGGTCGGGAGGTCTTCTTATCGACTAGAAGGGTCAATGGTGACGTATTTAATGGGTCCCACCACATGATATGGCATTTTCGTAATTAAATCTGTGATTCGACGAATCGGGGCCTCCAACTTCGCGCCTTTCGAGATATCTCGAACTCCTCTCACCCTCTCTTCCTCTCTCTACTGTCTCTGTCTCTGTACTTTCTCTCTCTACTCTGTACTCTCTCTCTCTCTCTCTCTCTCTCTCTCTACCGACAGTAACCCTAAGCTCGGGTTCGCCGGAGGAGAGTGACGAGGGCTGGTTGGGGGGATGGGGGGAATCCGTATCCCCATGAAAAAGCTTCACAATGGGAGCTCCGACCCCGATCCCCCGCCGGAGCTCTGACATTGGCCTCCATTAGATCAGGAAATGGTATCCGATCTCCCTCAAGTGAGCATTCAAAGCTCATCTAATGTAAGGTTTGATCGCTCGCCCCTTTTCTCCCTCCTGGTTCTCTCTGCATTTGGGTTGTCAGCGCGATCTCCATCGCCAGATTGTGATTTCGTCTGATTGCATGGACTTCATTTCGTGTTTGGGGGGGAACAGGGCAAGGAGAACGTAGATCACGCGCCGGCGTGGGAGAGGAGGATCGGAGAGGGGAATATGGTGGGTGCGGCCACCGCTGGATCTCGAAAGGGGCAGGAGCTGGCGGCGATCAATGGGGCCGCCACCGCCGTTCCGCCGGCAGGGGCGGCGGCGGGAAGTGACCCCGCCGTCGTGGGAGGTGAAGTCCTCGAGTTCAGCTCGAGGGAGGATGTGGAGCGGCTGCTCAACGAGAAGATGAAGGGAAAGAATAAAACCGATTACAAGGTGAACATTCTTCTTTCCGACGAAAATTTGCCCGGATTAGGGCTCTGAACCCTCTCTGTGATCCGTCTCCCGAGTAGGGGAAGGTTGAGCAGATGATGGAGTACATCAAGAGGCTCAGAAGCTGCATCAAGTGGTTCCAAGAGCGTGAGGATGAACTCGTGATCCTGTGCGATGAGCTCCAGGGTTTGATCGAATCTCATGAGAAGAGATACGCGGAGCTCGGTAATCAATAAAATACCTCAAAATCATATATCGGGACGGATTTCCTGCAAAGATATACGTACATGAAATGAAAAATCCCCCCATCGTTTGCTCTTTCACAGAGGCGCAGTCGAAGGAGAGAATAGAACAGTTGCAGGCGGCCCTCGACGAGCTGAAGCAGAGATATTCCTCCCTGGAGGAGAGCTGGGAGAACGACAAGAGAGAGAAACTGGTGAGAAGAGAATTCTCCTGGGAAGGTCCGGATTGCTCCCATGGATTCTAATTCTGTCAAGCATGCAGACTGCGATTGAAAGCTACACGCGAGAACATGAGGAGAGAAGCAGAATAGAGAAGCTGAAGGATGCTCTGGAGGAAGAGCTCAAGAAAACACAACAGGGGGCGTTCACCGCTGAACAGCAGGCAAATGATCATGCTGATGCTACTGCTGATAATAATAATAATAATAATAATAATAATAATAATAATAATAATAATAATAATAATAATAATAATAATAATACTAATACTAATACTAATTATTATTATTATTATTATTAAAAATTTAAGATTTACTAGGCTTCTCCTTATCGGTTGAAAAATTTACCAATTTTAATTTTTTTTACTAGGTGAAAAGTCTCCAGGACATCAACAGACGGCTCCAGGAGTACAGCACGAGCTTACAAGAGTACAACAGCAAGCTTCAAGGCGACGCCACTGTTAATGTGGAGAATATTTCTAGGTTGCACAAGGAAAAGACGGCTATGATGGAGGGGTTGAGCAGCTCGAAGGCTCTGTGCAGCGTGCTTCAGGATCAGCTCGCATCTCTCAAGGTGAGCAGTGAAGAATGCCCATGTTTTTATGTACCTTTCAGGAATGCTTTATGCTGGATCCTAAGATATGATTGCTACGTCTATGGTTCCTTGTGTTGCCATTAGATACAACTTCGCTGTGATGGGTAAATAATTTAATTCTCTTATTGGATAAATAAAGATTTTTTTTCAAATCAGTAATCGTACTCTGAAATATCAATTGGCATCAAAGTAATGATTAAACTTGAATCTATAATTTCTAAAAAAAGTACATTTTTTCAATAAGATAATTAAATTATTTACGCGATGGGCATGTTCTAAGCAGTATCTTTTAAATGAAAAACATATGTTATGTTATCTTATCTTATCTTATCAACTTTGGATTAGTGATGTCGCATGAAGCAGTGATGCAATCTGTTGATGGGATCATGACCGAGAATGTATATTGATAGCTAGCTGGCCTGTTCCTCATGAGACCTCTTTCATTGCACAGACTTCTGAGCAGGCGGCTGTGAAGGAGAAGGAGGAGCTAAGGACTGACTTGGAGCAGCTCCGCGGAGAGCTGAAGCTGGTGAGGGAGGATCGTGATCTGCAGCTGAGCAATGCTCAGTCCTTGGCTGCTGACTTGGCGATGTACAAAGATTGTACGGGGAAGTCCTCTGCTGAGTTGGCTGGTTTGGTGACCAGAAATGAAACCCTTGAGGTGGGCCCCTACTTCCCCAAGCTGGATGATCTAGGAATGTATGCTGCACCCACTAACGCTTAGCATACATTCTTGAAGGCTACATGCAGTGCACAGAGAGATCAGATCCAGTTGCTACAGGCCCAGCTTCATGTTGCAACTGAAAAACTGCAGGTTCCATTCCATTATGGGTTCCAGTCTTCACATTACTCTTGAATTTATTTTAAATTATCTGGGACGTTGGAAGTGTAAAAACATTGCCTTTGGATATTTATGATTATATGCAAGTTCATTTATTTTTTATTTATGATTATCTAGTCTTCATATGATCTTTGAATTCATTTTTCAATTACCCAAAGCGTGGGAAAATACCATAAATCCCAATTTTTTTAAAAAAACTCATAATATAGAGAGATGATGAACATGGGCATTGCTTATGATTATGCTTTGTAAATATCTCTTGTCAAAAAATAAATCTCATATTTGGAGTGATGATGATCATGGCTATTATTCTTGTTTATTTTATTTTATTTCAACCCCAGCTGGCCGATTCATCAGCCTCAGAGTCAAGAATGGAGTGTGAGAGTCAAAGGAGGATGGTCCAGGATCTGAAGAACCGGGTATTTGATGCGGAGCAGAAGATTCTCGAGGCTGAGAGGCTGCGGAAGAAGATGCATAACACCATCCTGGTACTCACAGCTGTCCATCTCGTCTGCCCATCTTTCCTCATATAGGCTCGGCCATTCTTCACCCGATCGATCTCACGCTACAGGAACTGAAAGGAAACATCCGGGTGTTCTGTCGGGTGCGCCCTCTGCAGATGGACTCTGACGACAGGGAATCGGAAACCACTGTGGTCTCCTTCCCCACTTCCATGGAGCTCCTTGACCGGGGCATTGACTTGCTGCACAATGGTACCTTCCTCTTTCTCTCTCTCTCGGGTTGACCACCCTAGATCATCATGCTATGAATGGTAATTGACTCTGATGCCCGCTTTGGTCAACAGGGCAAAACTATTCGTTCACATTCGACCGGGTGTTCAGCCACAAGGCCTCACAGGCCGATGTTTTTGTGGAGATCTCACAGCTGGTCCAAAGCGCTCTTGATGGCTACAAGGTTCCTCCTCCTCACCCCCCGGGCAACATCCTTGCCGTGTTGACCAGGAAGTCAATGCATGATGAGAAAAGTCAAACACTTCCTTGTAGGTGTGCATTTTTGCCTACGGTCAGACAGGCTCGGGGAAGACCTACACGATGATGGGCAAGCCCGAGGCTTCGGAGCAGGAGGGCCTGATACCTCGATCGCTGGAGCAGATATTCCAGGCTGGGCAGTCTCTCTCTTCCCAGGGTTGGAGGTATAAGATACAGGTTTGGGCCTATTCTTTTCATATTAAATAAAATCTCCAGACCTTGGAAAATTATACATATATCTATATATATATTTCCTTGGGAAATCTGCAGGCATCTATGCTGGAAATATATAATGAATCGATCAGGGATCTGTTGTCGGTGAGCCGATCCAACAGTCCAGAGGCGAGCCCGGCTACGGGGAAGCAGTATGCAATCAAGCATGATCAGAACGGCAACACGGTCGTCTCCGACCTCACGGTTGTGGATGTCTGCAGCATTGAGGAGGTCTCGTATCTCCTGCGCCGAGCTGCCCAGAGCAGGTGAATTTTCCTCTCCAATTCCATTTTTCTAATTTTTATATATTTTTATTTCTCTTGATAATTGGAATTGGTGATGTGGGGTTTTGATATATTTTGCGATGCATTCTGAAATTCCTTTTTTTTTTTAACTTTCTTTGCAAAATATATATTTTGGATTACTTTCTCAGATTGTATTCTCTGAAAAAAATTCCATGGGATTATACTTCACTGAAACATGCATATACTTTCAGAGAGAGAATAGAGAGAGAGAGAGATGGAGATAGATAGAGAGAGGAGAGAGAGAGAGATGAATTGATATTTTCTTCTGTGGTCTTCTTTCAGGTCCGTCGGCTGGACGCAGATGAATGAGCAGTCGTCAAGAAGCCACTTTGTGTTCACTCTGCGGATATCTGGGCTCAACGAGGTCCCCAGCATTCTCCATATATATATATATATAGAGAGAGAGAGAGAGAGAGAGAGAGAGAAATATTAATGGATTTATGTATTTGTAAATATATTCTCACCCATGGTTCGGGTGTTGATGGCAGAGCACCGATCAACGCGTCCAAGGGGTTCTGAATCTGATTGACCTGGCGGGGAGTGAGCGGCTCGGGAAGAGCGGGTCAACCGGTGAACGGCTCAAGGAGACCCAGGCACTTTCTCTCTCTCTCTCTCTCTCTCTCTAGAAAATATTTATTTATTTCTGATCTTGGTGAGGTCCATGCAAATAATGCTCTTCCCCTTCTTTAAAAATCTCAGTCGATAAATCGGAGCTTGTCGGCTCTCAGCGATGTCATCTTGTCCATCGCAAGGAAGGAAGACCACGTCCCCTTCAGGAACTCCAAGTTGACATACCTCCTCCAGGTCCTCTCTCTCTCTCTCTCTCTCTCTAGGCTGATTTGGAAAGTCAACTCATTTGTTCGTTTGTTTTCTCGTCACCATGGGCAGCCGTGCCTCGGTGGGGAGTCGAAGACCCTGATGTTCGTCAACATCTCCCCCGAGTCGTCGTCCACTGGGGAGTCAATCTGCTCTCTGCGGTTCGCATCTCGGGTCAACTTGTGTGAGATCGGGGTCCCTCGGCGGCAGGCCCAAGCCCGGGGGTTTGACTCCCGGATGAGCTATGGTTGACCTCCCTGGGCCACGTCTGACAGCTTCCTACTCCTCTAACACAGCATGTATAATCACGTACAATCCGCAGCAGTCGGCTTTATATTTATGCTCATCCTCTCAAATTTGGCTCCACATAAATTTTGCATTTTTTGGAGCCCAATTCGACTGGAAATATGCAAAATTTCTTCATCCTCATTAATGGCATTTTTTCTTTTTTTTTCTTATTATCAATCATTACGACTGTTCTTGCTGTTCTTGGAGCATCAAGGAAAGGGGTCAACAAAATCTGTTTTTTTTTTTTTTTTTGTTGAAAAATTTCACATCTTTTGGAGCCCAATTTGATAGGAAATATTTGCTAATTTCTTCATCCTCACAAACGACATTTTTTTTATAGTTATTATCAATCATTATGATTGTTCTTGTTATTCTTGGAGGATTAAGGGAAGTGGTCAACAAATTCATTTTTTATTTTTTATTTAATTTCACAATTCTTGGAGCCCAATTTGACAGGAAGTATTTGCTAATTTCTTCATCCTCACAAACAGTATATATATTTTTTGTTATTATCAATCATTATGATTCTTCTTGTTATTCTTGGAGCATCAAGAGGTCAACACAATCTGTTTCTTTTTTAAAAAAAGAAAAAAATCATATTTTTCGGAGCCCAATTCGACAAGAATTATGCATAATTTCTTAATCATCATTTAATGGCATATTTTATTTATTTTAGTTATTATCAATCAATATTTCATGATTGTTATTCTTGGAGCATCAAGCGAAGGGGTCAACAAAATCCGGTTTCTTTCTGAAAATTTTCCCATTTTTCGGTGCCCAATTCGACAGGAAATATTTGCTAATTTCTTCTTCCTTATATTAATAGCATGTTATTATTACAAGTCATTAAAATAATAATAATATTGTTTTCTTATAATAATAGTAATAATATGTATAGCATCAAGGGGCCAAAGAAATATAATGTTTATGCTGTAGATTTCATAATTTTGGAGCCTAAGTCGAGAGGAAAGATGTTAATTGCGCCATTATTATTATTATCAATCATTAAACGGGGATGATTCATTCATTTATCATCTCAAGAACTACATCAGTATTATTATTATTATTAATATCAATCATTTTTGATGTTATTATGAAAATAATTCCACATCTAGCAAAGAATTGGGATCTTGGAACTTAAAACTTGGTTTTATTCTCTCAATTCAACTACAATATAAATCATTAAACTGATACGATTCGTTCATTTGGTGTCTACTTTATCATGAACAAGATAGAAAAAATATATAAAAATAATAATAATTGAGAATTAGGGACTGTAGGGTGACACTACATCATCATCATAAATCATTCTGAATGTTATTATGGAAAATATAATTCCATAACTAACAAATACTTGGGATCTTGGAATAAGAACTTGGTTTATTTTTGATATTTTATCTGTATCAAAAATCATTTATGTAACATATTTATCATGGCCAAGAGAGGAGAAAAATATAACAAAAAAAGCGATAAACAATTGGGAATTGGGTATTGTAGGGCTTTACCCTGGGTTAGAGGGAGCCCTTCCAGAAATTCTCGACGGCCCGGTTAGGGGCCGAGGAGGGGGTTTGGAAATAGTTTTCAACCAGCAATTGACGCGACTCGGTTATAACCTCACTGCCTGCGTCATTGCCCCAAGCGCAAAGATATTCAATTCGATGCCCCCTGTCCCCATTTTATAGACCAACGTGGGAGATATAATGCAAAAAATCCAATGTGGGACTATTTTTCTTGCCCTCACGGGCGATTCTCTGCTCTTCGAGCTCGGAAGGAGCATCCATGGATGAATGATAGGCGGGGGGTTCCACCGGGATGTCTTCGTTCTGGAGCTCGCTCCTCTCCCCGGCGGTGCTGGCGGCGCCGCTGGCGGTGCAGGGGATTCTCTGGTATCGGGGGTGTACAGCTCCGGGGACGCTGGCGAGGGGCTGAGGCTGTGCCGACGGGCGTGTACCATCGTCGCCGCCGGAGAGCTGGCGGTGCTGCAACTCGGGCGGAGCTTCCACGGCTGCGCCCTCCGCGAAGGCTTCCTCCGACGGGCTTTTCCTCCTCGCCGGCGCCGGAGAAGACGGCGGCGACGGCGGGTCCTGCTCCGCCATGGTTTCTTCAGCGGGCTGGGCCCGGACGGCGCCGCCTACACCGCCGCCTACACCGCCGCCCTCTCTGGCTGCCGGCCACTGGAGGTTTTTAGGAGAAGGGAGCCGCTGGAGGACCCGGAGGCGGCGGCAGCGGCGGCGGCGGGGCACTTCGCCGCCGTGGTGGACCTGCTGGACCGCCGCCGGGAGGCTGGAGGAGGATCTGGAGGTGGCGGCGACGGCGGGCAGCGGCCGCTGGGGAGGTGTGGGCGGCGTTGGTGGGGGCGTGTGAGATGCATGTTGAGGTTGAGATGGCGAGGCGGCGGAGAGGGCGTGGGGGGAGGAGAGAGAGAGGGGGTGTGTGTTTCTCCCTAGGACAGAAAGATGGAGAGCGATGGGGAAGGGAAGAGAGCAAGGAGAGATGGGAGAGAGAGAGAGAGAGACGTGGACGAATGACAGCGCCCGCCGCAAAATGGTTACCGATCACCACGTCACGTGGCAGTCGACGTCAGGGTGGGTTGGAATCTGCCGATGATAATTTACGGGGGCATATCATGAAATATAACTCAGCACTGGGTATAACAAAATCGGTAATCACTCGAAAGGAAATTGGGATGGACTGGGTCGAGGATTATCCGGCCCATTAACTGCTTTCAAGCAGACACCGGATATGGTCACGGAGTGTGACTTTAGGGTATCATTCACCAAGAGACGACAATAGATATAATAACCTTTCGTGGTGGATGAAGACCAACACCACACGCTTCCTTCTCCGCATCTTCGCCCCTCTTCTTCTCATCATCGCGAACGAACTCCGAAGGGCGGAAAGCTAGGGGCGTCGCCGGCGGCATCCGGCGAGACTGTGGCGGGTTAGAAAGTGGGGGATCTGAGATGGGCGCTGCTGAGAATCCTAGTTGGCTTTTTGATTGTCCGCTGATGGAGGAGATCCCCGCCGAGGAGGGTGATTTGATCGGCGGGGGCGGAGGATTCTTCTGGCCGCCCCAGGGGTTCAATGGGGCATCCAATCCTAGGTTCGTCGAATTGGAGATGTTTTGTTATACTGCGTGTCCTTGCTGTCTGTTTTTTCTAATTTCCGAATGGGGTGCCTTTGGCGCACGTTTTTCGAGGATGATTTCATCTCTACATTCGTTCTCATTGGTTCTTGGATTCAATCTAGGCCTTTTTTTCTCCCGGAAACTCCGGGATATGTTGTGCAATTGTGTTGGTATTATCCGGCTGTGTTTTTCCTAGGGGGAATCCTTCTTTAACTTGGCTAGCTTGAAATATTCATTGTTATTGGGCAAAATTGGCACACCAGTTGGGGTATATGCTTGATTAATTGTTGTATTTGGGTTTCCCTGTTACGGTGAATCTTGTCAGTTTGTTCGCCGTGAAATCGACTCTTACTGGTTATATGCATTGTGATATCAATTTGGACATTTTTTCTGCTCGTGTCTCATTTTTTGCTGCATGGAATTTCTCGGCCAAACGAACGACTGATCAGGAATTTCATTCACAACAAATCTGGAATGATCATAATGCAAAACAATTTGAAGCGTCTGTTCTTGGCTCAGCGTTCATTCCATTGGATTCTTTATCTAATCTCGGAAAAAACAAGAAAGGAAAAGGGAAAGAAAAAAATTAGTGGGGTTTCCTGCGCCCTGGTTTCATAAATTTTGGGGATGTCATCTTGGTCTGCATTCACAAGCTACAACACTTGTTTGATGATGCCGATACTTATACATCTTCTGATGCTCATGGGAATTTATTGGTTCATGTCTCATGGGGTAAATTTTCAAGGATTTTCTCCTCCATTGTGATCTCATGCTTCGAATTTTTGGGTTTTGAAATTATTCTAAATGTCTTGGTCTATTTAAATTACTGACTCTTTTTCCATGATTTTTTTGGTAACTGTCAACTTATCCTTGCTGGAAGACTCGTCTATTCGACTTTTCCATTGATTGACCAGTGCACTTGATTACCTCAGAGCTGCTCCCATCTACTAGACTCTTTCTATTCATACTGTATATGCACCTTATCACTTGTCTTGCATTGTGGGCGATGATTTATGAAATTTCTTTGTTCAACCCTCTCTTTTTTGTCTGAACATTCAAGCTCTGTCTTCTTGTCCACAATATCCCAAGTGATGTCGTGCGTGAATCATTGATGAGTTGTTACATGTTCCAATGAATGTGGGCCAAGTGACAATAAACTTTTCTCCAGGGTTCACACAAGAAGCCCAGTAGTTCATCACCTGCCCTCTAGAGTTTCTGTACAATCACGATATTTCCTTTTAGGACCTAAATCTCACTTCCTCTTGTATACCAACGTTGCCTTTACGCAAAGATCTTTATTGTTGAGGTAGTAATGAATTTCCTCAAAAACTGTATAGTTACCATGTTAGTTATGCTTTTCCCCACCCCCCAAATGTGATAAATTTCAATAATTTTTTTCTTGTATTGAGACTGATGTTGATTACTATAGGTTCTTGTGATTTTTCTCCAGGGAATTATGAGCACAAAGAAGCTTCTCTTCTTAAAATGGATCAAGTAATATTTTGGACGCATCAAATAGGCAATCTTTTGGATTTCATTTCTTACACCATCGTGTTTGGAAAATGACAATAAAAAAACCCTGCAAGTTTGTTTTGATGAACCTTTTCTACTTTGAAGTGACGCAGTGGAAATTGGGGGGTTTTGAAGATTTGAGCCTTGAATCGACAAGACACGAATTTGGGAGATTGAAATCAGACCTTGAAACCACAAGGCACGATTTTCCTGATCCTTGAATCCACAAGGATGGCTTGGATGACCCTTGAATCCACAGGGATCAGAAATACGCCCTTGAGTCCACAAGGGTTGATTTAAATGATCTTTGAATCCACTAAGACAAAAAATGTCCCTTGAAGCCACATGGGTTGCTTGAATCCACAGGCACTTAGAACTCTCTCAAAGAGAACGAATATTCGTAAAAATCAGGATGCTTCTGGGGTTACAACATTTTAGCATTTAATAGGCTCAAATTAGTTGTAACTCTCCTTGAAAATAGATATGTTACAAGAACAAATTCGAAACGACCTAGGAGTAAGTTAATTACTGTACTAACAACTCTGATGCATTATTCGTGCAGTTTTTTTGGGCCTAGTCTGTTTTTGTGCCTTTTTTGGGTCTTCTGATCTTTGTAGCCCACACTTCATGTTTTTGAAGGGCTTTCCTTAGTTGTCCGTGCTGTTATACATTAATGTCTTCGTTTTGGGCCAATTTACATCTAGAGTTCAAAGAACGTCTTTATTGTTATCTCAGCTGAGAAGAAAGGGAGCTTGTTTTCTGGCGATGCTACTCCTGAAAAGTAATTCAACGAATTAATTCCCCTCCCCACCTCTGTGGGAGGTGTTGTTTTTTATTATCTTCTCTTTTGTTCTTTTCTTTTCCCTTTTATTTTTTGTGTGTGACCTTGAGGCAGTTTTGAAGGCAGTCGAATTTAAAACTTGCAGGTTTTAAATTCGTTTTCTAACTTATTTCACGTCTAACTGGCAGAAGTTGTTTGAGTATTCTGGTTTTCATTCATCCCAAGTACTCTGATTTGATATCTGTCTTCTTATGATATGATCGCTGTCATGTCTTTGAAGTTTCGATGCATTGGACCAATAGCAAACATCCACACCACCGAATCTGTGGAGATGAACGGCAGAAATCCCAGAACTCTTCTTCCGTCCTTTCCCTTTTTTAAATCTGCTTCCTGTCCAGCACGAGAGTATATATTTTCATTGCCACCGCCATTACCATGATGGTACAGAGGATTTAGAGCAAAGAAGATCTAGTCTTACAAAGGATGGTGGAATCTCAGAAATGGAATGGATGGATGGATAGATGGATAGATGGATAGATGGAGGTTCTAACCATCATGAATATGCTCATTGTGAGCACGGTTTCCCCTTGAACGGTGGAAGATATTACTGGGTCCTTTGTTAGCCGCAATACTCATAAATTTATAATGGCGGATGATCAAATCTTGCTGTAATCTCTTTTTTTTTTTTTTTTTTGCTTCTTTTGCATGCCTTCTCACTGGTTCTCTTCTCTTGCAGCATTGGATTTGATGGCTCTGTCGATTCTGACAGCTCGAAAGAATTACCATCTCGAAAGAGGTGATTTTTTTTCTCTCTCTCTTAAAAATTAATGGATGGCGGGATTAGGCTGCCGCTTGTGGCTCTTCTCTCATCATGACAAAGAAGGGTCAACTTTTACAGGGCGAGGCCAGAATCCTCTAGTGTACCCAGCACCAAGGCATGCAGGGAGAAAATGAGGAGAGATAAACTGAACGACAGGTACATCCATAGCTTCTCTCCCTTGAATCAGCACCATCACTCTCTCTCTCTCTCATATGCATTGGTTCTCGGTTGAAAAAAAAAAAAAACAGGTTCCTCGAGTTGGGGGCTATACTGGAGCCTGGGAAGCCACCTAAAATAGACAAGGCGGCCATACTGAGCGATGCTGTGCGGATGGTGAATCAGCTGCGCAGCGAGGCACAGAAGCTGAAGGAGGCCAATGAGAGCCTCCAGGAGACTATCAAGGAGTTGAAGGTCGGCCCCCCCACCCCCCTCTTTTCCTTCATCCCACTTTTTTTCCTTGATACTTGTCGACAGAGCCTTCTATGTACCTACATACGCACATACATGAGCATATATATACACATACGCATACACTCACCTTTTCCATATACATACTCTGACATGGGCACATATACGGACATTCGTATGATTCGTATGCAGATAAATACATAAACCCATTGAATGCATATACGCATTCATACACATACATAAATATACAGTTGCATCTTCTAACATGTATGTATACACGTACGCATGTGTTCAATACGCTTGTATGTGCATACTCTTACATGCATGTTGGTCACATACAGACATAAACTCACATGGACATACATGTACATATAGTTTAGAGGGTGGGCCAAGCTCTGGGCCCACCGGGTCCATCCACAGGCCCCTCCCATCTTCCGTGCGTGCCGAAACTTTCGAGAACGTTGACTTTGGTCGTTTCAATGTCGGGGGCATCGATCTTCTTTCTTGTGCTGTTGTTCTTATTTCTGGGCTTCTTAGCTTCTGCTTGGGGGAGTGGGGAGATGCTCATCACATTCAATGTTGCAGGCCGAGAAGAACGAGCTCCGGGACGAGAAGCAGCGGCTGAAGGTGGAGAAGGAGAGCTTGGAGCAGCAAGTGAAGGCCATGAGCGTGCCGCCAAGCTATGTTCCCCACCCGCCGATGATGCCTGCCGGGGCATTCCCTGTGCCGAGGCAAGCTGCCGGCGGCAACAAGCTGATGATGCCGGTGATCGGCTTCTCGGGCTATCCGATGTGGCAGTACATGCCGCCGGCAGATGTTGACACCTCCCAGGATGTGGAGACGTGCCCGCCGGTTGCCTGAGCCCTGGAGGACTGGTGGTGGTGGTGGTGGTGGTGGCGGCGGTGGCGGTGGTGGCAGGAATTGGCGGAGCTGCGGATTCTTCAAGACACCAGTTTTTGGTCAGTGAATGGCGGCAGCAGATATAATGAATGGATGTCTTATAAGCTCGGAAATTTCGGCGGCGAATGTTCCCGGGGAACGTTCCTGACACTTCGCTGCGGTAATGACTCTCTCTCTCTCTCTCTCGCTCTCTCTCTCTATATCCTCTTCTTTTGTGTGTGTGTGTGTGTGTGTGTGTGTCTCTCTCTCTCTCTCTCTCTCTCTCTATCCTCTTCTCTGTGTCTTTCTCTCTCTCTCGCTCCCTCTCTCTGTGTCTTGTATAAGTTGACTCAGTAGATCATGTAATCAGTAATGTTTTTGCTTGAACTAACCTTGATGTTATCTAATGGTATAATCAAGATCATGACGATTATGATCAATTCAATAAGTGACGCCAAGTTTAAATGAAGATGGCGACGGTAATGTTTTACTTTTAAATAAATGGGCCTTTCTTTAGTTTTTATTGAAGATGGGAATTCTCCTAGAACCCAGTGTTATTTCTTACCAGTCTCCTCTCTCTCTCTCTCTCTCTCTCTCTCTGTGTCTCTCTCTCTCTAATTCAATGTGTCCCGGCTCATTAGCACAGAGCCCGTTTCACTTGGTTACGCACGTCTCCATTGCATGAGAATGTCAGAAATTTCTGTGAGGTTTTATGTACGTCTCTCACTCTTTCTGTCTTCTCTCTCTCTCTCTCTCATTGTATGAGAATAGCAGAAGTTTCTCTATAAGGTTTTATGTACGTTTCTCACTCTCTCTCTCTAACAAAGAGCTATAAACTTATATAATTCATTTTTTTAATTAATTAAAGTGCCCAAATTAATTAAATCCACGAACGCTGAAACCTTCAATCCTTAACGACTCGTTGAAATGACGGATGAATCTACTAAGGTTATATGGAGGTGATTGAATCTATTACTAAAATGAGAGGAAAATGTCAAACAAAGAAAAAAAAAGCGTGCTAACAGCCTAAAAAATGTGTCAATTACTAAAATTGGGTCTAAAGTGCGCCTTTCCTAGGTCTAAATATATATATATATATGTTAATTACTAAAAACTGACTTTGACTAATGTCACACGCTTTATTTGGGATCAATTAGGTTTTACGCCTGGCCCACAAGTTTTGGGCCGCCTGGGTCAAGGACTCTTCTCTCCTCTTTTGGCCCACCAAATCTCTCTCTCTCTCTCTCTCTCGCTCCCTCTCTCTCTTGGGTGTACTCAGAGCCTCGCAAAAATCCACGATTGGTGGATAAGGCCCAGGTTTCTATATCTGGGCTGCAAGAAAAAGAAAGATATTCCTCCCTTTAAAAATTTATAAGACCTCTAGTGAACTTGGCCCAATTCCGCGGTCACGTGCACTGAAAAAGACAGAACTTTCCCCCAGCGTTACCATCATCTCTCCCTCTCTCTCTCCGATAAGTAAAGCCCCGCGTGTCTCTCTCACTCTGGACCACACACATTTGTCTGACCTTGGGAGGGGTTACGGTAAGATCTACGAATCTGCCCTCTTTTGTCGTTCAGGTGCATCAATCTGCGGTAAATCTCCCCCTCCCCCGTTGAGGCGGGAATACTGTGAACCTTCGTTGCCTAAATATCCTCCTTCCGATGAGTAGAGCTTGCGACCATGTTCATGGAGCTGCATTCTAGATGTTGCCTTAAGAGGGCCTCAAGCTACAGGGTGGAGAGAGGAGAGAGAGAGAGAGAGAGAGAGACAGCCGTCCGTCCGGCGTACCTCTTCGACCAGGACAGCGTGCGATAGCTCTCCGACAGATTAACACAGCATCTGCCTCCGCCGTTGCCTTGTCTGGGCAACGGCGGGGCCCTTGTTCGTCCCCCTCCGATGAGATAAAAGACAATTTGGGTCACGAGGAAAGGGACAAATCTGTATATTTCACGCTCAATAAATATTTGCCCAGTTCTCACCCCGAGCGTAGTTTTATTTCCAATTTTTGTAATATTCTGAGGATAAACTCCAACTAAGTAAGTTGGAATAAGATCCCTCACAAATTAGATCGAGTAAAATCACGTGCTCGAATATATGTATTTAACGAGGACTCTTCACATTGTCATCAAATTTTGAGAAAGCCCATTATAATCTGTGCTCTTAGAAAAGATGTTCCTAATTTTTTTTACTATATTTGGACAAGATATCCAGCCCAGCAGAGATTTTATTGCAAATTATCCTAATAAAACCATTAACAAATAAATTTAATCGTATAATATCCTCCTAAAGAAAAAAATATTTATGCCCAAACTCTCCTATCGAAAATCTATAGAATCGGTGCTCTCAGCTGTCCTGTGGTGAACGAGGCCATGAGAAAATCCAGTTGCAGACCATTGTAACTGAGTTTACTCCTGAAGTATGCTCCTAAGGGTGTACAATTTTACAAGAGAACTCTCAAACCACAGCGGTGTGCTCCATCGTCCATCCCTTTCGTTACACTGTGATCGAGAAGAGGACGAACCACGGCTCAACAATGACCGGCAGCTTGCTGATACAATCCCCCCAGAAACACAGAACACCACAGAAGAAGAAGAAGAAGAAGAAGAAGAAGAAGAAGAAGAAGAAGAAGAAGAAGAAGAAGAAGAAGAAGAAGAAGAAGAAGAAGAAGAAGAAGAAGAAGAAGAAGAAGAAGAAGAAGAGCTCAAAGGAGGTGGAGATGGGGGTGGAGGAGGAGGGAGAGATTTCAGCAGGGAAGTTTGAAGCCCAGGCTTCTGCCGTCCATGTAGTCCTTCCATATGTCGATGATCCCGAAGCCGGTGATGGAGATGGAGCTCAACACCATGACGGTGCTCAGGGTGAAGATGATGAGGGAGGCTCGGCCGTACTTCCCGACGGCTCTTTGGATGAGGATCACCCCAGCCATGGAGGTCACGGAGCAGCCGGCGGCCATGAGCAGCGCCTGGTTTACCTCCTTCATCCCCAGCATCAAGTACTGCATCGAGGACATTGATGCCGAGAAGAAGACCATGAAGCAGCTTGTAGATGCCGTAATCTGTCCATAAACACAGAAGATTCCGTCAGCACGATTGCGAAAGAAAAATATTATTATGTTTTAAACTACAAAAAATATCGATAAGTTGTAGTAGATTTATATGGGATTGAAAATTACAGGAAAGTTGGGAGAGAAGATTGGAGCAGTATTAAATCTCTGAACCACGAATATGAATGGTCGAAGGAGTGTTTTAAATAATGTGAATACTTGTAGTTGCCACTAAAATAAAACATTTGAAAGATACGCATGAAGTCAAGAGATTTGAGGTTGAAGATGCTCTAAAGTTTTGTTTAATAAACTTGCAGTTAGAGACACGCGCTAGAAATTTATAAAGCCTTCTCCCTTGAAATCTATGAACTCTGAGCTGGAAGGAGGAGGGGTTCACCTGAGGGGATATTCCAATCTGAAGAAGAACGGGATTCATCAGGAGTCCACCGCCGATCCCAAAGAGCCCCCCGAGAACGCCGGCCAGGAGCGCTGCTATAGGAAATATGATCTTGGGTAGATCTTCGACCACCGTCTGTGGTACATCAAAACTCTCGGAGCATCAACCCATCAACCCACGAACATATTTTTCCAAAATAATTCTTCTGGATGCAATCTTTTTTTTGAGAAATTAGATCACCATCAATCCAAAACTCTATTTTCCCAAAAATAATCATTCTGGGTAATTATAAAAATGATTAAATTATCCTTTTTCCCGATAATATCATCTGTGTTCAATCCATTAATTCACGGGCCTTTTTCCAAATTAATTCATCCGGGAGACAATAAATATCAATGAATTGGACAAAGTATCAGAGTCTTTCCGATTCGCAGACCTTGTGATCGTCTCCCTGACGGCGGCGCCGTCTCTGCTGTCGATCATTTGCATACATAATATATGTAGTGAAGAGGAGGGCAACTGGGACTTGGGACGAGGTGGTGAGCCAGTACCCGAGTCCACATCGCTTTATCTTAATTATACCCTGCAGTTAATTTTTTTTCACAGGGGTAAAATAGACTACCTGAGAAGATGCTCAAATTAAAATAGAAGCAAATAATCTTCAGAGATATTTCTACTGATGGACGGTTCCTGGCATTCCAGTAGCCAACAGCCGTCCCACTGATTTCCTACTTAATCAACGACACGCTGTTTATAAATATAATGGTCGATTATTTATATGAATTATTAATATTTTATTTTTTATGGCACTTTTATCGGGAATAATAGATTAGAACTATTCCTTGAAGATCAGATAGGGGCTCAGTGGAGATGCCCAGGAAGGAAGATTCTATTTGGGCAAGTTCTCCGAGAAGAGGACGGATGAACTGGCTCGGTGAGACTGGTTAAAGTACGTTCCTGTAGCTGTCTTCTGATAGTGAGCAATCTCAACAGTGGGTCCCCAATCAGATCAGATCAGATGATCAGAGAATCAGCCAAATGGCCGGGGAAAAAACAAATAGGGTATTTAAAAATGTATTTTTTAGAGGAATTCTGACGTGTAAAAAGATGATCAGCTTGAAGGAATTATGCTAGATTTCGTCCAATTTTCAGCTCTTTGGATGCTGAACACCCGAGGGGATGAAGGAGGGGTCATGATTCTCTTCCGAGGATTGATGTTTACACCGGTGAATACGGGTGTGACAACTGTTCCTCAGGGATGGAAGGAAGCTCTGCCCGAGCGTTAGTCGCGGCGCTATCATGGGTCAGTGAGAAAATAGAACAAGGGGGATACGTCTCACCTTCCCGTCCTTATCTCATGCGGGGGCGAATCGGGGAATAGCAGGAGGAGATGAGGGATTGATGATTACCGTCTTCAGAGGTTTGATGGCTAGTTTCTCGTGGTTCAGTTAGGAAACAGATGATGAAGAAGAATAAGTCAGAGACCTCACCTTCCCTTCCTTATCTCCTCTGAGGAATTGCAGGAGGAAGAAGCAAAGCCAGACCATCAACAGGAACGCCACCTTCTTCAAGGGGAACCTCCTCGGAGGCCCTCCCTCCTCGGGCAGCAGAGGCTTTTCCAAGTCCTTTCCCCCTTCTTCTACTCCGCCAACCTTCTCCCCTTTCTTCTCCCTCATCTCCTCCGATTCCTCCCTCCACCGCCGACCCCCCGCTCTGCATGTCTTGAAAGTAGATCCGGCGAGGATGACGACGAAGAGGAGCGTCACCAGCCACTCGGGGAAGGCGATGTTACAGATCACGCCTAATGTTACCCCCAGCAGCATGCACGGCTCCGACAGCAGCGCGATGTCGTAGTCGATCAGGTGCCCGCCGCCGGCGCCGGTGCTGGCGGAGAAGACGCTGTACAGCACGTTGGAGGCGGCATTTCCGGCCACCATGAAGGCAGAGTACTTGGAGGCCCTCTTGAGGTCTATCCTCGCCACCAGGTTCAGTATGGGGAGGAACAGCGACCCGCCGCCAACCCCGCCGGCGCTGGACACTCCGGCGGCGACGAAGCACAGCGCTGCCGCCACAGCCATCCGCGGGCCCCCCTCCCCTTCGGATTCTCCACCCCGTTGGCTCCTCCTCCTCCATTGGAGAAGCTTGTCCAAGGAAGATCGCAGAGAATAGGATTTTGAAGTGGGCTCCATCTCCTCAGCCATAGCCACGAGGACGGAGCTGACGGTGGCTATGGAGATCGAGAGGAGAAGCCACCTGTTGAAGACGAAGCGTCCCGTCATGCTGGCTCCTTGTCCTTCCCTCCCCCCTCCCTCGCCCTCTCGCTTCTCCTATTTAAGGTCCAGAAAAAGAAGGACAGTGGCATATATTCATATTATTTGGGGTTTTTAATGAATGAAAGTCATCTTTCACGGGCTTTTGAAATAATTTCCCACTCCCAACCACGTAACAACCGTCGGAACCGACATTTTGGGAAACGACAGTTATTCTATTCTATCCAGCCGTCCCTCTCTCCTCCCCCCCGCGGCTGTGGGGAATTGGTAAAGAAATAAAACAATAATTATATTGGCGGCCGGAATTTCGAGGGGCTTATACATAAATGCCCCATCGCCAATGGCGGCCGGAATAGGAAGGAGAAGAGGGAGCTGCCCCCCAACTGCTGCCACACTGATTGGCGGCGCCGCCGGTTTCATCGGCGGACGGAAGAGAGAGAGAGAGAGAGAGAGAGAGGCTGTCCCGTAGATGACGAAAACAGACGAGGACGTGGTACGGAACCGTGCTTCTTAATTCTGGGTCAACCATATCAAAGCTCTGACTTACCCGGCCTTGCCAGCTGCGGGCTGAACGGGCCGGACTATTTTTCACATGGGCTTTATTTGAAGCCTAATTAATATAGAAATAAATTAAAAGGCTATTAATTAAATTTGGAGTTTTTAAAAAACTTTTTTGAGGAACAATTGTAAGGATCAATTGTTGACGATATTAATATTGATCACTGCAAGGATCAATTGTTGAGGATAATATTTTATTATATATTTAATAATAATAATAATGATAATGATGATGATAATAATAATAATAATAATAATAATAATAATAATAATAATAATAATAATAATAATAATAATAATTTGCTATCAAATGAGTTTTATCTGAGAACCCAATAATAGATTCACAGAGCTAGGTCTCGGGCATGACGGCATATTGTGTTAATGGGCCGGAGTTCATGGATGGGCCAAATAATCATGGGCTTGTGGCCCGAGATGAGGAGCCCAAACTCACACGCCTTACAACTTCTTGCACAGCAAAGCTGTCGCCCATTGGCAAATGACTGGTGTTTCCCAAACCCACACGTGCTCTGCACACATGGGAATTTACTCTAGCAATGAATCCTTGGCGTACAAACCATAGGTAATCATGATGGAAAAATATTAATAATGATGGAAAAATAAGTTAAAAAGGGCAGTGTTTAAATTTTAAGTTTTTTTTAATTTTCATCTGGGTAATTAATATTGATCACTCTCTAGGATCAATGGGTGAGGATATTATTTCATTATCTATTTACTATTACTACCAATACTAAAAATAATCCATATGGTAGAAACTTGATACATGAACCATACCATGGTCAATCAGATATGAGACAAATCACCATGTCTTAGATGTGATGAACTATGTACACATAATTTTTTGTATAGAATATTCGTCCACTGCCTGAATTTTTGTTGTAGAGAAGTTGCACCACGTAGAAGACACTGTGTAAACGTCAAAGCTAGTGCCTTTCTTTATTTTGAATAATTTGAGTAAATGTGTCTTAGGAGAAACCAATTAAGTAGGCCTGGATGACCAATTAGGATGATTTATATAGCCAACAAGTGTGGCTATGTTACTTTGAAAAAAACATGAAAAATGATGCCATGCATGAAAAATTATTTAACATAAAAATAATGTTTGCCCCACGATTTTCTCATCAAATGGTGGGCAGGGATACTTCACAGATCAACTGCTACCTAAAGCGGCAAATACAGAGTATTGTAGATTACGATTGGTTTTTTATTTTCCATGTCCACACGTGGGAAGCTCTTTCAGCTATAAAAGTAATGGCTGGACTGAAATCAGGAGAGAAGAAGAAAAAGAAGGCACCATCTGGACCACTAAAATCACATGAAAGATCTAAGTTGGGCTATCGGTGACTCACCCACACCAAACCTTGAGAGGGTACGGTCTTCCCTTCAAGCTTGCAAAGAATAAAGGCAGACATCATGGTAAAGCATAAAGGAGAAACCATGATTTGTAGATACTGGAATCTTTATGAAATAAATTGTCTTATGAGGACACAATCCCTGGAGAAATGAATGGCCAGCAGGCTGAGATGCCACTGAGCATGAAGATGATTGACAGCATATTTGACTGCCCTTTTGCATCACTTTATGAGCTCAACACACCGAAGCCCAATATGGAAACACCTCAACACTTCATGAACCGAGGAACAGCCCACAAGCCTTTGTCTAACATTTTGCAGCACACCGCTTGTTTCAGTGATCCTATGTTTATTTGTTCACATACATAATGAGACCATCTTAATAGGGGACCTCACATGAATGGGGATTCATGCTTCAAGATGTTGTTAGCTTCCAAGTCTCCATGAGTAATTTCCAGATGAGAATCCATGTGGAGATAAAGGAGACCCAAGGGATTCTTTCTATGATCTTTCCAATTGAATTCTTTTGATTTAACCATAGGAATAGAAACTTGAAATAGATGATAAAGCCATACCAAAAACAAAGGAGAATGTTTTGGAGGATAAAGGAGCAGTGCTGGAGTCTCATGAACCCTAAAAAAACGAGAGATAATAGCTTCAACAAACTCAATTAAATGACAACAAATATATTTATATATACGTCATATGATGAGAGAGAGAGGACAAAGTCATCAGCATGGCATCGACTTTCAACAATCCTCCTTGATGCAAACCTCATGATTCCAAATAATTCATGAAACTTGATAAAATTTGACTAGTTAGAGACCTTTGTAGATCCATCCACAACTTGATCTTTTTCTAAGAAAAACTTTATCTTGATTAAATCTAAAACAACTTGATCATGTATAAAATAATGAAAAATCTCAACATATTTAGTTCTGCCATGATACATTAGGTTATTGATATGGTTGACTTATTGTCATAATATACCTATGTTGAACTTAGATTATGGAAAATTAAATTTTTTCATGATCCACCTCATCCATATAAGTTTTTGTGTAGTTGATACTATAACAACATATTCAGTCCAAATGATGCTAATATTGTGGTTTCTTATTTTTTTGAACTCCAAGATGTTGGGTTTTGGCCTACACTAAGATCAAGAAGAAGGGGGTGGTTGAATTGATCACCTTTTTCTCCTTAGATAAGAGCTTTTAAAATTTACTTTTTCTAAGGATATTGTGTAGTTGGATTTCTTAATTCACTCATATGCTTGTTGCATACATCCATTCATATTGGGTACCTTATTATAGTGGTTCAGCTCATTGCCTTCATCTATTTTCCAAGAATGAACTTGTTATTCAGTTCCACTAATTTTAATTGTTTGACCACAACTATTGATTAATAAGTTCAACTCTCTTAAATATTTATCTAATTTTTTTTTCTAGATTTATGACTCTTGGAAGTCACATCGCTATTTGATTAGTACAACTCCCTAGAAATTTCACCTATAAATTTTCTTCTAGATTCATGGTTCTAGGAGGGTGACTATTGTTTATGGGCACAACTCCCATTTATAACAAATAAGACTTTAACATCACATTTATTCTATAACATATAATGAAATTATCACTGATTACCCTAAATGTCACTAGTTAGGATGATAAAAAATTCAATTTAAAGGATTGATTTTCCAATAAGATATGACTAAATAGTATACAAGAAAGTTAAGTCAATTAACAAGGGATGGTCTAACCTAGGGTGATTCTAATGATTAGTTATATCGGTTGACTTTAAGGAAGAATTAGGTGAGGAGATAGGAAGAGAGTTGATTGAGGCAAACTAAAGAGAGAAAGAAGAATTTCTCTTGATGATCTTCCAATCACCACAAGAGGGGAAATAAGATAGAAAAAAAATGGCGGCAAAGTGTTATGGTGGATTGAATATGGATAAAATTAAGATCACTACTCTACTCCTACTCTTTCTTGATCTCGCCTCTATCTTCTCTATCTTAATCTGTTGCTCAAACTTGAGGATTCAAGTGATCCAAATATGATTAGGAGATAAGATAAAGACCTAGTAACTACTGTAAAGATGGCTTAACTTCCTAGATCAATTATGTGTCACTCACAAGATCAATAATAAGATAAACTATATCACTTCTATTCTAAGTCTAATATCTCTTTCTTTGACTTTACTGTGATTTTGTGCTCAATGTTGATGAATCAAGGGATCAAACAAGAGTCTAGGGTTCAATAGATGAGGGCAATCCTATGTAGTCTCCTCTCAAGTGATGGTGAGCGGGACCCGTCTCCATCAGCTCAAGAGACACTGGTAGTCCGAGTTCAAATCGATCGACACGCGAAGACGAAGGAGCCTGGCTTTCGCTACACGGCCTAGCCCTTTGGGACAACGACATTCCACCTCCGTGATGACGACGAGCTCGAGCTCACTTGTATCTTTTTTTGTACTTTCACCTTGACTTGTTGGGCCTCATGTTTGTGTGTTAGTAGGCCCAATTCTATGTGTGTGTGTTATTATTTGTCTCCTTTTCTTTAGGGTTTTATTGGGTCTCTCTTTGAGGCCCAATTAAAATCCTAGGGGGGGGGACTTATGTGTCTTTCTTTTTGGGCCTCTTTTGGGGCTTATTTGGGTCTTCATTTGAGGCCCACTTAAGCACCGTAAGAGGGCCCTCCTATTTCTCCTTTTAGGGGAGCTTATTGGGTCTCTCTTTAAGAGGCCCAATAAGCCCTTTTTGTAGCCTTTGTGGCTTATGGGCTTGAGGGCCTCAAGTGGGCCCACCACCCCTTAGCCCACTTGTGGGCCCCCATATAAGGGGAGGTAGGACACCCCCCCTCAAAGAGCGCCGTATTTTTAAGAGAAATTATCGTTGTGAGTTATCTTCCTCGTGACCTAGAATAGGGAGGGGAGGAGGAAGAGGAAGGCCGTCGATACCCCCTTCGAGGACTTCGTTCCTCGTGACGCTGCTGCCCGAGAAGTCCCGCTGCCGCCTGAGACCACTGCCGCCGCCGGCCATCTCATTGCTGCCCGGGAGCTCGCCGCCGTCACCGGACGAAACGGTCGCGGTTGCCACTGCAGCCACCGCCGCCTCTGCTGGAACCCCGTCACGCCGTTGTGACGAAAGGGGCTCGCTTCGCCTCCCTACGAGCCGTCGCCGAGCACTCCACCGGATTCTCTTGACTCCCGGTTCGACTGCCGCCTCTTCCTCCGGAACTCCACCATAAACTCGCCGGAGCCGCCCTCCGCCGCTCCGCCAAGTCGCTGGCCGTTCGCCGACGAACGCCGACCTACCGCCGACGTTGAAAGAGACCCTGCAGCCGTGCCGACGAGCCAGAACCAGTCCAAGCTCCGCACAGGCCCCCGCCGGAGTTTCCCGACACTCCGCCGCCGTCGCGCCGTTTCCGGCGCCGCCTAGACCAGGAGAGCTCAACCCTCCCTGGTATCATCGGCCGGATCGTCTCCTCTCTGCTCCGCTTCCCGGCGCCGCCAGAGAGGCCGATCCTTCCGGCGACGGTTGGGTTTCCGCCCCAACCGCCGATGCTCGGCCTACCCGCCGAAGCGCCGCTGACGCTCGGCCTTCCCGCCGAAGCGCCGCAGACGCTCCGCCTTCCCGCCGAAGCGCCGCAGACGCTCGGCCTTCCCGCCGAAGCGCCGTAGACGCTCGGCCTTCCCGCCGAAGCACTGCCGCCGCGCGCGCCGGCTCTTGTGTGCCCTAAGGCCTCAGCGCGGCTCTAGCGTGCCCTTCGGCTCACCAGCGGGCCCACACCCACGCCGACTGTGCCACGCCCTAAGACGACGACTTTCGTGACTCTCGACCAGGACCGACCGTCGATGCTGAGCATCGCTCTTCACCGGACGTTCCTGCCTTTGTCAGATCTCCGCTCCGTCACGACCCGCCGGGCTACGCAGCCCTGAAGGTTAGCTCTGTACCCCTTCTTACTTAAGTTTAATTATCTTTCGAAGGGTTTTCTCAGCTCGTCTCTACCGCCTTCAGGAGCACGTAGACAGGATAGGATAGGTTATCGGATCGTGACTTCCGACGCTGCGCCAGACTCGCCAGACTCGGATCAGTATATTGTTGAGCAAATAAGCTCTGATACCATGTAAAGAGAGAAGATAGGGAGAACAGATGACAGAGATTACATGAATGAGAGGAAATAAAATAAACCACTTGATTTGATGGTTTCCAGGGGTGTTAGGGGTTTCATTTTATAGAAGCCTCGGAGGTTCATAGGGATGAAACGTAACACTTAAATGGACTATCCATTTTCGTCAGAAATGCTTCACAAAGAACTATTTGAAATTGTCACTGTGAGCCACTTTTCTATGAGAACGAGTCCACAAAGAGAATTTTTCAAATGGAGGGTCTTGGGTTTCTTTTACAATCAAAAGAGTTGTGCTCCCAAATTTTACAATTACAGTTTATTTCAAAAATATTAGGGGTAGAAAGATGAGATCGCTAAGGGAATGGCTCACAAACTAGCGAGGCTCAAACGTGGTTATGCCTGAGTTGATGGGCGACATGTCATTGACTGGGTTCAAAGGGATGGAGGGCCCACCCATTGGAGTGCTGGCCACTTCTGGTTCCCCATTGGTGACTGTGCTCATGTAAGAGAAGCCTGAAAGAGGGGATACAGCCGGGATAGATGTTGAGTAGCTACTGAGCATCAAGACCACCAATGACATACTGGGACGCTCCAGTGGGTCATGTTGGATACAAAGTAGTCCAATGTGGATGTGCCTCAACACTTCTTCAGCTGAACAACCATCAGCTATGCCTTCGTCGAGCACTTGTACTGGGTTCCCTTCTTCCCAATGCCGCCAAATCTATAGAAATATTCCAGATAAGGTAAAATTATGGAGAAGCTAATGATAAAGGAGCATCAAAGTAGATAACCAGAATGTAGATATAAAAGGTTATGCTGATTCTTACATAGCTTATAAGGTCAGTTGGAGGATTAGAGCCATAGTAGCCGGCACATCTTTTACCCGTCACTATTTCCAAAAGTAGGACGCCAAAGCTGTACACATCTGATTTTGTAGAGATTTGCCCATGCATCACATACTCTGGTGCCATGTAGCCACTTTCACCAGTAGATAATGTGTGTCAAGTTTTCGGATGATAGATAGTAATCAAATTTACATTGATCGCGATCTTTTACAAAGATAATACAATTGTGAAAAGTTGGTTTAAATCTACATCCGTAAATGTACTGCCAGTGAGTATGAAGTAATGAAAGATTCCTACATGGATACATATAGAAGTGATTGTCTTATACAGATAATGCTACTCGTCTTTACCACACTTTGCAGACACCCTTCTTTTCTTTCTGTTTCATGGGTACCACAACCAAGGAAAGCTTCCTCTGATATCTAACTAATCTAGTATACATTCCGACTTGAGCTCATTTTCTAGACTCATCTCTTCTAGTTGTGGACTTCACTTGGGTTCACTCTATTGACAATATGTATATATATACACACGCACACACACACACACACACACATACATAACACCCACACAAATACAAAATTATGAAACCATTAAACTTGTAACAAAAATGTTGAATTACAGCGAAGTTGGTGCATCGGTCGTGCAGACTTACTATGTTCCGGCAATTCGGTTTGTGTTTCCATAGCTTTGTTCATTTCCAAATAACCTTGCAAGGCCGAAATCAGCAATCTTCGGATTCATCCCTTCATCCAACAATATGTTGCTTTAACATCTAATTAAAGTCCAGATGAATGGTCTGGCTGAGACGAAGGGCCATCGAAGGCGCGAAATTAATATTTTCATATTAACGGTCATATTCTTCGACATAGCCCGCCACGGAACCGAGCCCTCCGAGTGGCCCCCCACACGGTTCTCTTGAAATCTTTTGCGACCGCCGCGCGGTGTATCGTTGAATCTCGTTGAATCGTCGTATTTTAAGGTTGCTGGTAGTATTGTTTGACTTAGTCCTTTGTGGAATTGAGCCACGCCTACACGGCTCCTGTTGACTTTGACCTAGATCTTTAGTAGCCAGCTAATCGTCTCTTAGTCGTCGTCATCAAGTTACCGTAGTGAGTTCAGGTCGATCCGCACACAAAGAAGATAACAAACCTGATGATAATTTCTTTCGTTCTCCAAACAAATTTAAGTCTAAATAAAAATAAAAATAATGAAACGAACTGCTGAGAGAGAGTGAGAGTAGAAAACATATTCTGGGCATTATCGGCCACAGTTAATATGATTAATTATTGATTCTTTCTGCTCTCGATCCTAAGTCTACAAGAAAACTTAAAAAGAAAGAGAGGGAGGGAGAGAGAGAGAGATTATATTAATCAAACCTACACGTGCTCTTGGACAGCAACGACTCAATTATATTTATCTCAATTAAAAATGACACAACAGATGAGAAGGGTTGAAAATTTTACCACCATTAAATAATTATGAAAAATGATATTTATCTCAATTAAAAATGACACAAGAGATTGAGAAGGGTTGAAAATTTTACCACCATTAAATAGTTTTCAATAAACTAAATCTCTTCCCTGGAAAAATAATTTAGTAACATTTAGTAACCACCATCGTTACCAGCATTCTTGTAATTACATCAGCTTTCTTTGAAAATGAAGTTGCCAAACATATCCAAGATTAACTTGTAATTACCTATAACTTTACTTATATGCCACTAATAGTACTCATGGTACCAACAACAAAAGAGACCCTACATATTGCTGATATTTTTAATTTGTGTACTGATAACTCTCATTAATTACAAGATAAAATGCTTAATATTTTATTATTTAATTTTAAATAAGTATTTTAAAATTACTTTAATCTAGAAAAACTGATATTAAACTTATTTATATGATTATATAGTTATTTTCTAGAAATTACATGATGAAATTGACCATGAAATATTTTGATAGGTTTTAACAATGAATAATATTATTATCAAAATACTTCTATGTTAATTACATTTATTTCTAAAATTTTCTTGACTTTTCCTAAGCTTATTAGAATAAATAATATTAATAATACAATTAAATTAAAATATGAGATTAATTTCTTTTTATAGGTTTGCCTCATCAATGGATGTAACAAATACAATGTGAAGTATGGCAGATGATTCGACGAAATCAATGGAACTAACACACAAGAAGGAAACACTAGGGGAGGAAGAATGGGGCATCTTCGATCAATCTATTGCTCCTCACAACTATTTTCTCTCTCCTTTGATGGTGACGGATGTTGGATTCACCCAAATCATCCATCCAATACAAAGGATGGATTTCGTCTCAATTTATCCTTGATTCAGCCACTAAAGAAGCTGAACTTCATCCACAAACTTATCCCCTTCTTTACTCGATACAAAAAGCAAAGAATTTCTTCTGATGATCCTTCTTCGGACGCTACGGCACACTCAGTGTCAAACCACCGCAGTCAATCAGTTCCAGCAAGTTACAAAGAGGCATCAAAATTGACACCCAAAATGTGGCTCCAAAGGTTATGATGATTCTTACATAGCTTATAAGGTTGGTTGGAGGATTAGAGCTATAGTAGCCGACACATCTTCCGGTTGTTACTATTTCTAAAAGTAGGATACCGAAGTTGTATGATAAGTCTTCATTATCATGAGTTAATAATTAGTAAATAATATAGTTTTAGCCTTAAATCATGATAAATAGACTTATATTTGTGTTAAAATGTAAAAAGTGGTTTTCAATTAATTAACATTAATTTTTGGCTAATTATGTGATTTTATATGAATTTATATAATTTTTGTAGTCTTATTTTTGAGATTAAAAAAAAAAAAGCAAAATGAGGGGGGACCTACCAGCCAATTGGGCCCACAAGCTGGTTAGAAGCATAGTTAGGGGAGGAGTCATGAGTAGGGGCTCAAGTGGCTAAGATCGATGGGGGCACGTGTGCGTCACTCTCCTTCCACGTCACTAGTGGTTAGTTGGCTGTGGGGCAAGGAGTAGTCAAATAGGAGAGAGAAAGGGACTCATTACTTACAAATATAATATTACTATATATTCGCCCGAAACTTGCAAGTGATGAAGGATTAAACCCGTGTCACAACTTCTCCCAGAAGGCTTTGAAGATTTTAATACCTAAAATACCCCTTATTTATAACAGAGATATACTATGATGACGTCACTTAATAAAGGCATTAGAGTACTTATTGCAATCTCTCTCATGTAGGCGGACAACCGATGCGGGTTTGAATCCTCCTAGAGCCAAAAGTTGTATTTTTATCTGATTATCGTGACTTTCCTGCAGATCGCTAGTGAAGGATTAAACTGCTAGAATTACTAGATCATCGGCAAAAATCTTAACAACATGATTCGTGGAGCATTATTACTAAAATTATTGAACGCTTCATGATAAAAGGATCGCAAATCCATCGAGTAAATCATCTCCGATTGATCGACAAATAAGCCGTCGTCGGGAAGAGGACGATCCACCAAGAGATGAGTGGCCACCTCTTGAGAGCGTACCGAATGTGATGAAAAGCCTCCTCTTGCTACGTGGACTTAAGGATGAAGCTCTTTGACACGTGCCCAACCTCCATCCAGCTCCTCTCTATCGGGTGATAGCCACCAAAGAGCCGCAAAGTCACTATTTTTTCGCTCTGCCGGGTGACAGTTGTCGAAGACGATTCGACGACCCATTTCGTTGATTTCTAGACTTCACAGGGAGATCTAGAGATTGCCCATGTCGTCCTTGTCCAAGGAAAACCTTCAAGGTTGTGGACACTACATGATGATCTTTCAGAATGCTAAGAATTTTGGTCCATCATCAATGCATCGCCACCGTGACGTCAGAACTTTGTTTTTTAACTTTCAACTTAATTTCTACTTTATTTAGTAATAATTTGTGTGATTTAAATTTATTAAGCTATACTTCATTCAATTATGATTCTTTTGGCTTTTATAGATCTTAATTTGATCAATTAAATTGTATGTAATTACTTATGTAAGAATCGTCAAGTGGAACTTTGTTTCCTCTTTGCCCGCCTTGCTTCAAGTGGTTATGAGCCTTAAGCTCATGATTTTTCACCTAAGTCTCGAATGTAACCTTGGTTCTTTGAAAACTTGTGAACTTATGCTTAACATTTGAAGCACAAACAATGAGAAAACTAAGAATTACATCATATTCTCACATGATGTACATCAAGTATCTAAAAATACATAATTCAATGAGAAACCAATGAAATACATAAAATGTGTCTGAATGCTAATGCATGCCATAATCATTTGAACTCATTAGTAAATCAATGAATTTGTGTCCTGAAATCATGAGACTTGATGCAATATACCTTGCACATAATGCATTATTTATGCGTTATCAATAACCATGGTTCTTTGAGAATCGATCCATGAATTGATCATTTTTCAAGAAGGGAATTGGGTCTTTTTTTCAAGAAAAAGAGTTGAGTTCACAATTATCACAATTACATGTTATTTTAAAAAACATTCAGAGTCTAAACATGACATTGCTCACAAACTAGCGAGGCTCTAATGTGGTTATGTCTGAGTTGATGGGTGACATGTCATTGACTGGGTTCAAAGGGATGGAGGGCCCACCCATTGGAGTGCTGGTCACTTTTGGGTCTCCATTGGTGACTGTGCTCATGTAAGTGAAGCTTGAAAGAGGGGATACAGCCGGGAGAGATGTTGAGTAGCTACTGAGCATCAAGACCACCAATGACATACTGGGACGCTCCAGTGGGTCATGTTGGATACAAAGTAGTCCAATGTGGATGTGCCTCAACACTTCTTCAGCTGAACAACCATCAGCTATGCCTTCGTCGAGCACTTGTACTGGGTTCCCTTCTTCCCAATGCCGCCAAATCTATAGAAATATTCCAGATAAGGTAAAATTATGGAGAAGCTAATGATAAAGGAGCATCAAAGTAGATAACCAGAATGTAGATATAAAAGGTTATGCTGATTCTTACATAGCTTATAAGGTCAGTTGGAGGATTAGAGCCATAGTAGCCGGCACATCTTTTACCCGTCACTATTTCCAAAAGTAGGACGCCAAAGCTGTACACATCTGATTTTGTAGAGATTTGCCCATGCATCACATACTCTGGTGCCATGTAGCCACTTTCACCAGTAGATAATGTGTGTCAAGTTTTCGGATGATAGATAGTAATCAAATTTACATTGATCGCGATCTTTTACAAAGATAATACAATTGTGAAAAGTTGGTTTAAATCTACATCCGTAAATGTACTGCCAGTGAGTATGAAGTAATGAAAGATTCCTACATGGATACATATAGAAGTGATTGTCTTATACAGATAATGCTACTCGTCTTTACCACACTTTGCAGACACCCTTCTTTTCTTTCTGTTTCATGGGTACCACAACCAAGGAAAGCTTCCTCTGATATCTAACTAATCTAGTATACATTCCGACTTGAGCTCATTTTCTAGACTCATCTCTTCTAGTTGTGGACTTCACTTGGGTTCACTCTATTGACAATATGTATATATATACACACGCACACACACACACACACACACATACATAACACCCACACAAATACAAAATTATGAAACCATTAAACTTGTAACAAAAATGTTGAATTACAGCGAAGTTGGTGCATCGGTCGTGCAGACTTACTATGTTCCGGCAATTCGGTTTGTGTTTCCATAGCTTTGTTCATTTCCAAATAACCTTGCAAGGCCGAAATCAGCAATCTTCGGATTCATCCCTTCATCCAACAATATGTTGCTTTAACATCTAATTAAAGTCCAGATGAATGGTCTGGCTGAGACGAAGGGCCATCGAAGGCGCGAAATTAATATTTTCATATTAACGGTCATATTCTTCGACATAGCCCGCCACGGAACCGAGCCCTCCGAGTGGCCCCCCACACGGTTCTCTTGAAATCTTTTGCGACCGCCGCGCGGTGTATCGTTGAATCTCGTTGAATCGTCGTATTTTAAGGTTGCTGGTAGTATTGTTTGACTTAGTCCTTTGTGGAATTGAGCCACGCCTACACGGCTCCTGTTGACTTTGACCTAGATCTTTAGTAGCCAGCTAATCGTCTCTTAGTCGTCGTCATCAAGTTACCGTAGTGAGTTCAGGTCGATCCGCACACAAAGAAGATAACAAACCTGATGATAATTTCTTTCGTTCTCCAAACAAATTTAAGTCTAAATAAAAATAAAAATAATGAAACGAACTGCTGAGAGAGAGTGAGAGTAGAAAACATATTCTGGGCATTATCGGCCACAGTTAATATGATTAATTATTGATTCTTTCTGCTCTCGATCCTAAGTCTACAAGAAAACTTAAAAAGAAAGAGAGGGAGGGAGAGAGAGAGAGATTATATTAATCAAACCTACACGTGCTCTTGGACAGCAACGACTCAATTATATTTATCTCAATTAAAAATGACACAACAGATGAGAAGGGTTGAAAATTTTACCACCATTAAATAATTATGAAAAATGATATTTATCTCAATTAAAAATGACACAAGAGATTGAGAAGGGTTGAAAATTTTACCACCATTAAATAGTTTTCAATAAACTAAATCTCTTCCCTGGAAAAATAATTTAGTAACATTTAGTAACCACCATCGTTACCAGCATTCTTGTAATTACATCAGCTTTCTTTGAAAATGAAGTTGCCAAACATATCCAAGATTAACTTGTAATTACCTATAACTTTACTTATATGCCACTAATAGTACTCATGGTACCAACAACAAAAGAGACCCTACATATTGCTGATATTTTTAATTTGTGTACTGATAACTCTCATTAATTACAAGATAAAATGCTTAATATTTTATTATTTAATTTTAAATAAGTATTTTAAAATTACTTTAATCTAGAAAAACTGATATTAAACTTATTTATATGATTATATAGTTATTTTCTAGAAATTACATGATGAAATTGACCATGAAATATTTTGATAGGTTTTAACAATGAATAATATTATTATCAAAATACTTCTATGTTAATTACATTTATTTCTAAAATTTTCTTGACTTTTCCTAAGCTTATTAGAATAAATAATATTAATAATACAATTAAATTAAAATATGAGATTAATTTCTTTTTATAGGTTTGCCTCATCAATGGATGTAACAAATACAATGTGAAGTATGGCAGATGATTCGACGAAATCAATGGAACTAACACACAAGAAGGAAACACTAGGGGAGGAAGAATGGGGCATCTTCGATCAATCTATTGCTCCTCACAACTATTTTCTCTCTCCTTTGATGGTGACGGATGTTGGATTCACCCAAATCATCCATCCAATACAAAGGATGGATTTCGTCTCAATTTATCCTTGATTCAGCCACTAAAGAAGCTGAACTTCATCCACAAACTTATCCCCTTCTTTACTCGATACAAAAAGCAAAGAATTTCTTCTGATGATCCTTCTTCGGACGCTACGGCACACTCAGTGTCAAACCACCGCAGTCAATCAGTTCCAGCAAGTTACAAAGAGGCATCAAAATTGACACCCAAAATGTGGCTCCAAAGGTTATGATGATTCTTACATAGCTTATAAGGTTGGTTGGAGGATTAGAGCTATAGTAGCCGACACATCTTCCGGTTGTTACTATTTCTAAAAGTAGGATACCGAAGTTGTATGATAAGTCTTCATTATCATGAGTTAATAATTAGTAAATAATATAGTTTTAGCCTTAAATCATGATAAATAGACTTATATTTGTGTTAAAATGTAAAAAGTGGTTTTCAATTAATTAACATTAATTTTTGGCTAATTATGTGATTTTATATGAATTTATATAATTTTTGTAGTCTTATTTTTGAGATTAAAAAAAAAAAAGCAAAATGAGGGGGGACCTACCAGCCAATTGGGCCCACAAGCTGGTTAGAAGCATAGTTAGGGGAGGAGTCATGAGTAGGGGCTCAAGTGGCTAAGATCGATGGGGGCACGTGTGCGTCACTCTCCTTCCACGTCACTAGTGGTTAGTTGGCTGTGGGGCAAGGAGTAGTCAAATAGGAGAGAGAAAGGGACTCATTACTTACAAATATAATATTACTATATATTCGCCCGAAACTTGCAAGTGATGAAGGATTAAACCCGTGTCACAACTTCTCCCAGAAGGCTTTGAAGATTTTAATACCTAAAATACCCCTTATTTATAACAGAGATATACTATGATGACGTCACTTAATAAAGGCATTAGAGTACTTATTGCAATCTCTCTCATGTAGGCGGACAACCGATGCGGGTTTGAATCCTCCTAGAGCCAAAAGTTGTATTTTTATCTGATTATCGTGACTTTCCTGCAGATCGCTAGTGAAGGATTAAACTGCTAGAATTACTAGATCATCGGCAAAAATCTTAACAACATGATTCGTGGAGCATTATTACTAAAATTATTGAACGCTTCATGATAAAAGGATCGCAAATCCATCGAGTAAATCATCTCCGATTGATCGACAAATAAGCCGTCGTCGGGAAGAGGACGATCCACCAAGAGATGAGTGGCCACCTCTTGAGAGCGTACCGAATGTGATGAAAAGCCTCCTCTTGCTACGTGGACTTAAGGATGAAGCTCTTTGACACGTGCCCAACCTCCATCCAGCTCCTCTCTATCGGGTGATAGCCACCAAAGAGCCGCAAAGTCACTATTTTTTCGCTCTGCCGGGTGACAGTTGTCGAAGACGATTCGACGACCCATTTCGTTGATTTCTAGACTTCACAGGGAGATCTAGAGATTGCCCATGTCGTCCTTGTCCAAGGAAAACCTTCAAGGTTGTGGACACTACATGATGATCTTTCAGAATGCTAAGAATTTTGGTCCATCATCAATGCATCGCCACCGTGACGTCAGAACTTTGTTTTTTAACTTTCAACTTAATTTCTACTTTATTTAGTAATAATTTGTGTGATTTAAATTTATTAAGCTATACTTCATTCAATTATGATTCTTTTGGCTTTTATAGATCTTAATTTGATCAATTAAATTGTATGTAATTACTTATGTAAGAATCGTCAAGTGGAACTTTGTTTCCTCTTTGCCCGCCTTGCTTCAAGTGGTTATGAGCCTTAAGCTCATGATTTTTCACCTAAGTCTCGAATGTAACCTTGGTTCTTTGAAAACTTGTGAACTTATGCTTAACATTTGAAGCACAAACAATGAGAAAACTAAGAATTACATCATATTCTCACATGATGTACATCAAGTATCTAAAAATACATAATTCAATGAGAAACCAATGAAATACATAAAATGTGTCTGAATGCTAATGCATGCCATAATCATTTGAACTCATTAGTAAATCAATGAATTTGTGTCCTGAAATCATGAGACTTGATGCAATATACCTTGCACATAATGCATTATTTATGCGTTATCAATAACCATGGTTCTTTGAGAATCGATCCATGAATTGATCATTTTTCAAGAAGGGAATTGGGTCTTTTTTTCAAGAAAAAGAGTTGAGTTCACAATTATCACAATTACATGTTATTTTAAAAAACATTCAGAGTCTAAACATGACATTGCTCACAAACTAGCGAGGCTCTAATGTGGTTATGTCTGAGTTGATGGGTGACATGTCATTGACTGGGTTCAAAGGGATGGAGGGCCCACCCATTGGAGTGCTGGTCACTTTTGGGTCTCCATTGGTGACTGTGCTCATGTAAGTGAAGCTTGAAAGAGGGGATACAGCCGGGAGAGATGTTGAGTAGCTACTGAGCATCAAGACCACCAATGACATACTGGGACGCTCCAGTGGGTCATGTTGGATACAAAGTAGTCCAATGTGGATGTGCCTCAACACTTCTTCAGCTGAACAACCATCAGCTATGCCTTCGTCGAGCACTTGTACTGGGTTCCCTTCTTCCCAATGCCGCCAAATCTATAGAAATATTCCAGATAAGGTAAAATTATGGAGAAGCTAATGATAAAGGAGCATCAAAGTAGATAACCAGAATGTAGATATAAAAGGTTATGCTGATTCTTACATAGCTTATAAGGTCAGTTGGAGGATTAGAGCCATAGTAGCCGGCACATCTTTTACCCGTCACTATTTCCAAAAGTAGGACGCCAAAGCTGTACACATCTGATTTTGTAGAGATTTGCCCATGCATCACATACTCTGGTGCCATGTAGCCACTTTCACCAGTAGATAATGTGTGTCAAGTTTTCGGATGATAGATAGTAATCAAATTTACATTGATCGCGATCTTTTACAAAGATAATACAATTGTGAAAAGTTGGTTTAAATCTACATCCGTAAATGTACTGCCAGTGAGTATGAAGTAATGAAAGATTCCTACATGGATACATATAGAAGTGATTGTCTTATACAGATAATGCTACTCGTCTTTACCACACTTTGCAGACACCCTTCTTTTCTTTCTGTTTCATGGGTACCACAACCAAGGAAAGCTTCCTCTGATATCTAACTAATCTAGTATACATTCCGACTTGAGCTCATTTTCTAGACTCATCTCTTCTAGTTGTGGACTTCACTTGGGTTCACTCTATTGACAATATGTATATATATACACACGCACACACACACACACACACACATACATAACACCCACACAAATACAAAATTATGAAACCATTAAACTTGTAACAAAAATGTTGAATTACAGCGAAGTTGGTGCATCGGTCGTGCAGACTTACTATGTTCCGGCAATTCGGTTTGTGTTTCCATAGCTTTGTTCATTTCCAAATAACCTTGCAAGGCCGAAATCAGCAATCTTCGGATTCATCCCTTCATCCAACAATATGTTGCTTTAACATCTAATTAAAGTCCAGATGAATGGTCTGGCTGAGACGAAGGGCCATCGAAGGCGCGAAATTAATATTTTCATATTAACGGTCATATTCTTCGACATAGCCCGCCACGGAACCGAGCCCTCCGAGTGGCCCCCCACACGGTTCTCTTGAAATCTTTTGCGACCGCCGCGCGGTGTATCGTTGAATCTCGTTGAATCGTCGTATTTTAAGGTTGCTGGTAGTATTGTTTGACTTAGTCCTTTGTGGAATTGAGCCACGCCTACACGGCTCCTGTTGACTTTGACCTAGATCTTTAGTAGCCAGCTAATCGTCTCTTAGTCGTCGTCATCAAGTTACCGTAGTGAGTTCAGGTCGATCCGCACACAAAGAAGATAACAAACCTGATGATAATTTCTTTCGTTCTCCAAACAAATTTAAGTCTAAATAAAAATAAAAATAATGAAACGAACTGCTGAGAGAGAGTGAGAGTAGAAAACATATTCTGGGCATTATCGGCCACAGTTAATATGATTAATTATTGATTCTTTCTGCTCTCGATCCTAAGTCTACAAGAAAACTTAAAAAGAAAGAGAGGGAGGGAGAGAGAGAGAGATTATATTAATCAAACCTACACGTGCTCTTGGACAGCAACGACTCAATTATATTTATCTCAATTAAAAATGACACAACAGATGAGAAGGGTTGAAAATTTTACCACCATTAAATAATTATGAAAAATGATATTTATCTCAATTAAAAATGACACAAGAGATTGAGAAGGGTTGAAAATTTTACCACCATTAAATAGTTTTCAATAAACTAAATCTCTTCCCTGGAAAAATAATTTAGTAACATTTAGTAACCACCATCGTTACCAGCATTCTTGTAATTACATCAGCTTTCTTTGAAAATGAAGTTGCCAAACATATCCAAGATTAACTTGTAATTACCTATAACTTTACTTATATGCCACTAATAGTACTCATGGTACCAACAACAAAAGAGACCCTACATATTGCTGATATTTTTAATTTGTGTACTGATAACTCTCATTAATTACAAGATAAAATGCTTAATATTTTATTATTTAATTTTAAATAAGTATTTTAAAATTACTTTAATCTAGAAAAACTGATATTAAACTTATTTATATGATTATATAGTTATTTTCTAGAAATTACATGATGAAATTGACCATGAAATATTTTGATAGGTTTTAACAATGAATAATATTATTATCAAAATACTTCTATGTTAATTACATTTATTTCTAAAATTTTCTTGACTTTTCCTAAGCTTATTAGAATAAATAATATTAATAATACAATTAAATTAAAATATGAGATTAATTTCTTTTTATAGGTTTGCCTCATCAATGGATGTAACAAATACAATGTGAAGTATGGCAGATGATTCGACGAAATCAATGGAACTAACACACAAGAAGGAAACACTAGGGGAGGAAGAATGGGGCATCTTCGATCAATCTATTGCTCCTCACAACTATTTTCTCTCTCCTTTGATGGTGACGGATGTTGGATTCACCCAAATCATCCATCCAATACAAAGGATGGATTTCGTCTCAATTTATCCTTGATTCAGCCACTAAAGAAGCTGAACTTCATCCACAAACTTATCCCCTTCTTTACTCGATACAAAAAGCAAAGAATTTCTTCTGATGATCCTTCTTCGGACGCTACGGCACACTCAGTGTCAAACCACCGCAGTCAATCAGTTCCAGCAAGTTACAAAGAGGCATCAAAATTGACACCCAAAATGTGGCTCCAAAGGTTATGATGATTCTTACATAGCTTATAAGGTTGGTTGGAGGATTAGAGCTATAGTAGCCGACACATCTTCCGGTTGTTACTATTTCTAAAAGTAGGATACCGAAGTTGTATGATAAGTCTTCATTATCATGAGTTAATAATTAGTAAATAATATAGTTTTAGCCTTAAATCATGATAAATAGACTTATATTTGTGTTAAAATGTAAAAAGTGGTTTTCAATTAATTAACATTAATTTTTGGCTAATTATGTGATTTTATATGAATTTATATAATTTTTGTAGTCTTATTTTTGAGATTAAAAAAAAAAAAGCAAAATGAGGGGGGACCTACCAGCCAATTGGGCCCACAAGCTGGTTAGAAGCATAGTTAGGGGAGGAGTCATGAGTAGGGGCTCAAGTGGCTAAGATCGATGGGGGCACGTGTGCGTCACTCTCCTTCCACGTCACTAGTGGTTAGTTGGCTGTGGGGCAAGGAGTAGTCAAATAGGAGAGAGAAAGGGACTCATTACTTACAAATATAATATTACTATATATTCGCCCGAAACTTGCAAGTGATGAAGGATTAAACCCGTGTCACAACTTCTCCCAGAAGGCTTTGAAGATTTTAATACCTAAAATACCCCTTATTTATAACAGAGATATACTATGATGACGTCACTTAATAAAGGCATTAGAGTACTTATTGCAATCTCTCTCATGTAGGCGGACAACCGATGCGGGTTTGAATCCTCCTAGAGCCAAAAGTTGTATTTTTATCTGATTATCGTGACTTTCCTGCAGATCGCTAGTGAAGGATTAAACTGCTAGAATTACTAGATCATCGGCAAAAATCTTAACAACATGATTCGTGGAGCATTATTACTAAAATTATTGAACGCTTCATGATAAAAGGATCGCAAATCCATCGAGTAAATCATCTCCGATTGATCGACAAATAAGCCGTCGTCGGGAAGAGGACGATCCACCAAGAGATGAGTGGCCACCTCTTGAGAGCGTACCGAATGTGATGAAAAGCCTCCTCTTGCTACGTGGACTTAAGGATGAAGCTCTTTGACACGTGCCCAACCTCCATCCAGCTCCTCTCTATCGGGTGATAGCCACCAAAGAGCCGCAAAGTCACTATTTTTTCGCTCTGCCGGGTGACAGTTGTCGAAGACGATTCGACGACCCATTTCGTTGATTTCTAGACTTCACAGGGAGATCTAGAGATTGCCCATGTCGTCCTTGTCCAAGGAAAACCTTCAAGGTTGTGGACACTACATGATGATCTTTCAGAATGCTAAGAATTTTGGTCCATCATCAATGCATCGCCACCGTGACGTCAGAACTTTGTTTTTTAACTTTCAACTTAATTTCTACTTTATTTAGTAATAATTTGTGTGATTTAAATTTATTAAGCTATACTTCATTCAATTATGATTCTTTTGGCTTTTATAGATCTTAATTTGATCAATTAAATTGTATGTAATTACTTATGTAAGAATCGTCAAGTGGAACTTTGTTTCCTCTTTGCCCGCCTTGCTTCAAGTGGTTATGAGCCTTAAGCTCATGATTTTTCACCTAAGTCTCGAATGTAACCTTGGTTCTTTGAAAACTTGTGAACTTATGCTTAACATTTGAAGCACAAACAATGAGAAAACTAAGAATTACATCATATTCTCACATGATGTACATCAAGTATCTAAAAATACATAATTCAATGAGAAACCAATGAAATACATAAAATGTGTCTGAATGCTAATGCATGCCATAATCATTTGAACTCATTAGTAAATCAATGAATTTGTGTCCTGAAATCATGAGACTTGATGCAATATACCTTGCACATAATGCATTATTTATGCGTTATCAATAACCATGGTTCTTTGAGAATCGATCCATGAATTGATCATTTTTCAAGAAGGGAATTGGGTCTTTTTTTCAAGAAAAAGAGTTGAGTTCACAATTATCACAATTACATGTTATTTTAAAAAACATTCAGAGTCTAAACATGACATTGCTCACAAACTAGCGAGGCTCTAATGTGGTTATGTCTGAGTTGATGGGTGACATGTCATTGACTGGGTTCAAAGGGATGGAGGGCCCACCCATTGGAGTGCTGGTCACTTTTGGGTCTCCATTGGTGACTGTGCTCATGTAAGTGAAGCTTGAAAGAGGGGATACAGCCGGGAGAGATGTTGAGTAGCTACTGAGCATCAAGACCACCAATGACATACTGGGACGCTCCAGTGGGTCATGTTGGATACAAAGTAGTCCAATGTGGATGTGCCTCAACACTTCTTCAGCTGAACAACCATCAGCTATGCCTTCGTCGAGCACTTGTACTGGGTTCCCTTCTTCCCAATGCCGCCAAATCTATAGAAATATTCCAGATAAGGTAAAATTATGGAGAAGCTAATGATAAAGGAGCATCAAAGTAGATAACCAGAATGTAGATATAAAAGGTTATGCTGATTCTTACATAGCTTATAAGGTCAGTTGGAGGATTAGAGCCATAGTAGCCGGCACATCTTTTACCCGTCACTATTTCCAAAAGTAGGACGCCAAAGCTGTACACATCTGATTTTGTAGAGATTTGCCCATGCATCACATACTCTGGTGCCATGTAGCCACTTTCACCAGTAGATAATGTGTGTCAAGTTTTCGGATGATAGATAGTAATCAAATTTACATTGATCATGATCTTTGACAAAGATAATACAATTGTGCAAAGTTGGTTTAAATCTACATCCGTAAAGATACTGTTAGTGAGTATGAAATAATGAAAGATTCCTACGTGGCTACAGATAGAAGTCAGTGTCTTGTACATATAACGCTACTCGTCTTTACCACACTTTGCAGATGCCCTTCTCTTGTTTCTGTTTCATGGGTACCACAACCAAGGAAAGCTTCCTCTGATATCTAACTAATCTAGAGTACATTCCAACTTGAGCTCATTTTCTAGACTCATCTCCTCTAATTGTGGACAAACCATACTTAGGTTCACTTTGTTGAAAATTATATATATATGGAAGTTATGAAACCATTAAAATAGTACGAAATATACTAAACTATAGAAGAGTTGTTCATGTATCGGTTGTGCAGACTTACTATGTTCCAGCGATTCGATTTGTGTTTCCATAACTTTGTTCATTTCCAAATAGCCTTGCAAGGCCGAAATCAGAAATCTTCGGATTCATCCCTTCATCCAACAATATGTTGCCAGCTTTAAGATCTCTATGAACAATCTTCAGTCGAGAATCCTCATGAAGATAGAGGAGTCCTCGGGCAATTCCTTCTATGATCTTCACCCTCATCTCCCAGTGCAGTTCCTTGGATCTAAAGGAATCTACCATGCAGACACAATCTGATTAGATCTACAATCTGCATGTCTTGAATCACTACCATTTGAATGTAAGTTTTGTGAAAATAAATGAAATAAATAGTGAGGAGCTAATGATAAAACAAACTGATGAGACAATACTAAGATAGGAGAAAGCATCACATGTTAGAAGCATACCAAATAAAAATTTGTCGAGGCTTTTATTTGGCAGAAATTCGTATACTAGTAGCTTCTCTTGTGCTTGCAAGCAATAGCCCATCAATCTTACCAAATTACGATGTTGAAGTTTGGCCACTAAGGAAACCTCATTCTTAAGTTCTCCTATTCCTTGGTTAGAAGTTGTTAGAAGTCTCTTTACTGCTATAAGTTGCCCATCTTCCAACACTCCCTGCACAAATGATATGAATGTTAATTAAGGATCAATGAAAATTTTCAGAGGATACAGTCTTAGCTGAGATGATAATGCCAAAGATTACATGTAGATTTCAATGACAGTGCAAGGAGAAACAAAAGGATAAGTACCTTAGAACATATTAGTAGTTTGGTAAGGTTCAGGTTCAATGACTTGAGAATAAGAAATCACTTTTAATTTAGTGGTATACCTTATAGACAGCACCAAACCCTCCTTCACCAAGCTTATTCTGATCAGAGAAGTTCGTCGTAGCAATCTTTAATGTTTCTAGACTAAACTGCAAGGAATCTGCTTCATTGACACCGTCTTCGCTTCTTCCAACCGCTGAACATAACATTGGTAAAACTCCACATAAGTCAAAATATATAGTCGGCGGAAGAATACTTCAAATTTCGAATCAAGCACTTACCAATTAGTGAATCCATTTGGCGTCAGATTTTTGTATGATAAAATGATGGTATAAATGGTTGGGAACTTACCAGCAAATTTTGGTAGTCTTTTCCTCCGTATGCAAATCCATATGATAGCCATAAATGCGAAGAAACCAATGACCGCGACGGCAACTCCCACAGCTATTGCCACCGTGTTGTTGTTTTTATCTGCCAAAGAAAGTATTGACGGTTCAGGATTCACTTTAGTGAATTTTTTACGTTTATTTATTATTTCACTTCACAGCTGAAGTTCTTTTTTCTGACACTGTAAAAATAAAAATCTGAACTTATCATGTAGAAGTAAAGAAATAGATCGAGCAGGGACCGTCAGTATGAGTGTGATGACGCCGGAGAACCTCAATGAGCCTTGGCTCATTTCTTCCGCTCCATAACAGAAAAAGAAGAAAATTCACTGCCGAAATTCGATTACCCAAAAAAAAAAAGCACCCTTCTGGGCATTCCCTGCCATCATCCCCGGCCCAAGCAGCAGCTAGTTAAAAAGGAAGAGGGAACCTGCGGCTAGGCGGCGTAACTCCCGCTCCCCCCATTCACTCTCTCTCTGCTATCTCGTTGCCCCCTGCCGAACTCATGCTCAAGTCTCTTCTTCTCTCTGGGCTTTCTTTGCAAGTATCTTTCAAAGTCCTAGATGAAGCAATGGAGGAAAAACGGAAAAAAAATAGAAACAGACTTAGCTTTTACCTGCTGCAGCGGTGGTCCCTACAGGCGGCGGAGACATGTTAGCTGGTACGGAAGGGGGAGGAGGAGGCGCTGGCGGGTCGGCGGCGGCGGAGGGATTAAAGAAGGGAGCTACTTCGTACCGGAGGTAACAGCTCCCACCGATCACTCTCGCCCCTTTTTTTGCCTCACAGCACTGGGGAATATAGCTGATCTCGTCCATTAGACAAGTGTTGCAGGTCTCCGGCGCTAAATCTCTGGTGCACTGGACAAGCGCGTATATCTTCTGGAAGCTGGTGAAGTCCACCACTCCGGTGGCGAATCTCCTCTCCGACGAGGAGGCGCGTATGGTCAGGTTGTCCAGGAGCTCCCCCAATAGGCGGTCGAAGGTGGGCACGTCCGAGACGTTTCCCGTGTTCCACATGGAGATTTCCGTCCCCGTAGACGAGCCGAAGAAGTTCTGGCCGGAGTAACGCAGGTGGCAGAACTCGTAGAAGATGGTGGCGCCCTTATTTCCGGGGCATCCCGCTGCGGCGTCCCTGGCGACGCCGGCGAGGCAGTCCCGGCACCTGCTTGCGGCGACGTCCCCTCGGCATATCGCGAGGCCATAAACCCTGTCGGGGACCTCGCCGGCAGTGTCGTTGGCGAAGCCGGTGGCGGGGGCCGACGAAGAGAGGGAGGAGATGAGGCGACCGAGGTTGGCCTGGTAGGTGCTGTTGCTCGTGTAGTTTGTTTTCTTATTGCATAAACTGTAGATGGGTTCGCCGGCTGCGGAACCGAGGAAGAGAGAGCCCATCATCAGGATGAGAGAGCACACGAGAAGGAAGGAAGCCATGTACGCCGCAGTCGTGCTCCCCGGGGAATGAGAGGTGCAAAGAGAACTCCTAGTGAAAATACTGTTTTTAATGGTCGGACAGAGACGACGAGGACCACATCGACAACGCGATATTTATATTTTAATATTGATGGCCGTCTTGTCTGACTCATTTCAAACGGAGTACCCCGCGTGGCCCCACACGGTTCCCGTTGATTCTTTGGTGGCCGCCGTGCCCGCCCTCTGAAGATGTCAACGTCACTTTGCTACGTGGGCCCCCTCCATAATTAAGAACTTTCTTCTGCTTGCAAGTAGTACCCCATCAGTCTTACCAAATTACGATGTTGGAGTTCGGTCACCGTTAAAATCCTACAACTTTGAAAGAACAGATCTGATTTATCCAATAATTAGACTGTAACTTTATTTAAAATATTAGATCAAAATCTAAGACAGGATATATGGATCATCAAATCGATGAATTTGGACTATCTTCTGTTCACTCAATGACAATTTGTAAGAGAGATTTGAAATCAGATCAGAAATCACTAAAAATGGACAAGTCAATGGTACCTTGATATGGGGAAATGTAATACCACGATTGCTGGCTTGTAGACCTCAAGATTGATCTTCAATGATTTCATAAAATATTGGAAGATGAAAGGAAAAGGTAAAAAGGGTGAATGATGGAATGAAAATGGTGGTTGACCCTCACAGCCTCCCCAAGGATTGGGCATTGACCATCATATCCTCTCCTTAGGGAGCAATTGGCCCTATTGGTCTTCCTCTAAGAAAATGAAAAAAATTAAAGATAAATTCTCTAATATTTCATTAATTTCTCCAAAATAATACAAAAAATCTTTTTACAAATGAAATTTAGGAGTACTTAAGAAAGATTGTAAAAGTTAGGTAGTTGATGCCTCCTAGTTGACTACCTTGGCATGTTTGACCCTCTCAATGGATGCCTTGTGAAATACTTTAATCCTTAATGTAATTTTGATTCTTGATCAAAGGTTAGATGCTCCTCTTCAATCCCATGAGTTGTGCTCCAAGAGGTTACTTGGGTACTTATAGATCTCAATTGAGACCAATCACATCCATAGATGCTTGGACTGTTGACCCTATCAAATTATCACTTAGAAAAGGAGGATTAGGCCTCAATCCAAGATCAACAAGAGGTTATTTGATGAATGAAATTAGAACTTTCAATATAAATAAAATTAAACCCAAAACATGATATGTATGAATACTTAAATATAGTTTAGTTAAACTTAAACTAATTTGGATTCTCTGACTAAAAACTTAATTACGCTTTAAAGGTGGTGGACCACCTCACATAGTACATGCACAGATGGTGTTGAAGACACATGACTAGAGATCAAAGTTGACTCTCTACATGCAAGCCTATGGATGGAAGATAAGTCACATTTGAGATGACGAAAAGGGTAACATTTGTGGGTATGGAGATATTTCTTCAAATGATAAATCTCTTGTTAAAGATATCTAGCTTGTTGATTGATTAATGCATAATCTAATCAACATTAATTAACTTTGTGATAATGACATGACATCTATGAGATTGAAAGCTTAGAACTTGGTGACAACATCATGAGGCTTTGAAGAAGATCAAAAAATGGAGAAAATTAATTTTATTTTTATTTTAATAAATTAGTTAGAACCAAAAAGTTGATATTGAGATAAACAATCATCCTTATGGACAACCTGAATCCACCATTTTAACTTTAATTCTTGTTTTAAAATAGGTTTGTAAATATGTGAAATTTGATCATTTTGTTTATAACAACCAGAATTGATATTGATAACATCATTTTTTTCTCCATAAGAAATTTCTTCTCCTCTACATTGTAACAATAAAATTTCATGAAATGGTGCTGAATCCTCATGGATACCTTCTTTGTGAGAATGGGTCCATGAAAGATTCATTTCTCACAAAAGGTGTTGGGTCTCTTTTACAATTAGAAGAGTTGTGCTTACAAGTCGCATAATTAAAAGGTTTTTTTAAAAAAAGGTTAAGAGCATAAACATGAGATCCTGAAGGAATGGCTCAAGAACAAGAGAGTTCCAACATGCTGGTGTCCGAGTTGATGGTTGACGTGCAATTTATTGGAGGCCGAGGCATGGAGCGCTCGCCCATTGTACTGCTGGTCACTCCTATGTCTTCACTGGTGCTTGTACCCACACAAGTAAAGCCTGAAAGCGGGGATACAGCCGAGAGAGATGGAATGGCAGATGAGCATCACGATCACGAAGGAGATATTGGGACACTCCAGTGGGTCCGGCTGGATGCAAAAATTAGTCCAATATGTAAAAATTAGCTCAACACTTCTGCCAAACAACCATCAGCTGTACGTTTGTTAAGCATTTGTACCGGGTTTCCTTCCTCCCAATGCCGCCAAATCTATAAAATATGCCAGATAAAGTAAAATTGTGGAGAAGCTCACACAAAGGGGCGTCACAATAGTTACCCATTACGCGCAGCTTTAAAGGTTATAATCATCTTACATAACGTGTGATTAGTTGGAGAACTAGAACCATAGTAGCCCGCACATCTTCTATCCATGACTATTTCAAAAAATAGGATGCCAAAGTTGTACAGATCTGATCTCGTAGAGGTCTGCCCGTGCATCACTCATTCTGGTGCCCTATAGCCACTTTCACCAGTAGACAACATGTGTCAAGTTTTCTGATGATTGATTATTATCAAATGCACATTGATCATGATCTTTCACAAAGCTAATACGACATTGAAAATTGGGTCTAAAGTTACATCCGTAAAGGTATTGTCAGTGGGTTTGAAATGGTGAAAAACCCTTGCATGGCTACATTAGAAGGTACGGTCTGGTACGCATAATGCTACTCCTCTTCACCAAACTCTCCAGATGTCCTCTCACTTCTGTTTCATGGTTACCACAGCTAAGTAATGGTCCCTCTGATATCAAACTACTCTAGTATAAGCTCATTTTCTTTACGTATCTCTTCTAACATGGACTAAGAAGACTTGTAGTTCAGTCTGCTGACAGATGTATATACATAAATGCAAATATATAAAGCAATTAATCTTGTACCAACAACATTAAATAACAAGGAGGTTGTTCTCATATTGGTTATGCAGATGTACTATGATTTGGCAATTCGATTTGTGTTTCGATAAGTTTGTTCATTTCCAAATAGCCTTGTGAGGTGGAAATCAGCAATCTTCGAATTCATCCCTTCATCCAACAATATGTTGCTAGCTTTTAGATCTTTATGAACAGTCCTCAGTCGAGAATCTTCAAGAGGATAGAGCAGTCCCCAGGCAATTCCTTCAATTATCTTCACCCTCATCTCCCAGGTTAGGTCCTTGGATCTAAGTAGATCTTCTAAGCAGACGCAACATGATTAGATCCACATTCTTGAAACACTACTAGCTTAAGGTAAGATTCGTGAAAACCAATAAAATAGATAGTCCGTAGAAAATGATAAAACAAACTGATGGGACAATATTTGTTATAATGGATAGCATCACGAATTGGAAGAAAACCAAATAAAAATTTGTCGAGGCTTTTGTTTGGCAGAAATTCATTTACTAACAGCTTTTCTTACGCTCGCAAGGAGTAGCCCACCAATCTTACCAAATTCCGATGATGGAGTTTTTCCAGAAAGGAAATCTCATTCTTAAGTTCTCCTATTTCTTAACCTGAGGTCGTTACAAGTCTCTTCACTGCTATTAGTTGCCCATCAGCCAACACACCCTGCATGAATGATATGAATACTAATTAATCTGTAATGTAGAGACCCAGGATCAATGAAAGTTCGCAGAGGATATGGCCTTAGTTGAGATGATAATCCCCAAAATTAGATCTAATTTGCAATGGTAGTCTAAGGAAGCACAAATTATAACTACCTTAGAACGTATAAGTAGGTTCAATAGCATGACAGTAAAAAGTCAGATTTAATTTATTAGTTTACGTTGTGAACAACACCAAACCCTCCTTATGAGGCTTGCTTTGATTGGAGAAGTTCATTGTAGCAAGCTTTAAAGTTTCCAAACCAAAATTTAAGAAGTCAGCTTGATGGAAATCATTCTTGCATCTTCCATACATGGGACATAACGTTGATAGAAAATCAACATAAGTCAAAATATATAGTTACTGGGAAAATATTTGAAATTTCACTACACTTAAATATATGAACCCATTTGGTATTAGATCTGTTTTAAGATTAAATGATGGCGTAAATGGTTCACAACTTAACAATTGGTTTTGTTCGCCTTTTCCTCTGTATGCAAATCCATATGGGAGCCCGAAATGAGAAAGAAACAATGAGCCCCACGGCCATTGCCACAGCTACCGTAAGAGTGTTGCTTCTTTAATCTGCCAAAGAAGGTATAGACGGTTTATGATTCACGTCAGTTAACTTTTTCCTTTTATTTCTTGTTTCACTTCGCTACGAAAGAATATTTTTGGTACTGTAAAAAAAAAAAAAAAAAAAACTGACTTTATTTCTTTATATATATTTTTTAATAAATTGATCGAATGGAGCCTGTCGGTATGAGTATGATGACAACCGAGAGCCATAACAGAAAAAGAAGAAAATTCACTACTTAAAAAGAAAAAGGGTCCGTCCCAAGCAGCAGGTAGTTTAAAAGGGTCATGTCCAAGTCACTACGCTTTGAGGTTTGCTTGCAAGTTTATTTCAAAGTGCTTGCTGAAAAAATGGTGAAATGACGAAGCAACATAGTAACAAACTTAGTTTTTACCTCCTGGAGTGGTGGTCCCGGCGGGCGTCGGAGAGGTATTATCTACTAGAGGTGGGGGAGGAGACGGCGGCGGGTCGGCAGCTGCGGAGGCATTAAAGAAGAGATGCACCTGGTACCGAAGGTAGCAGCTGCCGTCGATCACTCGCCCTCTCTTTCGCCTTACAGCACTGGATGATATAGCTGTTCTCGTTTCTCAGACAAGCGTCGCAGCTCTCCGGCCCTAAATCTCTGGTACACGGGACAAGCGCGAATATCGTCTCGAAGTTGGTGAAGTCCACCCATCCGGTTGGGAATCTCTTCTCCGACGAGGCCGCGAGTATGGTCAAGTTGTCCAGCAGCCCCCCCAGGAGGTGGTTGAAGGTGGGCACGTCCGAGGCGTTTGCGACGTTAAGGATAATTCTGCTTCTGTAGACGAACCGAAGAAGTCCTGGTCGGAGTAACGCAGTTGGCATTGCTCGTAGAAGATGGTGGCGCCCTTGCTTCTGGGTCAGACCGCTGCGGAGTCCTGGGCAACGCCGGCAAGGCAGTCCGGGCACCTGTTTGCGGCGACTTCCGCTGGGCATATTGCGAGTACATAACCCTTTCGGTGACTTCGCCGGCTGTGCCGTTGGTGAAACCGGTGGCGGTTGTGCGTTGTGCGTGTAGTTTTCACTTATTGTTGCATAGACTGTAGATGGGATCGTCGGCTGCGGAGCCGAGGAAGAGTGAACACACCATCAGGAAGAGAAGCACAGGAGGAAAGCTATGGGCGGCGGCGCCGTGCTCGGCCGAAGAAGAGAGAGGTGGGATGAGAAGCACAGTTGCATGATTAAATGGAGACGAGAAAGATCTTCGGACAGTGACGGAGACCCATCAACGACGCGACATTTATATTTTTAAAATTAATGGTCGTTATGTTTGACTTAATCCCCCATGGAAATGACCCCTTCGCGTGGCCCACACGGGTGCCCTTGTATATGAACTAGATGTCGACTGGCCGCCGTGCAGTTTCCGCAATTGAGAGAGATGCCCATCAAGTTGACAAAAATTGACTAAAAGCTCCCTCTCAACGTCAAGCCGCCTGTCTCCGTGGGAACATGGAGACTTCAGGGAAGTAGAAAGTTGTAAGGTGGAAGTCGCTACTACTACAAGCTAAGAAGCACAAGCGAGGAAACATCGTCTAGCTTAAATAAAGTAGTAGTTAGAGTGTCGAATGAGTCGAAATGAAATATGATAGTTCATGATCAAAATGAGAAAATAATTCGGAGGGGACGCCACCTAGGTGTTCATGATTTTGGGTTACCATTGACACTGTTCGAAGAAGGAACATGAATAATTTGGAAGGAAAAAAATTAAGGGAGTTCGATATTCAAGGGTAAATTTGAAAGAAAGATCCTTGGAGCTTATAAGAATCAATACATAGAGCATAAGGTTTCAGTAATGAATATGCTCGACCCACCAGAAATATGGACCAATCTGAGGCGCAGAGAGAGAGAGAGAGACAGAGAGCATGGACATGTCCTCAGAGATGTGATCGGAGAAAACCCTTCAATCCAAGCCTGTAGGACGCCCCGAGAAGCTGCCCACTGATAGCCATGGCCGGAGGAGGAGACGGTGTCAGCGAGGAGGATGAGAACTAGAGAGACCAGAAAGGACCCTGAAACGCCGCCCTCCTCCTCCCGAGCAGTGTGTCCCCAAATAAACCATTTCTTACGAAGTCACTGCCAATCACGGACGGCATATCATTCCGTGAGATCCGATCTACGAAAAGTGACTACTCCTCACGGATGTCACATCATTCCGTGAGAACTAATCAACGAAGGGATTATTCATGTTTGAGATCGCCGATGGAAAGGCTCGGAGACTAGCGACGGTTCAACGTGGTAGGGTCTTGATGGCCGATGCGTCATTTCTCAGGGACCAGGTCATGGAGCACGCCCATTGGCCTGCTGTCACTCTTGGGTCCCCACTGGCACTCGTGCCTCCATCGGTGAAGCATGGAAGGGGAGATACGCTCGAGAGACAAGTCGAGTAGCTGCTGAGCATCAGGACCACCAAGGACATACTTGGACGCAGAGTAGTTCGATGTGGATGCGCCTCAACACTTCTTCCGCTGAACAACCATCCTCCAATGCCACCAAATCTATAGAAATATGCCAGATACAGTAAAGTGATGGAGAAGTTCATCACTGAAGGGCGTCAAAGTAGATACACAGAACGTAGCTTCAAAGGTTCAGATATTCTGACATAGCTTATAAGGTCGGTTGGAAGATTAGGGCCATAGTTGCCAGCGCGTTTTCTGCCCGCTACTATTTCCATAAGTAGGACGCCGACGCTATGCACCTGATTTTGTAGAGATCTGCCCGCGCATCACATACTTCAGTGCCATGTAGCCGCTTTCACCAGTAGATAACGTGTTTCAAGTTTTCCGATGATTGGTAGTTATGAAATGCACATCGATTATACTCTTCGACAAATTTAACATGATTTTGCAAACATGGTCTAAATCTACATCCGTAGAGGTACTATCAGTGGGTATGAAACGACAAAAAAATCCTTGTATGGCTATGCACAGACGGCGTTGTCTGGTACACAATGCAACTCTTCACTGCACTTTGCAGACGCGCTTCTCTCACTTCTGATTCACGACTACCACAACCAAGGAAAGCTCCCTCTAATATCTAACTACTTTAGCATACGGTCAAACTTGAGCTCATTTTCTAAACTTATCTCTTGTAAGAGTGGACTAACTCTACTTGGATTCAGTCTGCTGATAGTTGTACATATATTTATTTATTTGTCTAAAGTTATGAAAACATTAAGTATTGGTTGTTCAGACTTACTATGTTCTGGCGATTCGGTTTGTGTTTCCATAACTTTGTTCATTTCCAAATAACCACGCAAGGACAAAATCAGTAATCTTTGGATTCATCCCTTCATCCAATAATATGTTACTAGCTTTAAGATCTCAATGAACAATCTTCAGTCGAGAATCCTCATGAAGATAGAGTCCCCTCAGAAATTTCTTGCATGATTTTCGCCCTCATCTCCCAAATAAGCTCCTTGGATCTAAATGGATCTACCATTCAAACACAGGCTGATTAGATCCACATTATATACGTCTTTAGATGCTACTACTTAATTTAAGATTCTTGAAAACCAATGAAATAAGTAGTCCATAGATAATGATGAAACAAACCGATGGGATGATATTGGGAATAATGGAAAGCATGATGAGTTAGAAGCATAAGAAATGAAAATTTGTTGAGGCTTTTTTTGGCAGATTTTCATATACTAACATCTCTTGCGCTTGCAAGCAATAACTCATCAATCTTACCAAATTGCAATTTTGGAGTTTGGCCACTAAGGAGCCTCATTCTTAAGTTTTCCCATTCCTTGGCCAGAGTTTGTTTGTAATCTTTTCACTACTATTAGTTGGCCATCTGCCAACTCCCTGAAAAATTGATGTGATAATTATAATGTAATGTAGAGATCCATGAACAATGAAAATTTGCCGATAATATGGTCTTAACTGAGATGGTAATCCCTAAATTATATCTAAATTGCAGTGATAGTCTAAGGAGGTACTAAAAAATATAGCTACCTAAGAACATAATAGAATTTTCATAAGGTTCAAGTTCGATAACTTGACAATAAGTAATCATTTTTTATTTTGTAGTTTATCTAGTAGACCACCAAACCCACCCTCCACCAGGCTTTTTTTTGTTCAGATAAGTTCATTGTATCGAAGCTTTACAGTTTCTAAACTAAGTTGTAAGGAATCAACTTGAGTAAAACCATCTTTGTTTCTTCCAACTACTGACCATGGTTATAAATCAGTGGAGAAATATTTCAGATTTCAAATAAATCACATAAATATAAAAACCCATTCGGTGTCAGGTTAGTTTAAAAATGATGGCACAAATGGTTCACAACCTACCAAGTAGTTCTGCTTGTCTTGTCCTCTGTATGAAAATCCATATCATAGCCATAAATGCAAACGAAACAATGAGCGTAGCAGCGATTGTCGCAACTATCATCACAGTGTTGGTTTTTTTATCTGAAAAGGAATGAATGGACGATTTATGATTTACTTCAATGAATTTTAAACTTTTATTTATCTTTGTACTTCACTGCAGATAAGGTTTTTTGGGTAGTGTATAAAAATTTAAATAGAAATCATGATGTGAAAGTAAAGACTAATATCAAACAAAGCCCGTCATATGAGTGTTGTTAGGAAGGAGACCAGATTACTACGATCTGATGGGCCTGCAATGGGGCATGATTTTATGCAGCAGAAAGAGAGAGAAGGATAAATGGCTGAAATAAAGATGCTTTGAATTTAATGTGGTCTGAAGAGGATAAACACACATCATCACCACCAACGTAGAAGGAGGGTGTCAACTAATAATGAGAAGCAAAATATTATGGTAAATGGAGTTAATTAGGCTTTAGGCATAGCCACAAAAAGAGAGAGATATTTCTATTTCTCTCTCTCCCTGAGTCCCCTTTCATACCTGCTTTCTGAAGGGGATGGATTGGTTTTGAACGGACCTCTACCAAATAAGTGGTTGACCAGGGCACCATTACAACTATGAGTATGATGACACCTGAGAACCTCAGTCAACCTAAAATAAAAAAACAAAATCAGTACCTAAAACTTGGTACCCAAAAATATTGCATCGTTCTTGGATTTCTCATTAACAGTCCCATCTCAAGCAGCAGCTAGTTTAAAAGGAAGAGGAAACATAGGGCTATGCGGTGTACCTCCACCTACCCCCAACCACCCAGTAGTCCTTCACACTCTCGCATACCTCGTCAACCCCTAGCTGAACTCATGTCGCAGTGAACACATATCTCATATTTATATGTTAATTTATGAATGTAATTAAAATATTAATACTTAAAATAAAAAAATTAATATTATATTTAGTTATATAAAAGTTAGAAATCAATCACCCCTCTACCTTCTTGATTCATCAGGACATCTGCGAACCACAAAGTTCATCAGCAATTGCCTTGATAGACATGTCATGCACGTAAATGGATGGCATCTCATTACACAAGACATGTAGCTTTGTGCATAGTTGTAGAATCCGAGGCTTGAAGCAAGATACTAAGATTCTAACTAAAGCATTCCAAACATCTTTAAATGCTCCATATTGACCTCTAAGTTTAGCCAGTGGGCTTCTTCTCATTAGTGAAAATATTTAGAGGTGGCAGATCGGAGCTATTGGCCATGAACACACAACCATGGCTCTTGAATAGAGGAATGAATTTAATCCATATGAGATAGTTGTACTATGGCAACTAGAAGGAACAAAACCTCATACTTAGGGGGTCTATCATGGATCGGTATGCTTTCGAACAAGCTCTAATAGCACGTAAAGAAAGAGAAGATAGGAATAAGAGAGAAATAACAAGAGAGCGGAACAGAGAGATGAGTAAGGAAAAAAAATGATGAAAGAAAATGAACACTATCGATTGTTGCAATGTAAAGGTACTTAGTGTCTCCTTTTATAGGAGTCTCAGAGGGCCCCAATGATGAAACAGGTGTCCATAAACGTACAGTCGATTTCTGTGAGAACCAGTAAGCAAAGGGACCTCGTTTCTTACTCCCATGATTTTAAAATCAGTAGTTCTGTGGTCACAATTCTCACAACTACGGCTGCTTGTTAAAAACAATGAGAATAGATAGTAGAATCCCAAGGGAATGGCTCAGAGACTAGCGAGGTTCCAATGTTGTGATGTCTGAATTGATCGCCAATGCGTCATTTATCAAGGGCAAGGGCATGGAGGGTATGCCTGTTGGCCTGCTGGTCACTCCTGGGTCTTCACTGGTACTCGTGCTCACATCGGTGAAGCATGGAAAGGGGGATATGGTCGGGAGAGATGTTGAGTGACTGCTGAGCATCACGACCACCAAGGACATACTCGGGCGCTCCAGTGGGTCACGTTGGACGCACAGTAGTCCGATGTGGATGCGCCTCAACACTTCTTCCGCTGAACAACCCTCATATATGCCTCTGTCGAGCAATTGTATTGGGTTCCCTTCCTCCCAATGCCGCCAAATCTATATAAATATGCCGGATATAGTAAAATTATCGAGAAGCTCATCACAGAAGGGCGTCAAAGTAGATACACAGAACGTAGTTTGAAAGGTTATGATGACTCTTACATAGCTTATAAGGTCGGTTGGAGGATCAGAGCCATAGTAGCCGGCACATCTTTTGCCTGTCACTATTTCCAGAAGTAGGACGCCGAAGCTGTACACATCTGATTTTGTAGAGATCTGCCCTTGCATCACGTACTCCGGTGCCATGTAGCCACTTTCACCAGTAAATGAACATGTTTTAGCATTTCTGATGATGGAAAGTTATCCAATGCACATTGATCATGATCTTTGACAAAGTTAATATGATTTCACACAGTTATTGTCGGAGAATGAGAGATTACACATTTACCGTAATCCTCTTTTATTTGTGTAATAACTCGCTTATCTTTTGTATTTATATACTTCCATTCAAGGGAGAGTCGCATCCGGTTAATCGGTTTCACTTACGCCAAACAGGATCTGATCACTCTTATCGGGCAGGCATAAATACTATTAGTCTATTCTATTTGCCCTTTCCTCTTCTCTCTCCTCGTTCACAAGCCGATGGCTCTCTCACCACCGGTGGCGCTTCTGGCAGTCTACGACTGCCAGCGGCTCCAACAGTTGTTTACATTCGTGAGGGTAGTGTCAGATGGTATGAAATGCATGGAAGATGCCTCTCTCGTACACGCAATGCTACTCTTCTTCACAACACCTATGCAGATACCCTTCTCTCGCTTCTGTTTCATAGCTACCACAACAAAGGAGAGCTCCCTCTGATATCGAACTACTCTAGTATACACCCTAAATTGAGCTCATTTCCTACACTTCTCTCTTCTAACCATGGACTAACTCTACTTGGGTTCAGTCAGCTGACACTTGTATGTATATGGATGCAAATATATGAAACCATTAAACTTGTACCAAAAGCAGTAAATAATATGGAAGTTGTTCATATATTGGTTGTGTAAACTTACTGTGTTCCAGCAATTTGATTTGTATTTCCATAACTTTGTTCATTATCAAATAGCCTGGCGAGGCCAAAATCAGCAATCTTCGGATTCATCCTTTCATCCAACAATATGTTGCTAGCTTTAAGATCTCTATGGACAATCTTTAGTCGAGAATCCTCGTGAAGATAGAGGAGTCCCCGCCCAATTCCTTCAATGATCTTCAGCCTCATCTCCCAGGTCAGTTCCTTGGATCTAAATGGATCTACATTGCAAAGTTAACCTGATTAGGTACACATTATGTGCATCTTGAAACACACCCTGCAGAAATTTATATCATCGCTACCATGAAAGGAAACAGTGAGTGGCTAATGATAAATCAAACTGATGGGATGTTGTATTTTGAAGAATAGAAAGAATCACAATGTTTAGAAGCATACCAAATAAAAATTTTTCGAGGCTTTTATTCGGCAGATATTCGTACACTAATAGCTTCTCTTGCGCTTGTAAGCAATAACCCATCAATCTTACCAAATTACGATGTTGGAGTTTGGCCACTAGGGCAACCTCATTCTTAAGTTCTCCTATTCCTTGGCCAGAGTTTGTTACAAGTTTCTTCACTGCTATTACTTGCCCATCTTCCAACACACCCTGCTTTAATGATATGAATACCAGTTAATGTGCAATGTAGAGACCTTGGATCAATGAAAATTTGCAGAGGATGCGGTCTTTGCTGAGATGATACTGCCCTAGATTAGATCTAGACTGCAATAGTTGTCTAAGAAGAAACATAAGTATGACTAACTAACTTAGAACCTATTAGAAGGTTCATAAGGATCAGATTGAATATCATGACAAAATAAATAACGATTTTAACTTAGTAGTTTACCTTGTAGACAACACCAAACCCTCCTTCACCAAGCTTGTTTTGATCAGAGAAGTTCATCGTAGCAATCTTTAGAGTTTCTAGACCAAACTGTAAGGAATCTGCTTGATTGACACCATCTTTGCTTCTTTTGACCGCTGAACATGACGTTGATAAATCAGCGGAAAATTATTTCAAATTTCTAATAAATCACTTCAATTTACTAACCCATTTGGTGTTAGTGTTTTGTTAAGATAAAATGACGACATAAACGGTTGACAACTTACCAATTAGTTCTGTTGTTCGTCTTTTCCTCTGTATGCAAATCCATATGGTAACCATAAATGAAAAACAAGCGATGAGTGCGACAGCAATTGCCACAACTATTGTCAGAGTGTTGCCGTTTTTATCTGCAAAAAAGAAAAACGTATGGACAGTTTATGATTCACTTCAGTGAATTTTTTACCTTCATTTATTGTTTCCTTTCACTGCAAAAGTTCTTTGTTTGGTACTGTCTAAAAATAAAAACTGTCAGATTATCAAGTGGAAGTAAAGAAAACAGATCGAACAGATCCTGTCAGTATGAGTGTGATGACACCCCAGAACCACCACAATGAATGTTGGCTAATTTCTTCAGTACATACCAGAGAGAAAAGAAAATTCACTACTAAGTTTGGTTGCACAGAAAAGAACAGCGCCCTTCTTGGTATTCACTGCCACCAGCCCCACCCCTAGCAGGAGCTAGCTTAACAGAAAGAATAAGCCTGGGTCTATGGCGGCTCACCTCCACCTCCCACCCCCAACCCAGTCCTTCACACTCTCGCGTACCTCGGTTCCCCCCAGCCGAACTCATGTCCAAGTCAGTACTCTCTTTAGTTTCTGTGAAAGTCCTCGATGCAGAAATGGTGAAAAGATGAAGAAATATAGCAACAAACCTAGCCTTTACCTCCTGCAGCGGGGGTCCCGGCGGGCGGCGGAGACGTATGACGCAGTACCGGAGGAGGAGGACGAGGCGGCGGCGGGTCGGTGGCAGCGGAGATATTAAAGAAGGGATACACCTCGTACCGGAGGTAGCAGCTTCCCCCAATCACTCTCGCCCCCTTTTTTGCCTCACAGCACTCGGGAATATAGTTGATCTCGTTTCGCAGACAGACATCGCATCTCTCCGCCGCTAAATCTCTGGTGCACTGGACAAGCGCGTATACCTTCTCGTAGTTGGTGAAGTCCACCGACCCGGCGGCGAATCTCCTCTCCGACGAGGCGGCGCGTATGGTCAGGTTGTCCAGGAGCTCTCCCAGTAGGCGATCGAAGGTGGGGACGTCCGAGACGTTTCCCCTATTCCACTTCAGGTATTCCGCCCCTGTGGATGAGCCGAAGAAGTCCTGGTCGGAGTAACGCAGGTGGCATAACTCGTAGAAGACGGTGGCCGCCTTGTTTCCAGGACATCCCGCTGCGGCGTCCCGGGGGACACCGGCGAGGCATTCCCGGCACCTGGTGTCACTGACGTCCCCTCGGCATATCGCGAGGCCGTAAACCCTGTCGGGAACCTCACCGGCTGTGCCGTTGGCGAAGCCGGTGGCCGGGGCCGACAAAGAGAGGGAGGAGATGAGGCGGCCGAGGTTGGCCTGGTAGGTACTGTTATTGGTGTAGTTCCTGTCATTGTTGCATTTACTGTGGAGGGGATCGTCGGCTGCAGAACGGAGGAAGAGAGAGCTCATCGTCAGGATGAGGGAGCAAACGAGGAGGGAAGGCATGGGCGGCGGCGCCGTGGTCGACGATGAAAAGTACAGGTGCATGATTAAATGGAGAGGAGCACGAACTGAAACTTGGACCAACTTTTGAAAAGTTGACCTCTGTTGACCTTGACCATGCTGTTGACTCTGGACCGGATGTCCGTCAGTTTTAAGCCCTGGTAAGTGGGCGAGAAAAGGGGAACAGGGGAACACGAACGGGTCGTGCCTGACGAAGGAACGGAAGGCGACGGTAACGGCGGAAAAGATGGAATGGACGGAGACGGAGACGGAGGCGGGGCCCATGCTCTCTGACCGTGTGCCTGTTGAAGAATGAGCCGGCGACTCATTGGGCGGTAGCGGATGGCGGCGACGGAGGCAAGGAGAGCGGCAGCGACGGCGAATGGGGCAGCAGAGGGTGGTCTAGCGGATGACGGCGACGAAGGTAGGGAGAACTGCAGCGGCGGCGAATGGTGACAGCGGACAACGACGGGAGTGATGGGACGGCGAATGGTGACAGCGGACACTTTGAAATTGGACTCTTTCATATATGATTAAAAGACCCATGAATTGACATATTATAAAATATGGAAAAAATACAAAATCACTGAAAAATAATATCAAAATCGTATCAGAATTTTCTAGGTGTTGTAATAATAAGTCGATGAACGTTAATATTCATGTGATGTATATAAAGATATGAAAGCAACCACTTTTTTCTTTTTCTATTCTACCAAGATTAAAATTGAAAAGGCCCCAACCCAAGAAAGCCAACACACTAAGGAAAGAGGTTCAAGCAGACGACTTTGCCAATATCAAAGGAGGTTGATGGGAGCTTCCGTTGACATTTGAAGGTTTCTGACACAACTATGTCACGATGGAATTCAGCACAGCGCAGGATAGCTCAGGCGATGCAAGCCCAGAGCCATGCGAGGCCAAGCTATGTGGCACAGCATCTAGAGGTACTACAAGGGAGAGACGCCACAGCACCAAGATAGGCGAATTAGTGCAGATGAGCGTGCCTCTCCTCGTCCCACCTGGAAGTGATTAGCGTGAAGATAACATTAACCTCCAGCCTGACTACCAATACACCATAACTCCCTAAGATAGTTATAAGACAGTCAGCATAACGAAACTCATGTTTTTAGTTAAATATCTTATGTCTGTCCGTCTCTGCCTGTCTCTGTCTGTCTGTCTGTCTCTCCTCTCTCTCTCTCTCTCTCTCTCTCTCTCACACACACACACACACACACACACACAGCTGAGAGTCGGCATTTGAAGAATCTTCATGCGTGTGTGACCGGGCCAAAACGAAGCTCCGACTGCACCTTCGTGTCCCTCCCGTCCACCTCACCCTTAACAGTTAGTGACCCTTGATATCTAGAAACAAGCAATTATTTATAGTCACAATATCGTGCCATACATGCATCGTTGTCCAGATTCTTGGCCCTTTCCCAGACAGAAGAAGTATCCAGGCAAGGTTCCTCGCTCGGCAGCATATTACACGTTCGAATTGGAGCTAGAGAGAAAGAGAGAGAGAGAGAGAGAAGAGAGAGGATTTTACACAAGGAGACCACGATTTTTTGACCAGATGCGGCTGTCCCTACCAGTAGAGAGCAACTGGGGTAGACTCGTGAAGACTTGCCATAGGCACTGGGGCTTCAGAGCCGTCCAGGCAACGTACGGCGTTTTGCTGATAAGGATTAAGAGGAGACCTGAAGTCAAAGAAGCCGGACGTCCTTTTGGAATCAAAACTCGTGGAGAGCACTGCCCTGAATATGAACGGATATAACCCTACGCGTTGAAGGAAACGTATGACATTCGAAGGTGTTCGTCATGGATCAGTATGTTGTTGAGCAAAGAAGCTCTATTACCATGTAAAGACAGAAAAATACAGGGAGAAGATTGGAGTGAGAGGAAATAAAATGAACTCATTTATTTGATGGTTTACAAAGGTACTGAGGATTTCCTTTTATAAGAGATTATAAGGCTCCTGGGGTTGAAACATGCACGCTTAAATGGTCCCTTCATTTCCTTGAAAAATGGTTTACAAGGAACCGTTTGAAATGGGCTGTTTCTCTTTTGTGAGAACCGCTCCATGAAGAGACTGTTTCTCAAAGACGTCAGGTTTCTTTTCCAAGGCAAGAGTTTGTGCTCTCAATTTTCATAATTACACGTTCTTCTTAAAAATAATCATAAGAATAAATAGCAGATCGCTGCGGGAATGGCTCAGAGACTAACGAGGTTCCAATGTTGTGATGTCTGAATTGATCGCCGATGCGTCATTTATCAAGGGCAAGGGCCTGGAGGGTATGCCTGTTGGCCTGCTGGTCACTCCTGGGTCTTCACTGGTACTCGTGGAGCATTGAAAGGGGGATATGGTCAGGAGAGATGTTGAATGACTGCTGAGCATCACGACCACCAAGGACATACTCGGGCGCTCCAGTGGGTCACGTTGGACGCACAGTAGTCCGATGTGGATGCGCCTCAACACTTCTTCCGCTGAACAACCCTCATATATGCCTCTGTCGAGCAATTGTATTGGGTTCCCTTCCTCCCAATGCCGCCAAATCTATATAAATATGCCGGATATAGTAAAATTATCGAGAAGCTCATCACAGAAGGGCGTCAAAGTAGATACACAGAACGTAGTTTGAAAGGTTATGATGACTCTTACATAGCTTATAAAGTCGGTTGGAGGATCAGAGCCATAGTAGCCGGCACATCTTTTGCCTGTCACTATTTCCAGAAGTAGGACGCCGAAGCTGTACACATCTGATTTTGTAGAGATCTGCCCTTGCATCACATACTCCGGTGCCATGTAGCCACTTTCACCCGTAAATGAATATGTGTTAGCATTTCTGATGATGGAAAGTTATCCAATGCACATTGATCATGATCCTTGACAAAGTTAATACGAGTTTGCATACTTGGTCTAAATTTACATCCGTGAAGGTACTATCAATGGGTACGAATTGCATGATAGAGCCTTGGATGACAACATATAGAAGATGCCATTGTGGTCACATAATGCTACACCTCTTCACCGCACTTTCTAGATTCCTTTCTCTTGCTTCTGATTCATGACTACCACAACCAAGGAAAGCTCCCTCTGATATCAAACAAATCTAGTGTACACTCCAACTCAAATTAATTTTCTAGACTTATCTCTTCTAATCATGGATGAAGTCTGCTTGGGTTCAGTCGACTGACAGTTGCATATATGAAGATGTAAAAATATGAAACCATTTAACTTGTACAAAAAAACATTAAATAACAGGAAAGTTGCTCATAAACTGGTTGTGTAGATTTACTGTGTTCCGGCGATTCGGTCTGTGTTTCCATAACTTTGTTCATTTCCAAATAGCCTTGCAAGGCCGAAATCAGCAATCTTCGGCTTCACCCCTTCATCCAACAGTATGTTGCTAGCTTTAAGATCTCTATGGACAATCTTCGGTCGAGAATCTTCGTGAAGATAAAGAAGTCCTCTGGCAATTCCTTCGATGATTTTCACCCTCATCTCCCCAGGTTAGTTCTTTGGATTTAAATTGATCTACCATGCAGACACAACCTGATCAGATCCATATTTTCTACATCGAAAGGCTACATTTGAATTAAGATTACCAAAAATCAATCAAATAAACAGTGAGTAGCTAACGATAAATCAAACTGATGAGATGATATTTGGAAGAATAGAAAGCATCACGAGTTGGTAGCATACCAAATAAAAGTCTGTCAAGGTTTTTATTTGGCAAATATTCGTATACTAGTAGCTTCTCTTGCGCTTGCAAGCAATAACCCATCAATCTTACCAAATTACGATGTTGGAGTTTGGCCACTAAGGCAACCTCATTCATAAGTTCTCCTATTCCTTGGCCAGAGCTTGTTACAACTCTCTTCACTGCTATTAGTTGCCGATCTGCCAACACACCCTGCAAAAATGATATGAATAGTAATTAATGTGTAATGGAGAGACCCAAGATTACTGAAAATTCGCAGAGGACATCGTCTTTGCTTAGGTAATAAATCTCCTAAATTAGTTTTAATTCCAACGATAATCTAAGGAGAAACAAAAGTATAACTACATTAGAACGTATCAGCAGTCTCATAAGGTTAATTTTCAATAACTTGACAATAATACTCATTGTTAATCAAATAGTTTACCTTGTAGACAACACCAAACCCTCCTTCACCAAGCTTGTTTTGATCAGAAAAGTTCATTGTAGCAAGCTTTAAAGTTTCTAAACCAAATTGTAAGGAAATAGATGGATTGACGCCATCCGTACATCTTCTATATGCAGATCATAACGCTCATAAAAACTCAGCATAAGTCAAAATGAGAGGAATAAATATTTCAAAATTTAAATAAATTAATTAAATTAAAAAAACCGATTTGCTGTTAGATTAATTCTCAGATAAAATTATGGCATAAATGGTTGGAAAATTACCAATTATTTTTGTTCGTCTTTTTCTCCGTATGCAAATCCATATGGTAGCCATAGATGCGAGGGAGACAGTGAGCACAACTGTAATTGCCACAATTAGTATCGAACTATTCTTTGTATCTGCAGAAAATTGAAGGGAAGGTTTATGATTCACTTCACTCATGTGTTTACGTTTATATATTGTTTCATTTCACTGCGAAAAGAAGCTGTTCTGAGCCCGTCAGAACAGAAATTATCATGCGGATGTGAAGAAATAGGTCGAACAGAGCCCGTCAGAATGAGTGCGATGACCCCGAGAACCATCTCAATGAATGCTGGCGAATTTCCTTCACTCCATAACGGAAAAAGAACAAAATTCATCACTAAATTTTGTTTTTCCGAAAAAAGCATAGTTCTAAGCATTGCCCACCACCAGCCCGTCCCAAGCAGCAGCTAGTTTAAAAGGAAGAAGAAACCTGTGTCTATGCGACGTATCTCCCCCTCCCCCAACCCAGACCTTCACTCTCTCGCGTAGCTCGTTGCCCCCGCCGAACTCATGTCGAAGTGAGACCTTCTCCGCAAGATTCTTTCAAAGTCCTAGATGAAGAAACCGTCAACAGAGCGAGCAACATACAACAAACTTAGCCTTTACCTCCTGCAGCGGGGGTCCCGGCGGGCGGCGGAGACGTATGACGCAGTACCGGAGGGGGAGGAGGCGGCAACGGGTCGGTGGCAGCGGAGATATTAAAGAAGGGATCCACCTCGTACTGGAGGTAGCAACTCCCGCCCGTCACTCTTGCCCCCTTTTTTGACTTACAGAACTCGGGGGTATAGCCGATCTCGCCTCTCAGACAAACGTCGCAGATCTCCGGCGCTAAATCTCTGGTACACTGGACAAGCGCGTATATCTTCTGAAGGTTGGAAAAGTCCACCCTTCCGGTAGCGAATCTCCTCTCCGACGAGACGGCACGTATGGTCAGGTTGTCCAGGGGATCCCCCAGGAGGCGCTCGAAGGTGGGCGCGTCCGAGGCGTTTTCGGCGTTACTCATGTAATATTCTGTTCCTGTAGACGAACCGAAGAAGTCCTGGTCGGAGTAACGAAGGTGGCAGAATTCGTAGAAGATGGTGGCCCCCTTGTTTCCCGGACATCTCTCTGCGGCGTCCCGGGCAACGCCCGCGTGGCACTCCTGGCACTTGTTGGCACCGGCGTCCCCTCGGCACAACGCGAGGCCATAAACCCTGTCGGGGACCTCGCTAATCCCAATACAGAGCACAATAGACAACTTGATCATCATGAACAGGATCGGCTTACCGTAAATCCCAATCATGAACAGCAAGAGAGTGGAGATCAAACGTTTTCCTTGTTATTAATATTGATCGGTCTCACGGACCAATTGTTGAGGATAAAATATCATTATCTTTTTAATAATAATAATAATATAAGATTATCAAATGTGCTTTATTGGGGAGCCCCATAATAGATTGATAATGACTGATTGTGCGTGAACTTGTTTGTTGACACAAGCAGCCTAAATGGGACGCACCTAAACACTTCTTGGCTGCATAGCCGTCGCTGGAAGTGACGCGCAATTTCCAACCCCGCAGGTGCTCTGCTCATGTGGGAATTTACTCTGACAACTCCATAGCATACTGAATGCGGGAAGTAATTCTGGGAAAAGGAAGGATGATGATTAAATTACTATAACTTCACATGATATAGGAGTCAAACTAAGAATCTTGACTATATGAATATCTTGTGCCAACTCAATGCCCATCGTGGATAAAAATACTAAAGACAAATAGGTAGAAATGAAATGAGATTATATTTCAGATAAATATGTGATTACTATATGGACAAGTGTTAATGGTTTCATTTATTGTCTCAAATGATTGTAGAAACATAGGCATATGACAAACAATTAGGAAGATCTCTTGATGAGCTGTATACAATAAGTTATAGAGAAATTAAGGCACACAATTGTTACTGACATTAAAAGATAAATAATATTTTCACCCAAGGGTAAAATACTGTAGAAGTTTGGCCCATCAAGTAAGACATGTTACTTTAGTTGAGTAAATGTGTCATAGATACATGTGTGTGAATAATCTACGGCAAACTGATCTTAAAAAGAATTATCTTTTCTCTTTTAAACTTTTATCATTTTAAAAAGTGTAAAAAAGTGTAAAAGAATTATCATTTTTAAAATTTTTACAGTTACTTTTCTCTTTTTTCCAAAAGCTGAACATGGCTCACTAAGGCTCACCTAAGCCTAATCATTAGACTTGACACAGGCCAAAAAGGGGTCTGTTAACATCACCATAATAGGGAACAGTTTGCCCATTGAGAAATAAGACAGCTTTTAGATGGTGGTGGATTCTTTGAAGATTACATATTGTGCCTGTCAATCAGAATCTCAAACACCATCCTTGAGCCCCAACTATTATCAAATACTTCAATAACTCAGCACATCAAATGACATCTTGAGGGTGGTGATAACCCCATTAAAAATTGATCACTTATTCTTCTTGTAACTAATATATGCAAATAAATTGAACCATTTGTGGGTCTGTTGGAAACACAACTATATTGGTTGTTGAGACACTGGCTTTGTGCCTATAGATAGAAATCTAGTACTAGTAGGTTAAGGTTCTACATAAAGTGATCACAAACCTGCGAAGTCTAGTGATGTAAAGGGCTCTTGATCATAGTCAAATCGAGTGTATTATGATGGAAAACTAGTATTTCTTAGAAGTTGATATAAGCAAAAAGAGTCTGGCCAAATCACTCTAAAATCTTGTGTCCTCATTATTCATAATTATCTCTAATTCAAATATTAATTTAGAGATGTAATTAGAATGTTAAAATGGTTAATTATTGTAGTTAATTGGAACAACGAATAGAAATTAATTCACCCCTCTCATCTTGATTCATCAAGCTATCTTAGGACCAACTAATTCATCAGCAATTGTCTTGATAGATTGGACATTCATGTAAAGGAATGGCATGTCATGAAATAAGGCATGTAGCTTTGTTCATGGTTGTCGAATTTGAGACTTGAAGCAAGATGCAAAGACTCTAACTAAAGCATCCCAAACACCGTTCAGGATGTTATAATCATCCACCAATGGTAAGTGGGGCTTTAAAGTAATTAAATAAGTTATGAAAGAGTCATTTGGTTGATTCTTTCTCAAGTGTTGAATTCTAAGTCTAGCCGTTGTACTTCTTCTCATCAGTGAAAATAGTTAGCGGTGGCAGATTAGACCCATCGATCATGGACATATAACAGTGGCTCTTGAGTGGATGATGAATTGAAGGAATAAAACGGCATCACATTTCTAAGTGGTGCCATGGATCGTTATGTTGCACACCAAGGAAGATCTAATACAATTTAAAGGAAGAGGAGATAGGGATAATAGAGAAATAATAACAGACAAGAAGAGAGAGATGAGAAAACGAAGTGAGGTAAGATGATTTAATAATGGTTTATAAAGGTACTGGAGTCTCCTTTTGAAGCAGTCTTAGAGGGCCCCGATGATGAAAAAAGTGTCATTACTTAGACTATCCGTTTCTTACAACGTGATTATTCCTCACAGATGCAAAACTCCTTCTGTGAGCATCAATCAATCAAGCGACCATTTCTCAAGAGGGCGTTACGTCACTTTTACAATCAAAGATGTTGTGTTCACAATTTTCACAGTTGCATGTTCTAGTTAAAACAATTAGGAGGATAAAGAAGAGACAGGTGAGGGATTGACAAGGATACTGGTGAGGATCCAATGTGGTGCTGTCTGATTTGATAGCCGGTGCGTCATTTTTTGGGGGCCAAGGAATGGGAGGGCCTGTCAATTGGCGTACTGGTCACTCTGGTGTCCCCACTGGTGCTCGTATTCATCCCAGTAAAGCTTGAAAGGGGGACTACTTTCGGGAGAGATGTCGAGTGGCTGCTGAGCATCAGGACCACAAAGGACATACTGGGACGCTCCAGTGGGTCAGGTTGGACGCAAAGTAATCCAATGTGAATGCGCCTCAACACTTCTTCCGTCGAACAACCACCAACTATGGCTTTGTCAAGCACTTGTATCGGGTTTCCTCCATCCCAACGCCGCCAAATCTATAGAAGTATGCCAGATGAAGTAAAAAATATCAGGAAGTACAACGCAAGAGGGATTCAAGGAAGATATGCAGAACGAAGCTTCAATGGTTATGAGTATTCTTACAAAGGTGATAAGGTCCGTTGGAGGATTAGAGCCATAGATGCTGACACACTTTCTGCCCGTCACTATTTCCAAAAGTAGGACGCCGAAGCTGTACACATCTGATTTTGTAGAGATCTGCCCTTTCATGACATATTCTGGTGCCATGTAGCCACTTTCACCAGTAGATAAACGTGTGTTAACTTTTTTGATGACTTATACTTATCTCTTGCACAGTGATCATATCCTTTGACAAATTAAATATGATTTTACTTACTGATATGAACCTACATCCATGATGGTTCTGTCAGTGGTTCTGAAATGCATGAAATATTTTTACATGAATACATATAAAAGTCACTCTCTTGTACTCATAATATTACTCCTCTGCATAACACTTTGCAGATGAGCTTCTCTCGCTTCTGTTTTATAGTTACCACAAGCAATAGAATCTCTCTCTGATATATTACTAATCTAGTATACAATCCAACCTAAGCTCATTTTCTAGACTTCTCGTCTAATCAAGGACTAACTCTAATTGGGGTCAATCTGCTGATAATTGTATATATTTATATTTACAAGAAAACATTAAAATTATTGATTTTTTACCAAAAATATTAAATAAGAAATACTTTCTTCGTATATTGGTTGAGCAGACTTACAATGTTCCAGCAATTCGATTTGTGTTTCCATAACTTTGTTCGTTTCCAAATAGCCTTGCGAGACCAAAATCAGCAATCTTAGGATTCATTCCTTCATCCAACAAAATGTTACTTGCTTTAAGATCTCTATGAATAATCTTCAGTCGAGAATCCTCATGAAGATAGAGGAGTCCACGGGCAATTCCTTCTATGATCTTCACCCTCTTCTCCCAGGTGAGTTCCATGGATTTAAATGGATCTACCACTCAGACACAATCTGATTAGATCCACATTATATGCGTCTTGAAACGCAAATATTTGATGTAAGATTCGTGAAAATAAACTAAATAAACAGACATTAGCTAATGGTAAATCAAACTCATGCAATGATATTTGGAACAATAGAAAGAACCACGGGTTAGATGCATACCAAATAAAAATTTGTCAAGGCTCTTGTTTGGCAGAAATTCGTATACTAATAGTTTCTCTTCCGCTTGCAAGCAATAACCCATCAATCTTACCAAATTACGATGTTGGAGTTTGGCCACTAAGGAAACTTCATTCGTAAGTTCTCCTATTCCTTGGCCAGAGTTTGTTACAAGTCTCTTCACTGCTATTAATTGTCCATCTGACAACACACCCTACACAAATGATATGAATAATAATTAATAAAAAATGACAGCAGATAGACCCTAGATTTGAACTAAATTTCCATGATAGCCTAAGGAAAACAAAAGTGTAACTATTTAAATTGTATTTTTAGTTCCATTTAGAAGACAATAAGTAATCAAATTTAATTTAGTAGTTTACTTTGTAAACGACACCAAACCCTCCTTCACCAAGCTTATTTTGATCTGAGAAGTTCATTGTAGCAAGCTTCAAGGTTTCTAAATCAAATTGTAGGGAATCAGCTTGATTGACACCATTTTCACTTCTTCCAGCCACTGAGCATAACATTGATGAAAAAAAAGTTCAACATATATCAAAATGTATATTCAGTGGAAAAAATATTTCAAATTTCAAATTAAACCATTTAGATATTAACCCATTTGGTGTTATAAAATGGTGGAATAAATGGTTGACAACTTACCAAGTAGTTCTGTCTGTCTTTTCCTCGTGTGCAATATCCACAGGATAGCCATAAATGCTGAAGAAACAAGTAGGGCGGCGACAATTCCCACAACTATCGGCAGAGTGTTGTTTTTTTTATCTGCAAAAGAATGCATGCACGTTCCATGATCCACTTCGAATATATTTATTGTTTAACTTGACTGTAAAAAAAAATTGTACTGTGTAAAAATAAAAAATTGAAGTACCATGTGGATGTAAAGAAATAGATAGATCGGAGTCTGTCACTATGAGTGTGATGACACCCAAAACAGCAATGAACCTTTGCTCATTTCTATTACTCCATAAAAGAAAAACAGAATCGCTACTTAAATTTGGTTACCCCCGAAAAAGACTGCCCTTCCTGCATTCCGAACCGCCATCCCCGTTCCAAGCAGCGGCGGCTAGTTTAAAATTAAGAAGAAACCTGGGGCTATGAGTCCTTCACAGTCTCGCGTACCTCGTTCCCCCCCAGCCGAGGTCATGTCCAAGTTACTACTCTCTGAAGTTTCTTTGATAGTCATAGATGAAGAAATGGAGAAACGACAGAAAGATGCAACAAACTTAGACTTTACCTCCTGCAGCAGGGGTCCTGGCGGGCGGCATAGACGTATTAGCCGGTACCGGAGGGAGACGAGGCGGCTGGGGGTCGGCGGCGGCGGAGACATTAAAGAAGGGAGACATTTCGTACCGGAGGTGGCAGCTTCCGCCGAGCACCCTCGCCCCCTTTCTTCCGTCACAGCACCAGGGAATATCGCTGATCTCGCTTCTCAGACAGGCGTCGCAGCTCTCCGCCGTTAAATCTCTGGTGCACTGGACAAGTCCGTATATCTTCTCAAAGTTGGTGAAGTCCACCGACCCCGCGGAGAATCTCCTCTCCGACGGGGCGGCGAGTATGGTAAGGTTGCTCAGGAGTCCCCCCAGGAGGCGGTTGAAGGTGGGCACGTCTGAGGCATTTCGCGTGTTCCAGAAGAAGAATTCCGACGCTTTGTACGAGCCGAAGAAGTCCTGATCGGAGTAAAGTAGGTGGCATAAGTCGTAGAAGATGGTGGCGCCCTTGTTTCCAGGACATCCCGCTGCGGCGTCCCGTGCGACGCTAGCGAAGCATTCCGCGCACCTGGTTGGACTGACGTCCCCTCGGCATATCGCGAGGCCATAAACCCTGTCGGGAACCTCTCCGGCTGTGCCGTTGGCGAAGCCGGTGGCTGGGGCGGATGAAGAGAGGGAAGAGATGAGGCGACCAAGGCTGCTCTGGTAGGTGCTATTGCTGGTGTAATTTCTGTTCCTGTTGCATAGAATGCAGATGGGAGCGTCGGCAGCGGAGCCGAGGAAGAGAGAGACCATCGTCAACATGAGTGAGCAAAGGAGGAGGGAAGCCATGGGCGGAGCGCCGTGCTCCGCCAGAGAAGAGAGAAGTGGAAAGAAAATGGAGGGTGAATGACTAAATTGAGACGAGACATATCATAAGACAGAGACGCAGGGCCATTGAAAACGACATCTTTATATTTTAATATTAATGGTCGTATTGTCTGCCTTAGTCCGCCACCGAACCGAGCCCTCCGCATGGCCCACACGGTTCCCGTTGACTTTGTGCAGCCGGTGTGCCGTTTCTGTAACTGAGCCAGATGCCCATCGAGTTCAGGTTCTATATGATAACGTCCTTGGTTTATTCGGCTCACGCGTGCCGATATTATCCTAAGCGACGTAACTTGGGCCGACAAATGACTTGCGCATTGCGTTGGATATTTTGTCAACGCTGGTTCATTCTGAATTTATGATTCACAATGGCGGTTAAAAAAAACTTTTCATTTTGTCCCACCAACCAACCCGGTTGACCTTAACGTGGTTCATTCAAGATAGCTTATTATAGAGGAACCCAGACAGCAAGTTCATTCCATCCATCAAGAAAAGGACGTCTAATTAATATAAAGTTGATGGGTCCTCTCCCATTCGTAAAAACGTAGCAGCCAAGAACCAGTTTCCTTATCCGATTTGTCAAATAAATTAAGATGATAATGACGATGACGACGATGATGATGATGACGAAGAAGAGGAACAAGAACAAGAACAAGACGAAGGAGAGGAACAAGAACAAGAACAAGAACAAGAACAAGAAGGAGAAGAACAGGAACAAGAGCGAAAAGAAGACAAAAACAAAAATACAAACTATAGTCTCTATTGCGAATAATAAGCTCAGCCCCGACCCCCTCCCCCCGCCACACAATATTAGCTAAACACAGAAAGAGAGAGGCGATGCCGTCACTGGCATGCTTTGAGTGTTCTTCAGATAACCACGTTGCAAGGAAAACCGGTGCTGGAATTCAGATACAGAGCTGTCCGCAATATGCACCAATCCGAGAGCGAGCGACAGAGAGAGACAGAGAGACACTGACAGAGAGAGAGAGAGGCGATGCCGTCACTGCCATGCTCTGAGTGTTCTTCTGATAGCAATGTTGGAAGGAAAGCAGGCGCTGGAACTCAGATACAGAGTTGTCATCAATATGCACTAATCCGAGAGCGAGAGAGAGAGAGAAAGGGGGAATGTCAGTTAGGTCTTCAGGATTATGGGTTATCATTGACACTGTTGGAAGAAGGACGGGAATAATTTGGAGGGAAACACCAAGGGAATTCAATATTCTTAAGTAAATTTGATGGAAAGAGCCTTGGAGTTTATAGGTATTATAACATATATCAAAGGTTTTCAATAGTGAATATGCTCCGCCCACAGAAATAATGACCAATCATAGAGAGAGAAAGAGAGAGAGAAAGAGAGAGCACTGCAAAGAGGATCTTTTGTGTCGGAGAGAGAAGAGAAAATGAGGACGGACGGGAGAGTAAGAGACAGAGAGGACGATATGAGAGAGACAAATAAGGCAATAGGAGATAGACATGGCGTTAGGAGAGAGAGATGGGCGATAGCAGAGAGAGAGAGGATAATAGGAGAGAGTAAAGCGGGGCGATAGGAGAGAGAATAGTGTGACGGGAAAAAGGAAAGAACTCACCGGTCAAAGGGTGGAAGAGATAAATAGTCAGTAGTGACAAGTGAGAGAGAGAGAGGAAGAGATAAATAAATAAAAAGGAAAAATTACGACTGCGAGAGAGTTCTTGTTCACGGAATGGAGGTTCCGCTGGTAGGAGAGAGAGCCAACAAAAGGGAAGAAGAAGATTGTCAAGAAAACAAATGAAAAATGATTCAAAGGGGGAGATAAAGAAGGGAAAGACACGGGAGGAGTGAAAAAAAAATTGGAAAAAAAGGAAAAGAATGATAAAGAAGAGAGAAGCTTAACACCAGAACTGCGAGCGAAAACGGGATAGTTGGCAAGAGAAAAATAAAAAATGCGGAATGGTTTGAAAACCAAAAGGTAAGAACTAGGGAAGAGATTGGACAGGACATAGAAAGGAAAAACACTGTAGAAAATGGAGAAAATCACCAGAAGAAGGAACAACTCGGGCCTGATAGAAGGTTTATTGCCGACATGAGAAAAATCACGATCTTTGATGAATAGAAACGGCAAAGGACGAATAAAAACAAATACAATAACAGTTTTAAATGAAAGTAAGATTAAGATAAGGGAAGAAAATAGGGTGAAAGAAGCCCGGGTTAGCCAGAGCTTCGGCTGGGTTGACTCTGTGTTGTAGCGGCGATTCTCTCTCCTCCGTCCGCCGACCCAACCGGCGACGTTACCAGTCAACGTGGCGGCAGTTGCAGCTCCCTTTTCTCCTTCCTACTCCGGCCACCTCGGTGATGGGGCATTTATTAATATGCCCCTCGGAACTCCTAAACTTTGCTCGATCACGTGCCAGGGGTCGACGGTTATGCAGCCCAAAGATTATTTATGAGCGGCCAGTTTGACTTCCTTGTTCCAGCCCAGAAACCCACATAAGCTCGGTCAGTATCCCCAAGGCCCGGCTTTCTCAATCTCCAATTGGGCTCTCCAATAAGGCCCATTTTGATCCTGAAATATTATTATTATTATTATCAATAGTAAATTGATAATGAAAGATTGGGATGTGTGGTAGCCGATCTGATTCAGGATGATCAAGTAGCCCATTCCTATCTGTATTAGGGTCAACATGGCCAATCCAATCACTCTTGCTGAATGCTGCCAAGTGGGTTGGATCAGCTATGTTTACTAAGTCCCTAGAGTGGTGTTTGGGACTGAATTGGGTTTATCTTAGGATAGCTGAGCTTAATCAATCAAGGGTATTGTTTAATGCTAGAGAAGACCCGTTCTTGAAGCTACGGACAGGAGCTCACCCAGATGCCCGTCTTCCGCCCCGTGGCAGGCACTTGTTCGGCCCTCCAGATCTCCCTTGGATTCGATTGGAAGGAGAAGCCCCTCCTCCTGCCAGAACCTAGAGCACGTGCGAGCGCCTCCAGCAGCCCCAACTCCGCCCTCAGAAGGTGTTGTCACCTTCGCTACACCAGCAGAGCTCGCGTTTGGGGCAGGAATAACCTGAGAGGTGGAGGGGACTAGTCCTCGCAGGTATAGTCCAGAGGCACCTTTCTGTCAATAGCGAGGTTAGAAAGGGGGTGGGGGGAAGGGTGGGGCTTGCTGTGTGTTCTTTCCTCTTCTCTGAATCTCTCCCATGATTGACGATAGCGGGTCTTTAATCGAGGCTCGGGAGTGGGAGGCCGACGTCTAAGGGCCTTGTCTGGTCCCTCTGGTTTGCATCCCCTTTCTCACTCAGACCATCTCCTCCTCCGGTCCTGGCTATCGGTGGGCAGCTTTTCGGGTCCTCCTCCAAGCTTGGATTGAAGAGCTTTCTTCTCCCAGTAGATCTCCATCCTCTCTCTCTCTCTCTCTCTCTTTCGCTCCTCGCTCGCTCTGTTTGGTTTATATTGGAAGGGGTAGGGGGGTGGGCTGAGCTTATCAGTCAGCTTGTAGATCCTAAATTAATTCATAGTATAGCGTGTTATATGCTCACCAACCAACTTTCTTTGATGTTCATCAGACACTCGACGAGCTACCCCTTGAAACAGGAACAACGCAAAGGGCTATCAGCCTAATCTCCGTCCCGACTGGCCTGCTGAAGATCAGCCGGGTCCCATCATCCTTCTACTACCCCCCAGTGACTTCTTCAGCACATCGTCATAGCTGACTTCAGCACATTAATATTAACATGTCATCCGAACACATAAGGTGGCTATCCTGTGGTCTCTCAGGTAACTGTAGCAAGAATATATTAAATAAACAAATGAAGTAGAGAAAGTGAGGAAAATATACTAAAGCCTTGAGCCTTGGATGATAGGGTTGACTATTGGCCAGTTGTGTTGACTGTTGACGAAGTGTCTTGGCAATCAGTGAAGTGGCTCGATGGCAGCGGCGAGTGGACGGGGGAACGGTGGCAGCCTACAAGGATGGCAGGAGGCTGCTGTGAGTACGGCGAAAGTGAGGACAAGCCGACATCAAAGAGATGGAAGGAGAAACTCCAGACTGGGAGTGGCGGGGTTCTCCGACCAACCCAAGCCGGGGCGACGGGATCAAATGATCTGATAAGCAAGCTACGCTTTAACTTTAAAATGCATTGTCCCAAATAGAGGTCTTCCGGCCAATTTATGGTCTCAATTAGTAATTGAAACAGCAAGATGTAAAGAAAAACGGCTCCTAAATGACGTGAGCGCACAGACGGTTGATTCCTCAGTGAGATCCACATCCCCCACGTCGCGTGTCTCCAGTTCTCTGTTTTGAATGGCTTCTCCTTCTTCAAGTGATGGGGAGCTGGATCGTACTGCATCAGTCTTCCATGTCCACAACGTAAATGGGAATCTCTTCCAGCCGTAAAAAGAATGGCTGGCTTTAAATCAGGAGAGAAGAAGGCACCGTATGGGTCACTAGCCGCAGTTGTAGACTCCAAGTCGTGCACTCACTTGCCAAACCTTGAGAAGGTTTGGTCTGCCCTTCAGGCCCGCATAGAATAAAGGAGGAGATAATGTGGATGCATCGAGGAGAAACCATGGTATGCGGTTGGATTCTATATGAAATAAATTGCTCCTGTGAGGACATGATCGCCGCAGAAATGAATGGGCAGCTAGGCTGAGTTGCCGCTGAGCATGAGGACGACCGACGACACATTTGGTCGCCCTTTTGCGTCACTTCGTGCTCACGGAAGCACAATGTAGACACGCTTCAACACTTAATAATCTGAAGAACAGTTGGCCAAGCCTCTCTCTAACACTTTGCAGCACACTCCCCTCGTTCAAGTCAACCACTTGTGTTCGTGTGCACACACAATGAGGCCATCTTAATGGGGGATCTTTACCTGAAAGGGGATTGATGCTATCGTCCATAAAGATGTTGACAGCTTCCAAGTCGCTGTGAATAATTTTCAGACGAGAATACTCGTGGAATAAAGGAGATCCCAGGGGACTCTTTCTGTTATCTTCCCCATTCAGTTCTTTCGATTTAACAAGATCTTGCGTAAAAACATGGAAATAACGAATCCGCATGATAAAAGCCTTGAAAACCATTTTCGTATCACTCGAGGCTCGTAAAAGGTGACCAAGTTGGTGGAGGGTGCCATTTGGATGAGCAAAACCAAAATGGAACTGAAAGATACCAGAAAAAGATTTAGAGAAATAAGGAGATAGAAGCAGACCAAAAAAAGGAATCGGTCAGGCCTTTTATTTGGCGGGTAATCATACACTAACAGCTCCTCTTCCTCCTGCAGGCAACATCCCATCAGTCTTACTAGATTGGGGTGCAGGAATTTGGGGACCAGATGAACTTCGTGCGTCAATTGTTGAATCCCCTGTCTGGAATTTCTCGATAGACCCTACACAACCATCCTGTTGACCATTTGGCCACCCGTCTGCACAAGGGACACCCACAGCCCACATTTTAATGACCAAAAGCATTCGCAAGTAAAGAAAGTCGGTTCACTGCTACCTTGAATATATTATTTTTAATTCAGCTGGAGATACGTTAGAGGAAACAACAAAAGCTCCTTCACGAAGACAATTCTGATTAGAAAAGTTCATAGGAGACCTTAGTGTTGCGAAGTCAGATGGTGAAGAACCAACGGAAGCATTTTCCTCTCCATCACTTGCACCAATTGGTCCTTCCAAAGTACACAAAAGATACAAAAATGGTACATGTCAATAACTCAATCATGCCAAGGGTCATCTTTTTGCAGTTTTTTATGCATGACATCTCAAACATCTGGCTGGGCAAAATAAATTGAATTCACATTTGGTTCAGGCTAGGTGGCGGTTCTTGCTTAATATGACCCATTAATGCTACATAATTTTCATCTGAAGTTTCACTGATCTCTTATTGAAATATCGAATTTTATTGCCTTCAAAAAAATAAACAATGAAAAAAATAGTAAAGCTTAATATTTTTTTCGTAGTAATATTCTTATATGTAGACAGATCATATCATATCGATTAATGCCAGAAAAGAGCATCCGCACAGCTGAAATTCTGCTAACCACCTCTCAAGTGTTGTCCTCTTTCTCTGAAAATGAAGTTGCCAAACTTATCCAAGCTTGACTTGGAATCACTTCTACTTTATATGCCACCAGTACTATCTATGGGGCCAACAACATAAGAGACCCTATCTATTGCCGATATTTTAAATTCATGTACTCATCTAGGAATTATGGTTCCCTTTGGATTTTAGTTAATCATATCACACAAGAGCAGGAATGTGTATGTTAGAAAATTAGTTGAGCTTCCAGATTTTCAAGTAAGCAATACCATGATCAAGGGGGTGACAATTTTACTCCATTAACACGTTGGTTCAACATGTTAATTTGATACAGTTGCTTCCTGATAAGCTATATACACCTTCGTACCAATAGAAGATGTTTCACTCATATTTTTTTCTGTGTTTTAACATGCAATTGAGAATATTCGATTTCACGTTCATTTTCCAGTACTTTGTATTTGGCTGACTGGTGAGCAAAGCAACAAGAGGTGCTTAGAAATTCGATTTTCTTTTTTTTCTTTTTTTCTTTTTCTTAATCTATCTTTTGACTGACAGAAGATGACAAGATTAATTTTTTTAATCATTCTTTTTATCATTTTCAATCGACTTTTCATTCAACTTTTGTACCTCAACAATACTCATTCTTGGTGGTACACAAGCTGATTTAAATTTTCCTGGGGAAATTTAACATGATTAAGATCATTCAAATCCACTTTGGTTTTATAGATTACTCGATTTTTAGAAGGATTCAAATTGAAATTATTTTCCCATTTGGCTACTGCCAAAGGAACTCTGTTAATGAATAATTAGTGTTTTAGTTTTATTTTTAGGAGTTATATTATAATCTTCGTCTATTTATTTGGAAACATTATTAATTTTTTATACGAATTCAACTTAAATCGTTTTTCTATTTTATCCTCAGCATGATCTCCTCGCCAGTGGTCGTACCTTCTCTCCCCACTCCTATTTTTTGTCCTTTATTATTACTTATGTTTGCTATTTCCTCCGCCACTTTTGTTGAATAACTGTGCAAGGATAGTCTTGAATCAATTCTTAACATAGGCACACATCAAAGCTAGAAGATTCAAATCTTAAAACTTGGTTACAACATCATTGAGCATTAAAGGACGTTAAAATGTGGAGATTTTGTTTTTATTTTTTTTATTTTAATAACTTATTTGGAACAAAAATTGATACTGATATGAACTATCATCGATGTGGGGACTTAGATTCTCCAAAATTCAACTTTAATTCTTATTTTGAATACAATTTATAAATATTTAAAGTGAGAAGAGCAACCAAAGTGATATTTTATAACCAAGGTAATGTAGCAAGTAATGTCATTATCAGGATACGACAATGCTCAATGCCTTGACAAATGTATTGAATTCAATGTGGGTAAAAAGCTACTAGTGGTCACATAAATAGTTGGATGAGTTGTATATGGGGAGATGTGAGTGGTAAGCAATTAACTGTAGATCTGATTACGTCACTGACATTCATAGATCTATGTTGCAAATTTGGGACCAAAGATAGATCTGACAACATGGTTTGTACTGCCTTGCACTATCACGCCCATGATGTTCATCCCCACACAACCTCCACTCTCATAATGATTTGTAGTGGCAACTTTGACCTAATGATGCTCAAAATATTATAATTGTGCCTTGATTGTCTCATGTGCAATAAGATATATAAGGGCATCTTCCAGATTTAGTGACTTTATATGAGTGGTAATACTAGAGATGAAGGTCTCATACTTGGTCCCAATTTTATTAGAACTACTTCAAAAGATCATAATAGCTGGCCATCGGTTCGTCAATCATGGTGAGTTCATCAACAACTGGTTTGATACATTGTACATTCTCATGCATGAATCATGTGACGTCAGACATGTAGTTTGATGCGTTGCTACATATTCTAAGAGTCGAAGATAGATGTAAAGGTTCTAACCAAAGCATCCCAAACAAAGTTTGATTTTAACCAACCACCAATGGGACGAAGGGCCCTTTAAAAGATGATATGAGTCATGAAAGAACCATTTGGTTGGTTCTCTTTCCCAAGCAATGGAATCTAAGTTTGGCCAATGTACTTCTATCTCATCAATGAAAGTATTTGGCTGTAATGGAGTTGAGCCATTGAACATGGACACATAACCATGGATCTTGAGTGGGGGAATTAATTGAGTTCACTACAAGAGATAGTTGTCCAAGGACAAATTCAGGGGAAGGAAATGTATGACAATGGTGGCGAGCCATCAGATTCTCAGAATCTCCTCCATTGAATCTTCCCACCATGGAAGACAAGGACAAAGCGTCAAAATCGTGATCACATTCGGAGACGCTGCTATGAATAATCATGTTATTGAGTAGGGAAGCAGTAATACAATATAAAAAGAGAGAAGAGAGAGGAAGAGAAGATAGGAGAGAGATTAGAGGAGAGAGAAAATAAAATGAACTCGATTTGATGGTTTACAAAGTTGTTTGTGTTTCCCTTTATGAGTCTCAAAGGTCCCTAAAGATGACATATTAAACCATCTTCTTCCAATCCTAAGTCAGCAATGATTTTCCTAGATTTATCAGTGAGAGGCTTGTAGATGTTTTAAGTGATTTTATCATCCACCTATGTCCACTCTCCAAGAATAACCTTATTCTTGGATTCTGCTCGATTAAGCATTTCAATCTAAGTTGTTGATTTATGAGTTCAGCTCCTTCATAATTTTTCTCTAAAAGTTTCTTCTAGATTCAGGACTACATGAAACCAACAGCATATCAATAAATTCAAGTAACTAAAGAATATTAAACACAAATTTATCTCACAAATAATAAGAAATAATTTCACCATGAGATGTTTCTCACATATTGTATTGCCTTGAGAAGTGTTTGAAAATTTTGATGAAGAGGATGCTATTTGAGACTTAAGTTTTTGTTGTCTTCTTCTCAAGATGATACTAATAAAATGCACATGCTGTATCTGCTTGAATCTACTTAAGGAGAAATCTTGAATGCTAGATGATAACTCATCATTTCATTGACTTAGTGAACCTAAAATAACTCAAATGAGGACTTTCCATAAAATAATAGTAGTACCTTTATATTTTGCTCAAGACTTTCCATAAAATAACTCACTTGAGGTCATAGAAGAAATTGAGATGATTTCTCTAAACTAATCACCCATTGAAAATATTTAGTATTTACAGAGAAATCAGGTTTGAAGGTCTTCCTAGATTTTCACAATCTCCCAAAGTTTATTTTACCAAAAATAAGCAAAAAATTGAACGACTTAGTAATCAATATGATATCTTTAAAGGACTCGAATATATTCATGTGTAGCCAATACAGGGCTTAGTTAAAGTAACCGATAATATTCAGTGCATGTCAGGTTTAATATGCTTTGAATAGTGTTATATCAGAACTATAATAGATATTGAGATAAAATTGTAATATAATTTTTTTTCCAATTAAAAAAACCATATGAAAACTTTGGATCACTATTTCAGTATGTAACCATTTTTTGAATGATTCATTATATTTAAAAATATTTTCTAAGTTATAATCAGTATATTAAGAAAACTTTGTCTGAATGATTTGAATTCCTCCAATTAATTCAATGTCATAATCGTTAAAAGATAATGGTGTGCTATCATGGGTACATAATAGATGGAGTAATTTTTGATATTCATATTTTTGCTTCATGAATTCTTCTTGATTTTGGTGCCCTAATCACTCATTTTCTTGCTTTGTCTCGTTATGTAAATATTAATAATTTTCACAGCAGTATCAAAATATAATAATTCATACGGTGAAATCAACCAAGTGAATTCAGCATTTTGGGTTCAATAAATTCTTATTTTAACATTTAAAGTAATACTTTGATATATCTTAAAATATTTTAATATTTTAATATTTTAACATTCATGCATAGTATTATATATCATGTTAAGATTAAAGTATAATTTTATCTGTTAATTGGTCTTATAATCATTTCATCAAAATATTGTGTATTTAATGCTCCATCACAAAGAACCATTTAAAATGGGCAACATTAAATGGGCCGTTTGTTTTGATGAGAATCAGTCCAAGAAAGTATTGTTTCTCTCATAGGGCGTTGGGACTCTTGCAAGTTATAAGAGTTCTGGTCACAATTTTCATAATTACAGGTTCTTGATTAAAATAATTAGGAGCATAAATAGGAGATCGTCAAGGGAATTGCTCACTGTCTAGCAAGACTCAAACATGGTGTTGTCTGATTTTATAGTCAATACATCATTTCTTGGTGGCCAAGTCATAGAGGGCCCATCCATTGGCCTATTGGTCATTCCTTGGTCCCCACTAGCAATCGTGCTGCTGTAGGTTAAGCATGACAAGGGAGATATGGCCGGAAGAGATGTCGAGTCACTGTTGAGCATCAAAATGACAAAAGACATCTTGGGACGGTCCAGTGGGTCTTGTTGGACGCAAAGTAGCCCACTGTGAATGTACCTCAATACTTCTTCTGTTGAACAACCATCGGTTATGCCTTTGTCAACCAGTTTCACTGGGTTTCCTTTCTCCCAATGTTGCCAAATCTATAGGAATATGCCAGATACAGTAAATTAATAGAGAACCTCATCACAAAGGGGTGTCAAAGTAGATACCTAGAACGTAGCTTCAAAGGTTATGGCCATTCTTACATAGCTTATGAGGTCAGTTGGAGGATCAGAGCCATAGTAGCCAGTGCATCTTCTGCCAGTCACTATTTCCAAAAGTAGGACACCAAAGCTATAAACATCTGATTTTGTAGAGATCTGCCCATGCATCACATACTCTGGTGCCATGTAGCCACTTTCACCATTAAATAAAAGTGTGTCAAGTTTTGTATTGATTTATAGCTATCTAATGCGCTTTGATCATGATCTTTGACAAAGTTAATACGATTTTGCAAACTTGCCCCGAAATCTAGATATATGAACGTATTTCCAGTGGGCATGAAATGATGAGAGATCCTTACATGCCAACATATGGAAGGTGCTCTCTTGTACACATAATGTTACTGTTCACCACACATTTCACACATCCTTCTCTCGCTTATGTTTTATGGCCACCACCACCAAGGAAAGTTCCCTATGATATCTAACTAATCTAGAATACACTCCAACTTGAGCTCATTTCCAAGACTTCTCTCTTCTAATCATAAACTAGCTCTAACTTGGGTTCAATCTGCTGACATTTTTATACACACACATATACATACAAACATAGGAAACCATTAAACTTGTACTAAAAACATTAGCTCATATGGAATTAATACAGAAAAAAAAATATAACAGGGTAGTTGTTCGTAATTTGGTTGTGTAGACTTACAATGTTCCGGCAATTCGGTTTGTGTTTCCATGACTTTGTTCATTTCCGAATAGCCTTGCGAGACCGAAATCAGCAATCTTTGGATTCATCCCGGCATCCAACAATATATTGCTAGCCTTCAGATCTCTGTGAACTATCTTCAGTTGAGAATCTTCGTGAAGATATAGGAGTCCTCGGGCAATTCCTTCAATAATATTCACCCTCTTTTCCCAAGTCAGTTCCTTGGATCTAAATGGATCTACCATCCAAACACAAAGAGATTAGATCCACATTATGTACATCTTGAAACGTTACATTTGATTTAATATTACTGAAAATTAGACAAATAAATAGTGAGTAGCTAATGATAAATCAAACTGATGGGATGATATTTTGAAGAATAGAAAGAATCAAAGTTAGAAGTATACCAAATAAAAATTTGTCAAGGCTTTTATTTGGCAGATATTCGTATACTAATAGCTTCTCTTGAGCTTGCAAGCAATAACCCATCAACCTTATCAAATTACGATGATGGAGTTTGGCCACTAAGGCAACCTCATTCTTAAGTTCTCCTATTCCTTGGGCAGAGCTTGTTACAAGTCTCTTCACTGCTATTAGTCGCCTGTCTGTGAGCACACCCTGGACAAAATATGTATGCTAATTAATGTGAAATGTAGAAACCTTGGATTAGTGAAATTTATTACAGGATAAGGTCATAGCTGAGGTGATAATGCCCTAAATGATATTTAGATTGTAATGATAGTCTACAGAGAAAAAAAAGTACAACCTCCGTAGGACGCATTAACAGTCTCATAAGGTTCATGCTCAATAACTTGATAATAAGTAATCATTGTTAATCAAATAGTTTACCTGGTAGACAACGCCAAACCCTCCTTCACCAAGCTTGTTTTGATCGGAGAAGTTCATTGTAGCAAGCTTTAAAGTGTCTAAGTCAAATAGTAAGGAATCAGCTTCATTGGCACCATCTTTGCATTGTTCATCATATGCTGAACATGATGTTGATGAAACTCAACATAAGTAAAGATATTTAGTTAGTCAAAAAATATTCTTAATGTCAAATCAATCAATTAGATATACTAACCAATTTGGTGTCAGATTACTTCTCAGATAAAATGATTTCATAAATAGTTGGTAACCTACCAATTAGTTTTTTCCTCCTTATGCAAATCCATATGGCAGCCATAATTGCGAAAGAAACCGTGAGTGGGACAGCAATCGCCACAGCTATTGTCAAATTCTTGTTCTTTTTATCTGCGAAAGAAAGAATGGACAGTTCATGATTCACTTCACTTAATTTTTTTAGCTTTATTTTTTTTTACTTTACTGCAAAAGAAGCTTTTTGGGCACCGTTTAAAATTAAAAAAACAGAAATTATCATGCAGAAGTAAAGAAATAGATCGAACAGAGCCTGTCAGTATGAGAGTGATCACCCCGAAAAACCTCAAAGAACCTTGACTCGTTTCTTTCGCTCAAAGTCCTAGATGAGGAAATTGTGAAAGGACGAAGCAACATAGCAACAAACTTAGCTTTTACCTCCTGCAGCGGGGGTCCCAGAGGGCGGCGGAGACGTATTAGCCGGTACGGAAGGGGGAGGAGGAGGCGCTGGCGGGTCGGCGGCGGCGGAGGCATTAAAGAAGGGAGCTACTTCGTACCGGAGGTAACAGCTCCCGCCGATCACTCTCGCCCCTTTTTTTGCCTCACAGCACTGGGGAATATAGCTGATCTCGTCCATTAGACAAGTGTTGCAGGTCTCCGGCGCTAAATCTCTGGTGCACTGGACAAGCGCGTATACCTTCTCGAAGTTGGTGAAGTCCACCGACCCGTTGGCGAATCTCCTCTCCGACGAGGAGGCGCGTATGGTCAGGTTGCCCAAGAGCTCCCCCAGTAGGCGGTCGAAGGTAGGCACGTCCGAGACGTTTCCCGTGTTCCACATGGAGATTTCCGTCCCCGTGGACGAGCCGAAGAAGTTCTGGTCGGAGTAACGCAGGTGGCAGAGCTCGTTGAAGATGGTGGCGCCCTTGTTTCGGGGGCATTTCGTTGCGGCGTTCCAGGAGATGCCGGCAAGGCATTCCCGGCACCTGCTTTCGTTGATGTCCCCTCGGCAAATCATCAGGCCATAAACCCTGTTGGGGACCTCCCCAACTGTGCCGTTGGCGAAGCCGGTAGCGGGGACCGACAAGGAGAGGGAGGAGATGAGGTGACCGAGGTTGTCCTGGAAGGTGCTTTTGTCGGTGTAGTTTCTCCCCGTGTTGCACAGACTGTAGATGGGATCGTCTACTGCGGAGCCGAGGAAGAGAGAACATACCATCAGGATGAGAGAGCACAGATGGAGGGAAGCCATGGGCGGCGCCGCCATGCTCCGCTGGAGCAGAGAGGTGGAAAAAGTGGAGACGAGACTTCAGACAGAGACTAGGACCCATACGTGCTTTTAATACTCATGGTTGCCGTGTTTGACTTGGTCGACCGTGGAAATGAGTCCATTGACTTTGAGGTAGCCACCGTGCAATTTCAGCCAAAAATGAATGGTTCATTTTTAGCCCATATGAAAAACATAATTCTTGAAACTCTTTCACGCTCATGTCACGTCGAGTTATTGCGGGGAAAAAAACTGCAAAATCCGATATAATTTATCGTAATTGAGCTAGATACCATCAAGTTGACTTAAGTTAAAGTTCAACATATTGGGTTGCTTGACGTAGGACAAGATGGTGAAAGGACTAAACTACCCTAGGCCAGTAGTCTAAACTTGACTCTCCCATTAAGTCCATGAAATACAGGAGGGATGATTAGGGTAGGATTGACTGTTCTTGAAGAATTTGAAAGGAACTAGATCAACACGATTCAGAAACCACTAGGGATTCGGGTGCTCCACCTATCAATAAATTTCGAAATGCAAACCAAGTTAGTCCTCTCTATATTCTCAGGACTAGCTGTAAATATTTATAAGTTGACTTATCTAAAATCAACGAGACTGTAAGATAATATGCTAAGAGAATAGAGCGTTCAAATATGAAAAGAAAGAGACTTTAGAGAAGACCTTGTCGCCAAAAGAGGCAACTAACTGGAGAAGCTGGACCCTACTTCTCTTTAAAAAGTTGACCGTGTTGTTGACATTTGGACGTTGACTTTTGACCCAGTCACCTGGTTGACTGAGTGGACTGGCTCTGACCAGGTGAAGTCGGCCGGCACCAACCAGGCGGTCCATAATGGTTCGGACTAGCCAGGCAGTCTAGTGCGGACCAAGCGATCAGGAATGGTTCGGACCGCCAGATGGGCTGGCGAGAACCAGGCGGTCCGAAGCGGTTCTGACCGGCGAGGCGGTCTGGCTCGGACCAGGCTCCCGAGCTGGTTTGGTCCCGGCAGAAATGGGCCGCTCGGGCCGGACGCATCCGGGTTCACGAACCAGCGGGATTGAACCCTAACGGGGTAGACAAGGAAGAGGAACTCTTCCGGAGATGGCGGATCGAGCGACGGCAAAAGGGGAGGAGGACGGAGAAAAGGATGGCGGCGACGGCGGTGGACGGCGGTGGACGGCGGCAACGGACGGCGACGGTGGTGATGGGCGGACGATGGTGGCAGGCGGTGTCGGCGATGACCCGAAGGTCGAAGGCGATGGCGGGTGGAAGAATAAGTAATTCCTCAGATTGTTCTCTGTCTCGTTCTAGGGCTAAAGGTACTTATGAGCATTGAGGAATCAAAAATAACCAATAATAAAGCAAATCCTGCTGTCGACGTGGTCGTAGGTTCCTGCTACTTTGTTTAAATGGCCCGCCAAATAGTTCAGGTATCTCGGTGTAAATGGCCTACCTACACGTTGACCTGACTCCCTTATTCTATTTTCTATGTTTAAAAAAAGAAAAAGAGCTCCCTCAGTGGATTGGATATTTGGTCAACCCTGGTTCACGCTGAATTTTATGATACACGATGGGGGCTAGAAATGAAACCCACAGATTGGTCCACTTACCAACCTGGCTTAGCTTGCGCTCATAGAAGAGAAATGGGTAGCCAACCAAGACTGAAAACATTAGAGAGCGACCCCCCATCAACTTTCTTCCATCCATCCAGAAGAAGACAATTAGTAATATACATCATGTGGATTCCCTCGTATAGTTCATAACATACATCAGCCAATAATTATTTTCCTCCCCCCATCTATTTGTATAAGTGATTAAATTAAACTAGGCCCTAGTTGTAATTTTTATTTACCTCGCTAATTCCATAGATTAGAAACCTAAGATTTAAATCTAAATAATAATGGCAGTATTTCTTGACTTAGTCCGCCATGGAACTCACCCCCTTGCATGGCCAATGTGGTTCTCATTGACCTTGAGCTAGATCTTGGCTGGCCTTCATATGGTTATTACAATTGGGTAAGGTGCCCATCAAGTTGACTTAAACTCAGGTTTTAGATCATTGGCTGCTTTCCTAAGGTGTTGCATGCATCTCAAACTATTACATGGATAGTATGTTCAACAATCTATGACCTTAGACGTCTCCTCAATGTCAGGATGCATCTCTATCTATAGAGACTACTAAGCACAAAGACATAAACTGGAAGTCACTACTAATTCACACTAAGAAATACATTTTGGGGAACAATTCAAAACATCCATTACTCATTTCGTGGATCCTACATTCCCCTTCTATTTATACCAAGAGTGGAGTAGGCAGTGTCACAACACACTTCACCTTCAAAGGGTTAGCCCATCTGTCATGTGTTGCTAAGTAGTTATCTCTTTGCCTATTAGTGTTGCACATGCCACTCTTCCTAGTTTGATTTTAAGTTGTGCTTAGACCAAAAGCTAGAATTGAATTGATAACTTCTCAACTATTTAAAAAAATGATGTACTTTTTAGGATTGTATGAATTTCTTACTCTAAATAAATACCACTTGATGATTTTATAGTGGTTTAATCCTATGGCTATATTCACCATTAAAATATGCCACATTCTTGAGTTCTGCTAAGCCAATCATTTAGCAACACAACTACTGATTACTACATTCAGCTCTCATATAGTTTCATTCTAAAACTCTCTTTTAGCTTTTTGACTCTAGGAGAACCATTGTTAATTATAGAGATTAACCTCCTTCAATGATTAAATGAAGACTAACTCAAAAAAAAATTCACAAAAAAATTAAGAACTTTACTTTGAGATATTTCTTATTAATAGTAATTACTTGAAGTATTTGTAGAAATTCATTGAACTTAATCTTTTTTCCTCCTCATTTTGGGAAGTTATTTAAACATGGAAAATATTAACGCTTTGACAAGTTGAGGATGATCTTGTTTCAATTGAATCTTACTTTTCAACTTGTTGTCTTCATGTCGTTTGACCAAGCATCAGATATCATTCAAATTTGTATTTATTTCTCTACAAAAACAAAATTCAAATCTTAAGGAGGTCAGAGGTGGTATTAGAAATAGACTGAATTTATAGAAAAACTTGATTTTAAATCCTGCCATACTATACACAACTTCTCAACATTAAAATCATAAATAAAGTCATAAGACAGGTAGAAATTGATATGTCCTCTAAGTTTGGATAGCCTCTAAGGGAAGCTAGTACACACACGTTAACCAATAATGTATACATTTGAAACTTATAGATTCAAATGAGTCTAGTAAGAAACTGTTATCCTTAAAACAAAATTGAGAATGTGTCTCAAAATAAGGTAATAATTTTGCATTCAAATTTAATAAGCTCATTAAATAATAGTTTTAATATGTACTTTCCACAATTTATGATTTTTGAAATTATTTTTCAAATAATATTGATCCGTATTTTTAAAAAAAGGTTCTAGAATTATTCGAATTTAATTGATCAATTAAAAGTAAGAATCTAATATACTAAGTTAGGTTTAATACACATTTAGTTGAATAATTCTCATTAATTGGTTTAATATACTGCCATCCCATACACGTACCGTCGCACTCTGCCACACACCCAGTCATTTTGCCCTATGCTGTGCACCCATGCACACACCCATGCAGCCAGTCGGTAGCTGCATGGCAGGATCCCTTAAGCGGAGGAGGTGATAACTTCACACTAATCAACAGAACTTGGGCCAGCAAATAATCCGAGTATCTCAATGGAAGTAGCCTGCATGCATGTTGATCTAGCCCCGTTTTACTACATTTAGAAAAAAGGGGCTCCTTCATTAAGCTGGTTATTTGGTCAAAGCTGGTTCATGTAGAAGACGATTAAGTAATGTAAAGTAGGCCGGTCGTCTCCCACAATCCGTAACATACAGCAGCCAAGAGCCAGTTTCCTCACCAGATCTGCCAGAGAAATGATCATGATGAAGAAGAAGAAAAAGAAAAGGAAAAAGAAGAAGAGAATCAATCTCACACCTTTTCTTCTTTTCCAAGGATGAATGCTTGCTTGCAGCAACAGAAAAAATAACAGAAAGAAAGAACCAGCTCCCAGAGAGCATCTAGTGCTGGATAAGAGCTGAGCCCAGAGTGGTGGGGGATGACCCCATTGGTGTCGAAGGATGGATGGAGAGGGCAGGGCTGCTCTCCCGAGTGCGAGGACTTCCTGGACCTAGGGTTCTTGGGGGAACCCATGTAGGATGATGTGCTGAAGTCACTGGGCGGGTAGTAAGAGGATGGAACCCGGTTGATCTTCGGCAGGGCAGTCGAGTCGGAGCTCAGCGTATAGCCCTCGAAAATGGTCTCTGCTTCAAGGGGTGGCTCGTCCACTGTCTGATGGACATCGAAGAAAGATACCTGGTGAGCATATAATAAGTAAAGCTATGGACTAATTTATGGTCTCTAGGACGAATAATAAGCTCAGCCGACCCCACAAATACGAACCAAACTAAGAGCGCGAGCAAGTGAGAGAGAGAGAGAGAGAGAGAGAAAGGACGGTGCAGTCGTTGGCATGTTTTGGGTGTTCTTCAGATAGCAATGTTGGAAGAACAACTGGCGCTGGAATTCAGTAGCAGAGCTGTCAGCAAGATGCAACAATCCGAAAGCGAGAAAGAGAGGGAGGATGCCACTTGGGTGTTCAGGATTTTGGGTTACCATTGACACTGTTGAAAGGAGGAACAGGCATATTTTTGAGGGAAAACACCAAGAGAATTCAATATTCTTAAGTATCTTCATAGAAAATGAAGAAAGATCCTTATAAGAATTTCAACATAGAGCATAGGGTTTCAATGGTGAATATGCTCGGCCCACCGGAAATATGGACCAATCTGAGGGATAGAGAGATAGAAATAGATAGAGAGAGAGAGAGAGAGAGAGAGAGAGAGAGAGAGAGAGAGAGAGAGAGAGAGAGAGAGAGAGATCCTTCGTCTTTAGACGATCAAGATTTTGGCTTACCAGTGAGCCCCTTGGAAGTACTAACAGGTATAATTAGGGGAAAAAAATACTCGGGGAACCAATGATCTTGATTGAAATACTCGCTTTGAAGGTCTGTTGCAAGACACGGAGAGCCTCACAAGTCCACTTCCTCTTGGCAGATATGTCATGGGGGTTCCATCAGCATATCTTTAAATAGGGTCTCCCTGTTCATATATATCATTAAGGGGCTTAGTCCATTGCAAACTGGTTATCTGATCGAGCGGTCAGATCACCTTAATAATGATAGGATCGTGCCAGTCAAAATAGCTGATCCAACCCACTTGACAGCGTTCAGCAAGATTGATTGGATCGGCCATGCTAACCCCAATACAGATTAGAATGAACCACTTGATCATCCTGAATCAGATTGGCTACCACACGTCCCAATCAAGAATGGCACTAAAGTGAGGATCAATTGATGTCTGGGTATCTACCTACCACTCTCCAGGATCAATAGTTGAGGATAATATTTTATTATCTATTTACTGCTAATACTAGTAATAGTATTTGATTATCCGATGGGCTTTATTTCAGAAATTGTAGATTGACACAGCCGGCCATGCGAATGCTGGCAAAGTTTTGTAGCTCTGAGGGGCTTATAAATAGATGTTCCATATCCAGAGTAGGGAAGGGAAGAGGGAGCTGCCCCCCCGCGGCCTATTGAGGAGAGAATCGCCACCACAATAGAGAGAGAGAGAGAGAGAGAGAGAGAGAGAGAGAGAGAAGAGGGGCTAAGGAGGACGCGGTCCGGACACGTCCCACTTAATTCTGGGTCAACCCTGCAGAAGGTCTTACTAACTCGGCCTCACGACCTACTAGGCTGATTGGTCCGGCCAATTCTGCATTGGCTTAATTTGTCAATCGAATTAATATTCAAGTGTATTAAAGCGGTAGTAATTAAATGTCAGGCGTTTTAAAAAATATATTTCTGGGCATTTTATAAGGATCACTCGCAAGGATAAATTTTAGAGGAATATATTTAGTCTTCTTTCATGATAATAATCATAATATTCAGTTATCAAATGGCCTTTATTTGAGATACCAACAATAGATTGGCAGCACTGGGCCTTGGCCCATTGAGACAGCATACTATGCCAAATGGGCCCGAGCTCACAGATGGGCTGAATGCACGTGGGCTTATGGGCCAAGACAAGGATAGCAGTCCCCCATAGGCATGTGACCAGTGTTTCCAAACCCACACGAGCTCTGCACATGAGGGCAATTCCTCCAACGATGGTTGCCTAGCATACAACCCATAGTTAATAATAGTGAAAAAAAGATTGACGTGACTTAGTCATTATATAGTAAATTATGTTAATTTATAATTTATAAAACTAGAAAATATAATTTTTGCAGATATTTAGAAGTATTTCTGGACAAATATTTCAATTATAATTCAATAAAACTTTCAAAATTAGTGGTAATTTTCTAAGTCGATCACATAGATGTAATATATCAGGTAATTATTTAGAATTTTTCTCAAAAAATATTATTTTTTATGAATTATATACTAGAAAATAAAAATGAAATCTATTTAAAATTTATAAAAAAAGAAAATAAAGCTGTAGACATTAGGATGACATTAGCACCTGGTGAATGCAAATTGGACAAAAATAAAGTTCTGCCTGATAATTCTTATGTAAGCGATTATAGATGATTTAATTGATCAAATTAAGATTTGTAAAAGCCAAAAGAATCGTAATTGAATTAAGTATATCTTGGTAAATTTAAATCACACAAATTATCACTAAATGAAGTAGAAAAAAAGTTGAAAGTAAGAAAATAGAGTTCCGACATCACGGCGGCAATACGTGGGTGATGGACCAAAATCTTGAGTATTCGGGAGGATTGTCGTGTAGTGTCTATGGCCTCGAAGGCTCTCTTTAGACAAGGACGACATGGGTAATCTCTAAATCTCCTTGCGAAGTCTAGAGATCAATGAAATAGGTTGTCGAATCATCTCCGGTGGCTGTCACCCAGTAGAGGAAAAAAACAACGAGTTTGCGGCTCTCCAACAGTTGTCACCCACTAGAGTTGAGTTGGATAGAGGTGGGACATGTGTTAGGAAGTTTCATCCTCAAGTCCACACAGTAAGAGGAGTGACATGACTCAGTCGTTGTATATTAAATCACGCAAATATAAAATTTATAAAACTAGAAAATACGAATTTTTGGATATTTAGAAGTATAAATATATCAATTATACTTCAATAAAAATTCCAAAAATATCGGTAATTTTCCAGGTCAATCACAAGGATGTAATATAATATCTAGTAATTATTCAGAATTTTTCTAAATGAATACGATTTTCTATGAGTTTTATACTAGGAAATAAAAAGGAAATATATTTAAAATTCACGAAAAAAAATAAATAAGGGTGCGGATGTCAGGATGATGTCAGCGCCCAGCGAACGTGAATCAGGCAGAAATAGAGTTCCACCTGGCAATTCTTACGTAAGCGATCATAGACGACTTAATTAATCAAATTAAGATCTGTAAAAGCTGGAAGAATTGTAATTGAACGAAGTATAGTTTGGTAAATTAAAATCACACAAAGTATCACTAAATGAAGCGTAAATTAAATTAAAAGCAGGAAAACAAAGTTCCGGCGTCGCGACGGCGATGCGTCGGCAATGCGTCGGCGATGCACCGGAATCCTGAGCATTCGGGAGGATCATCGTGTAGTGTCCACAGCCTCAAAGGCTCTCCTTGGACAAAGACAACGTGGGCAATCTCTAGATCTTCTCGTGAAGTCTAGAGATCAATGAAGTGAGTCGTTGAATCGTCTCCGGCGGCTGTCACCCAGCGGAGTGGAAAAACGGTGACTTTGCGGCTCTCCAGCGGCTGTCACCCGACGGAGAGGAGCTGAATGGAGGTGGGGCGCATGTCAGAGAGCTTCATCCTCAAGTCCGCGCAGCAAGAGGAGGCTCTTCATCGCATCTGGTACGCTCTCAAGAGGTGGTGACTGGTCTCCTGGCGGATCGTCCTCTTCTCGACGACGGCTTGTTTGTCGATCAATCAGAGATGATTTACTCGATGGATTCGCAATCCTTTTATTGTGAATTGTTCAGCAATTTTAGTAGCAATGTCCCGCAAATCGCATTGATGAGATTTTCGCCGATGATCCAGCGATTCTCGTTGCTTAATCCTTCAACAGCGATCTATAGGAAAGTCGCGGTAATCAAATAAAAATATATGAATTTTGACTTTGGAAGGATTCGAACCCGCGCCAGTCGCCCGCTTGTGAGGAAGGTGTGACGCGGGTTTAGTCCAACATTGATTGTGCGCTGAGTTTTCGGGCAAATATAGTAATGTTAACTTTGTAAGCAAAGTCCCTTCTCTCGCATGTACGACTACTCCTTGCCCCACAACCGGCTGGCCACTGGTGTTGTGGAAGGGGAGTGGTGCACACGTGTCCCTATCGGTTCAAGCTAAGTTGCTCGAGCCCCTGCTCGCGGCTACTCCCCGACTGTGCTTTTAACCTGGCTGGCCGACGAGTCCCCTCATTTTGCAACATTTTTTATTTTTATTTCTTGTTCTTCATTTATCTCAAGGTAAGACTGTAAAAATCATATAAAATCACATAATTACCCAAAAATTCACGTTAATCAATTGAAAACCAAAAATCATTCTTTAACACAAATATAAGTCTATTTATCATGAATTAAGGCTAAAACTAAATTATTTACTAATTATTAACTCATGATAATAAAGACTTATCAAGGAGGCTCTTCATTGCATCCAATATGTTCTCAAGAGGTGGCCACTAGTCTCCCGATGGATCGTCCTCTTCTTGATGACGACTTGTTCATCAATTAATTAGAGATGTTTTATTGGATGGATTCACGATCCTTTTATCACGAATCATTCAGTAATTTTAGTAACAATACTCTGCGAATCGCGTCGATGAGATTTTCGCCAATAATCTAGTGATTCTGACAGTTTAATCCTTCATCAGTAATTTGCAAGAAAGTCACAATAATGAGATAAAAAATATGAGTTTTGGCTTTAGGAAGATTCACACCTACACTAGTTGCCCACCTGTATAAGAAAGATTGACATAAGTATTCTAATGCCTTTATCAAATGATGTCATCATGATATATCTTTATTATAAATAAGGGGTATTTTAAGTATTAAAATCATCAAACCTTTTTTAGGGAAGGTGTGAGGCGAGTTTAGTACTACATCGCTTGTGCACCAAAGTTTCAAATGAATATATAGTAATATTACATTTACAAGCAAGTCCCTTTCTCTTGTGTGTATGATCATTCCTTGTCCCACAACTAGCTAGCCACTAGTAATGTGGAAGGGGAGTGGTGCACACATGCCCCTATCGATCCTAGCCACTTGAGCCCCTACTCGTGGCTCCTCCTTGATTGTGCTTCTAACTTGCTTGCAAGCCTAGCTAATCGGTGGGTCCCCCTCTATTTTGTTATATTTTTATTTTAATTTCTTTTTCTTTATTTATCTCAAAAGTAAGATTATAAATTCATATAAAATCACATAATTACCTAAAAATTCACTTTAATCAATTGAAAACCATTTTTTACACTTTAACATAAATATAAGTCTATTTATCATGAGTTAATGCTAAAACTATTATATTTATTAACTCATTATATTTACTAATTATTAACTCATGATAATGAAGATTTATCAAGGACATAAGTTAAAAGTGAGCGATTGAAATTCAACCTTCTTAAAATTGTCATATGGGTATTAATATCAATTGGTGAGAGTAATATTTTTTTATCTATTTATAATTACTTCTACTAATAATAATCATGCTAATAATCATCCATAGTAGACAACTTGACCCTTAAAATATACCATTGTCAATTAAATATAGGAAAAATCACGACAAATGCTTGATACAATGATGTAGACATAAATTTTTACATAGAACATCAAGGATGGTCTGCATTTTTGTTGGAGAGGAATTAAATAGATAAAGGAAAGTTGCACCACCTAGAAGTGATCTATTAACTTTAAAGCTATTGCCTTTCTCTATTTGGATTGAAGAATTTGACTACATGGGTCGTAAAAGCCATCCATTAGTTGACCCTTGTTGGTGAAGGGATATGAATCCTTATTGGTGAAGAAATTGAAAGTAGGGTTAGCAAAGGCAGCATTAAAGAAGGGACCTGCCTTGTGCTTGAGGCACCTCCCATTCGTTACCCTTGATGGAGATTTAGAATCTGATGCGAAGTCAAGAGTAATGAACATAATGTGAGGGGGATTAATAAACATATCTAAGTCCATTACGACTCAAATGTACATTGTGATCTTTTGGACAACACAAGGGAGCTACACACATCATAACTTCCTCTCTTGGAGTGATGAGATGTTCCAAATGTGACTCTCACCATACAGGATCCAAGGACCATGACTCAAATAGACAAGAGGTTGTTACTATCTCTTGTTGTACTTTTCCATATTTTTCATCATACATTATAACTAAGACTTATTTTCTGCACATATTACATTCAACCCATACTTACTTGAGATACCTTAATCTTAGACACTTAATCCTCAATAAATCACTTTAATAAAGACTAACCTTAATGATACTCCCATAAGTTACACTTTATATAAATATGTATCTCAATGTTAAGAAAAACAACCCTTCCTCCCAATCACAATAATTCAGAACATCGCCAATCACGGCCCTCATGTGCTAGTCAGATCTCTCTAGTTTGAGGTCTATGTTGTTCTAGATTTGTGCATATATTTTCTCCAAGCTTATTAAGTCCATTGACTGGATGATGAATCTCATGGATGTGGTCGCACTAGCGATCAAGTTGCATAGCTTCTTCTCCAATAGGCTGTTGAAGGTGGGTTTCAAAAAATATGATGTGCTGTTGGGTATTTATGTGTAGAATCCTCACTTCCTCACCATCGTGGAGAAGCACAGGTGGAGCACCAGAAGTGGCAGAACTTATAGAAGGTAATGGCCCTCTTACTGCTAGTGTAGGAAAAGAAGCCCAAATGGAGCCGTAAAATAGCCCAGATTTAATGACAAGATGACCTAGAATAAAATGAGGGATAGGAGCACTCGTGGAGGTTGAAACTCTAAAGTAAAATTTTTAATACAATACATTGAACAGAAGAGAAAATGTTCTATTAAGTGAGGAAAGGCTGATGTGAACAGTCCACTTCATATCATGGTAGGTCTAACCTGATAGGCTCTTTTACAGTTGCACCATACCCCTCAACTTGTAGAGGCTACTTTTTATTGTTTTCCCTGACTAATGGGTTCTTTTGTGTTTACATCATCACCAGCACCATCCCTTGATGAGAACCCCAAGTAATACTAAAATTTTGATAAACTTGAGATGATTCAAGGTTTCATAAAACCATCTATTGTTTGATCCTTTGTTGAATAAACTTCATCTTAGTTGAATTTATAAATAATGAGAAGAGTAAAGTTCAACAAAAGTATTTTCATAAAAAATAAATTAATAATATAGAGTAAATCTTGAGTGATTGAAGAAACAAAGAGAACCTTATTTATGTAGAGAAAACATGAAGGACAAATAAAACTTTTGGATCGGGGGAAATGGATAAACCTTTCCATTTCAAACTTGTAGTCTATCAAAACCTATATAACTTGTAAAGTCAAAGAAGATAGTATGTCTAGGGTGATGTGGTGACTAACACCAATAACTAAATATCATGATGGTGAGTGACCTAACAATGGTATTACATTTGATGTAGGTAGTCAACAATAAGCAGTCACATAGACAACCAAATGATTAGCAAAATTTTAGTTGTGAGTAATAAGCGATCTATCATTAGGTTGGTTTTGTCACTAGTGTGTAGAGATCTATGAAGAAAAACCTCTAAAAAACCTCCTTGTTCAAATGCTACTATCATAATCATAGTGTTTACCTCTTTCATAACAACCTCTCTCATCATGAATTAATAGTGACAAAATTGACCAATAAAATGCATAACAAACTTCAATAAATAGTATTTGTGTCATTATTATTTAATCTGCAATGAAATATTTATAAGTCTTCATTATCATGAGTTAATAATTAGTAAATAAAATAGTTTTAGTCTTAAATCATGATAAATAGACTTATATTTGTGTTAAAGTGTGAAAAGTGATTTTCAATTGATTAATGTGAATTTTTAGGTAATTATATGATTTTATACAAATTTATATGATTTTTATAGTCTTACTTTTGAAATAAATAAAGAAATAAAAATAAAAATAAAAATGTAATAAAATGAGAGGGGACCCACTAGCTAGCTGGGGCCGCAAGCAAGTCAAAAGTGCAGTCGAGCAGGAGCCATAAGCAAGAGCTTGAGTAGCAAGGACTGATAGGGGCACATATTCACCACTTCAGTTGTGAAACAAAGAGTAATCGTACATGCGAGAGAAAGGGACTTACTTACAAATGTAATATTCTATATATTCGTCCAAAACTTCAACGCACAATCAATGTAGGATTAAACCCATGTCACATCTTCCCTAGAAAGGGTTTGATGATTTTAATATCTAAAATATCCTTATTTATAATAGAGATATATCATGATGATGTCATTTGATAAAAGCATTAGAGTACTTATATCAATCTCTCTCATATAAATGAGCAACTGACACAAGTTTGAATCTTCCTAAAACTAAACTCATATTTTTTATCTGATTATTACAACTTTCCTGCAGATTACCAGTAAAGGATTAAGTCACCATAATCATTGAATCATCAACAAAAATCTCATCAATGTGATTCGTGGAGCATTATTACTAAAATTATTGAATAATTTGCAATAAAAAGATCACGAATCTATCGAGTAAAGCATCTCTGATTGATTAACAAACAAGTCATCATTAGGAAGAAGACGATCCGTCGGAAGACGAGTGGCCACCTCCTGAAAGCATACTGGATGTAATGAAGAACCTCCTCTTGTTGTGTGGACCTGAGGATGAAGCTTCTTGACACAGCCCCACCTCCATCCACCTCCTCTCTGTTGAGTGACAACCGTCGGAGAGTCACAAAGTCGTCATTTTTTCGCTCCGCCGGGTGATAGCCGCCAAAGATGATTCGACGACTCATTTCATTGATCTCTAGACTTCATAAGGAGATTTAGAGATTGCTCACATCATCCTTATCTAAGGAGAGCCTTCGAGCCTATGGACACTACACAGTGATCCTCTCGAACACTTAGGATTCCGATGCATCACCGACGCATTACTCCCGTGATGTTGGAACTCTATTTTCTTATTTTCAACTTACTTTTTGGTTCATTTAGTAATAATTTGTGTGATTTAAATTTACTAAGATATACTTAATTCAATTATGATTTTTTTGGCTTTTACAGATTTTAATTTGATCAATTAAATCATTTGTAATCACTTACGTAAGAATTACTAGGCAGAACTCTATTTTTGCTCAATTTGAATTCGTCAGGTGCTAACATCATCTTGACGTCTGCACTCTTATTTTCTTTTTTGTGAATTTTAAATATATTTTATTTTCATTTCCTAGTGTACAATTCATAGAAATAGTATTCTTTGAGAAAAATTCTAAATAATTACCTGATATTATATTACATCTATGTAATCAACTTGGAAAACTACCACTATTTTTAAAAGTTTTATTGAATTATAATTGATATATTTGTTTAGAAATACTTCTAAATATCTGAAAATTCATATTTTTTAGTTTTATAAATTTTAAATTTGCATGATTTACTATACAATGACTAAGTCACGTTAGATATCTAAAGACATCTTCTAGAACAAGTGACATTATGTGAATGTACTATTAGAAATAGAAGCCTCTTAGCTTTGTCTTAATTATACTAAGACCATCATGACAAAACTCCAGACATCTATTAGTTGATCAATCACAACGAAATCATTGACATTTGTTTTGATATATTGCACATACTCACAAATCAATGATGATATACAATATAAGGTCTATAGTTTGGTGTGTAGGCATAAAATCTAACTCGGAGTTTATGATGTATAATCTCATCAAAATATTGATGATATATTTAGATATGATAACCAACAACCAATAGGAAGTCCATGTGAAAAGGATATGAACCATGAAAGAACCATTTGGTTGGTTCTTTCTAACACCATGGAGTTTCAGTTTGGCCTTTGTACTTCCTTATCATCAATGAAAATATTTATGGGTGACAAATGTGAGCTGTTGAGGATAGACATATAATCATGACTGTTGAGTACAATAATGGATTGAATTATTCATAGGAGATAACTACCGCATGAAAATTTCAAGGGAAAGAAATGTATTATATTTGGAGGTGCCACCATGGATCAGTATGTTCTTGAGCAAAGAATATGTCATACAAGGTAAAGAAAGAGAAAAGATGAGGAGAAGAGATAAATAAGAAGAGAAAAGAGGAGAAAAATAGAGAGATGAGGAGATAAGAAGAGAGGAGAGAGGAGTGATTATAAATGTGTGAGAGGAAATAAAATGAACTCAATTTGATGGTTTATGAATGTGTTGGGAATTTCTTTTTATACAAGCCTTTGAGGCTCCTAAGGATAAAACATGCTCCCTTTAATAGGGCATTGATGTGACTTAGTCATTGTATACTAAATCACACAAATCTAAAATTTATAAAATAAGAAAATACGATTTTTTAAATATTTAGAAGTATTTCTGAAAAAATATATCAATTATAATTTAATAACACTTCTAAAAAATAGCAATAATTTTCCAAGTCAATCACATAAATATAATATAATATCTGGTAATTATTCAGAATTTTTCTCAATAAATACGATTTTCTATGAATTTTATACTAAGAAATGAAAAAGAAATATATTTAAAATTCACAAAAAAAGGAAATAAGGGTGTAGACGTCAAGATGACATCAATGCTTGGCAAACTCAAATCAGGCAGAAACAAAGTTCCGTCTAGTGATTCTTACGTAAGCGATTACAAATAATTTAATTGATCAAATTAAGATTTGTAAAAGTCGGAAGAATCATAATGAAATGGAGTATATCTTGGTAAATTTAAAATCAACAAATTATCACTAAATAAAGTGTAAAGTAAGTTGAAAGTGGAAAAATAGAGTTCTAACATTGCGATGGCAATGCATCGACAATACATCAAAATCTTGAACATTTGAGAGGATCATTATGTAGTGTCCACTGCCTCCAAGGCTCTCTTTGGACAAAGATAGCGTGGACAATCTCTAGATCTCCTTGCAAAGTCTAGTGATTAATGAAATGGGTGGTCGAATCGTCTCCGACGACTGTCACCCAGTAGAGCGGAAAAATGGCAACTTTATGGCTCTCTGGCAGCTGCCACCTGACGAAGAGGAGCTGGATAGAGGTGGGGCACATATCAGGGAGCTTCATCCTTAGGTCTCCACACCAAAAGGAGGCTCTTCATTGCATCTAGTACACTCTCATGAGGTGGCGAGTCATCTCCTGGTGGATCGTCCTCTTCCTGACAATGACTTATTCGTCAATCAATCGGAGATACTTTACTCGATGGATTCGCAATCCTTTTATCGTGAATGGTTCAGTAATTTTAGTAACAATGCTCCGCAAATCGTGTTGACGAGATTTTTGCCGATGATCTAGCAATTCTGGTTGCTTAATCCTTCATTGAAGATCTGCAAGAAAGTCATGATAATCAGATAAAAAAATATGAGTTTTGGGTCTAGGAGGATTCGAACCCATGCATGCCGGTTGCACGCCCGTTCTGAGGAAGGTGTGATGCGGGTTTAGTCCCACATCGGTTGTGCGCAAATTTTTTGGGTGAATATATACTAATGTTACATTTCTAAGCAAGTCCCTTCTCTCGAATATACGACCACTCCTTGCCCCACAGCTAGTTGGCCACCGGTAACGTGGAAGGGGAGTGGCATACATGTGTCCCTATTGGTCCAAGTTGCTTGAGCCTTTACTCATGGCTACTCCCCGATTGAGCTTCCAACCCACTTGCAGACTCGACTAGCTAGCGGTTCCCCCTCATTTTGTCTTGTTTTTATTTTTTATTTCCTTTTCTTCATTTATCTCAAAAGTAAGACTGTAAAAATCATATAAATTCATGTAAAATCACATAATTACTAAAAATTCACATTAATCAATTGAAAACCACTTTTCACACTTTAACATATATATAAGTTTATTTATTATGGGTTAAAGCTAAAACTATATTATTTATTAATTATTAACTCATGATAATGAAGACTTATCACACCTCCCAACTTAAATCATTGCTAGTCCTTTAGCAATAGAATTACGAAAATAAAATTTTACAAATCTTAACCATCATATTTTAATACAGAAAAAAAATACAATTAGAAATGATGCACCTTTAAACACTTTGGATTATTATATCAAGTATTTAAGAATGATGTCAAGCACTTAAATGTTTAAATACTCTTTGGAATAATAATCTAAACTTCACTTCTTCTATTCACATCTTTATCACTTCTTCACTCATAGATGTATTTACAAGATGTTCTAATTATCAATGCTCATCCAAGAATAATATTGATCCTATATTTTCCTTTTTCTATGACTTGATTTTTGAAGTTTGTACTATATTTCTTCCTCCTTATATATATATATCTTTGGAATAATAATCTAAACTTCACTTCTTCTATTCACATCTTTATCACTTCTTCACTCATAGATGTATTTACAAGATGTTCTAATTATCAATGCTCATCCAAGAATAATATTGATCCTATATTTTCCTTTTTCTATGACTTGATTTTTGAAGTTTGTACTATATTTCTTCCTCCTTATATATATATATATATATATATAATGGATAAGTAGCTTTTCTTGTAGACAAATTTCGACAATAAGAATGATGTCTCACACCCTCCATGTGTACTCTTCATTTTCAGAGCTTTCACTTTATCCACTTATTTTACAACAAGTATTTTTCTATGCATAATTTTCGACAATGAGAATGATGTCTCACACCCTCTATGTGTACTTTTCATTTCTAGATTTTTTATATTACTTTCTCTTTTTTTATATAAATAAGTGATTTCTCCTCACAAGTCCTATAGATCTAGGTGCAAAAATCTCTATTAAACTTAAATGATCAATCAAATTTTCACATCAAGTAAATACTATCCATCAAGATCATGAAGTGAAAATCTGTAAAATTAAATCAATGTTATCTATCATGTATCCAAAGAGTATTCTCACATTTCATGCTACTAAATCATTCTTTTGACTCAATAATAATCTTCCTAGTATCTTTTGGTATCAATCAATCTAATTGATTTAATTTTTCATGCATGCAATAAGATGTAAGAAATTTGTAAATTAGATAGTTTTAATAGTTCTGTTTTCTATTTTCAGTTCTATTTTTAGCAGCAATAAATTTGTCAAAAATAAATCAAAACTATCCTCTTTATAGCTGTAATTTCAAATTTCAGTAATATATGTCTAGGGGATTAAAATGTGAGAAAAGGGTCTCTATAATTTTAAATTTTGGGCTATTTTTTGTCTGCTATTTATTTCTGACAGAAAACCAGAAAATAGATGTTGTAGTTTTTCTAAATTTTCTTTTATTTTTATTTTTTTAATTATTGTTCAAAATTAAATAAAATGCAAACACATGTTCTTAATCGTACTACAATATAAATTAATAATGAATACTTCACCCCCCAACTTAAAAATGACATTGTCCTCAGTGACATAGAAAAATCGAAATAGAATATATAGAAAATATAATTTTCAATTGAAGCATGTATATGTGCAAAGTTAAGCATTAAAAATATTTTCATAAATGATAAAGGTCAGAAGACATCACCTCAACCTCGTTTTTAATTTTCCACTTCATCTTACACTCCTCCTACACTTTTTCGAAAGAACAAATATAGAAATAAGTACTGCAAAATTCTAAGAAAAATAGAACTTAAATCAAACAAAATGAAATAAAAAACCATGGGCTACCTCCCATGCAGCACTAAATTTAATGTCTTCAGCTAGACAGCTCTTAGATCATATAAGATGATCTATGGCCATCAAAATATATTTGTATCCCAAGGTAAGTTTCATGATATTCTTTTTCAGATTTAGCATAAATTCATGTACTTCATATATATACCTTGACATACTTTCAGCCAAAATAAAATAAAAATTAATAAAAATTTCTCAAAAATAATATTTCCATTTTGAAAAGAATCTTTCCTTATTTCTATCTTATTTTGTAAGGCTCTCATTCATTAATAAATACTTTCTATTAATAGATCATAAAATGTGATCAGGCCATATAATTTTCAAATTAGCTCTTGCCCAATCTAGAATTTTTTCATCTAGATTGATATCTTTAATTCTTACACTCACCCATTTCTTAATGTGTTCTTTTATCTGCATAATCTTCCCCTGCTCTATTTTATCTTCCATACATATTTGTTCAATTTGCAAAGAGTAAAATATTTCAAGCTTAGAAATAAATTTAATGGGTTATGGGTTTTGAAGGATGGAAGGATTGTCTTCTTTAATCTAAGATCTAATGAATTTAGAAAAATTCAAATTTTCTCCTCTAAAATTATCTCTATATTCATATTCATTATTTTCGTTTCTCTCCATTAGTTGAATCAATTCTTTTTCTAGCTTTTCGTTTCTCAACTCATCAAATTCTTCATCTTCTCAAGAGCTATCTTGAGATAGCTTTTAATTTCGATATATGATATACATCATCATCCTCACTATCAACATCTATGGTTGTAAAATTATAATTATATTTATTAATTTCATCTCTTACATCTCCCAAATCAATTGATTTTTCCTCACCTAAAATATATTTTTCTTCATTTCTATCCTTAATCTCCTCTACTAAAATTTCAATGATTTTTCTAGGATCAGCTTTTGTTTCTTCATCTAAGGGCTCTTTCTCCTCATCATCCTCACTATATTCATTCATTAATTGTGAGCAAGAAATTATTTTATTCAAATTTTTTGCTACTATATTTTCAACCTTAATATTCTCATTTACTTCTAATGGTTCATCGATTTCTTCTAATAATTGAAAATAAGGATCAGGTAAAATATTCTCACTCAATATATTCATTGTCTTAACATTTTCATTTTGTGAGTTTTTTTCTAAATCTATCCAGCTAGACTCTCCTTATTGAAATCCTATTATTAAACAGTTCTTGGATTTTCTATAGGCTGACTAAGTAGTTGTCTCTCTTCTCTCTTATTCCCAAGAGCCTCTATAATTTGTTTCTAGTGTAACATCATTTGATTCATAGTTTGTTACATCATTTGGCTCATGTACTATATCATTTCCATAGCATCAGGTTAGATTTGAGAGGACTAATTTTTCTAAAATCTATGTTCCTATTTTAGATGAAATTTAAAATTTGAATTGGATCTAAGTGCTTCTAGATTTTGAATATTATTTGGGTTTCTCTATGAAAAATTATTCCCCCAATTAGGATTATAAGAATTAGAAAAATATTCTCTATTTTTACTAAAATTGTGGGGTACTTGCACTTGTTCTTACCTATTGATGTGACTCAGTCGTTTTATGTTAAATCACGCAAATATAAAATTTATAAAACTAGAAAATACGAATTTTCGGATATTTAGAAGTATTTCAAAATAAATATATCAATTATAATTCAATAAAAATTCCAAAAATAACGGTAATTTTCCAGGTCGATCACAGGGATGTAATAATATCTGGTAATTATTCAGAATTTTTCTCAATGAATAAAATTTTCTTACGAATTTTATACTAGGAAATAAAAAGGAAATATATTTAAAATTCACGAAAAAAAGGAAATAAGGGTGCGGGCGTCAGGATGACGTCAGCGCCCGGCGAACGCGAATCAGCCGGAAATAGAGTTCCGCCCGGCGATTCTTACGTAAGCGATTACAGATGACTTAATTAATCAAATTAAGATCTGTAAAAGCCGGAAGAATCGTAATTTAACAAAGTATCGTTTGGTAAATTAAAATCACACAAAGTATCACTAAATAAAGCGTAAATTAAATTGAAAGCAGGAAAACAGAGTTCCGGCGTCGCGACGGCGATGCGTCGGCGATGCACCGGAATCTTGAGCGTTCGGGAGGATCGTCGTGCAGTGTCCACGGCCTCGAAGGCTCTCCTTGGACAAAGACGACGTTGGCAATCTCTAGATCTTCTCGCGAAGTCTAGAGATCAATGAAGTGGGTCGTCGAATCGTCTCCGGCGGCTGTCACCCGGCGGAGCGGAAAAACGGCGACTTTGCGGCTCTCTGGTGGCTGTCACCCGACGGAGAGGAGCTGGATGGAGGTGGGGCGCGTGTTAGGGAGCTTCATCCTCAGGTCCGCGCAGCAAGAGGAGGCTCTTCATCGCATCTGGTACACTCTCAGGAGGTGGCGACTGGTCTCCCGGCGGATCGTCCTCTTCCCGACGACGGCTTGTTCGTCGATCAATCGGAGATGATTTACTCGTGCCCTGTCGGTCTCCAAGCCAAGCCGCTTGAGCCCATGCTCGCGGCTTACTCCCCGATTACACTTCCGACCCGCTTGCGGGCCCGGTTGGCCGGTGGGTCCCCCCATTTTTGCAATATTTTTATTTTTATTTCTTGTTCTTCATTTATCTCAAAAGTAAGACTGTAAAAATCGTATAAAATCACATAATTACCCAAAAATTCACGTTAATCAATTGAAAACCAAAAATCATTCTTTAACACAAATATAAGTCTATTTATCATGAGTTAAGACTAAAACTATATTGTTTACTAATTATTAACTCATGATAATGAAGACTTATCACCTATGATGATATTAAAATTTGAAATGATCATTTTCACCATACATAGGACCTATAAAATTTAAATTAAATTGAGGATTAAGAGGCTTTCTAATATTATCAATAAGTAAATCAAGTTTTTCTAATCTTTGACTAATTTGATTAACCTCATTTCTAAATTTAGAATCATCATCATGATGCAATTCATGAATTCCTCTCTTCTTATCGCTACCATATAATTCAAAAGAGGTTTGATCTCTAGAATTTTCACTTAAATTCTCATAAAGATCGTAAATCTTATCAGTAGTTTTCTCCATAAAAGCTCCTCCACATATAGAATCAATCATATTTCTATGTTATTCTAATAATTCATCATAAAAAATTCTATTGAGCTGTCACTTGGGTATAGCATGATGAGGACACTTTCTAAGTAAATCTTTGAATGTTTCTTATGTCTCATGTAAAGTTTCTCTTAGTCTTTGAGAAAAACTCCATATATGTTTTCTCATATTTTGAGTTTTTCCTAAAGGGCAAAAAAAGGCCTATTCTATGTCCTTACAGCTAATTAATTCTCTATCTAATGTGGATAGCCAATGACTAACTTTGTCTTAAGTGTATGAGGGAATAATTTCATATTAATAATTTTCAGTGTAACTTAAGGGAGATTAACTAAATCACAGACCATATGAAATTTTTCTAAGTGCTGATGAGGTTCTTCTAAAGGCAATCTATGAAAATTAAGTAGCATTTGAAAATTTTCTAGATTTATTTCGAATTTAACAATGGGTGCTAATAGAACTCTAATATTAGATGCTCTTTGAAATGAATACAAGGTATAATGATTTTTCATGGCCATAGGATTGTTCTCAGTTTGACTTGTACTTCTTTCAAGATCCATCAAAATTTATTTTTCTTTCAGATTTTCAATTTTGAATGAAATAATGAAAGGATTTTCTAACCTTGGATGCAAAGATCTTCTACCATACATAAAAAATCAATAGATTTGAGGGAAAAGTTTAGTAATTTTTACCCTCCTTTAGGATGCTCCAGTCCTTGCCTTACTTCTTTTCATTCTTTTTTTCTAAAAAAAATTCGACAAGAAAAAAAATAAAATAAGAGTTAAATTTTTTTTGTGTACTCTAAAAGAAAAACAAAAAAATACTAAATATTATACAATACATCCCCGACAACAATGCCAAAATTTGACGTGACTCAATCATTGTATATTAAATCATGCAAATCTAAAATTTATAAAACTAGAAAGTATGATTTTTTAGATATTTAAAAGTATTTCTGAAAAAATATATCAATTATAATTCAATAAAACTTCCAACAAATAGCAATAATTTTCTAGTTGATCACAAGACTGTAATATAATATCTGGTAATTTTTCAGAATTTTTCTCAATAAATACGATTTTCTATGAATTTTATACTAGGAAATAAAAAATAAATATATTTAAAATTCACAAAAAAAGGAAATAAGGGTGCGGACGTCAGAATGATGTTAGCGCCTGGTGAATGCAAATTGGGCAGAAACAAAGTTCCATCTAGTGATTCTTACATAAGTGATTACAGATGATTTAATTGATCAAATTAAGATCTGTAAAAGCCGAAAGAATCGTAATGAAATAGAGTATATCTTGGTAAATTTAAAATCAACAAATTATCACTAAATGAAGCGTAAAGTAAGTTGAAAGTGGGAAAATAGAGTTCTAGCATCGCGACGACGATGCGTCGGTGATGCATCAAAATCTTAAACATTCGAGAGGATCTTCGTGTAGTGTATGTCCACAACCTTGATGGCTCTTCTTAGACAAAGATGGCGTGGGTAATCTTTAGATCTCTTTGCAAAGTCTAGAGATTAATGAAATGAGTTATCAAATTGTCTCCGACGACTGTCACCCAACAGAGCGGAAAAACGGCAACTTTGCGGCTCTCCGATGGTTGTCACCTAATGAAGAGGAGCTAGATGGAGGTGGGGCGTATGTCAGGAAGCTTCATCCTCAGGTCCCCGCGGCAAGAGGAGGCTCTTCATTATATCTGGTATGCTCTCAAGAGGTTGCAACTCATCTCCTAGTGGATCGTCCTCTTCCCGACAACGGCTTGTTCGTCGATCAATCAGAGATACTTTACTCGATAGATTTGCAATCCTTTTATCATGAATCGTTTAGTAATTTTAGTAACAATGCTCTGCAAATCGTGTTTACGAGATTTTTGTCGATGATCTAGTAATTTTGGTTGCTTAATCCTTCATCGAAGATCTGCAAGAAAGTTATGATAATCAAATAAAAAAATATGAGTTTTGGCTCTAGGAAGATTCAAACCCACGACAGTTGCCCGCCCTTTCTAAAGAAGGTGTGATATGGGTTTAGTCCCACACGGTTGTGCACCATTTTTTTGGATGAATATATACTAATGTTACATTTCTAAGCAAGTCCTTTCTCTCGCATGTACAACCACTCCTTGCCCCATAGATGGTTGGCCACCAATAACGTGGAAGGGGAGTGGCGTACACATGCCTCTATCGGTCCAAGCTGCTCGAGCCCCTACTCGTGGCTACTCCCTAACTGAGCTTCCGACCCACTTGTGGGCCCGGCTGGCCAACATGTCCCCCTCATTTTATCTTGTTTTTATTTTTTATTTCTTTTTCTTTATTTATCTCAAAAGTAAAATTGTAAAAATCATATAAATTCATGTAAAATCACATAATTACCCAAAAAACACATTAATCAACTAAAAACTACTTTTCACACTTTAACATAAATATAAGTCTATTTATTATGAGTTAAGGCTAAAACTATATTATTTACTAATTATTAACTCATGATAATGAAGACTTATCAGGCATCGATTCCTTGAAAAATGGTTTACTAAGAACTATTTCAAACAGGAACCACTGAATTGGTCATTTTCCATAATTCTTCCACAGAGAGACCTATTTGTCACAAAAGGAGTTGGGTTTCTTTGACAATCAGGGGAGTTGTGCTCATAATTTTAAAATATTAGGTTCTTGTTAAAAACAATCAGGAGCATAAATTGGAAATCACTGATGGAATGGCGTAGATACTAGCGAAGCTCCAGTATGCTAATGCTAGGGTTGATGGCTGATGCATCATTTATTTGGGGCTAAGGCATAGGGGGCATGCCAATTGGCTTGCTGGTCGCTCCTGGGCCCCAATTGACACTTGTGCTTACTTCGGTGAAGCTTGATAAAGGGGATATGGCTGGGAGAGATGAGCGGCTGTTGAGCATCAGGACCACCAAGGACATTATGGGACGCTCCAGGGGGTCATGTTGGACACAGAGTAATCCTATGTGGATGCGCCTCAATGCTTCTTCTACCGAAAAACCATCAGCTATATCTTTGTCAATCAATTGTACTGCATTTCCTTCCTCCCAATGCTGCCAGATCTATAGAAATATACCAGATATAGTAAAGCTATGGAGAAGCTCATCACAAAGAGATGTCAAAGTAGATGGCTAGAACGTAGCCACAGAGGTTATGATCATTCTTACATAGCTTATAAGGTCGGCTGGAGGATTACGGCCATAGTAACCAGCACATCTTCTGCCCGTCATTATTTCCAAAAGTAGGACTCCAAAGCTATAGACATCTGATTTTGTTGAGATCTGCCCATGCATCACATACTCTGGTGCCATGTAGCCACTTTCACAAGTACACAATGTGTGTCAAGTTTTCTCATGATTTATAGTTATGAAATGCACATTGAACATGGTCTTTGAAAAAGTTACTACAATTTTGCAAACTTAGTCTATATTTATATCCGCGAGGGTACTATCAGCAGGTATGAAATGATGAAAAATGCCTGCATGGCTACATACAGAAGGCACTGTCTCACACACATAAGGTTACTCCTCTTCGCCACATTTTGGCCCTTCCCTCGCTTCTGATTCAGGGCTATCATAATATCTAATATTTTAGTATACATTGAACCTTGAGCTCATTTTCTAGACTTATCACTTCTAATCATGGACTAAATCTATTTGGATGCAGTCTAAAATCTAAGTGTTGACAACTGTATGCATATGTTTATGCATCTTAAGTTATGAAAAAAATACTAGTTGCTTAGACTTACTATGTTCCGGCGATTTGGTTAGTGTTTCCATCACTTTGTTCATTTCCAAATAGCCTCGCTAAGCCAAAGTCAGCAATCTTTGGATTCATTCCTTCATCCAACAATATGTTGCTAGCTTTAAGATCTCTATGAATAATCTTCAGTCGAGAATCCTCATGAAGATAGAGGAGTCCCCGGCTAATTCCTTCAATGATCTTCACCCTCATCTCCCATGTGAGTTCCTTGGATCTAAATGGATCTACCATGCAAACAAAACACGATTAGATTCACATTCTGTGCGTCTTGAAACACAACCATTTTACGTAAGATTCGTGAAAATCAATCGAATAAATAGTGAGTAGATAATGCTAAACTGAACTGATAGGACGATATTAGGAAGAATAAAAAGTATCATGAGTTAGAAGCATACCAAATAAAAATTTGTCAAGGCTTTTATTTGGCAGATATTCGTATACCAATAGCTTCTCTTGCGGTTGTAAGCAATAACCCATCAATCTTACCAAATTACGATGTTGGAGTTTGGCCACTAAGGCAACCTCATTCTTTAGTTCACTTATTCCTTGGCCAGAGTTTGTTACAAGTCTCTTCACTGCTATTAGTTGCCCATCTGCCAACACTCCCTGAACAAATCATATGAATATTAATGATTATGTAATGTAGAGACCCATGATCAATGAAAATTTACAGATAATTCAGTCTTAGCTGAGATGATAATCCCCTAAATTAGACCTAAATTTCAATGATAGTCTAAGAAGGTACAAAAGTATAATTATCTAAGAATATATTCGCAGTTTGATAAGGTTCTGGTTTAATAACTTGACAATAAGTAATATTTTTTTAATTTAGTAGTTTACCTTGTAGACAACACCAAACCCTCCTTCACCAAGCTTGTTTTGATCGCAGAAGTTCATTGTAGCAAGCTTTAAAGTTTCTAAACCAAATTGTAAGGAATCATCTTGATTCACACCATCGTCTCTTCTTCCAGTTGCTGAACATAACATTTATAAATCAGTAGAAAAATCTTTCAAAAATAGAAAATAAATCACTTATACATAAACCCATTCGGTGTCAGATTTTTTTTAAAGATAAAATGATGACATAAATAGTTGTCAACTTACCAATTAGTTCATTTCGTCTTTTCCTCCGTATACAAACCCATATCGTAGCCAGAAATGCAAAAGAAACAACGAGTGCAGCAGCAATTGCCACAACTAGCGTCACAGTGTTGCTCTTTTTATCTGAGAAAGAAAGAATGGACAAATCATGATTCACTTCAACGAATTTTTTTGTACTCCACTGCAAATGAAGTCGTGTGGGTACTGTAAAAAAATCAAAAAATAGGAATTAGGATGTGAAAATAAAGAAAAAGATCAAACAGAGCCCGTCATATGGATGTTGTTAGGAAGGAGACCAGATTATTAGGACCTGATGAGCCCACAGTGTGGCATGATATTGCAGCAGAAGAAGGGAGCACAAGTAGAGAACATCCATTTTCGTAGTAAATGACAAAGAGAAGGATAAATCGCTGAAATAAAGTTGCCACGAATTTAATGTGGTCTGAAAAGTATAAACACCCACCCCTCACGACCACCAAAAGAGAAGGAGAATGTTAACTAGTTAATGAGAAACGAAATATAGTAGTAAAATAGAGTTAATGAGGCACCTGAGAACCTCCAGCAGAATTCATATCCAAGTCAATACTCTTAGAAGTTTCTTCGCAAGTTTCTTTCAAATTCCTAGATAAGGAAATGGGACAAAGACGAAGAAACATGGCAACAAACTTAGCCTTTACCTCCTTCGGCGGGAGTCCCGGCGGGCGGCGGAGAAGTATTAGCCGGTACCGGAGGGGAAGGAGGCGGCGGCGGGTCGGCGGCGGCGGCGGCATTATAGAAGGGATCCACACCGTACCGGATGTCACAGCTCCCGCCGAACACTCTCGCTCCGTTGCTCGCGTTACAGCACTGGGGAATAGCGCTGATCTCATTTCGCAGACAATCATTGCAGCTGTCCGGCGCTAAATCTTTGGTGCACTGGACATAAGCGTATATCTTCTCGAAGTTGGTGAAGTCCACCGACGCGGCGGCGAATCTCCTCTCCGACAAGGTCGCGCGTATGGTCAGGTTGTTAAGGAGCCCCCCAAGGAGGCGGTTGAAGGTGGGCACGTCCGAGACGTTTTTCAGTACAATCGTGGACAATTCCATCCCTGTGGACGAGCCGAAGAAGTACTGGTCGGAGTAACGAAGATGGCACAACTGGTAGAAGATGGTGGCGCCCTTGTTTCTAGGACATCCCGCTGCGGCATCCTGGATGACTCTGGAGAGGCAATCCCGGCACTTGTTGGCATCGACGTCCCCTCGGCATATCGCGAGGCCATAAACCCTGTCGGGAACCTCGCCGGCTGTGCCGTTGGCGAAGCCGGTGGCAGGTGCGGACGAAGAGAGGGAAGAGATGAGGCTAGCGAGGTTAGCCTGGTAGGTGCTGTTGTCGGTGTAGTTTCTCTCCCTGTTGCACAGACTGTACATGGGAGCTTCGGCTGCGGAGCTGAGGAAGAGAGAGCCCATCAATAGGATGAGAGAGCACAGGAGGGAAGCCATGGGTAGCACCGCCGTGCTCTGCCGGAGAAGAGAGAGACGGGAAGAAAGGCCTGGTAAATGAGTAAATTGAGAGAGTGAAATAATACAAGATTGCTTTTTCAATATCTCTCTCGCGTGTGTACGACCACTCCTTTCCCCACGCCCGGCCGACGACCACCTAACTCCCTTTCACCCTTTCAGACCAGCGTACCTTTCTTCGACCAAAATGTCACGAATCCCCACCGGCTAATAGAAGATGGTGGCGCCCTTATTTCTGGGGCATCCCGCTGCGGCATCCCTGGGGACAGCCGGCGAGGCAGTCCTGGCATCTGGTTGCGTCAACGTCCCCTCGGCATATCGCAAGGCCATAAACCCTGTCGGGGACCTCGCCGGCAGTATCGTTGGCGAAGCCGGTGGCAGGGGCCGATGAAGAGAGGGGGGAGATGAGACGACCGAGGTTGGCCTGGTAGGTGCTGTTGCTTGTGTAGTTTCTCTCCTTGCTGCATTTGCAGAAGATGGGATCGTCGGCTGCGGAGACGAGGAAGAGAGAACCCATCATCAGAGTGAGAAAGCATATGAGTAGGGAAGCCATGGGCGGCCCCGCCGTGCTCCGCCGGAGAAGGGAGAGGTGGGAAGAAAAGTAAAGGTGCATGATTAAATGGAGAGGACACAGATCCTTGGACAGAGACGTAGACCCATCCACGACGCGACATTTCTACTTTTAATATTAATTGTCGTACTGTTTGACATAGTCCGCATTGGAAACTAGTCCTTCCCGTGGCCCATACGGCTCCCGTTGACTTTGAGCTGACTGCCATGCGGTTTCAGTAATTGACCCAGATAGCATAAAGTTGACTTAAATTAAAATTCAACATGATGGGCTCGTTTCTTAATGGCGATGCATGCGTGTCGTTGCCCTTCCATTGAGCGACAGAACTTGGCCCGCCAATAGTTTAGGTATCTTCATGTAAATAAGCTACCCACGCGTTGACCTGACTCCCTCGTTCTATTTTCTATGTTTATAGAAGGAAAATGACCTCACTCAATGAGTTTAATATTTGGTCTACCGTGGTTAGAAAAAAAGCCAACAGTTTGGTCCAACCACCCACCCACCAACCCGGTTTAGCCTGGCACACAGAGAAGAGAAAGGGCAAGCCAATCAAGCCAGTCAAGTTGACTAAAATTCAGGTTCTAGATCATTGGCTGCTTCCCTAGACTACTTTCTGCCACATGGTTAGTATGGACAATGTTCATCCATCTGCGACCTTAGAATTCTCCTCAATGTCAAGCCACCTCTATCTCTGCAGGGACTTCACGGAAGTAGAAAGTTCTATAACAGCTCAAACCATCTATCACTTGTTGTCTTGGATCCTACATGGTGGCCCTTCTATTTATAGCAAGAGTGGAGTAGATGAGGTGTCACAAGGCACTTTACCTTCAAAGAGTTGGTCCATCTGTTGTATATTGTTTTGGAGTTCATGTTTGTGCCCATTAGTGTTTCACATGACACTTCTACTTGCTTGATTTTAAATACCACTTAAATCAAAAGTCAAAATTGAATTGATAAGATTATATATTTGCTTTGGTCAACTATTGATAATTTATTGATGATTTTTGTGACTCTAAATCTAGTAGCACTTTATGATTTTTATAGTAGTCTGGTACCCTAACTACATTTAATATTAAAAAAATGTCACATTTTTTAGTTCCACTAAACCAATCATTTAGCAACATAATCGTTGATTACTAGATTGAACTCCTATACAATTTCACTATAAAATTGTCTTTTAGATTTATGGTTCTAAGAAAACTATTTTTAATTATAGAGATTTGTTTCCTTAAGTGATAAAATGAAGATTGACTCATAACTTTTTTTCTCACACAAAGAATTAAGAATTTGATTGTATGATATTTTCTGATTGTGAGCATTTACTTGAGGTGTATGTAGAAATTTGTTGAAGAGGATGTTGCATTTAACTTGATTTTCTTTCTCCTCTTCACTTTGGAAAGTTATTTGAATGTGGGAGATGTTAGCACTTTGATAAATTGAGGAAGATCTTGTTTCAATTGAATCTTGTTCAACTTGTTGTCTTCACATCAATTGATAAAGCAACAAATTTTGTTCAATTTTTTATATATTTCTCTGAAAAAAAAATATTAGTAAAAACTCAAAAAGGTAGAGAGGTTAGCATCATAAAATAATTAACTAATAGAAATAGATTAAATTTAAAGAGAAATTTTATATGAAAACTTGTCATATTTTCCACAATGTCTCAATTTTAAAATCGTAAAATTAGTCATGAGACATAAAGATCGAAATTAAGAAGGTATATCCTCTAAGTAGGGATCTCCTATATGAAAAAACAGTACACATGATTGTTAAGCACTAATGTATGCATTTCAAATTTATTGATTCAAATGGGTATGGTAAGAATTTATTATCGTTAGAACAAAATAGAGAATATATCACAAAATCAAGTAATTATTTTTTTCAAATTTCATATAAATAATTTCAAATAAATAATAAAAATAAAATAGAATTATTAAAACTATGGTTTTAATATTTATTTTTGGCAACTTATGATACTTTGAAATCATTTTTCCAATAATATTCATCAGTGTTAAAAAATATTTGATTAGCTCTGGGAATAATTCATATTCAATTGATTATTTAAAATTAAGAATCTAATCTATTTAGCTTTAATACATGTTTACTATAATAACTCTAAATAATGGGATGTGTAAATCATTACTTTTCATTAATACCATTTTATATAAATGTTTAAATTTTCATAATAATGAAGAATGTCATAATTTCAATTAGTAAAAAAACAACTAAATTCTGAAATTCAGAATCATTAGACTCAAACACACTTCTTGAATTTTCATTTGGATATTGTACATTATTATTAGTAATTATTTATAAATTTCAATTGAGCTAATTTAATGCTCATGTTTAAAAAGATATTCATATATATTTCATATACATTGAATGAGTAGCATAATTCGATCAATTTATCTTTTTATGTGCATTTACAATTATCAAAATGCTACTTAACACTACTAGCACCCCCCAACTGATGCTCCACGTGCTCATCCATGTTGGCGTTCCTCGTGTTCACATCTCTTGGTGCCACACTCTCAATGTGCTAGGCACTTGTCATGCATCAACATCACCCCATCCTATGCCATGTACAACCATGCAAGCAGACACCATTAGACACTTCCACACAACCAATGACAATTGTATCATGTTGGCCTATGTCGCACACCCACGCACATACCCATCCAGCTGCATCATAACCACTGGCCAGATGTATACTAGCATTGAGGTTTCATTTACCCAAAACAAGAATCCGTTGACTAAAGGAAGTGACACCTTCATGCTAAGCAACAGAATAATCCGAGTATCTCAATTTAAATGGCCTACCTACATGCTGATCTACCTCTTTTCAACCGCATTTTGAAAAAAAAAGTAGCTCGTCATTAGGTCAACGCTGGTTCATGATGATTTTCTTTTTATCCGCAAACGGGGATAGAAAAAAAGGCCACATTTTTGGGCCCACCCACCGACCAGGTTGACCTCAACTTCATTCCATCCATCAAGTAATGTACAGCAGGTGGATCCTCTTTCATAATTAGTAATATACAGCAGCCAATAACCATTTTACTCACCTGATTTGCCAGAGAAATGATGATTACGATAACCTACACAGATGCTGATCTACCTCCCTTTAACCGCATTTAGATAAGAAAAGGAGCTCCCTCATTAGGTCAACGCTGGTTCATGCTGATTTTCTTTTCATCCACAAACGGGGATAGAAAAAAAGCCCCACACTTTTAGGCCCACCCACCAACCAGGTAGACCTCAGCTTCATTCCATCCATCAAGTAGAAGACCATAAGTAATATACAGCAGATGGGTTCTCTTCCATAATTAGTAATATACAGCAGCCAAGAACCAGTTTACTCACCTGGTTTGCCAGAGAAATCATAGTGATGATGATGATGAAGAAGAAGAAGAAAATCAATCTCACACCCTTTTTTTTCTTTTCCAAGTATTAATGCTCGATAGCAGCAACAGGGGGAAAAAAAAAAAAAAATCAGCTCCCAGAGAGCTTAGAGATCTAGAGGTGGGTAGGAGCTGAGCCCAGAGTGGTGGGAGATGACCCCATTGGCATCGGAGGATGGGTGGAGAGGGGAGGGCTGCTCTCCCGAGTGTGAGGACTTCCTGGATCTAGGGTTCTTGGGGGAACCCATGTACGAAGATGTGCTGAAGTCACTGGGGGGATAGTACGAGGATGGGACCCGGTTGATCTTCGGCAGGCCAGTCGAGTCGGAGCTCAGGGTGTAGCCCTTGGCGATGGTCTCTGCTTCAAGGGGTAGCTCGTCCAGTGTCTGATGAACATCAAGAGAAAGATACTTGGTGAATACATAATAAGTAAAACTATGGACTACTTTAGGGTCTCTATGGCGAATGGTAAGCTCAGCCCACCCCCCAAATACAAACCAAACTAAGAGAGAGAGGGAGAGAGAGGGAGAGAGAGAGAGAGAGAGAGAGGATGCCGTCAGTGGCATGTTTTGGGTGTTCTTCAAATAGCCACTTTGATAGAAAAAACAGCCGATGGAAGTCAGACACAGAGCAGTCAGAAATATGCACCAATCTCAGAGCAAGAGAGAGAGAATAGAGAGGATGCCACCTGGGTGTTCAGGATTTTGGGTTACCTTCGACAATATTGGAAGAAGGTTCAGTCATAATTTGGAGGGAAAACACCAAGGGAATTCAATATTCTAAAGTAAATTTTGATAGAAAACGTAGAAAGATCCTTGGAGCTTAGAGAGAGAGAGAGAGAGAGAGAGAGAGAGAGAGAGAGAGGGAGAGGGAGGGGGAGAGAGACAGACAGAAAGAGACAGAAAGAGAGACAGAGAGAGACAGACAGAAAGAGACAGAGACAGAGACAGAGAGACAGAGGGAGAGCGGGAAGGAAGGAGGGAGAGATGGTTCGTCAGATAGGTGATCAAGATTTTGGCTTACCAGTGAGCCTCTTGGATGTAGTCACAGGTATAATTAGGGGAAAAAACCGCTCCGGTAACCAATGATCTTCATTAAAATACTCACCCGGAAGGCCTGTTGCAAGACACGGAGAGTCTCACGAGTCCGCTTCCTCTTGGCAGATATGTCATCTGGCTCCCTCAGCATCTCTTCAAAGAGGTTCTCCCTGTTCATCAAACCACACCACTTTAGGGGCCAAGTCCATTCCAAAACTGGCCGATCTAGTCAGGCGGTCAGATCGCCTCAATACAGAAAGGATTGGGCTAGTCAAACTAGCTGCTTCTCAACCCAATTGACACCATTCAGCGAGACATACAGATCAGAATGCACCACTTGACCATCCTGAATCAGATCGGCTACCACACATCCCAATCAAAAACGGCACTAGAGTGAGAGCAATTCTCCTTTCTCAAGTACCTGTAGAGTTTCCTGATGAAGACATTGTGCAGCTCACGCTTTGTATGGTTGACCTGGGAAAGACGGGGAGAAGTATTTGAGCTGATGAATCAATTATTCTTTGCCATATGTGCTAGAACAATTTGAAAAAACTTGAAACTATCCAAACATTCAATAAGATAAATATATATATAGTTTCACCCAAGAACAGTTCAAAAATGGAACATAATTTCTCACCAAGAAGTGCATAATTGCCTTAGGCACAGAATCTTCAATATTCTTCCTCACAATGTCATAATATGACCGCAGCAGTAACTTTGTGACCGTTATTTCTACAGCCTCCTGATCTGTGTGGCTTTCCGAGGGCTTCAAGACCACTGGAGGCTGCCACGGAGGCTCAAAAGTCAAATGCCACAATAATCAAATGTCCACGTGATGTATTTTCACCAAGATCTTACCTCTTTCAACTGGATCATAGAAAGAGAATGCTCTAGACTGTGGGGGGGCTCATTGTGGGGTCTGCTGGCTACAGTTTCCTTCACATATGAACGACTTTCACCCCCAAAGATTGATGAGATGCCCCAGCTAGTCCCAGAAGTGCTTCCTAATTCAGCAAATCTTAGGGTCAAATGTTTTCGATTATTATGAAATGATGCAAGTGAATTTACCCAAAACTAGTCAAGAAATGTTTCATTAAGGGATCATGCAATAAATTGTCAAGAGAGAATCAGGATAGCCCCACATTAGAAAAAATAAGTAAAATCATGTAATTAATGTGACATATATTTATTAGCTTTAAATTTATTCATTTGGGATCTGGATTATTCTATTTATTTGTGACAGACAGATCTAAGTTTCTTTTTGCTGTGATATATTCTTCATCTCATTCCGAGTTTGTCTCTCCATCTCTTTTTTTTTTTCCTTTAATTATTCCTCAAGTACCTTGGTTTTTAACCTGTTCCTCATCAACGTAAGTGTACTTACCAGATGAGCCAGGTCTCTCACCATCCACAATGGGTCGAACTCCCTGTCCATCAACCAGATAAAATAAAAATCAATAATACAGATTAGATAGAGCCACTAAGAGAAACATCGAGATCTCCAATCGTATGCAATAATGGCAGTTTACAACCTGATCGGTAACGATTCCGTTGGCCCCGGATCTGCCGAGAATGCCCCGGGTTTTCACACTCCTTTCTGATGCTTGAAGTTTATCTGAGTCCACTGAATCCTGGAGGGTATAATGTACTACCAAGGTCAGTAATTTTTCTAATGCAGGCGCTAGAAACTTCTATAGATTGTGAGATTACGCCAGATAACCTGAACCATAAGATTATCACCCATTAAACCAACATAAATAAAAAAAATGGGGTTCTCAAAGTGCCTCCATATGTGTATGTTATTTTTAAAAAGAGTGGAGTTTTGACTATATTTAGGGCATAGAAAGAGGAGATTAATAACCTTCGGTCTGGGTAATGGTGCTGTTATCTTAGAAGTTTTGATCTGCTGAGATGCCACCTCCAAAGCCTTGCTACCACCGATAAAACTTGGGTGGGAAGTGTTTATGTAATCCATCTGCAAGACCCTTTAATCAAATTAGCTGTGGAAGACATCGTTAAGAGAAATTAATGAAAATAATATAACAGAACAGAGGAAGTATGTATGGCGATAATTTAGATCCTTAAGATTCCACGCATGTAGGATGATAAATAAGAGAAAATAATAAATTCAATACTTTCACTGGACTCAATATCCTTTGATGACCAATAATCAGCATACCTCCATCTCAATGATATGACCTATCATTGTCTCTGCTGGCTCAAGGCCCTCACGTAGGAAATTTCCAATAACTTCGTCCATGCATTTCCTAAGAATGGGAAACCTCTGAAGCTCATTGGCTAGGCAGCGATGGCTCATCTGAATTAGAAAATAATGTTAGAATCAACCCAGGGCAGTAATTGAAAAAAGAAAAAAAAACAAACATCACTATGCAGATGAGGGTTCACCTTGATTAATTCATCATATATGAACCTTGCACACTGAAGGCTTGGGTCTAATAATCGAGATATTTGCCTACGAACAAGAACTTCAAACGGAACCTAATGAGAGTATCCAAACAGTTGTAGTAAATACTCATAATCAATAGCAACAAATGAAAAATATTCAATGATCAGTTCCAAAAGAGAAATGTGTATAAAATTTACACTCGCCTCTGGCACAAACAGAGCACTCTTTGGACCAGTAGCATTCTGAATGGCAGTACGGACGTCCTCATCTGTCAGGTCATCACAAGGATCGACTTCCTGTCCCCAAAGGTATCGTTTTAAATATAGAAGAAAAGAAAAAACTGTGTGAAGAGATAAACAATGGTATTATGATAACAGTCACAGGATGGATATGTTAGCAAAATTTACCCTATCTCATGACTACAGGATAAGATAAAACTAAAGAAGAAAACCCCCAACGATGTGATTTCATAACAGACAGCAGTTTAATAACAAAATGTAATAAAATGATATGTTTATACTAGAGCACTTGAGTATCTGGCATTGTATGCACCTCCAAACTCTTCACAAAAATAGATTGGAAAATATAATGAATCCTTGCTCCACCAGACAGCTCAGTGGTTGACATCTCTTCATTCTTTCCTTCCACCAAAGAAGAAAATGCTGCAACAAATAGCATAGCAGAGGTTTTATACCATTGCCGATTCTGAAGACATAAGAACAGAAAAAAAGGAAATTCATCCAGCTAAACCAATGCTTCACACAAAGGAAATTCATTCTTAATATATGGCATGTACCACTCGGAAATGCCTTGGCTGATAAACCAATGCTTCACACAGAGTATGCATGACGGACAAACCAAAGTTCAATGCTCTGCATATATTAGACTAATAATTTCATAATTTAGGTCTACAAAAAGAATGACACGACTAAAAAATCGGCAACTTTACAAGAAACTCAGTTCCACCAAAAGAAGACAGTGAATAAATAAAATCCTAAAAAATTCAGATGATTGACCCATCTTTACAAGTACCCAACATTATTATCCAGGCAAACAGATCAGGGCTAGACAGTAGTCAGTTGTGGAGCAGACATTTTTTCTTCTTGATGCCAACTTTTTTTTTTTAACAAAGTTTTTGCGCTTTTCAAGTTTTGTGAAATTTGACATCATCAAGTAAAAGAATTTTATTGATCCATCAAAAATCTATAGTTACGTATTTGAAACAGACGAGGGCTCAAGGAGAGGAACCTACAATGGGAATTTTTCACACAACAAAGCGGCTCTCAACATCCTGCTGGGCAAACTGAGGAATGACAGTAACTGTTAAAACAAAATGGACTAAAGCGGACGATAAACTACGGTACCCTTCATTCACACCGCTTTATGGATTCTGAGATGGTCTGTTTCTATGCTGGATGGATCCACCAGTTCCAGTTAGTTATAAATTGAATGAATAGTTGCAATTTACTAGATCGAACCTTCTTATGATATAGACTTCAAAATGATCTCAGTAGGATATTTATCGTTTATACATTCTATTCAGAGGTTTGTTTCATCCAATGTTCATTCGTGAGGCTCTAACCGAACCAAAATGCAAATAACTAAGATGAGAATAACGAACATATATTATCAGTAAGAAAATACATAAACATCTCAAGAACTAAGCTTAATAAATCCAACATATTTCTTTAACTACAACTTTAGAAATATTATACTTTCTTAAATAGATATTAGAATAAAGTAAAAAGGGGCTCGGAAATCATTCACGAAAATTAATGTTTTACAAAAATAACGCAAAAAAGGAAGGAAAAAGTTGGTGCAGAAAGATACCATCACAATATTTTGCAAGAATGTTCAGGAGCAGTGCACCTTGTCCAGACTTCAGGAAGAACAAAATAACAAAGGGTTAAAACCAATATCATCGCTAGTATTCAGGAATGAAGTGAAAATGAGAATCGGTGATCAAGCTGATTGAAAGAGAAAAAAGGCTTGGCCAGAAAAGTTAAAAAGTTTTAAACTTTGATCGGCAAGAGACATGGAAATAAACTGATAATGGTAGTGTTTTATACCTTGGATTCTGTGATTTCACCATAGGTGGCATGTTCTTTTGCTACAGACACTAACTGAGCACTTATTCGGGCCTTCAAACCTGGGAGAACAGCTCTGATGTGCCGTACAAGAATCTAATACAGATATTTAAAGTCATTAGGAGCCAGCCAGATTTGTAGAAGGCAATAGAAGAGAATTATTAATCAAAGTAAAAGCAAGCCATTTACAGCGCGAATGGAGAGTGATTTTCGAGTTATCATTATGTCCAAGGATATGTTTACATTAGCACAAAGTAGACATAGCAAAAGATCAGAAATTGACTTTTATGGAAAATTAATGAACCAAACCTGATTCAATTTCTTTGCCAACTGAGGAACACCACAGCGGTCAGAGAGCCCATGATAGACCTGTATTTGGAATCAAAACAAGATCAACAGAATGACAGAAAAGATGCACGATAAGAAACCAAATCTGGAAATAATTGTTACCGGACGATTACAGAAGAAGTTCTCTTCATAGGCTAGTGCATCTTTAATGCTCCTGTTGAGCGTAATATCCTGTTGCAGATGAGAAATGGACGAAACAATATAGCAGATCTCAGTTTGTGGATCTCTGCATAAGCTAATACATAACATGGGAAACGGAACAGAAACTGATATGATCCAAGAACAGGAACCAAAACAAGGGTAGAAGCTAGGGTAGCAACCAGGAAACATAACTGAAAGGAACAGGGAAAAATAACTCCACTGAGACGGACAACAGGAAAGAGCAGAGCAAAAAGAGTTTCCTGAGAAAACCCTGAAACAGTTGGCGACAAGTTTGAGAGCGCCCCACTCTCCCACTGACTTCTTCAAAAAGTGCCCCCCCATTAAGGGTGCCTGAGGGTCCTTATATCCTCCCTCATATTGAACCCATCACCCGCTATGTCTTAGCCTTCCCCTTTCCTGACATAAGTCGCCCTGATAATGGGCCTGTTATCAGCCCCAACAAAATGGGGCCTAACAAATACCATCAGCCATTAATAAGCGATCAATTCCAGCATTCGAAACTGCGTTATGTAAATTCACACTAGCTAATCAATAAATATTGTAAACTATATTTTTTCTTGAACCTTAGAACCCAAAAGAACGTTCAGAAGAGAGACAAGGAGTTGAACTGAAATCCTAGACTCTCTTAAAACCTGGTTGATCATGAAGGAGCTTGACCATAAGGTATTAATAGACGTGGGGAACAGAGGATAGGGAGTGGGCAAACAAAGACTTAAATTATGTCCATTATAATCAATAAAAAGTTCTTGAGCTGTAAACACGTTTTCATTCCACAATAAAATATAAATCAGAAACTCAAATCTAAAAGCGGACATTTAAACTCGTATGTATTTCACGTAAAGAAACTTTTAAGAGATATTCCAAATCATAAAACAGAGTATATGTCAGATTACTACATTGGGTAGTAACTTAAGGACGCAACTTGAAGTGAATCAAGAAATGAATAATAGAAACGATGACAATGACAATCGAACATGCTCGTAAAATAGGGGAGAAAGGTGCACAGACATCCAAGGCATATCTCCTTCTTGCTTAGTGACAATATTCTTATTCCCTTGTCTTCAAAAAGGAGAAAAAAGGAGAATTTTACCATTTCCCACCAGCGCACGTCACCCACTTCACTAAACGAACTAGTACAAACTCACAGCTAATATAAATTGCTGTCTCACAATAACCTGCTGCATGGCTAGCTACTCTGCAGCATCCAAGGATCATTTTCAAACCTTAGCAGTCTCACAATGTGATCTAGCCGAGAAACTCAAAAACTATATTGGAGATGACAACTCAAGTTTCACTCCTGGTCCCAAATGTATTTAAATTAACTCAGATAGAGTGGGTTGTATAATCAGAAATGAAACATAAGAAAAAGGAAAAATAAGCAGAAGAGATACGAGGCCATAACAAGAATAATGCAAATGAACATGCTACGGTAAGCATCAACTTACCTGACATCATACTCTTTCATGGAAAGAGAGCAACATAAAATAATGCAATCAAGTCATGAAATGATGATCAAAATGTGTACCTCCTGGCTTCGATTCACCACGCCCACATAACCGAGTCTAAGAGGAATTACATTCCCCAGAAGAAAGTTACGGGCATCAGTGCCCCTATCCATAATATCCAACTGAAATACAGTCAAATAGCATGTCAAGGAGCGTGCTCTTCAAACAAAATAAGAAATGACAACAAAAGGAAATTAATATGCATGTGGAACCTTTGTGATAACACCAATTGTTCGAGAACCTGTCATAATATCAGAAGACACTATTAGGATTATAACCAAACTTGTACTTTAAACTTGTACAAAAAAAATTGAAATTTTACCATCTGGATCCGCTATCCTTGCCATCTGCAAAGCATCTGAATTTGCCAAATCTGAATTTGCTGGTGTTACAGCTAAAATTATGGACGTTTCATGTTTGATATAGGACAAGATCATTGTTCTAATTCGTGCCTCAATATCACTTGGCTGATCACCAACTGGTACCTTTGTTATTCCAGGCAAATCCACCAATGTGATGTTAAGAACATTTGGTGAGAAAATCTTCAAGCGTATTCGTTCATCAGAAACTCCCTTGTTGCCACCTGCTTCCCTGTCTGTTTCAGCCTGAAAATTAACAACAGCAAACTTATGACAAGCATCAATGTATGGTGAATTGACCATGAAAATGGCAAGGATGTCATACATGACTTATCAAGAAGCCCATCAAACAGATAAAATATACAAGTCCCTTATTTGTTTTTCTCAATAAAGTATCATCCCATTTTTATGAGGAAGGAAAACTAGAGACTAAGCAGTATTATCCTGGTAGAATAAAGCTTTCAATGTTTCATTGCTGATTCACTGAATATAAAAATCCTTCCAAAGCTGTTAGCCTAACTTGACCTTTCACCTTGATACTATCTTTTGTGAGGATGATACTTCTTTGTGAGGATGAAAATATGGAGATTGTTTACAAGGTACAAAAATATTCTTCCCACCCCCAGAAATACTATCCTAGTTAGAAAAACAGCTTACACACAAATGTACCAAATAAAGAACCTAATTGGAGCTGGAGAAAATCGTTCTTGTACGACTGCCTCAAAGGAAACAGGTCTTGCACCACAGCATCAAAATCGATATTTACAACTAGCATACCATCATCAAATCAAACTCTAAAATTATCATTGAAATAAAGAGAAACCTCCCACTGGGTTTTACAAATAACTGAACAAAAGTTTGTTTTCCTTATTATTATTACTTTGGCAGAGGTATTGTAACAACTAAGTTCTAAAAGGGTCAAAAAGGAATTTTTCCCCAAACTCCTCAAATTTCCTAACAGTTCAATACAAACGAGTACAACCTCTTTGGAACTTTCGCTACTAAGTTGCATTTGGTGCATGGAAACTTTCTCTACATATCTTTTGAGATTAAAACTGTCTCATTCATTCAAAATGAATCAAGGCAATTAAATATAGTCGACACCAATGATCCATTCGCACAATTGCGGATTAAGACTGAAATATATTGGTGAAAACAAACAACGCATCAAAAAAAATGAAAGCAAAAGAAAGTCTACTTGTTCAAGCATGTGCAGACCCATTCCTAACCTACAGAGGTCGCAGTATGAAGAGAGGCAACCAACCGAGGAAGTCGAGGCAACATCAGTAAAGATGAAATCCCTACAGACAGACCGAAGGAAACAGCCGTTACCTGGATCTCCCTACGGATAGCAGAGAAATCATAGAACCTCCTTCCTGGAATATGCAAGAACTCGCCCCACTCATCCCCTTCGCCAGTCCCATCGGTTTTCCGGGGACTGTGCACAAGCTGCAGCACCAGCGGCCTCCTTGTGCATATGTCGGAACCCCTGGGGAGGAAGTCTCGCCCCACCAGGGCTTCCAGGACACTGGACTTGCCGCTACTCTGGCTGCCAACCACGATTACCTGCGGCAGGTCGATCGTCGAGGAGCTCCCGAGCTGGGAGAAGATGTCCTGCAGCTTGTTCACGATCGGGATCACGGAATGCCCGACGGGGTCCGCCGACGCCGCCTGGGAGGCCCCCGGCGCCGCCACCGGTTCCTCCGTCATGGCGTCGCCAACCCCGGTGTTAAAGAGAGGTATAGAGAGAGAGAGAGAGAGAGAGAGAGGTAGGAGAGAGGTAGAGAGACAGAGAGAGAGAGATCTGCTGGAGATACACGGAGAAGCCCTCGCTTTTCCAATCCTTTGAAAGGGGAGGGGATTCGGGGTGGGCGGTTCTCCCGGGCGAACCAGAGGAGGTGACCGGTCGCCAATAACCACCGCCCTGAGCTGGTTTCCTATTGGTTATATCGAACTTACGTGTAATTTCCGACGTGGGCTCATGATGGCGTCATCTGTACACGTAGGTATTCGGTGGATGGTCGGCGATGGGTCGAAAGAGCCCACCAAGTGGAGTATTTTCTATCAGTTAAATCGAAATGACGTGTCTTTTCCGACGTGGACTTCTATGGCGTCATCAACCCACTTAGAGGCTGTCAAACGTCCGAAGTGGACCCCCCAGTGAGCTAAGAGAGCCCGAGATCGGAGACAACTGGAATCCTCCACGCGGCATGAAGAGTTACGACGGGCCGGGTTGATGACATGAGCTCTTGGGGCCCAGCCCGTTTACACTGAACATATTTAACAAATGAACATATCTGATTACGAATATAAATAGAAGAGTAAGAATGTGACTTCGGGCCTTCCGCACCGGGCCCGGATGTCCTCTTCAAGGCCGGACCCGGTCTCTTAAAAAACCAGAAGGGAAAGCCAAAATTCATTATTAAATGAACATTTCAATTTTGCAAATTTATTGAAATAGAAAAAAGATATTTTTTGTTCAATATAAAGTTGGAAAATCAATAATTTACGGTGGAAAAATAAATTCCCAAAAAAATAAAAATGGATGAGGATTTTATTGCGCACCTGTCCAAAGGTGGTAAGTGATAATTAATTACCACTTAGAGTAAGTTTTTCATTATATATATATAAATAAATAGAAATATGTGCTTTGGGTTCACATATTTCTCATTATAATAAGAAAAAACTCACTAAAAACTTATTTTTAAGAAGTGTTCTGGAATATTTACTTCGTATTATATATAATGACGTCACCCATTTACTCCACATCCCGGGTGATGACGTCATATCGAGACATTCCCCCGTTGTTGTGGGAAGGGCAAGGCGCTGCGACGTGGCACGATCCAATTGGTTGTCCAACTGCTCTACTTTCATGGGCCATATAAAAAAGCCCACTTAAATTCTTCTAATACTTAGATTCGCGCGCGCTTGTATGCACGTGTGGATCACGTGCGTACCCCTCGCACGTGCGGGCACCAGATTCGATCGCCGCCGGCTCGGGGTACATGGAGGAGGAAAGCGAGCCGAGGGGAAGGAAGAAGATGAACGAGGGGGTTTCCCCTCCCCCCCTCTCTCTCTCTCTCTCTCTCTCTCTCTCTTGCTCATCCCTCTCTCTCTCTCTATCTCTCCTAACACTCCTCTGCTTCCCTCTGCTGGGCCCCTTGTCGGCCGTCGCATCTTACTGCGTCGATCTGGGCGGGGAGCACTGCTACGGGATCTGGGGGGGTTGGCGCGCCGGAGTGCGGGATGGAGTCGATACTGGCGAGGGCCCTGGAGTATACGCTCAAGTACTGGCTCAAGTCGTTCTCCAGGGACCAGTTCAAGCTCCAGGGACGCACCGCGCAGCTCTCCAATCTTGGTAGGCAAGAGGGCGCTGCTCCTCTCGGGTAATTGGATGAAGGCCGCATGAATTTTGTTCAATTCTGAGGTTTACGTGTGCCGGTTTCGAGCGTAGATATAAATGGGGAAGTCCTGCATGCAAGCGTGGGGTTGCCGCCGGCTCTGCATGTCACCAAGGCGAAAGTTGGAAAACTAGAAATCACGGTAATCTGGGATCTTTTTGGTTTTTCTGGTCACAGTGTCTTCCAAAAGGAGAGCAATGTGGTTTCTGATATCGCGATCGTAAATGGAATATGATGTGTCTTTTCAGCTGCCATCGGTATCCAGTGTGCAAATGGAGCCAATCATTGTTCAGATCGATCGACTTGACCTCGTCCTCGAGGAGAATCCCGATCCCAGTGATTCCATAAGTCCTACAAGGTAAAATTTCTGACTTTGGTTCATTGAGTGCATTTTTTTTTTTTGTGATATCATTTAACTGGAAGCTTAAAACAGTGTTCATGCATCGAACAACTCCGGGAAAGGTGGTGGCTATGGGTTTGCTGATAAGGTATCTCTTGATATCGATGCAGTGGCATCCTTAAATTACAATGTCTAACTTTATTTGACGCCAATTTTTTGTCTGCTAATTATGGATCTTTCGAAGTGGAAGTGAAAAGCCATTTAAGCCTCTGTTTATTTACTAAAATGGCTTTTAGATTTTTGACGCTTGTGCTCCACTTAGATTGCAGATGGAATGACTTTAGAAGTGGGCACCGTGAATCTTTTGGTTGAGACACGTGGTGGTGCTCGGCAACAAGTGGGTGCAACATGGTACATTCACCCCGCTCATTCATTTTTATGCTTTTTTTTTTCATCATTTCTGGCTTAGTTTTATTATTTCAGGGGATGTTTATGGTTAGATATGGACCGTTGATGATTGTCCATGCATGTCGCACTTTTGTGGATCCTAAATTCCCATCAGGAAGGCAATTTGTAATGATGTTATTGACATGTAGGCTATTTTAGTTGCAGACTTTCCATGCCAATCTACTGTTGTATCAAATTCCGTGTTATTCTGAAGAGATTGAGTGGGTGTTAAATAGAAAATTGCTGGCTGTATTCATTGGTGTCCTTAATGGTTCATACTAAAAAAAAAAGGACGCCTAGGAGAGAATTGTACCTGGAAAATGCACATATTCGGGCATTTCTGATACCTTTAGATTTTAAACGACTATTGAATGCCTTTTTCCAGTGGGATCTGTAGCTTGGCAAAGGGCTCATGATATGAATACAACATGCTTATTGAAATCAGTGAAGAATATGACTTCTTGATTGATTAGTGGACACTGGTGCATAACCAAAATCCACATGGCCATTTGAAAGTTTGATGATAGCAGATACTTACAGATCCATATTCTGTAGCCATCATCCGCATCTTGAATTTCATTATATTGTCGTGGGGATCTATGACTAGGTATCTGTAAGTTAAATGTTCATCAGCATAATCCTCATGAAGATCATGATTTATGTTTTGCCCTCGCCTAATGGAGTAGTCAAGCCATTATTTTTGGGTGCCTTTCTGTATTTCAAATCAAGCTTTCTATTATGCAGGCCTTTTGATTTCCTTTTTTCTTTTCCAGGATATCACCTATTGCTTCTATCACAATGCGCAACCTTCTGCTATACACGACAAATGAAAATTGGCAGGTTTTGTGTCTGCTTGAATTCCACAAGTATCCAGTTCTACAATTACATCTTAAACAATTTATTTCATTTGGAAACAGGTTGTTAACCTCAAGGAAGCCAGAGAATTTTCCGACAGTAACAAGTGTATCTATGTTTTTAAGGTACTGATGATTATCAATTATCCCGATCCTATTTTCTTAGTCGAGTTAATGATGCATTCTTTGCTTTGATAAACCCATCCTAGTAGGGTTTTTTTGGCTTCTTATTGTGGAAAATATGTTAATTACTCTTTCTCTTCTCTTTTTTTTTGCAGAAACTGGAGTGGGAATCTTTATCCGTTGATATTTTGCCTCATCCTGACATGTTTTCAGATGCATATTTGATGTCTCCTGTCAATGGGGGAAGTAAGAGAGACAATGATGGTGCAAAACGATTATTTTTTGGGGGTGAACGGTTTTTGGAAGGAATATCAGGATATGCTCATGTACTGCATATCATCTTGAGTTGATCTATACACTTCCTGGCCGTTTCCTGTGGACATCATTTACTGTTTGGATTTATTAAGAGAAATATGTTCCTTAGATTTTATTTTTTTCCTTGTTGTGTAGATCACAGTACAGAGGACAGAATACAACAACCCCCTTGGGCTTGAAGTGCAACTGCATGTCACAGAAGCCATTTGTCCTTCTTTAAGTGAACCAGGTGCTCACCCTATCCAATGCCCAATCTATAGCAACAATGGTTCGAGATTTTCCCCCCATCAGAACTGTGACAATAATTTATTAAAAAATGTGTCATACAACAGGTCTACGTGCTCTTCTTCGGTTCATGACAGGATTTTATGTTTGTCTAAACAGAGGAGATATAGGCAAGAAGGAACCAAAGGTATTATTGCTCATCAGGAAAAAATATTTCCTGCTTCCTTGGGAAGAACGAAAAACCTGCTTTCACTATGTTGACACCTCAAACCTGATCTGGACAGAATTCCACAGAAGCAGCTGGACGCTCCCTTGTCTCTATTATTGTGGACCATATATTTGTCTGCATTAAGGATTCCGGTAAACTATCTTTGCAAGGATTCTTTTAGTCAAAAGTGGAGACCAAATGGATTATATATTCAGTATTGTTAGTTATTATTTTATACTACAGTCTTTTACATGGAAGCCCTGATCACGAATTTCAGTGATCTGTTTTTATTCCTTAATTTATCCTTTTATTTTATGTAGCAGATTATTTTTAACACTCTGCTTATTTTGATTTGCAGAGTTTCAGCTTGAACTTTTAATGCAATCGCTTTATTTTTCTCGGGTAAGATTTCGTCCTTTTTTCTGGAGTTTTTTTTTAATGAAAATATTTATTTTCTTGAGCAATTTATTGATCGACTTAAGGGAAATTCTTATTCAATCCATTGGAGATTTGGCTTATATTGTTCATGTTGCCTACCAAATATTGCAACTTCACAGATGTTATCCTGTGAAACTAGTTGCAAATAGCCTCCTTAAGAAGTGAAACATGCCTACCTTTGCCTTTAATGATTGAAAATCGTATTAGTAATTTCATATGCCTACTTATATCACGTCTAAGTAGCTTGTTATCTAGTTATGACCAGCACTGATGTACATTTCCCTACAGTGATACTCTTGGTCGGGACCCAGCGATGTTCATCTAGTGACTAACTTGTTCCATTTTTCTAGGAGGTTGCCGTATCATGTTTAATGAAGTGCTTAGGTAGTTCTCTGCTTATGTTATGTACTTCACAATATTTAGGTGTATAAATAAGCTCATAGAAAGAAAGGGAAAATGTGGCCTGGAGAGAATTGCCGTTCATTTTCTGGTCTATAGGCTTTTTGCCCTATGGAGGTTTCTTGAGACCTCTTCAAACTCTGATGAAACTAGCTAAGCTGTTCGAAAATGGAGGAACATCTGGAAAATCGTATGATAAGAATGTCTTTCCATTACAATATTCGTTTCTCAGAACTGGCCTTTTCCTCCAGATTGGAGATATTTTGGGCATATCTGGCTATCTGAACAAACTCTGCTGACCATGGGATATGGCCTCCCCTAAAGAAGTTTTCAATTTATTGGGGTGCTCTATAGTTTGGTAAAAGGTCATATTCCGAAAATATAAAAGTGTGAAAATGGATATTATTTCAGGATGTAATGTTGTATCACATTTCGAACGTCATAAATAAACGTTACCTAGTTTTACGTGTTTTTATTTTTTTTATTTTTGGTGTTTTTTGTAAATTACTTGCATATTCTTATCCTTGTCCGATACGTACCATTCCTGTATCTGCCATTTTTATCCCATTCACCCTGTGCTGTATTATATTTTCGCCACATGATTGTTGCCATCATGATGCCATTATGTCCTCTATTTGCCACAGTTTTATGAGAATGTCCAGAAACTAGTAGTGGATTTTTCTGGTTGCTAATGTAAATTTTACCATTCGTCTTATTTTCAAACTCTATAGTTTCTAGATCCATCAGTCACCTGTTCACTGCATTGGCCTCTTTGGTTGATTGTATTTGTCTCCTTTGTAGGCAAGTATTTCTGATGGAGAAAATACAAAAAATTTGTCTCGTATCATGATTGGAGGATTATTTCTGAGGTAATTTTTATTTCTCTTCCAGCGTCTTTATTTCTTTGGTGGATGTTTTGCGTACGGTGACATGTAGGTAGAGTTATCATGGCAAAGCATGCATGCTTCTTAAGCTCTTTTGATGACTGTACTGCTGAGTTTTCTGTCATTAAAGGACTTTTCTTTATCTATTATTTTCTATCTTTCACTTGGTTGTTTTTAAAGCCTCAAATTTAGTCTCAAATGTAAACTGAATTCAATGAAGTTACTCAAATGACATTGAAAAGAAAATAAGTAATGAAATTTATCAACTAGAACCCTAGGAAATCGTACAAAGTGATTTCTGGTATTTTGAATTTGCAAAAGCAGTTTTTTTAGAAGACCATCAAGGAGGTCTTTAAACATGAAAAAGGAGCACAATAAACGAGAGTAAGAAGGAATGTTATACATCACTTTAAATGTAAGAAAATTTTATGACTCTATCGTGAAGGATTAGACAAGAGGCAGAACATCGTTAATCCATAAAGAGTTTATTCTCTATTCTCTTTGGATTGTTGAAATATATCTGTTCTGATGAATCTTAAAGTGTGTGGTGCATTTTTTTTTTTATTAAGCTTTGTTCTCCATGAACCTTTGAGTATTAGTCTCGTATTATTTATCTTCTTTTACTGCGAACTATTAGTATTGCTTTCGTTAATTTAGATCATGTGCTTTGTTGCTGAATATGATGTCCCACGAGCAGGGACGCATTTTCACATCCCCCTTGCACCTTGATTCAGCCATCAATACAGCCTGATCTGAAAGAGCACACTCATGTCCCAGAATTCGGTAGGTCTTACTTCAAATTACACGCTGATTTCTTTGCACCTAATGTCTGACCTGTTTCACGTATTGCTTATGCAGGTGAAAACTTCTGTCCTCCGATTTATCCTCTTGGGGATAAATACTCCCCATATACTTCAGGTGTTCCTCTTATATGCATCCATTCTCTTCAGACCAATCCATCGCCTGCCCCTCCATCATTTGGTTCTCAAACATTTATCGAGTGCCTACCTCTTATGGTATGTCAACCTGACTCTGACTGTCCTCATCCAGCAAGAAAATAAGATAGAGAAGAATGATGTTTGTAATTTTTAATATGATTGGTATTGCTTTTGGTTTCCCTTTTCAGATCAATCTTCAGGAAGAATCATGCTTGAGGATTTCTTCGTTCTTAGCAGATGGCATTGTCGTCAGCCCTGGTGCTGTTTTGCCAGATTCCTCGATAAATTCAATTATTTTCACTCTTAGAGAGTTTGATCTCATCGTTCCTCTGGATGGTGGGAAGACATCTGATTTTGTCTGTGATAGAGGCTATTCTTTTCAAACCTTTTCTGGAGCAAGACTTCATGTTGAGAACCTATTTTTCTCGCAGTCACCGTCATTAAAATGCGAGCTTCTTAACTTGGACAAAGATCCTGCTTGTTTTGCTCTGTGGCAAGGTCAGCCAATCGATGCCAGCCAGAAGAAGTGGATAACTCAGGTTTCATATCTTTCTGTCTCTCTTGAAACTTGCAGTGGGTTAACAGGACAAAAGACTTCTGATAGATCCCCAGGTCTGTGGACGTGCGTTGAACTGGAGAAAGCCTGCTTTGAGGCAGCGATGGTGACCCCAGATGGTACCCCACTGGTAGATGTGCCTCCTCCAGGTGGTATTGTCAGAATTGGTGCGGCTTGCCAACAATATCTGTCCAACGCATCTGTTGAGCAGCTGTTCTTTGTTCTAGATCTGTATGCATACTTTGGTAGTGTCAGTGATCAGATACTGAAAATTAGTAAAAGCAATAGACGGAGAAGTACTAGTGAAACCTCACTAGAGAAATTATTGGAAAAGGCTCCCAGTGATACTGCAGTGAGTTTAGCTGTAACTGATCTCCAGCTTAAATTTCTGGACTCCTCTTCTGTTAATATTCAAGGAATGCCTCTGGTGAAGTTCAGTGGGGAGGATTTATTTGTCAAAGTTTCTCATCGGACATTAGGTGGTGCATTTGCGATATCAACGAACTTACATTGGGGGAGTGTTGGAGTGGAGTGTGTGGATGCAGAGGAGATACTTGCTGATGAGAATAATGTACAGACGCCTGTGAAAAAGGACCTGTTGGTATCTGGCAATGGATACCCACAGATGCGATCTGTCTTCTGGATTAATAACCAAAGTAAGGATCTTTGGAAGCCGGTCCCTTTTCTGGAGATAAATGCAGTTCATGTGATCCCTTATAATGTGAAAGATATGGAGTGCCACAGCTTAAATGTATCTGCCAAGGTTACTGGTGTCCGTCTTGGTGGCGGAATGAACTATACTGAAGCTTTACTTCACCGTTTTGGTATATTGGCACCAGATGGTGGTCCTGGAGTGGGGCTCTCAAGAGGACTAGAACGTTTATCTTCTGGGCCCTTGGGAAAGCTTCTGAGAGCGTCACCTCTCACTGACTCCAATCAAGAGCAAGGTATGTATGAAACCTTTTGTATTTTTGCATATTGCCACTATATGTACAAATATTTTCACAAACAAGTAAGTTTTATCTTGAGATATTACGTACATTTCTAGTTGGTAAATGAGCATGGATTACGTAGCTAGACCACAGGTGTCCGCTCTGAAGAACCTAACGATATTGTGCAAGTAATGCAAGCAGCCATCACCTTGATGTCAACCTTCGCTTTCTGACTCTATCAATATCGTATATTTCATTTGGTTGGTTGATAAGAAATTTACAGGGAAGTTCCTAGTCGTAGATCCAGCTAAATTTTTCCACTGGTGAAGAATGATGTGCAATTTAAACGGTCTTTTCTGCATCGAATAATGAATATTAAATGGCTCATGAATCCAGCGATTCCCATATTGCTCTGAACTATACAAGTTGGACTGGGATTCAGACTATTTTAGTCATTGCATTAACATCAGCCATGGTAGCAAACGCCTGGTTGGATCGGATCGAAACAATAGGTGGATTAGCTGCGATTCAGAGTGACTTGGTTCTTCATCAGCTTGAATATTCTGTGATTGATTGCGTTGGATGGATGACTAATGGGTTAGCTTTGGTTTAGTTCAATCTGGTTTGTGGCATTTCTTTTTAGTATTTCTTGACCGCTGATTGATAACGCTGAATGACACCCAAATTGTGAAATCCCTCTGACAAAAGTTCCTAACTCCGTTCTAAATTTCCAGTCAACCTAGTGGAGAATCTTTGTCTGTAGATCTTCTGAATGTAGGTGAGTGTTCTCAAATTTAGGGACATAAAATCAGGTAATTGGTTTCCTACGATCTGTATATTTTATGGAAAGACACCATCTCGTACATATTTCAATGATATACATAATATTAGATGACTGGATTTCATTTCCAATTTGTTGAAAGCATGAGTCAAATAATCGATGTTATTTCAGCAGCAGCAATCATATGGCACCCATTAGGCCGTAATTTCCTATCATTTGTCTCAATAATTTTTTTTTCACTGTTGTTTTCTGGTTTGGGATAATTGGTCGTACGCATATTTGATTTATCCGATGCATCAGACACCAAAGGTTTCCAATTTTGCCTAATATTGTGCTTCTTCTCTAGATTTTAGATTGGTTTTTTTGTCAAATTTTCAGATGAGTATTTGAAAGACGAGCTCAATATAGGAGTTTTGGATTTGGGGAAGCCAGATGACATCGATATATGCTTGGAGATGGAGGACTGGCTGTTTGCACTTGAAGGTGTGCTAGAGTCGCGGGAGGAGTGGTTATATCACAACTCTGAGGACATGAGAAGGGCAGATCGGTGCTGGCATGCGACATTTCATAGTCTGAAAGTGAAAGCCAAAAGCATCTCGCAAGACTCAGATAATGCTGGAAAATTATGCAGATCAAATAAGTATCCAGTGGAATGTCTCATAGTAGGCGTCTTATTCTACAAACTCACTCCTTATTTTATTTTGTTGGTTGTTGGTGATGTTAATTACCCAATTAATTATATGATGAAAGGAACTAATTTTAATCGATTTCATGAGCTCAATAACTGAAGACGCACCAATCTAGCTGCAGTCTGGTTCCATTTTATTAGATCATCACTCTTGTCAACTCCTGTACTGTAAAGATTGTCGCGAACTGACTCTCGGAGAATCGTCACAGGTGTCTGTAGACGGGTTGAAGGCATTGAAGCCTCTCTCTACCAACTCTCTGGCAGATGTTTCGATGAGAGAAAGAGATCCTCTTGTCCAAAGCAAGCTGGGGACAACGAATGGGGGGTTAAACCTGGAAGTCAACATGGTAATGTCTGAAGGTGAGAGCGAGGATATGGCCAGGTGGATGGTGGAAAACTTGACATTTTCAGTCAAAGAACCGGTAATTGAACTGTGCCTTGTCCATTCTGCCTCTCTCGATCGATAGAAAAATGGAAAGTTGTGCTCAGTTGTTTCTGTCCAGGTCGAGGTGGTCGTCACACGGGATGAACTGGAACACCTCACCACCCTTTGCAGTGCAGAGGTTGACTCCATTGGGAGAATTACAGCAGGAATTTTGCGTCTTATGAAACTTGATGGATCAGTCGGCCAGGCTACTATAGACCAGCTCAGCAACCTTGGTAAGAATTAAATTATTTATAATATATATATATTCTATGTATTTAGCAGTTAGTTCCCTGTGCCTATTTTTTCACTTTTCATAGCCATATCTAAGCTCCAATTGATTCCCTTATGTTGTCCGTATAGCAGAGTCATGGAAAGCCTGGAGAGCACCACATTGAAAGAGATATAGATTAAACTCTCTAATTCAATTTATGGGCTCCACCCATTCACCACCCACTGGTTTTGGAATAAACAGTCTACTAGTTTGATGGCCTGAATTGGGATCAGATTGAGGAAAAAGTATCCACCATTCACCCCAATAACCTTTCATTGAAAAGTATTCATGCATTTCATCTCATTAATTTTATAGCATCTGCTAGGGATCCTCCAATCCATTAATCTCTCTGTTATCTACGCTTGTGTGGCAGCCTCCCAGCCACAGTGCTCTCGTGGACTTCAATCAGATATTCATGGATTTTCATCTAAATAATTTTAAAATATATATTGTTGGTCCTGCAATGCATTAATCATTCAATTATCATAGTAACCACCCTCTGAGCTTCCTGCAATTATCACGATGCCTTGTAGGGAGAGAGAGCGTGGACCGAATCTTCTCCCCTGAGAGGCTCAGCAGGTGCAGCAGCATTGGGAGCATTGGCTTTGCTCCCTCTCCGAGCTCCGGTGGCAGAAACCTCAAGGTGGCCTCCGAGTCAACTATGGCCACTCTAGAGACCGTGCTCTCCGACTCGCAGGCCAAGTGCTCTGCCTTGGTCGCCGAGCTCACCGGCCCGGAGTTTCCTCCACACCAACTCGCAGAGATAAAGCAGCTCAACCAGAACCTTGAGACCATGCAGGTGCTTCTCATGAGGCTCAGGACCCAGCTCTGATCTCCAGAGCTGAAGGCTCTTGACTCAGATTCACCAGCTCTTAAGCTCGAGGAATGAGTTTAATGGGCAGTGGCGGTGGCGGCAGCGGCAGCAGCAGCGGTGGCGGCGGTAGCGGCAGCGGGGGCCGGGGACAACAGATGATGAAGAGATTTGCAGGCCCAGCAAGATGATTTTGTGGTGAGATGTCACTCGCCCCATCTTCGAGTGGTAAGGTTATGTTTGCCGGTGTGTTCTTGGGGGTGGTAAGCAGCTCCCTTCAGCCCTCCAACTCCATGGGAGGGAAGAGCGCAAGAAGATGGTTGACTATCAGAGGGCTGCCCTTTTTCGGAATATTGCCGTCAATAAGTTTGTGAGAAATTTTGAAGGGGGAAGAGTTCCCAAGAATCCTTCACTGGGTTGTTGCATCTCCCCCTTTTACTTTCTATTTTTAGGCTTTGATCCTCATCAGGGCTGCGCAGAGGAAGCAGGCAGAAACCTTTGCGATCAAAAACTGCTCTTTTTTGTTTTGTTTTGCAGGGAAAAGGAGTAATTTCCAAATATCTGCATGGTTCTGCTCCTTGTGGGCGTTTGATTTTTCATTAGAACTAATAATTTTTTGTTTTTTTCTGATGAAAAAGTTGGGAAATTCCCCAAGAGCGGTCCAGCTGGCCGTGGCATCTCCGTTTACTTTTGTAGGGTTTGACTTTCTCATTGGGCTGTTACAGTGGGTTTTTTTTACCCTTTTTTTTAGGGCATCAACAAGCTGGGCTGATATGTTGTAACCAAAAGAAATTATAATGTTTTTCTGTTGAAAAAAGAGGGGCGACTTTCCTTTTTTGGGACTTAAATCTTCAATCAGGTTTCCTTTTTCAGTCCACAGACACCAATCAGCTTGGGCTTCAATATATCCAAAGGGGGCCACTGCTGATGAACGTGTGGGTCCTAGGACTTGAGATGATTGGGCAAGCAACAGCAGTTATGGCAGTTTGACGTGACAGATCATTTGACCCGTAATACAGTTGACTAGCCACGTGGAAACATTTCTAAGAAGGCTATGAAAATACCGGGAGCTGAGATGGCAGACCCAGGCAATCTTGAGTCATAATCCCCACTCAAAGGTCAAGAACTCCAAACGGGTTCAAAAAGTCAACGACAGTGAACATAACTACATAATCATATTAATAAACTCTAATAATAGTAAAAGTAATAATAATAATAATAATAAAGATATCAGAGAGAGTGGGGGCACATTCTTCCCTGACAAAAAGGAAATCTACAGCATGGTGAGTTTTTCTCTGATTTCCGGGTCAAAAAGACAGCAAGAGAAATACCATGCCAAAATAAGTAAGTTCAGCATGAAAAAGCAGGATTTAAACAAGGCATAATTTTTCTTTTCATTTTTCTGGCTGAATGATCCGCAACCTCTGGAGATGAACAAGAAGATCTTGGCAGAGGGGATCCACATACTGTTTCAGACCTGCTCGATCTCCACCTCGCTGTTGCCGGCTTCATCATCAATGTCAACGTCAATGTCTTCCACGTCGACCTCCTCATCATCACCCTCGTACTGAAATTTCAAGGGGGGGGGGGGGAATGTCAAATGCGGATGATCCAAAACTATGTGAAATCTTTCACTCAGAGAAAGGCGGGGAGTGTGGAGAACCAGAGCCAGCTATAATAAATTCACAAGAACAGTTTCTTGGAGAGTAAAAAGTAAACCCACATGATCCAAGCAGTCATTAAAAAAGAGGGAATGTAAAGAACCAGGCCAGCCATAAATTCACAAGATCAGTTTTTTTGGAGAATAAAAGGTCAACCCAGATGGTCCAAATCTATCACTAAAACAGCGGGATTATAAGGAACCAGGGCCAGCCATAAATTCACAAGATCAGTTTTTTGGAGAGTAAAAGGTCAACCCAGATGATCCAAGCTATCACTAAAACAGAGGGAGAATATAAAGAACCAGGGCCAGCCATAAATTCAAAAGATCAGTAACTGGGGAAGAACATGTCACAACCCACGTGGCCCAAACAATCTGAAATCTTTAATTTTGCTAGAAAAAAGGGGTCATGTGAAGAATTAGAGCAAGATATAAATTCACAAGATCAATTGTTGGGGAAGAAAATGTCAACCACTAAAAAGTCAAAGTAGATTCTTAATTTTGATGGGGGGAGGAAAAAGGGAACGTGGAGCCCAGTCTGACCTGGCTGAAGTCATTTTGGGAGGCTTTCAGAGGGAGGGGAGGCAGAAAAGGCATCCCCGTCTTATGATCTACAACTCCGTTCTCATATGCAGCGGCAGCATCTCCACCTTCAGACCTCTCCTCCATGTCCATGGCTTCGATGAACTCGTCCACTGCATGAGCAGCCATGCTTGTGGAAGGCAACAGGCGACCAGACTCTGATCCCCTTGCCTGTAGATTATATAAAGTAGGCATGAGTCTTTGAATACTTGTGAGAGAATGAAGAAAATCTACTTGATTATATAAGTCTAGGCCTATGTAAGACCCTGGCAAGCAGGCCCCAGGCAATATCCCTGTGAAGCTCAGCGTGGCTTTCCATATAAAACTATATGAGAGGGAGAGAGAGAGAGAGAGAGAGGGAGAGAGAGAGGTGACAAGTACGTGATTGGAGGGGCTGGCATTGAGGTCAACGGAAAAAGAGAGAAAATATCGACTTGACCAGACCAGACTGCAGTTTTGCTTGGCCCATTGGCATCCCAAGCTAACAGAGAACAAAGAATGAAGAAAAGAAATCAAAAGGCCCATGAATATGGAACCTCCACTAATATGATTACTTAGCCGAAGAATTTATGAATCATACTTCAAATACGCAATCTAGAAAAATCACTTCCACATAATATAATGTCATTAGGATTCATCTCAAACGAAACCACCTAATACGCAATCTATCCACTTTTGATCGGCCTCTCTTTCCTTGTTTGATGAGGTACATATCTTTAAAGCCCATAATTCAGCAATCAATGTAAATGATCCCTCACTCAGTATTTTCCACAGGAGACACAGATGCAATCCCATGTGATGTACAGGGAACATCTACCCTTTATGAAAGCCAACGCAGGTCCAAAGGTGCAAGTGACACAGTTTTCAGCAAATCTATTTTTCTCTCTCTCGTACTAAACATAGCCAGGAATTATAGTAGTGTTGGTTATCCAGTCTGGTCTCAAAAGATTTAAGAAGCCATAAACCTTCTCAGAGGCCATTATTTTGAAACATAAAAAGTAGAGAGAAAGAGAAAGAGAGGTACCTTGGCCGAAGGTGCAATGGTAGGAGAGCTACTAGAATCCTTCTGCCGATACTCGTCGCCCAGATGTTTATGTACATCAGTTCTAGTCAGAGAAGTATTCACTCCATCAGCTTCCCTATTTCTGTTTTCTGATTGGGAAATGAATGTTTCACTTCGCGAAACCTTCTCCACCCTCGTTGAATTCAGAGACCGCTCCCTTTTCCGCTGGCTTCCTGGTTAAGGACAAGATTACCAGAATAACAGCAATTATTGAAAGACTAATGACCAAGTAACTCATAGATAGAGCTCAACTGGAATAGAAAACTGGAGGGTCTCCCTCCTTATAATAGCATAAACCTCCCCAGTAGTCTGGGGATTGCAGAAATGAGCGCAACACACAAGAAAATCCCCCAATAAAATGCTGGGAGAAAGGGTCAGGATGGGGTAATATCCAGAAGACGAAGCTTATTGGTACCACTCAGTTGATCTCATAGAGAACTTGAAAGAGTAGAAATGACAAAGGGAATCTAAAGCAAAGTGATCGGAACTAAGATCGAATGCCCTCGAAAGCAGATACTTTGCACCCAAGGTTGCCTCCAACGGCCCACAATAAAAGAGAGAATCCATCGATAATATTCTAGAATCATGGGAATACAGACTGAATAAGAGTTACTGATAAGCAATGGAGCTCAGTGATGCAGTAAATAGAAGGTGTCTATGTTAAGTAATCTCCCAAACGATCTCATCTGCTGGATAACTCTTCACCAAGAACATTTACAGAGTGATTATATACAAGACCTGTCTTCATTTCTTCGCTGGCACCACTTTCAAATCTCAGTTTCTTCTTCATCGGAGAAGAATGGTTATGTATCTCAATCCTAGGACTCAAACGTCCATTACCACTAGGCTCCCCATCGCTAATGGCATGAATACTCGAATCTTCTTCATTGTTGCCTTGCTTAGAAGCATCAGCATCAACCTGGTTGCAGACCCTCTGAAGACGAGCTTGCGACCTGTTGCAGCCATAACATCAACAGTTATGAGAAGTTCTGCCAAATTGTTTAAAGGCTTGTCCGATCGGATGTCCTGGAAAGCCACACATATCGATAAACTAACCTCTTTAACTCCTCCTGTGCCCTAGAAAAACGCGCCTGTGCTTTAATGAACTTCTTAATTTTGGAGGTAAACCTGAAGAGGACAAGATACCATAAGGTAAAAGAGTAAGGCCTCAACTAGTCTCACTTGACAAAAAGGTCCCAGGAAACTCAAGCGATTTCATTTTTTCCATCGAAAAAGGATTCAGTGGGTCAAACGGAACCTTTTGCAATCTTCCTGCTCTTTGTCCAGTTGTGTCTCAAGCTCTTCTATTTTTACAGAAAGCTTGTCTGCCTCTTGAGCTTTCTCTTCAATGAACATCTTCAGCAGAGGAAGACAAAATTAGACCCAGGTGCAAAAGAAACCGTAAGAATAATTGAGAGATGTTAACAATAAGTATTCCCATTAAAGGTTACAGAAAATGACTTCGCAGAAATAGATACATCTAAGCAGCTGCAACATAAAAAAAGAAATTAACCTGTAAAACAGTGTGTACTCAGTAATCAACAACATATAACAGAATATAATATGTTAGCATATAAAGTGCAAACTGAACTCAGTTATGATAAATGAGTAAAGAAACGGAGCTATACACAAAGTAAAAGTATTTATCAATCCGGGCATGAAGACATGAGTCGAAACTTGGGACTTCATTTCCTAAAAACTCATAGAAATAAGGCATCAAAGTAATAAATCTCATGCCTACCTCTAATTGGCATTTGTGATCGTCAAACATTTCAATATCCATCTGTGTTTGCTTCAACTGCATGGATTTTTGACAAAATAAGATATACCAGTGAGATTAAAGCACTCAATTGAGCAAAACTTGATCAGTTTTGAAAGAAAATAATCATTTCGAAAATGAAGACCTGCTCTTCAATAACATCTATTTCGTTGTAAGATGAAACTTTTATGTCTTTGATCTGATCTTCGGCACCATCAGATGTCTTGAGACTTGCAGAGACATCACTATGTCCATCTAAATGCGGCTTCTTCTTCTGCCCTCTACTACAAAAGAAGGCAACGTACAAATAAGTCACCATCATTCACAGTTATTCCAAAACAAGTAGATTGATTGGTTGTGACATTGACACCTCAATCGGGATATCGTGGATATATATGACCTTTTGAAATTCACAAATAAAATCATTTAAAAATAGAAATCCATGTACCTCCTTGCTTCAGGAGACCTTGAAGCACTGTGCCCTGAAAATTCATTTAGCTTGTTAAGTAAGATGTTCAATGCAAATCACTTAACGGAAAAGAACTGGTAAATAATTCAAATTTTTCTGGATCATATCAACGTCCTCATGCCCCAATTTTTTTTATGAAATGACAGAAAATAAAAGGACACGAAGGCACTTGGTGACCCATTCGTCCATTAATCATGTTTCTTTACATTTACACAATTGAAGATCATAATTTATACAAAGCTAATTTCCCCCACGCCCATCCACCAAAAGACCACAATAATCATGTGAGGTAAAAGATAAAAATTTCAACATTGATATTTACCTCTGTCATGCTGAACTCCTTTATGACCATGAAACACCTGACGTCCTCTCCCATCTCTACCAGGGGAATACCGGCGACGCGGAGAATATCTTCGTACAAGCTTATCTCTAAGGTCACCACCACCACGATAGTCTCGTCTACCTGTGAACAAGAAAAAATTATGCAAATAGAAAAGAGACTTTTCTTCCAGTCCGTCGACGGAGAGTAATGCGAACGCCTGTAAATCCATCAACCAGGCCAGGCTTACCATTGACCTCAGAAATTTAATCACGATAAGCAGAATCGCCTTCTTCCCAATTCCACAAAGGCAACCAAATAAGAATGCCTATGAAAATGAATCAATAGGAGAATACCCATGTTCGAGCTCTAGATACTCAGACAGTCCTTTGGATAGGAAAGAGGCAAATAATAAAGGCATGGCCAGCATCGCTGCCTTGGCGCCTACAAAAACTGTGATCGAAACCATTTATTGATCCTCAAATAACTTACACAGATTTAAGCAATAATCCAACTCCATCCAATATGTTTGGTCTCCTCTGTTATAAGCACTTCCACAATATGCTTGAACTTCTCTATCTGAGGACCCCTCATGAATCCAAGAGGATAATGCACAAAAAACGGGACCAAGAAGGTAACGTAGTTACCTACACTGCACGACTTATAATCGAATTATGAATATCAAACTGTCTGACATGTAATGGATAAGGACATGCAAAATGAATTTCAAAAATCATCCCAGCCAAAGTAAATTTTATATCTTTCATCCGAAACAAAAGACCAGCACCACAGAAATATGTCAGAGTCCCATTTTGCCGTTATAGTAAGTACTTGAGTAAATCACCTTCAATTGGAGTTCAAATATTCCACTTAAACTTCACACCAAAGAATGGCATATGCGTGCCATGTTTATGATAAAAGTAAGGCTGTTGGAACAAAGAATAGGCTGCCTGACTGATAACAAATCAAGAGCCAATATCTATGCCATATCATATCAGCAACAAACTTGAAGACTGCTTAAGAATCTGATATATGCTGAAGAATAAACAAGTGCAAGGTTTTCATCTGCAGTTCAGTTTTAAGATTGACGAAAAGGGTAACTGTCAAAAAAAAGTCGTTCGAGAGAGAAAATCAATCTACCAAAAATCAAGATAAAAGAGCAAGATCAGACAAACATTTTCAGAGTTAGCTTACTAGTAGAAGAAATGGCGAATTATCTGAAAAATGATGCTACTTCATTCATAAAAGTAAGGTCAGGAAAGCATATAATGGAGAGTTTAGATTTATACATGACTTTTTTTTTTTATTAAAGAGAAGATAGATGCATACTTGACGACATAAATCGCCATCCATAAGACAAAGACTTATGTCAGATTCTTTCATGCTCCGATTATATTTCTTGAAATAAATTAACTATGAAAATGTAAAACATTAGTGTCAAGACATATCACTAGCGCTCATCTCTGTACCATCAATCCCCACGAGACATGCTAAGTGGTAGACCATCTTAAGTGATCTGCCTACTCAGGACATGCAAATATCCCATCAAAGCAACTTGATGAAGATAGACAAAGACTTGGCACTCGGTTGACAGAATCCCCGAATAGTAGGCATCATCAATAGATATGAAAGCATACACTTTATTCCAAGATCGTTGTATTATCTCTTGCAATCCTATGGTAATGTGAGGCTCATCTCTTAGGTAAACCGAACAAATACGAGTTCATAATACCAATTTCCATATGACTAGACCTCTGCCAAGTTCAGTTCTATATGTTAATGTAAGAGTTGAGTCAGCAAGTCAAACCGAAGACGACACCTAGATACAAAAGGGCTGATCTGTACTTTTGGACTGTTGCATGCTCATTTTTCCCTGCAGCTCGATAAGAATGTAGTGCAACTTCACTGAAAATTTAAGACTCCCACTTCCAAGATATTTGGCAATGGATATAAGTGAATCGGATGACTTCAGCTTTGGTTCCAGAAATCATTCCCACTGCCCACCTCCACTACTGTTTCTGAGAAGATGTACAATGTAATTAAGAAATGGTTAACATTCACCTGCTTCCATCCCATTCCCATTCAAGCATCCTACATACAAGATTAATATTACTCACCTGTCTTTCAACAAGGAAAACATAAAAGGATGAGAAGACATAAGAATAAAAGGACTCTTCAAATGAAACTGAGAGAAGAGGAAATCCATTAAAAAGTCATTGAATTAGTAACAAAAGATGGATTGAGCAGACAAGAACCAGAAAATGTGAAGGGATCAATACACGGATCACCAACTTTCATATTGTAGTCCATCAACCAATAGAAAAATCCAAGTGAAACAAACCCATAATTCCCGAGTGACAAAAGAGAGCAACTGAAATTGAAAAAATGAATGCGTTTACAATGATTTCTCCTCCTTCTCTTTGGGAGAGCACGAAAACCCATGTATCGAAAAGCATTTTAAAAACGACACTCCAAATTTTCGCACAGGAAAAGTAAAGGGCACAGCAAAATAGGAGCAAAAACTTTAATAAATTTTAGTCCACTTCAGTATGAATCATCCAGAAATAAAATGCTTTTGCTCAGTTAGTGAATGGATGGATTACGGGTGAGAGCCATCAACAAAAGGGAACACCATCTACCATGAGAAAATAAAAGAAAAGCGAACGATCTCTAAACTATCCAAGCCCTGGATCCCCTTACCATTCATGGAACCCCCGAATCGCCGCAGCTCCGCCTCTCCATGGGCGAAGGAGCAGCTCTGGCGCGCACAGTGGCCCCTCTGGTAGAGTATGCATAATTTCGTCTTGTACAGCTTCCGCTCCAGCATCGTGTATACCGGAAATAAGCCTCAACCAAGAATCGACCCACGACGGAGCCCCCCGGACGGAGCAAGGCGAACCAGGAGAGGCACAAGAAACCCGAAAATCAGAAAGCTACCACCACCGCCCGCCCGCTGCCTCACGAATCTACGAGATATGGTCGGTGAAATCGCCGGAATAGATCCCCGCAGAGCGATCAGAACAGAACCCTAATTCTCACAGTCGCAATCCGCAGGAGACTGACCGGTTGCGCTGAGGATTCGTTCCCTAAGGATGGCCCTCCAACCTTCGGGATTCCATTTCGGGTCATCCATTTAATGAATTGGCCCTCTTTTAAACTAATAACTACATTAGTACCTTCATCTTTAAACAAAATATGAAATTGGTATTACACTATATATATTATGCCCCTATATTACAATAAAAGATAGAGGCTTCGTTCTCTAAGGTCGGTCCTCGAAAGTCATCCATTTCGAGAACTATCCCTCTTTAAAATTTACAATTACATTTAAACCTTTTAATTTTAAAATATATACAATAGGGTTTATATATATGCTTTTTATTGCCCCTTGCTTAATATAATAAAAGGTATAGCTTTATTCTCCAAGGTCGGCCTTCGGGTCATCCATTTAATGAACTGACCCCCTTTAAAATAAAAATTTTCATTTAAACCTTTTAAGTTTACAAATATCTCCAATAGGGTTTATATATATATGCTTTTTATTGCCCCTACTTTATTATAATAAAAGGTAGAGGCTTCGTTGTCTAGGTCGGTATTCGGGTCACCCATTTCATGAACTTACCCTCTTTTAAAGAAATAATTACATTTAAACCTCTAAAGTTTAAAAATATCTCAAATATCGAAATGAATCTCTTATTAATATAATATAGGTGGAGACTTCGTTGCCTGAGGACAGCCATCCATTTTATGAATTGATCCTCTTTTATTTTACAATTACATTAAAACCCTAAATGTTGAAAATATCTACAATATGGTTATGAGCCTCTTATATTTCTTATGTATATATGTACCGTTCCTACCTTTACCATGTAATATAATATGTACGTATCCTTTCTCTCTCGGGCCCTGCTTGGCCTGTTAATAGGCCTCCAGTGGGCCAAGTGAGTCGGCGTCTTATTGGGCTCCATGGCGCCCCCCCCAACCCCCCGCCGGCAGTGCTCGAGACCGGTCCCTGATGGACAAGTCAACTAACGGGAACGGAACGACGGTTCAACGGTGGGATGATTCGGAAGTGACGTCCATCGAGTACCCCTTCGGGATACTTCCTTGTCGACGGCGACGTCTCCCGTGAGACGCGATGGAGGCATCCGAATCTCTCTCTCTCACACACTGTCTATCTCTCTCTCTCTCTCCCTCTCTCCCCTCTCTCTTCCTCTCTCCCCTCTCTCTCTCTCTTTCTCTCCCCATCTCTCTCTCTCTCTTTCTCTCCCCATCTCTCTCTCTCTCTTTCTCTCCCCATCTCTCTCTCTCTCTTTCTCTCCCTCTCTCTCCCTCTCTCTCCCTCTCTCTCTCTCTCCAATCTCTCCAAACGGGTTTCTCTTGCAGTTGGACGATCGCTTTCCCGCTTGCCTATGACGATTTGGTTCCCCTGTTTCCTCTCTCTCCCCCCATGATCGTTATCCTCAAACCACTGCCACCTATTCTCCTCTCTCCCTCCTTCCCTCCCTCTCTCTCTCTCTCTCTCTCTCTCTCTCTCTCTCTCTCTCTGGCAAGGCTGGTATCAGTAGTGCCTCTCTCTCTCTCTCTAAACTAGGGTTTGAAGACCAAGTTCGGGCAAGGCTGGTATCAGTACTCTCTCTCTCTCTCTCTCTCTCTCTCTCTCTCTCTCTCTCTCTCTCTCTCTCTCTTCTCTCTTTATCTCTCGGTGAGCGCCGCCAAGGAATGCCGGTAAGTTTCAGAGAAAGACTCTTCATTCCTCGCCGTCTCTCCATCTTCCTCACTCACTTCTTCTTCTTCTCTCAGTCTCAGAAGCCGCAGAGGAAGAACCCCGCGACGGCGGAGGGTGGCGGCGACGGCCCAGAAGCTCTGCTTTCTCTCTCCTCTCCCTCCACGGCGGCGCCGCCTGGGGGCGGCAGCGGCGAAGTGGCGGAGAAGTTCGTCGCGGTGGTTATCCCCGCCGCCGCCAGCCCGCTGGAAGCGGCGCCATGGAAGGCGAACAGTGGAAGGGGACACCGCTGCCGGCGCCGCGCCGGTGCCGGAGGGGTCCCACGGATGGTGTTCCTATTGTTCGCCACCTTGTAAGTCCTCGTTTTAACAAAAATACCCTGGATTTTTTAAATTTTACATTTTGCACTGAAACATGATTGATCACTGACCGTATCGAAGCTAAATTACAAATCCTAGAGAGAGAGAGAGAGAGGGTTTTTTTCTTCCTTTTATAGAATTTTATTTTTATTTTTATGTTTTTTAAATGCAATTAGATGTCTAGAGAGAGAAAGCACTATTTTTAATAAAAAAATATTGGAGGAACTTACCATTTGTGGCATCTAATTTATTCTATAGAATTTCGTCTTTTTGAGTTATTCTATCTCTTTTTAATGTCTGAGAAATATTTCTATTCCACACGTTGCTTGATCATTAAATCAAGAGTTGATTGATCACTAAACCTAACCTAGCTGCCTTCTTAGTTACATATCCTAGAGAGAGAGAGAGAGAGAGAGAGAGAGAGAGAGAGATTTTAAAAAAAAAAACAGCTTGGAGACACTTACCATTTGTGGCATCTTATTCTATAAAATCTCGTATTTTTTAAGTTATTATCTCTATTTAATGTCTGTAAAATATTATATTCCACACGTTGATTGACCATTAAATCAAGAGTTGACCTTTCATATAGTTACATATCCTAGAAGAAGAGAGAAGAGAGATATTTTTTTTAAATAAGAAAATTCAACTTTGAGGAACTCACCATTCGTGGTATCCTATTTATTTCATAGAAATTCACTTTTTTTTTTTACATTATTATTGAACTCAATTACTTGTTTGTCCTTTTAAAATTTCTGTAAAATATTTTATATTCTACAAGTTCATTGATCATTAAATCATCAATAACCATATCCAAGCTGCCTCCATAGTTATAGATCCTAGATATATATATATGTTTTTTAATAAAAAATCAGCTTGGAGAAACTTACCATTCGTGGTATCTTATTTATTTCATAGAATTTCACAATTTTCTTTTACATTAATATTGAACTCAATTACTTGTTTGTCCTGTTAAATTTCTGTAAAATATTATATATTATACACGCTCATTGATCAATAATCCTATCCAAGCTGCCTCCATAGTCATAGAACCTGGAGAGAGAGAGAGAGGGAGAGAGATTTTAATTAAAAAATCAGCTAGGAGAGACTTACCATTTGTGCTATTTTATTTATTTATATAAATTCAAAATTTTATTTTATTTCATTATTGGACGCAACTACTTCTTTGTCTTTTTAAAATGAATGGAAAATATTTATATTCTGCATGTGGATTGATAACTAACCTTATCCAAGCTGCCTCCAGAGTAACTGATCCGAGAGAGAGAGAGAGAGAGAGAGAGAGAGAGAGAGAGAGAGAGAGAGGTTTATTTTTGGAAATTTTCAGCTTAGAGGAACTTACCATATGTGGTAAATTATTTTATTTTATATAATTTCACCTTTTGTTTCCATGCTATTATTGGACGCAATTACTTGTCTGCCTTTTTTGTTAATTTCTGAAAAATGATTATATTTCTTCACGTTGATTGATTATTTAAAACTTTATTAGATTATTTTATATCTACAAGATAATACGCCAACACCAAACACAAAGAGTGGTAGGGTTCCAGCACGTGGCACAAATGGGAGAGAGATTGCACGCGATGCCACGTGGCAATCGCACAGAGGCTTATCTATCTCATCAATAGGACAGTAGATTGGGCCGGACTAAGCTGGGCCATCATGGCCGTATGATCGCCCCGGTCCACGTGGGATATCGACGACCGTCTGATGTGGACAGTGTCTTCTGATGCAGGTCCAGCGTGGGGACCATCATTCTGCTGTACCTCTCGGTCTTCCACGGGGAGGATGGACGGCGTTGATGGTATCTTCAGATCGTGATGGGACCAATCAGAGGAAGAGGGAGGGGGGGAGGATATCGTTCATGGATTCGGGGGAGCCCTTTTAACTACATTGGCTTATTATCTTCGCCTTTTTGTTATTAAAAATATATAATATTTTTTAAACTCATTATCTAGTTATCTGACGAGTCTTTATTTTCATAATTATCAGCTTTTGAAAATATTTCATAGCACAGATGTTTAGAAATGAAAATTCATGTAATCCTTTTTTCAAAAAAATAGAACCATAATCCTATTTATTTATTTATTATATACAAAGAACTTATCATTTTAAAGTATTTTTTTTTAAAAATATCTCCAAAACTATCAGCTTTTGAAAACATTTAAAAATATTTCCCAATAATAATGGGCTGGAAGGGAGGACTCCCCTAAGCTCCAACCAAACAATCTTAGAACCACACAATATTTATTTATTTATTTGAATACACGCTGTTTATTGTTAATATATATATATATTTAGATAATTTTTCCTAATTATCTGAAAAATATTTATTTTTAAAATTATCAGTTTTTGGAAATGTTTTCAGTTACAGCTTTCGAGACATGGAAATTCACTTGATGTTTTTAAAAAATAACCCGAATAACAACGGAAAACAATCTTCTAACCATTTCTTTATTTCTATACACGTTTTTTACTATTAAAAGATATTTTTACATTATTTTCTAGTTATCTGAAAAATATTTATTCTCAAAATTATCAGCTTTTGAAAATATTTTCACTTGCAGCTTTTCAGGCATGAAAATCCACGTAATCTCTTTTATAAAATATTTTCCAACCAGCCAATCTTATAAACCATACTCTTATTTATTTATTTATTTATTTATTTATTTATTTTCTGCATTAAATGTGTGGAGAGTGTTCTATACAAGCCATTTATCTACAAGCGGGGGAGGGAACAATTATTATTTTTTCCGAAAAAAAAAGGGTGAAGTGGGGTTTTCCATACTCAATATCTCCTGGAGATGCGAGGCATGGTGTACCTCTGGCTCCGGTCATGGTGAATCCTCACTATGACGGCCGCCGTCTCCTCTATCGCCTTCCCAGTCACCTCTGCAACCATCAATGGAGATCAAACCATACTCACATCTCAAAAATTAATATGAATACATAAATCCAAAAGTATATATATTATATATTATATATATATATATATAATTGAGTGGAAAGGTATGATTCAAACACTGCTTCTCCACAGATGCACTGATTCAATGGTGGGGGATTGGAGATTCTCACTCGCACATCCTTCCATGAACATGTAAAGATATATGTCGTATTATCTTGGTTGATTCAGTGGTCTAGGATCATCCGAATCAGAAGAATTAAGTAATAATAATGTACTAATTATGCGCAAGAAAATTGACTCTTTGCTTGTTGCCCAGATCCAATCCAACGATCTGGTAATCAAGGCAATTGAGCAAATTAGTGAACTACAATCAAATGCAAGAAAACCAGTTCTTGGATCAATCGAATGAGAAGAATTGAGTAATAATAATGTACTAATTATGTGCAAGAAAATTTACTCTTTGCTTGTTGCCCAGATCCAAAACAATGATCCGGTAATCAAGGCAATCGAGAAAAATAATAAACTACCAATCAAATTGCAAGTAAATCAGTTTTCGGATCATCCGAATCAGAAGAATGAAGTAATAATAATGGACGTGAATCAATAAATTAAGTAATTCTTAGTAAAAATAATTTAATAAAGTACCAATCTGATGGAAGCAAGTCAGTTCTCAGCTTACCGATCACGGGCCACAATGGGTTCTGAGCGAAGATCTTGCTGGCGAATTCCAGCTCCTCTCTCACATGATCCATATCTGAGTAGTGGCTACTCATGCTGCTGGTGAATCCGAGGCTCTTGGCCCTCGTCCTCCTGATGGTCTGCAGCACCACTGGATTTATGATCAACGAGTAGATCTTACTCTGATTTATCTCGAACACCGTCTTCGGCAGCTCCACACCCAGAACTATGGGAACATTCGCCACCTTGTAGCCCTTCTGAGCCAGATATATAGACAGAGGCGTCTTCCCCGTCCTCGAGACGCCGAGGAGGACAATGTCAGCCCGGTTGAGGTTCTGTGGCAGTGCCCCGTCATCCTGCTTAATTGTGAAATCAATGGCTTCAATCCGCTTGAAATAGTCTTCGGAGAGGGGGATCTGCCGATTGGCGGCGCCCCGTGGGATGCCCAGTGGAGCTACGCCGAGGTGGGCGGCGATGGCCTCGGTGGTGGGGCCCAGAATATCGGTGTAGGGGACGCCCCAGAGTCGGCATGCCTTCTTTGCTGACTCTGCCAGGGAAGGATCGGCGAGGGTGTAAAGCAGGAGAGCCCCTTCCTTGGCAGCCTTGCTTATGATCTCCATTAAACGGTTTAAGTCGTCAATCTGAAGATAGTTCCTGATTTAAGCTTCATCAGTGTTGGAGCACGTATAGTTTTTTTTAAAAAATTAGATTCAATACAATGGAAAAAGGGGATGATCTCAAATATTAAATAGAACACAATATAAAATTCGGAAATAACACATAAAACCGATAATTCCTTGCTTGATTCGGAAATACCACATTCTGTGCTTGATAATGCAGAAATGATATTATTACATGGATCGATTTGTTCAGAAAATTTATTTCAAGAAGCATGCTGGTTATAGATTTGAGAGGTTTCTGACCAGAGCAGAAAAACTTCTAGCATGATTGATGGAAATTAATGCTATATCTTGGTTTCAGATGTTGCACAACTGATATTATTATCTGAACCAAGAAGTAGGCTGACTATCCATTTCAGAAGTTTTCTGAACAGAGCATTATATGAGATATTTGATCACAAAATCAGGTTTCTACTACATTTTTTTTGTTTTCTTCCCGGTTTTGTGTTTTCATACATCTGAGAAGTAGTTCATATGGATCTTTCGTCATCATGTGCAACTTCCCCTACCAAAACATCTGCCCATCCCACTGTAGCAATCCTTGCATCATTCATCTACTGATTATAATGGCAGAGAAGGTGTGGCAGACAGCGTGGAGGAGGATCGTCATTGGAAGATGCAATCTACGATCGTCCAGTTTGGAATAATTATTCACCTAAATTTAGGAAGAATTTCGAACCGAAGAATCTAAGTCAATGGAATAAGGAGACCCCATCTTTCGGAAGAAGAGCGATTAAGGAGATCCAACGGTGGTTCCTAGTTCTTCGGAGCAGGACAATCGGGAAGCCACATGCAGCAGGAACCCTAAGTCTCAGCTCAATCTGAGGTCTGAGGAAGCCAAAACACAGATTTCAAAACCTGGTGAATGACTTGCCAATGTGAGGGAATATCTAATTGGCGATTACTTGCTCTTCCGAGAGGGATGAACCATAAACCATTTCAGCAGAAACCCTGGACCCCCAAGCCCAATCTGGAGCCTGGGGTAGACAATCCACATCAATTCAGAGAATGTGGATGGTAAAAAACTATCAGAGAGAGAGAGAGAGAGAGAGAGAGAGAGAGAGAGAGAGAGAGAGAGAGAGAGATGAATTACCCCGGAGAAAAGATGGGTGCTCACGGGACATCCGCGGTCGACGAGGCAGTGCTCGAACTGCCCCAGCGCCGCGTTTACGGAGTGCTCAGCGGTCCATCCCGTACCATCCGACACCATGTAAATCGCCTTCCCCGTGCCGCCCAATTCCTCATCCTCCGAACTCCCATCGTCCTCCCTTTCCTCCGCGGCCACCGCCGTCGACGCAGCCGCGGACAAACCGGAGATGAACGCAGCAGAAGCAGGAGATCGACGGGAGGAGGAATCACCAGCCGGGCGGCGATCGAGCCGCCTGCCCGATCGAAGGGCCCTTGCGCGGGACCAGCGGCTGAGCTGGGGGCTCACACGGGGGGTGGTGGCGGCGGCGGCGGTCTTCTGGGGGGCATTGGAGGGCTGCTCGCCGTCGGGATCGTCGGGCGGCGAGGTGTGCTGCCTCCCCTCTGGCGAAGTAGCCGCCACCCTCACCGGCGAGGATCTGGACTGGACGGTGACGCCAAGGGAGGAGAGCGGGAGGGGGTGAGATTTGCAGAGGAACATGATTTCGCCGAACAGGGGAGGGGCGGCAGGGCACCTGGATTTTTGAGTGTCCGATTTTCGGAATCGATTTTCTTGGTTGGGCGTTCTCTTCGACCCCTCAAAATCCTCACAAATTATTAGATTTTGTCCACCCAATCATATTATCGAAGGGGTCGGTTTCTGTGAGCCGGTAAGCTCCCAGCCATGGCCCCGGACCGGGACTGTCCGGCCCAAATAATCTTCGAGCCGGGTCGGCTATACATAATCCGGCCCGACCGGAATCCTCTCTCTCTCTCTCTCTCTCTCTCTCTCCCCATCTCTATCTCTCTCTCTCTCTCCGGCAGAAGCAGCTGAGGGAGTGGAGGAGATCCACGGCGCTAGCGACGACTAACCGTGAAAAAATCCACGGAGGAAGAGAAATATAGAAAGAAGCATGCGTTCATGAACATCGAGAAGAAAGAAGCAATCTAGAATTCATAGAAGAAGGGGGGGAAGAGAAGAAACAGAGTACAAAGGGCGGGGGCCGCCTTGGCATCAGAGCAACAGGGGAGAGATTCGCTAACCATTCGACATGAAAGTCGAGATGATTAGACGGAAGAAGAGAGTAGATGGCTGAAATGCATTGGGATTTAGCACCCACCACGGAGACGGAGGACGAGATGGAGAGTCGACTCCTTCTGGATGTTGTAATCGGCGAGCGTACGACCGTCCTCCAGCTGCTTGCCGGCGAAGATCAGCCTCTGCTGGTCCGGGGGAATGCCCTCCTTGTCCTGGATCTTGGCCTTTACGTTGTCGATGGTGTCGGAGGACTCAACCTCCAGGGTGATGGTCTTGCCGGTGAGGGTCTTCACGAAGATCTGCATCCCACCACGGAGACGGAGGACGAGATGGAGAGTCGACTCCTTCTGGATGTTGTAATCGGCGAGCGTACGACCGTCCTCCAGCTGCTTGCCGGCGAAGATAAGCCTCTGCTGGTCCGGGGGAATGCCCTCCTTGTCCTGGATCTTGGCCTTTACGTTGTCGATGGTGTCGGAGGACTCAACCTCCAGGGTGATGGTCTTGCCGGTGAGGGTCTTCACGAAGATCTGCATCCCACCACGGAGACGGAGGACAAGGTGAAGGGTGGACTCCTTCTGGATGTTGTAATCGGCGAGGGTACGGCCGTCCTCCAGCTGCTTGCCGGCGAAGATCAGCCTCTGCTGGTCCGGGGGAATGCCCTCCTTGTCCTGGATCTTGGCCTTTACGTTGTCGATGGTGTCGGAGGACTCAACCTCCAGGGTGATGGTCTTGCCGGTGAGGGTCTTCACGAAGATCTGCATCCCACCACGGAGACGGAGAACAAGGTGAAGGGTGGACTCCTTCTGGATGTTGTAATCGGCGAGGGTACGGCCGTCCTCCAGCTGCTTGCCGGCGAAGATCAGCCTCTGCTGGTCCGGGGGAATGCCCTCCTTGTCCTGGATCTTGGCCTTTACGTTGTCTATGGTGTCGGAGGACTCAACCTCCAGGGTGATGGTCTTGCCGGTGAGAGTCTTCACGAAGATCTGCATCCCACCACGGAGACGGAGGACAAGGTGAAGGGTGGACTCCTTCTGGATGTTGTAATCGGCGAGGGTACGGCCGTCCTCCAGCTGCTTGCCGGCGAAGATCAGCCTCTGCTGGTCCGGGGGAATGCCCTCCTTGTCCTGGATCTTGGCCTTTACGTTGTCGATGGTGTCGGAGGACTCAACCTCCAGGGTGATGGTCTTGCCGGTGAGGGTCTTCACGAAGATCTGCATCCCACCACGGAGACGGAGGACAAGGTGAAGGGTGGACTCCTTCTGGATGTTGTAATCGGCGAGGGTACGGCCGTCCTCCAGCTGCTTGCCGGCGAAGATCAGCCTCTGCTGGTCCGGGGGAATGCCCTCCTTGTCCTGGATCTTGGCCTTTACGTTGTCGATGGTGTCGGAGGACTCAACCTCCAGGGTGATGGTCTTGCCGGTGAGGGTCTTCACGAAGATCTGCATCCCACCACGGAGACGGAGAACAAGGTGAAGGGTGGACTCCTTCTGGATGTTGTAATCGGCGAGGGTACGGCCGTCCTCCAGCTGCTTGCCGGCGAAGATCAGCCTCTGCTGGTCCGGGGGAATGCCCTCCTTGTCCTGGATCTTGGCCTTTACGTTGTCGATGGTGTCGGAGGACTCAACCTCCAGGGTGATGGTCTTGCCGGTGAGGGTCTTCACGAAGATCTGCATCCCACCACGGAGACGGAGAACAAGGTGAAGGGTGGACTCCTTCTGGATGTTGTAATCGGCGAGGGTACGGCCGTCCTCCAGCTGCTTGCCGGCGAAGATCAGCCTCTGCTGGTCCGGGGGAATGCCCTCCTTGTCCTGGATCTTGGCCTTTACGTTGTCGATGGTGTCGGAGGACTCAACCTCCAGGGTGATGGTCTTGCCGGTGAGAGTCTTCACGAAGATCTGCATCTGGAAGTATCAGAACAAAAGCTAGATGTCAGATTCGCCCCTCTCTATACAGAAGGAACCAAGAACTAATAAAAAATAAGATAAGGACACAGATCTAAGAATTATGCCTCAAAACTTTCAAGAAACAAGGGTCGCAGATCGCGGAAAACAACACGAAATCATACCAGGATAAAATAACATGCTCAAGACCAAAAAATAACCATACAGATCAAAAGCTAGACGTCAGATCCATTCCTCTCGATAAAAAATACGGGAAGAACACGTCTTAGAATCATGCCTGAAAGCTTGCTTCAATGAATCTAGAGATACAAATCTCGTAAAACAACACGAAATCATACCAGGATCAAATCACATATTCACAATCAAACAAGAGCCAAACAGAGGGAGAGATCCATAAATACCACTAAATCGACAAAACCGACGGGGCAGAGAAGGAAGAAAACATCGCGATCTAGAAGAGACGGCGTATACCTTGCGAGCGGCAGGCGACGAATCTCTCTCTCTTCCGGTGTTGTAAACCGAGCAATTTTGAGAACTTGCTAAATTGTGAGGCGAGCATCGACGGCTCCAGGATTTATAGGCTGATGGAGGTCGGCGACCGATCTTTGTTAGGGTTCCACGATCTTTCCTCACGCAACGCGTCAGCATCTTCCGTCAGAATGGCAGAAATTATTTTAAACCCTCACGTCTACGTATTATTGTTTTAGTACTCTTTACGCCTATTAAGCAAAATACCCGTCGTTAACTCTACGGAGGCTTTTGATAAAAAAAATTATCTTAAGGTCTTACCTGTAAGAATTGACGTTCGTGATGCCTCGATCGCTAACGGCGTTAAAGAACTGTCTGGAAGCGTCTAAAGCACGGCAAATTTGACCAGTTCTGCGCCGCTAACCCACCGAAGCCGTACACGGCGGGTCAGGCGATTTCACCCTCGTAAACATAATAAATTAGGGAAATACCATCTTCCCTGTGACATTTGGGCAAAGACCCTTGAACCTTATCCAATCACTAATAGCCCACTACTTTTTGGATTAACCCCATTTAATCCTCGATTAAGAGACCTACAATTACGGTATTGCCCCTGCCATGATCCTCGGGGATTTCCCATTTGAGTAACATGGGAAACGGAAAGAATAGCTCCATTTATTTGGCGTTAATGGAAAATGGAATAGTTACGAATAAATAAATTATAATTATTAGGAAAATATCACCAGCCGAAGCTCCAACTAACTAATCTTAACAAGAACCATATTCTTATTATTATTTCCTTATTGAATAGGGACAGAATAAATAATTTATTTTAAATAGTAATAATAATATCTATATTTTCAATTTATTGGAAAAAAGAAAGTTAAATTAAAATAATATCTTTATTTATTTTAATTAAATAAACTTTAAAGATTCTTTTTTTCTCTTTTTGGGTATGAAAAATGGCACCTTTCTGTTAAATTAAATTAAAATAAAGTAAATAAAGTTAAAAGATTCTCTTTTTTTCTTTGTGGGTTGGACAATGTGAGCACCTTTCGGTTTACTTAACCGCTGACGATGGCGGTAGGTGCGCTTCGGCTGGAAATCCGCCGCCGGGAAAGGTTACTTTCTATAAATATCCTGCGCTGGTGCCCCTTATCGCCGCTGCTTCTTCGGGTTCTCGTCGAGGCCTTCGTCGGTGCAGTCGCCGTATCCTCTTTCGATTCAGGTAGGCTGTCGATCGCGGCCGCGTCTTTCGGTCGTTTGCTTCTCCCGTTCGTCTATCTTCTCTGTTTATTTTTGGGGTTTTTTTTGTGGACAGGACGGTGTTTATCTCTTAGGTTTTGGATTCTGGGAGGTTCTTCTTGGTCCGTGGTTGTTCCCTTTCGTTTCTGGTAATTTTTTGTCCAGATCGAGGTCTAGGGTTTCTTTTCGCCCGAGGTTTGGTTTTACTTTTCGATTTTCCCCGTTTCGGAGTCACAGATCTATCTCAGAAGGAAGGTCCAGGCGATTCCTTGGTCATCATTTGCCTGGGTGGCTTAACTCATTTGTGTTCCTCCCGTGTGCATGGCTTCCTTGAGATCTCGATTCGCAAAGTGTTTTTATTCTCCTCGAGGTTTCTAATGGATTCCTTGCGGAGATTTACTCCTGTCTGGCAGTCTTTGTCTACTGATCCGCGAATAGCTTTTTCTCTCCAGCTCCTCCGTTGTACGATCTGTTTGTACTGGTATCAGTAACATATTTTGAAGGTTTTTCTAGATGTTTTCTCATTCCAGCAACTCTCGGATGTTTTATTTTTCATTCAGATTTTCTGTGACTAATGCTCTCCATTATCGGGAGTATTGTCATTCTTTCTCATGAACCTTGCGAGGAATTCCCTTAGATTCTATGTAACATGCTGCTAGTTACCATGCTATTTGGATTGTTCATTCATATAGTGTTCTTCGAGTTGATTTGAATTGGTTAGTACTTGAATCATTTGATCGCGCATCTTCCTTCTGAATTGTATTGGGATATTAATTGCGACTCAATTATGTGACTCCAGGTGTCTTGGACTCCACTTGAACAGAGCTATTCCTTATCGGTCCCTTCTCTGATTTATCTCTTCCAAGATTTCATGTCTGATCTCGACGTCCAGATCCCATCCACCTTTGGTAAACCCACAGTTTGATTGATTAATCTTTTTTTCTTCCCCCGTCATTGTGGATAACAGTTTCTCTCCATTGTTTTCCGGCTCAGATCCGTTTGCTGATGCAAACGCTGAGGACTCCGGTGCGGGTTCAAAAGAGTACGTCCACGTCCGCGTACAGCAGCGGAATGGCAGGAAGAGCCTGACGACCGTTCAGGGACTGAAGAAAGAGTATAGCTACAACAAGATCTTGAAGGACCTCAAGAAGGAGTTCTGCTGCAATGGCACCGTCGTTCAGGACCCTGAGCTCGGCCAGGTAATCAGACAGATCCATGTTGGTGCAGAATCTTCCGACCGAGGATGGATCATCAGCTGGTTCTTGGGGGTGATGGATCATCTTTGGCCTGCCCACAAGATTGCTACTTGTATGATCAGCAGATGATCTTTGACCTGCTGTGCAGGTAATCCAGCTGCAAGGTGATCAGAGGAAGAACGTCTCCACTTTCCTCGTTCAGGTATGTATCATCTCTCTACTAGGCGAGAATAAATGATCTAGAGTATGATCCAACCATAGTAAAACGCATACATGTATCAATTTATTTTTGGGCTTTCCAGGCCGGGATAGTGAAGAAGGAGAACATCAAGCTTCACGGTTTCTAGGAGAGGCGCAGCTCATCTGGTGGCTGTGTTCTTCTTCCAGGAATCGCAGATCATCTATACCAAGGAAAAAAACATATATTTTATGATTCCCTATGGTTTTTCCCTCGTGAGCAACGCGTATGGCATGTATGACACTCTCGGATGCCGCTTTGTCTAACTATGGTTTTCTCTTGATGATGCCTGTGTTCCTCTCTCTCTCTCTCTCTCTCTCCTCTCTTCCCATTCTCTCTCTCTATCTGCTCGTAAGCAAAGCTCTGACCTGGGTTGACCCATATTTATACTGAGTGGTTAGTCGGAGAACAAAACCAGCGATATTTGGTTCTTTATCTATCTAATTTTGGGTATAGTTGCTATTCCTCTCTCTCTAGCACTCTCTCTCTCTCTCTATTGTAATTCTCTGACCTGGAGGGTTGTGGGTTTAATACAAATCTTCGTGGAGAATAATGGGTGGGTCCCATCCCCAGCACTTCGCTGACCCTGGAGAAGAGGTGCTGGGCTTAACCTTATGTAGGGGGCCGATAATGGGCCGGCAGACTTTTGCCGTCTCTCACTCTCTCTCTCTCTCTCGCTCTCTCTATCTATCTCTATCTGTATCTCTATCTCTGTCTCTATCACTTTGGGGGCACGAAATATGAGAAAGCTGCTGCATTTGTGGAAGGTAGCCAGTGGAGGGAATCCAAGGGCTTTATATCCGGCGTTTGGAAACGATTCTTCATAAAATCAGGTCATCGTCCCGGGGCCTGAGATCGCCTGGGAAGGGGTACGTGTCCATATGGGCTCCGTACACGGCGACTCGTTTGCAACCTGCACCAGCTTCACTGTGGCTTTCTCGTCCGATTCTCAGAGTCTTGGAAAGCGATCCCCGGAAAATCGATTGCCCAGAAGAGGGAGAAGAATATTCCCTTTTACAAAAAATCTTAATATTCGCGTCTGATAAACGCCGCATTTTTTAAAGGCGGAAAATCCGGTTTTATTTATAAAAAAAGACCCACAAGATTTATATTTAAATCCCATTCTGTAGTCTATGTGATACCTCTCTTTCTCTCTCTAGAGCAGTCACCCATCGGGTCTATCCGACGACGTTGGCTGCAGTTGACCAGACCTCCTGGGTGGACCCATGCAATCATTGCCAAAATTTCTCTCTCATCGTTGACTGCAAAAATCTGTGCGATATATAGATAAAAAAAATCTCATTTTTAGACGACCCAGATTGAGATATGGTGATTGGACGGTCGAGAATAGATCATCTCATCGCCGTCCGAACCCCACCGGGTAGTAGGATCCGAGAGCATACCCGATAAGGATGTGTATCTACCCGCCCGATAAGATTCTCCCAAAAGTAGAAAGGAGGTGGGGGTTGAAAATATCTGTCGAGCAGCAGCGGCCGTGGCCTCCCATTCTCTATCCCACCCCCGCCACGTGTCCCCACACCTCCCCGATATTTCTACTCTCCCCGCTATTTATTCTCCCCCTCCCCACACCTCACTCCACCGCCACCGCCGCCGCCGCCGCCACCGATCATCCCTCTCTCTCTAGTTTTCTCTCTCTAGCTCCATCATGGCAGCCATGGCGACCGCGGCGGCGCTAACCTCGGCCCGTAGCTCGGCCTTCCACGGCCTCGCCGTGCCACCGCAGGCCGGCGCCGCGGCCGCGCCGCGCCGGCAGGCCCTCTCCCTGTCGATCTCCGCCGCGGCGGCTCGCCGCGACTTCGACAACTTCAAGTTCGAGCCCATCCGTGAATCCATCGTCTCCCGCGAGATGACCCGCCGCTACATGACCGACATGATCACCCACGCCGACACGGACGTCGTCATCGTCGGCGCCGGCTCGGCGGGGCTCTCCTGCGCCTACGAGCTCTCCAAGGACCCCGCCATCCGCGTCGCCATCGTCGAGCAGTCCGTGTCCCCCGGCGGCGGTGCGTGGCTCGGCGGGCAGCTCTTCTCCGCCATGATCGTCCGCAAGCCGGCGCATCTCTTCCTGCAGGAGGTCGGCGTCCCCTACGACGACGCAGGGGAGGACTCCTCCTACGTGGTGGTGAAGCACGCGGCGCTGTTCACGTCGACGATACTGAGCAAGGTTCTGGAGCGGCCCAACGTGAAGCTGTTCAACGCGGTGGCGGCGGAGGATCTGATCGTGAGGAAGGGGAGGGTGGCGGGGGTGGTGACGAACTGGGCGCTGGTGGCGATGAACCACGACACGCAGTCGTGTATGGATCCGAATGTGATGGAGGCAAAGGTGGTGGTAAGCTCCTGCGGGCACGACGGCCCGTTCGGGGCGACCGGAGTGAAGCGGCTGAGGAGCATCGGCATGGTGGAGAACGTCCCCGGGATGAAGGCCCTCGACATGAACGCCGCCGAGGACCAGATCGTCCGGTTCACCCGCGAGGTACTGGGAAGAAAGAAACAGAGACAGAAAGTGAAAGAAAATGGTGTTTTAGAGAGAGAGACTGATAGAGAGAGAAACGGGGCGCGGTTTCTCACAGATGGGTGTGATTTGTGTTCTTACAGGTTGTGCCCGGGATGATCGTTACAGGCATGGAGGTGGCCGAGATCGAGGGATGCTGCCGCATGGTGAGAATCATCTCTTCAGATGCGTTTTCTTCTTCTTTTTTTTTTTTTCTCTACGGGGTTTCTGTATATGGAAGTATTTTACCGATAGAAAACTGAAAAAATCGTAACTTTCTTTTTCTTGATTGAAGTTGTGTGCGTTTTTTATTGATATCTTTTACATGGGCACGACTCGACTACACTACTGATAGTTTAATATTTTAAAATATTTTTTGAGTAATTTTATTCTATGAGTCGGAAGATCAAGATTAGGGTTTCTTCCGCTCTAACATGCTCTTCTATGGGTTTTTTTTTAAATCGCACAAATTTTTCCTATAAATAAAAAAATCCAGCTTTCTTGGAGTGAATGAATATCTATATATTTTTTATTTTTTTGAAATGGATATTTTTAATTTTTATGTTAAAGCTTTATTTATTTAATATATATATATTTTTCTACATGGGTTCCATAAACAAATTATTTTAATATTATTGAATACTATTTTTGAATATGATTGATTGGGTGGGGGTTTCTTTTTCTGATATATATGGTTTTTCTTCTGAAAATATATCATGGATGCCGCAGGGGCCCACCTTCGGAGCGATGATGATGTCCGGCGTGAAGGCGGCCCATCTAGCGCGGGAGGCGCTGGGGCTCTCCGAAGACGAGATCCCAGCCGTCGGATCGCTACACCCCGAGATGGTGATCGCGTCTGCCGATAACGCTGAGGTGGCGGACGCCTGAAGAAAAGATCACGCATGATGGCGGCGATGATCTGGCGGAGTGGAGATCGGACGGCCAAGAGAAGATCTGTCCGCCTAGGACTGTAGATGATGTCATCTCTCAAGCAGGGCGTTTTTGTCGCCCCTCCTCTTCAACCCTCCCTTTTTCGGAAAATAAAAAGGAAATAAATTTAGCAAAAAAATAATGGAAAATCATCCATTCTCCATCGATCAAATGAACCATCCTATATGGTTGAATTTTCAAGAATATATTAAATAAAAAAATCAGAATATAGGTAAGAAATCCTCATTTGAACTCTCTTGTAGTTTCCTAAAAAGGGGGGTGGGGGTCACTAATAATTAATTATTTAATTGATTAATATCTTTTTAAAAAAATATTATTCAATTATCATTTGATTCCAGTTATAAAATGGTGGCCTTATTTTTATTCCAAACTTATGAAAACCAATAAAATAAAAGAAAATAATATGAAAAGGGTGGCGAAGTATCAGTAAGTCCCTACATTTCTCACCTTCTTACAATTTCTAGCATTATATTTTATTTTGGGAAGAGGAGACACAATCAATGGTCCAATGAGTTAGACTCCCCCAAGTGTATTGTCACCATCTGATAGATTGCACACTAATGTTATCTTGGAAAGGATCTTCACCAACTGTGACTTGTTCACTAATCGACAAAATTTGACAACAATAACAACTTAATGAATGCTTGATCTATTATAGAATAAACCATATTATTATTATTATTATTATTATTATTATTATTAAATATCTTCTAGGATGATTTTTAGGTCAGTAGTGAATGCACCATTTGACACTTTAAAAGGGTATAATCTCCATTTGGATCTAACTTTTAATAGAGGATCTCATTTAGTGATGAGTTATTGTTGGGCTTGCAACTAACTGGGCCTTTTGGATTTGCTAATACTAGGCCCATCATTGATGTTTTATAGCAAGTGTGAAAGGTAATATATATGAGGGAATTTGAGGTGTTGACCTAAGAAATATATGCAGTTTGTCCCATCCTTATCATGTGAATTTCCTAGTTGCAAGGCCTATTCGATATAATTCATGAGGGGTATGAAGCATAGCATGTAACTTTATGATGGATATCAAAATATTTTGGAGCTTAGGGACTAGGATTGATTGTTTTGGAAATTTTATAGGATAATGCCCATTTGATTAGTAGAAGGGGGTGAGTTCAAGGTGATTGTGTATGTGATAATATGTATGTCATGGGGTGGGTGAGACTTATTTGACAAATGTGCCAATTGAAGCACCTTTGAACTTAGATAAGGCCTTAATTTTTATGCATCTTTGGGAAAGTGGTGCATTAGAATCTCACGAGGTTATTTCCGCATTAACATAAATAAGTGAACTCTCAAATATGCTGAAGTCAAAACTAGACCATCCTATGGTAGGCTTTGGTTTATCTTATATTCTCACACCCTCAACTTATTAGATACCGATTTTGATCACATAATATCATTGTTGATGTAGGACCAACTAGTGGTCCATAGAGGTGCACATGATGTGTGTGCATCTGGCACATTCAAAAGAGCAGTGGCCACACAAGTGTGCATAATGGTGCATGGTGTAAGACAACACAATGTAGATTCATGTGGTATATAATGATGTGTGCACATGCAATGACACATGACATAGTAGAATAATGTGGTCTCTTGACATAGATAACTTTAATAAGTAGGTAATAAATGTTAATTATCATGAGTTAATAATTAGTTAATAATATATATTTTTTACACTTTAGCTCATGATATATTTTGATGTGATTAATATGAAATTTTAGTTAATTATGTGACTTTATATAATTTTTATATTCATATTTTAAAGTTAAAATAAAATAAATAATACCAATAATACTCATATTGTACTATAAATAAACATGGTCATGAGCTCACTATTTCAAGCATATTTAAGTTTTTTTGTTAATCCTTTCTCACATAATCGGGTAAAGCTTCAAATCACATCAAAGTTAAAATTTATGATTTTTATTTGTTTTAACTCATCAAAGCCAATAAAAGGAAAAGAATCGGAAAAAAGAAGCAATTTTTTGCAAAACTTGTTCATAGTGCAGGTCCTTTTTGAATTTGTCTATTTTGGATGAAGACAAAAGAGACAAGAAAGGGGTGACTGTTTAGGTAGGATGGATGTGGTCCAATGGCTACCTATAACTCTACTCTTGACTTGGATTATATGTCCAAAAGGGTCTGCTCTCGGCCATTCCACATGCTGCCTAGCAGAAATGTGAATAGGCCGTTATTGACCTTTTCCCATTTTTGGATGCTGACTTTGCAGCTTTAAATAGAGGTTGATTTTTTTGAATAACATTGGTCAATGATCAAGCCACTAGAATTATTTGATATCAAAGAAAATTTCATCAACGATATTTGTGGATAGTTGTTACTAACTAACAAAAGATTATGGATAAAAAGATCACTAATTTTTTGATGAATTATTTTCAATTAATCAAAAAATACATTATCATTGAGAATAGGGTGATATGCAAGGAGAGGAGTTGTTGCCTTTTTGGAATATATCAAATGCAATACATCCTCTTCTTGTTATATGAACCTAAGGATAAAACTCCTTGAGGTGCACGTCATCTCCATTTAGTTCATCCATGCTAAGTGTTAGTTGTCGAAGAACCCTCACCACTAAACTTTCACTCTACCGAGTGACAACTGTTAGAGAGATTTCATCAACCTCTATCATTAATTTCAAAACTTTATAAGGGGATCCAAAGATTACCCACATCATGCATGTTTTAAAAGAGCCTTTAAGGCAATGGATATCACACAAGAATTCTTTTGGATATCACATAATTACTTCATGACACCAGAACTCTGATTTACTTGTTTTAAACTTGATTAATCTTTAAATCAATAAGATTTTTATGATTTCAAATCTTAAAATTATTATTTAGTCAATTGTAATTCTTTTGGTGTTTACATCCCTTAATTTGATTAATTGATTTGTCTATAATTTTTAATACAATTATAATAAGGAGAAACTTTATTTTTGTTTGAATCATCATTTGTTGGGGTACTAACATCATCATGACATCGACACCAAATTTTTTACTTTTCATGAATTATAAAATATATATTTTTTGATAATTTAATTTAAATTTTAGAAAAATATAATGCTATTTGAGACAAATTCGTAAATTTTACATGATATTATCTTACATCCTTATGATTGATGTGAAAAATTCTCACTATTTTTATAACTTTTTATCAAATTATGATTGATATATTCATTCAGAAAAACTTTAAAATATCTAAAAATTAGTAGTGTTTAGAAATTTCTAAATTTTCCTGATTTCTTATACAATAATTGAACCACAACAATAGGATGTGTAAAATATGTTAGCTAGCATTAGTGAACAAAATGCCAACTAATATTGGTTCATAAAATAATAATAATAGGCATAGGTGTATGGGACAACAATTGACAAGAATGTGAAGAGTGTTGATTGGTAGAGGAAGCCAAACACCAAGAGTGGTAAAAACATGTGTTTTAAACAATGAAAGATAAATGAGCTAATAATCTAAAGATGAATATTTTGTGACACACCTCACTTCCTTCACTTTGGCGTAATATATAGTGGAGACTTGTAACATCCTATGTAGTGAGCAATTGATGTTTAGACATTTCCCTTGTTTGTACTATGTAAAGTGAAATAGTTGTGCCTTCTCTCTCAACTCGCATGCTTTAGTGAAGTTCTAATAGTGTTTAAGATTACTTGACTTGAGGAGAAGATGTTCAAAGCCACACACTATTTAGCATTTTAGAGTGATATCTCTATTGACCATGTGACAATTGATGTGAGAGTCAATTCATTTATGCTTAGGTAAGGAAGGGAGTGATGGTTGGTAATGCTTAGGTAAGGAAGAGAGTGATGGTTAGTAAAGATGGAATATAAGGTTACATACTTGCCTAACTAGAGGGATGAGTGCCCACATTTATTAGCATGGCACAAGTTAGAGAATCTTGTATCCATGTGTCAGAGGAGCATGCAGAGTATGTCTAAGTAGCTGCAAATGAAATAATTATTCAATTGAGCTTCACATAAGCAAATGATGTTGAAGGAGAGGAGTTGGTGAGACCTATTGAAACCTCATATCTGACAAGATGCTATTGAAGTGCCCTATGACAAATGTGTAGTAGGAAGGTATTGGATCATGGAAGATCATATCTTTGAGCCTGAGACATTTGTGGGCATACCTAATGCTTAGAAAAATGAATATTTTATGTGATATTTGAACCATTACTTTTAACTTGTAACAAGAGAAGAATGTATGTTGACAAACATGTATTTGACTAACAACACCAAGCTCTTGTGCTCTACATAGATGGAAGATTATGGTTAGGACTTCCATCAATATTTTGAAGACCTTTGCTTGGGAACCTATTAATGCATCATTTTTAGATGATAAGGTCAAATGTAAAGAAATCTAACTATTTTTAAGAATACATCTCATGAATTTTCAATTAAATATGCACATTAATCCTAATAAATTTGTGTTTGATCTTTAAATCAATACTCTAACATGATTTATAATCCTTGAGAATATTATTTTTTCTACAGCTAATGGAAAAGGTTAGTGGAGCTAAAAATTTCTTATATGTATTCACGAATTTAAGCTGTTTTTCAAAGTGATATTGGGCCAAGAATGTGAGGCCCAATATCAGGCCCTATACTCGAACCATTATGATGAGAGTATACAGCAGAAGAGAGAAAGAGGGAGAGAGAGGGGAAGGGGGACCCTACGAGCTAGGGCATGGGAGCACTGGTGAACCCTTCTCTATGTGACAAGTAGAGACAGTAGCAAAGATGGCAGGGTGGACAACGACGACGGCATGGTGACATGACAGTGGCGACAGTGGCTACAAGCTCCCCTCCTACGTGATAGGTAGAGGAGGAGCCAAGCACGGTGGCAGTGGCACTCATCTCAATACGGCAACGGCATTGGGTACTATGATAGATGGATCACGTCCATTCTCAATCATTCGTGGAGTGATAGACAAAGAAGGGAAAAGATTGCTGTAGATTAAGGCATTCCATTATTGGATCTATTTACTATTTTTTGTGGTTTAATTTAGTACTCATCCATTAAATGCAAATATATGATTTTTGCATACCTCTATTGTATGTTTATATTTTTAATATTCCTTGATTATATCTTAATATATTTTAATTGACAATTTTACCCTTCAAGATGCCATGATTAGGACTAGGAAAATAATTGAACAGTTGGAGATCATTTTGTTGGACACAAGTGATTTTTTCTAATCTTTTTTGATGATTTTCAGAATAGTTTTGAAATACTTGTTGATTTCTGAGGACATTTTAAAACCCATTAAGAAAGTAAATTAAGAGGCCTATTGGATTACATTATTTAATTAAATTAAAATGATTTTGAGAAATGAGAAGAAATGGTAAGAAATAGTCGAAAACAGTTGGAAACGGATTGAGAAATGGGTGGAGAAATAAAAATTGATCATCACTGAAAATCAAATAATATTAACTATCTCAGTGGAGGGAGGGGCCTTTGTGGGTGTTAGTCTTATGGACAGCTGCTCCTTCTTCTAATAGCAAAAAATAGGGTTTATTCCTCTTTCTTGAGAGTCAAAAGGGTTGCACCAGCATCATAAAAAGAGTACTAGTAATTGGGTAGACCCATTTGTCTGCCTCTCAAGTTCACATCTTTCTTCTTCTATTGAGAAATTGTCTTGGTGAAGAAGGCCTCCTATGAGTTTTCTAGCCTCACAATTTTTCTTCTCTCTCAAATTAAGATGGATTGGTATCAATCATCCATCTACTTATTACATAGTTCTTAAAAATTACATGACATCTTCTTTCTAAGTCTTGAGCATTTTGCATGACCCACCCACTTTGTATTCTATTTGTATGGAAAATGATGGCTGGTTCTTTGATTACCACATGATTTTTCATAAGAAATTGACACTTCCCAAAAATATTGAGGCCTAGTAAACTTGTGCAAATCTTGTATATGCCACAAAAGCTTGCAACTTTGGAACCATAAGTCAACAGAAATTATAAAAATGCAAGAAGATTGGGTCATCATTATCTCTCTCTCCCTCTCTCTCTCTCTCTCTCTCTCTCTCTCTCTCTCTCTCTCTCTCTCTCTCGCTAGTTTATTATGCCGTCCCCATCGTTGGGTCACCTCTATTCATAGAAAGCTTTGTGAGACGCGTCAAGAATGGGACAACTTTCGTAAAATACAGATGATGGCGCCCTTCTCTGATAGCGAACTCATAGAATTTGCACGTGCCAAAAACCCAGATGAGTGTGTGTGTGTGTGTGTGTGTGTGTGTGTGAGAGAGAGAGAGAGAGAGAGAGAGAGAGAGAGAGAGAGAGAGAGAGAGAGAGAGAGAGAGAGAGAGAGAGAGAGATAACGCAAGTTGAGTAAGGTGACAACGAAGACTACGTAACGAGGAGGTGGACTTATCGGCGCAAGGTGGACGGTACTGAATGATGCACTAAAATACGGCAAGATTATCGAGGATGAAGAATTAAATTAAATTCAAGAACACAGCAACCAACGGGAGAAGGAGAGAGTGAGTGGGTGCTGACGAAGCCCTTATTGCACACGGCAACGATGACAATTTCATCCGTGCCCTCATTCACATCTCAATATTTCATATTCACCCTCAACTTTATTTTATTCGAACCATCTCTGGAGATTTCCTCTCTCTCTCTCTCTCTCTCTATGGTAAGACAATATATATGGATATTTTAAATTTAGAGTATGGAAAAAAGATGGTCACTTGTTTATATCATCTTTCCACAAGGACATAATTGTAAATTTCACACTTTAACTACGCCTATTTGTACCTTGGTAGAACTGGAGAATGGGCCCCACTATGAAGTCATCTCCTCTTGCTTTCACCAGTGAGCTGACATTTTGACCATCAGGGAAAAAGAAAGATCTCGTCTGACTTTCATTTGGGGTTCGGCCCACTTACACCCTGTCCTAACAGAGAGACATATATATATATATATATATATATATTTAATGAGCTTCCGGAAACGGCATACCCATGATTTGAACAATCACGCCTCGAGAATTATTGCACCTGTCTTTGAGTCAACGCCTGCGGGCAGAAACTCACCAGTAATGGAGTCTTGAGACTAGAACGGGGTTTATCTCAGGGTAGCGGACCCTAATCAATCATGGGTACTGCTTAATGGAAGGGAAAGAGCCCTTCTTGAAGCAACGGACGGGCTAAAATGGAGGAATCAGATCCAAACCAGCCCAGATGCGCCTGTCTTCCGGCCCGCCGCAGGAACTTATTCGGCCGTCAAATCACCCCTGGATTCGATTGGACGGAGAAGCCCCTCTGCCGGAGCACAGAGGCATGTGCGAGCTCCTCAAGCAGCCCCACCTCTGCCCCCAGATGCCCCTGCCGTCCCCGACGGAACCTCGTGGAGATAGACCTTCCTGGTGATGCCACCTTCCCCTATGACCGGAGAGCTCTGGGTTCGACGGGAATAATCTGAGCGATGGAGAGACTTAGTCCTCGCAAGTGTAGACCAGAGGCACCTTTCCATCAATAGCGAGGTCAGAAAGGGGGCGGGCAAGGGTGGGGCTCGTTGTTTGTTCTTTCCTCGTCTTCGAAGTTCTCCCCGGAGTCGGCGATGGTGGGTTTTTAATCGAGTCTCGGGAGGAGGAGGGCGGCGGCGGCGTTTAAGGCGCCTCTGTGGTCCTTCTGCTTCGCATCCCCCTTCTCACTCAGACCGTCTCCTCCTCCGGCCCTGGCTATCGGTGGGCAGCTTCTCGGGTTCTCCTCAAAGCTTGAATTGATGGGTTTTCTCCATCACTTCTCTCTCTGTTTCTCTCTCTAATTCCATTTGTCTCCAACGCTGATCTTCCGGAACTTGTCTGCTCCTTTTCATTATCTCCATCGCGCTGTCACTGATTTCCTAAGCTTCCAGGTTCCCCCCTCCTCAGCCATTTTGATTCTGATAGCCACACTTGGGTTTCTCCGCCTCTGTGGGTATCCTTCCCCTTCTATCTGGTTCTGGTTCTCCTCCCTCAATCTCTGGAAGCTTTCTCTCTCTAACCGGTATGGCCGATATATAGGCTCTCTCTCTCTCTCTCTCTTCTGGAAAGTGATAGAGATGACGCCATTGAAGATCATCCTCCTCTGGCTCTTGATCGCCCCTCCCGTGGGGGTGCTGGGAGCTGGCAGAAACACTACTCTCCCTCGGCCAAGCTTTGTCAATGTCGGTGCCCTCCTCACCTTCAATTCCGTAATTGGAAAGGTAGCGAGGGCGGCTATAGAAGCCGCCGTGGATGATGTGAACCAGAATTCGACCGTTCTAGCGAGGACCAAGCTGAACCTGTTCATGGAGGACACCAACTGCAGTGGGTTTGTCGGAATAGTCGAAGGTAGGAGTCCTCCCCTTCCTTGAAAAGCCATGTTTCTCTCTTGATTCCATAAATATTTCTATTCTTGGGTTCCTGTGGATATAATTCTTCAAGATCCTACTGGAACTGGCCGTCCAGCCGTCCATCGCATTGACAGGGCGGCTTCAAAGATAACTTTCTTCACTAAAGTTTGCTCCTATACAGGATGATAACCCAAACCACCTCAGAATTCTTAATCCCTTCCATCTCCAAGCTCCCAAGTTTAAATCTTGTTTACTGAGCAAGCTAAGAATCATCTCGATTTATCTCTTTATGGGGTGATTTTGCTCTAACTTTTGGTATGATCCTGCTCTGGACAGCCTTGAAGCTGATGGAGAACGAAGTGGTGGTTGTGATAGGCCCACAATCCTCCGGCATTGCCCACGTGATCTCCCATGTCGCCAATGAGCTCCATGTCCCCCTCGTCTCCTTCTCCGCCACAGACCCCTCCCTGGCTTCCCTCCAGTACCCCTTCTTCCTCCGGGCATCTCAGAGTGACTACTTCCAGATGAACGCAGTGGCCGACTTCATCACCTACAATGGCTGGAGGGCGGTGATCGCAATCTACGTGGACGACGACTTTGGCCGTGGTGGGGTCACCGCCCTTGGTGACGCCCTTGCCCGGCGGCGAGCCAAGATCTCCTACAAGGCCGCCCTCCCCCCAGGTGCCAGCTTGAGCAGGATCACTGACCTCCTGGTGGAAGTCAACCTGATGGAGTCAAGGGTCTACGTCGTTCATGTCAACCCTGACTCGGGCCTCTCGGTGTTCTCTGTGGCTCAGCATCTTGGCATGGTGGATTCTGGATATGTCTGGGTTGCGACGGACTGGCTCTCCACTGTCTTGGATTCCTCTGCACTGGCTGACCCCAAGATCATGGGTCTCATCCAGGGGGTCATCACCTTCCGCCACCATGCCCCTGAATCTGCCTCCAGACAGATGTTCTCTTCCCGGTGGAATGCCAGCTCTGGTAGTGGCTTGAATTCCTATGGGCTGTATGCCTATGATGCAGTCTGGCTGGTTGCCCATGCAATTGACGAGTTCCTCAATGAAGGGTCGGAGATCTCCTTCTCGGCTGATCCGAGACTGAAAGATGTAGAGGGGAGCAGCCTCCAGTTCTCAGCCCTCCGAGCCTTCCATGGTGGCGAGAGGCTGCTCCAGATCATGCTTGCATCAGGCTTTGCTGGCTTGGCAGGATCTATTGAGTTTGCCTCAGACAAGAATCTCATCTCTCCGGCCTATGACATTGTCAATGTCGGTGGGACTGGTGTGAGGAACATCGGCTACTGGTCAAACCAGTCGGGTCTCTCAGTTGTTCCACCAGAAGTTTTGTATGGGAAGGCTCGGAATAACTCTGCCGACAGCCAGAAGCTGTACGGGGTTATCTGGCCGGGGGACACCACAACCAGGCCAAAGGGATGGGTGTTCCCCAACAATGGGAAGCAGCTGAGGATTGGGGTCCCCAGGAGGGTGAGCTTCAAGGAGTTTGTGTCGTCAGATAAAGGGCCAGATGGGGTCAAAGGTTATGCGATCGATGTATTCAAGGCAGCTGTCAGCCTCCTGCCATATCCAGTGCCCTACACATTTGAATTGTTCGGAGATGGATCCCAGAATCCCAGCTACAATGAGCTCGTCTACAAGGTTGCCCAAAATGTGAGCTCGGGAATTCTTTGAATGTTGCTGTACTTCGATACATCTGATCTTCGTGGGTTTTCTTCTGATCTTGGATGACTTACTTGCTTGCTTAGAAAGAGTTTCACCTGCTCTTCTTCTTCTTCTTCTTGTTCTTTAGGAGTTTGATGCAGCTGTGGGGGACATCTCAATTGTGACGAATAGGACGAGGATTGTGGATTTCACGCAGCCATACTCTGAGTCTGGGCTCGTGATTGTCGCACCAGTCAAGAAGGTAAACTCAAATGCATGGGCCTTCTTGAAGCCATTCACGACGCAGATGTGGTGCGTCACGGGGGCCTTCTTCCTTTTCATTGGCACCGTCGTCTGGATTCTTGAGCACAGGTTCAACTCCGAGTTCAGGGGGTCTCCAAGGCGGCAGCTTGTGACGATCTTCTGGTTAGTATCCAAGAAGGCTATGTGTACTCTCCCTTCCTCTCTCTCTCTCTTTCTCTCTCTCACTTTGACATTAATTCAGAGAGAAGGCTCATATCTACTATGTGCTATCATCATTGCCTGGGTAATGTTGCTTGAAAGTTTTTTTGTTTGGATCATAAAAGACCATTTTTTCTGCTACATTTTCCAGGTTCAGCTTCTCGACCATGTTCTTCGCGCACAGTAAGCCTTTCCTTTATGCACTCAATCCCAATGTCGATGGTTATTTTCCTTAGTTGGGTCGATGTTCTCACCCCATCTGGTCAACATCTATGCCTCATTCTAGGAGAGAACACTGTGAGCACTCTTGGACGTGTGGTGCTGATCATATGGCTCTTTGTGGTGCTGATAATCAACTCCAGCTACACTGCCAGCCTGACCTCTATCCTCACAGTCCAACAGCTTTCATCTGGGATTGAGGGACTTGATAGTTTGATCTCCAGCAATGATCCAATTGGGTTCCAGGTGGGCTCGTTCGCCAAGAACTACATGATTGAGGAGATCAACATCGCCAAGTCGAGACTGGTGGCATTGGGATCACCGCAGGAGTACGCAAGGGCCCTCAAGCTCGGGCCGAAAGGTGGAGGAGTGGCAGCGATAGTGGATGAGCTCCCCTATGTGGAGATCTTCCTGGCAAGGAACTGTGAGTTCAAGACTGTGGGGCAGGAGTTCACCAAGAGTGGATGGGGATATGTGAGTAATCTTCCTCCTCTTTCAATAATCTTATTTTTGATATGAAGAAAAATCATATTTTATGCATATTTTATCGTTAAATTCTAGAATAATCCTTCCTGCATTGGAAACTCATATTTCTGTTTAGTTCATTAATAATTCATATAATTTTAATATATTGTCATATATTTGGGTCTTCTTCATTTGTAGCCGATTGACTTGGGCTTAGATTTGCCCGGGTTCTTCAGGTAGATGATCAGTTTTTCTCCAACTCTCTTTGCTCTCCCACCAGGCCTTCCCAAAGGACTCGCCACTTGCTGTGGACTTATCGACAGCTATTCTCAGCCTATCAGAGACCGGAGATCTCCAAAGGATCCATGACAAATGGCTGATAAACTCCGGATGTAGTTCGACGGACAACTCAATCGATTCCAACAGGCTGAGTCTCCAGAGCTTTTGGGGCCTCTTCCTCATTTGTGGCATTGCTTGTGTGATGGCACTTCTCATCTTCTTCCTGAAGGTCTTGTGCCAGTACAACAAGTTTGACGAGAACTATGATAGCGAGTCAGTCGAGGATCGTAGCGGGCCCCTTGAGGCAGGCCGCTCACCCGTCCGACAGCCATCCTGCACAAGTTCACTTGAGAATCTGATGAATTTTGTGGATAGGAAGGAAGAAGAAATCAAGAGCATAAAGATGAAGAGGTCATTGGAGAGGTCCCAGAGGTTGGGCTCCAGTCATCTCAACGATGGGTCAGTTTCCTTGTGAGTGAACTCAAGCTAAGTGGTTGGGAATTCATATACATTAAGTTATGGCTCATATGTGGAATGCGCCTTTTCTTGGAGGGAAATCATCTGCTGAGGCCTAAAATTTATGTGGCCACTCACTTTGTAGATGTTTCAGGATCTGAAGGCTTATATGCTTAGACATTAAGATTTTTCATCCATCAATGATGATGCTGAATGAAAGTTGTCCAACTCTTTTGGGTTCTTCATGTTGTATTCAAAAACTCTTGGATAGATAAAGAGAGAGATATGAGAGAAGAAGAAATATTTTTGACATGTGTTGCTTCTTCTTGTTTAACGTGTAAGAATTGGGGGAATTATTGATATTAATTGGAAATCCCAAGGAATGTTGTCTGATGTCTCTCATGTTTAAAGATTCACAGCATTTTTCTATGAGTAAGCATATCATTGGATATTGATGTTCTTGGTTTTGATAATTACAAGTGAAAATTTATTGATATGAATTTATTAAATATTAATAATTATTTATATATGTTTCAAATATTCAACATATTCAATATAGTTAGTTTATTTATTTAATTATCTTATCATTAAAAACCGAAAATAAAATGTTAATTCTTGAGATTAAGTAATTCTTCATGTTATGAATATTTGATCAACAAAAAATCAGTTGAATAATCATCTTTCATTAAAATGATAAGTATATGTTTAAATGAGTACAAACAATTTGTGAGAATTATCTTATTGACTATATATTTATCTAATCATATTATGTAGTATCTAATATTTCAAAATGATGTTAGATAGGTTCTCTAAGATCTCGTGGATCAAATCATCAAAAGAGTTACAAAATGAAAGAAATAATCAAGCTTCGAATACAACATCTCAATGGTGACATGTCAATTATTTCCATGGACAAAAAAGTCAAAGTAAATGTGATGATTTAGATTCAACCTAGGCATCCAACTATCACTCACCAAATTAGGAAACTCTAGTTCAAATTTGAATGAAAAAAAATAGAAAATAAGAATATTCAAAGTTTGGAACTTCAAAGGTCATTATCACATATTCTGGAAAAATAAGATTTCAAATGTTAAAGATCTTGACAAATTGAGAAATTTTTAGAAAAATGAAAACTTATAAAAGAAGATTTGATGATAAAAAGTTGGTTGAATGCATGAAGATTTAGGTTAACCACTCAAGCCATTCCACATTGTGGCACTAGAGCATCATGCATCTTATAGCTGATTTTAGCAGGACAATCAACTCTATCTTCTCTTCTCTGGCTCTCCCTCATGCCTTAAGGTAACTAGGTGGTGTAGATAGAGTGCTTTGGATGACAACACGAGGTGTTAGTAGTTGGTTTTAACTTAGGAAAGGTTGAGTCTTCGATGAGACCAACTTGAGGTATCTAGGTGGTTGATCTTGTGAAAGTCAGTATGTAATTCTTGAAGGAATTATTGAAGACTAGAAGGAGGTTCTCTTTAGGACTGAACATAATTGGGCGAGGGGCTAACTAGTACACAAACTTTTTTTCTTGGTGAGAAAGCATTGGAAGCACATGTATTGATAGGTCTAACGACACCTATCCATAGGTATAAGTTAAATAAAAAAATTGCCAAATATTCTAGACACCCTAATTCACTCGTCATCTTGGAGTTTCCTAGCCTTATAATTTCAACATTTGTAAGAAGCATAGTTCAGTTATGTACATTTGTGAATATTTCCTATTCTTCTCTTTATCTCCTTTTGTGTGTGTCTCTCACCCCTACCCCTCTATCCCTCTACAATCTTGAGTGATTAATAGGGGTGCAATGTTGATAACCTTTAATTTTGTGGCTACACGTGCTTTTGGGCTATAAGATGTATATAGAAACATAGATTTTTGATAATCTAGAAGTTACCAATTTTAAGAATGAAACATAGAAGATTACATAATTTTTGACATGATTATCCAATTAGAGTCAACTTTATCGGAAAAGTTCCAACCATTATGGCAGCATTTTAGGTATATTTGACTAATTTTATCTAATATTTAATAAAATTTTCAATTATTTTCGTTTTAAATAATTCAAAAAATCTTCAGATCAAATAATGTAATAAGATAAACAAAAGTGCTCATAATTTTTATATATAACTTATGGATCCGCATTAGCAGAATTATAAAATTCATATTAATAGCTATGTATATTGTATCTTGTACATTAAATGATGAAAACCCTTCACGACTGTGGCATATTTACATGGAACCTCAAAGGTACAGTTCCGTGTTCAAAATATCTAATTAAAAAACCTAAGAAACTAGCAATGTCAATATATATATCTTGTTATTATTAATGTTGATAGGGCTTTACTTGACACTAGGAAGTGGGTTGAATTGATAATAAGGCATGTAATGACTATAAGTAAACTTATGGAAAACTCACACTATGATATGATTTCAAACCTTTATATCACTTTACTTAAAGACCACCTACTGAGATTGATTTATTTATTTGCAAACGTCACCTAGTCAATACAATTGATTTTATAGTGCATTGGTCTTATACCTCATTCACTCCCAAGAATCAGTCCTTGAGTTTCACTATGAAATATCATTAAAAAATAGATAAAAGTTAAAGATTTATGACTTCAACACACCATTGACCTTACTAGTTAAAGAAAAATATTGACTAACATAAAAATTAAGGTTCATGTGATCCTTTTGCTTGCCTTCTAAGGTTTCATGAGGCTTACAATAACCTATTTATGCCTTTGCTATCCTCTATCTTTACTAGTTATGGAATAAGTCAAGTTTGCTAGAAATCAGGTATTTCAGTAACTCTTGTTTATAAGTTTGCGACTCTTATTTCAGCGACTCTTCAGGTATTTACTAGTTGAGAGACACAAACTTCAATTACCTTTTGCTAGTCTTAAGGCCTTCAACAGGTCTACGATGAGAATGACCCTAAGGTATTACTTGGGAATTGTTGAAAACACAAACATATTGAATTCTAGCTATTGCAATTGCCTGGGATATGAAAGACTGATGCACTTGCTCTAGGGTGGCTCAAAGATGCATGTGGAGAGAGCCTCAAATCTTGTTTAAATAATAATATGGGTGAAAGAGAAGCTTTTATATACATTATTGGGTTGAATAATGGTTTTTCCAACAGCTAGTTCCAATCCACTAATAGATACCTCTACCTCCTTATGTACCAAAATATTCAAGAAAACACAAAATATATACAATTCATATCTCAATTTGATTACTTGGAGTTTGGATATGATGTTTGCGACATCATAACCACAATGCTCTAATAATGATGCAAGCTAACCACCACTCATGTTTATCAAAACTGTAGGTAAATTTTTTGAAAAAAATAATTATCAAAAATATAATTTTGCCATTTGTAAGATTTTTTCATTTATATGATGTTACTTGTCTACACAAGATGAAAGGAATGATTAAAGAAATAATAGCTAGTAAAGTCTCCTTGGATTAAGATGTGAACACCAAAGTGGTTTAGACACACAAAATGAATGAAAGGTAAGGCTGGTCAAATGATTGTCTTAAAAATATGAATCGGCCAGAAATTGTAATTTAAAGGGGGTTGTATAGAGTTAATCACTGGATTTGTGTACACTGAAAAATTTTCATTCTCGTAGAGTTTATTAAATATAGATTAATCAATTAATTCATTCATACCAGCAACTATGATTAGTTGTTCTAAGTTAATATTGTCTAGTAATATGTTGAGGTGTTTAAAAATAAACAAAAACATAAAAATATGATGCTAGTTTTAGAGTCATTTTGGATCCTTCCTACATCCCTTATTCCAGTAGTTCCTTGGGTTTTACTAATCTCTTGAAGATTATGCCTAGGGTCTAAGGGAGTTAGGAGGCAGATAGGTATTGACTTTATTTGTTGGTCTCAAGTAAGTTATATATTGCTCGTGAGGAAAGGTGAAGGAAATTTACTATTTAAATTTTTACTTTTAGGATTTTAGTGATTTTATGGAGATTAAGGGGGTCAACTCACTAAGTTGACTCACTATATATTGGTCTTTTATAGTGTGGTTTGAATTATTCTAGCCTATATCTACGTTGGAAGAGGTCTTACCCTAGGTTTTCACTATTCTCTCATAAAGAACATGTTGACCAAATGGTTTACTGTTGACTAGGTCATTGACAGCTGATTGGGTCGACATGATTGACTGGGTGGTTTGGCTCGGACCAGGTGAGGCTGGCCGGCATGGAGCAGCTGGTCCAAAATGGCTCGAACCAGCAAGATGGTCTGGTGGGGACCCGGTGGTCAAGAATGGCTTGGACCGGCAAGACGCAATGTCACGAACCAGGCAGTCTGTAATGGTTCCGGTCCGCGAAGACGTCTGACGCGAAGCAGGCGGTTCGAGATGGTTCCGACCGGAATAGCGGGTTGGCTCGAACCAGGCAGTCAAACTGGTTTGGCCAGGTAGAACCTGTCTCACTCGGGCTGGACAGACCCAGTTCACGAACCAGCGGGATTTAGCCATGTAAACAGAAGACGAATGGAATCGTCCGAAAGCGGCGGGTCGGGCGGCGACGAAGCGGCCGGTGGCAGCAGATGGTGATGGGCGGCGGACGACGGCGACGGGCGATGATGGGCGGCGGACGAAGTGATGACGATGTGGATGTGCTGGTCCGCTTCTTCGATCCCCATCACCTCGTCATCCATAAGATATCTCTTGCATACGAGAGCCTCATTCATATGTACTGCTGAATAGACGGAGAAATGGAAGCTGATTCTCATTTAAAATCAAACAATTTTTTAGCTAGTTGATTCCTCACTGCATGAATAGATTCTAGGTCTAATTAGAGTATAGAAACTTATCCTCCTCCTTTCTAGGGAAAAAATGGGATATGTTTTCTTCCTCCTGCTGGGTGACATACATTAGTGTTCTTTCAGTTCTATGTTGATCTCTCATATCATTTTACAGTTTAAGTCAAAATTTCCTTGATTTTAGATTTTTTTCTTCAATTCATCTAGGTGAAAGGTAGATGATAAATTGAGGAAACACTTGATTTATAATTTTTTTATAAATTTCTTCAATTCGCCCATCCTAGGTGTCAATTGGAAATCCTGGTTTTCCATTTGCTTTATGTTTGATTCTTTACTTTTCCAAGTTTGAAATAGTTCTATTCTCATTCATGAATATATTTGTGCATCAAATGCTTACTGATTCATCCTATAATTTGAAGAAATTCATTCTCCTCATTCTTAGTGTCAAAAGGAGGCTTTTGATTTATAATCTATTTTAATTTATTTTTCTTAATATGTTTTTTATTTAATTGATTCTAAAAACTTGTTTATGATCCCTAATTCTTATGTTTTGAGTCTATTCTCATATTATGTTTCCGCAATAAATCATTAATTTCTCTACTAGTGGGAGAGCTTGTCAATTAGCTACTTCTCTCTCTTCATGTTCTCTTCTCTCTCCCTCATCTCTATCTCCTTTCTTATTTTCTTTATTATCCAATTTTTTTGGTTATTTATTTATTATTATTATTTTACTACTGATCAATAATTTGATGAATTGGCCATAACTGATTGGGCACAAATTATTTCTCCCACTCCATCTCTCCATTGTTAATTTCATTACTTTTATTTTTATTTTATTTCTTATTTTACTTAAATTTAAATTTATTTAGAGAACTCAAAAGAGAAATTATCATGAATTGATATGTACCTTGTGGATCAACCTGAAATCATTGCATTGCTTGATTTATCTTAATGTGAATTCAATTTTACAGATGCTACATTTTACAACTCTTAATTCAATGATTAAGAGATGAACAATCATCCAGTGAAACAATTGGCTGTTTGAAGTAACTTGATTGAGTAGGTATGACAATTGATATAGTTGATATTATAAGAGTGTGTTGACACATTGTGTATAAAGAGGGCTTGACTCTTCAATGACCAAGGAAGTGAGTCAACTCATATGCAAAAGATATTTTTCTATTATAAAGGAAAAGTAGCCATTGAAACCTTGGGGTACTCTATTGATTGCTTCAACCTTTTTTAATGGTAAAAACTACAAAAATCATAATAAAAAAATCCCTATAGAAGGATCTCTGCAATCCTAGAGGATCAAGTATTTGTTCACTCACTCAGCTGTGTTTATGAGTTAAAAAATAAACTGTTCAATTAGTGTTTAGTTGAAAAATCTGTCCCCATTTCTATGGTGATTTAGACCCCTCTTTTCTATGCCATGGGATATCAATCAAAGAGCTAAAATGGCTAATTCAAGAAGTAGAAAAAAATGAATTTTCTCCATTTTTTTATTTGTTTGTGACTTTTTTAAACTTAACGAGTTAAGTGATGTGATTTTATAACTTTACAAGTGATACGATTGTGCTTGAAAATATTTGTAACTATGTGACATTTTTGACTCTTGTAATTTCACTAAGGCACCGATCTCATTTAGGAACTGTTCAGGATTTTATTTCTCATGAATCAAGTTCACTCAATGGAACAAGGGTACAAATTAGAAAAGGTCTTTGATCTCTTGCACACTCTAAATCTAAAAATGTGAATGGTTATGAAATATGCTGAATTAATAAGATAGATTCAAGAGTAAAAGAGAGCTGAAAGAAGAGGGAGAAAGAGAGAGGGAGGAAAGAGAGAGAAAGAGAAGTAGGGGAGTTATGACAAAATGTCTAGTTTGATACCTCTAGAGATTCTCTCATCTTCCAGCATCAATCTATGGCTAAAATGACTGTTTATAACTGTCATTTTAGTGGCTCCTCATTTTCATCCTATTTGTAAAATAACTGTTTATATATTTAATCACAATGTTCATAGGCCTCAATGTATGTTGGTTCCACTAATTGAGGCATAGCCCAATCTAAGCTGGCCCAAAAAAAATGGAATTAGCATTTTTGGTAATAAAGGACTCCAATTTCAAGGGGTCACATTATAAATCTGTTATTTCTATAATGAAAGCTATAAGCTATACTTGTAAGTCTTTGTAATTCATTCTTCAACACTAATTTTTTAAATTTAGATATTCAACTTAATGTATTTAGGTGGTGCTTGAACGGCATAATATTTGTCCTCAACACACACAACCCTTTCAAATTCAAAAGAGCAGTGACTTAATCTCGAAGACATTGAAATTTTATATTTGATAATATAAAATTCAAAAGTGAAGGTTTAAATGGATTATCCTAGCATTAAACTCACACTTGATGTCATTAGGTGATTAAATTTATATTCGATACATGTTGGTTTAAATCAATTTGACAAGAATCTGATGAGATAAATACAAAATGAATAGCATGTATTTCATTTATATAATAATTTAAGGAGCAAACTTATATAAGTTTGAACCATAATTTCAAAGTGAATATCTTGAACCATAACTTAGTTACATGAAATAATATTTTTTAATAATTCAGGACATACAATAAAAATTTCAAAGTATACTCAACATCTGGGAACCATGTTTGATAAAAAAAAAAATCTGAATTCAACCAATTATATTGATATCAAAATCATTGAAAATAAATGATCTAATATCATGACCATATAATAGATAGAGGAAGCTTTCATATCCATATTTCACTTTAGGTAAACTTGTTGGTTTGAATGTGTTAATAATTAGTTTCTCATTATGAAATGTTGTATGAATACTAATAATTTCAATGATAACATGTATCATAATAAATTGAGGAAGTTTTCATACCCATATTTTGTTCTAGGAAAATTCATTGATTTGAATGTGCTAATCATTACTTTCTAATTATAACATATTATGTAAATATTGATACTTTCCATAACAATTGTATCATGATAATTTTGTATAATGAAATCAATCAAGTATATCATGATCACAAATATGTTCAAAATAATCTTGGGGATCATTTAACAAAATTACGCCAAATTGAATATAGATATTTTCATTTCTGTTCTTGTATCATGAATGTTGAGAGAAAGGTATTTAGTTTGTGAGCATCAAACTATCCTTCACACAATGCTCTAAAAATAATGTTATGAATATTTTCTAATTTTATCCATATATTTATTTCATTTAATTTCACTTGGACACTAATTGCATCTAGCATACTTTCTAATTCTATGTTCAACAATTTTAACTTTTTCAATTTCATGAGTGTAGATTGAACTTAGAAGTCATTCTAACTTTGAGTTAATAAATTAATTGCTTCAAACTTCACCATGGATCTAACTTCTTCTACAAGGTGTTCTAATCTAATATTTGACAAATTAAAATGTTCTACCTCAACAAGTGATCTAATAATATTTTGAATACTTTGTAATTGTCTCCAACAAAATGAAGTCATTTGATTCCAAAAGGGGATCCATTGCATCTAGAATGCTTTCTACTTCTATGTTCGACACTTTCAGTTTTTTCAATTTCACAAGAGTGAAGATTGAACTTGGAAGATGTTAAAACTATGTTCGATAAATTATGAGATTCTAACTACACAATAGATGTATTTTCTTCTAGGAGGTTTTGTAATGAGACACTTAAAAAATCAAGATATTCGAACTCCAGAGTAATTCAATGATGTTTTGAATACAATGTAATTGTATCATAAATAAATTTATTTCTTTTAATTTCACAAGGGCACTAATGACATCTAGAATACTATGTTATTATGTGTTTGACACTATTAACTTTTTCAATTGTTCAAGAGCATAGATTGAACTTGGACAGCATTGTTAACTTCATGTTAAATAGATTAAGAGATTCTAATCCAGGGATCTGATTTCATCTGTGAGGTGTCATAATCTAATATTTGATAACCCTAGACAGTGTAACTCTAGTGGTGATCAAGTGGTGCAGAGAAGTTCTTGTAGTTTTGTACCCAACAAACAAAACTCATGATTTTATTAAGGACATTGATTGAATAGACCTTTCGATAATGCTAAAAGTTTATGCATACCCATTCCATTGTCCAACGTTTAACTTACTATATCATTAGTGTACTTGTTTCTTTTAGAGATCAAAGCCACTAGATTGAGGCATCTACTCCTTTACTTTCTCAACTTTCTTAATTCATTTGACCTTTGAATTTAAGGTCAATCATCTGTGTTCTAATACATGAAGTCTTAGGTTGGGTAATCCATTTGTGAATCATGATGAGTAAAGTGCCTAAACATGTTAGTATTTCATTTTCCTATTTTTGATCTCTCGAGTCTTAGTTTGTTTTATGGTTAAAATACCTACATTAAGCATAACTACTTAGTGATCTTGATAATAGTTTTCTGACTTTTGAGCTTACCAAAAACCTCAAAGATGTACAAAATTAGAAAAGATCCATAAGCAAAGCTTGTCAGAGACAGTAGAAGGCAGAGAGGCAGCGGCCATGGCCTTTGGCATTTGAAAAGCTGTATTTTATTTTCTTTTCTACAAGAATATCTTGTAAACTCAGACCGAGTCATGCTGATGAGGAAGACAAGCTCGTATAGGAGAGGTCACAGCCTACTGCCGTACTTCCTGTAATGTTTCTGTCATTTGAGAACACAAAATTAACAGGTTGGAATAGCCACCCAAGCAGCGCAAATACTAGGTTCAAAGTACAACAAGAGATTGTATGCACTTTAAAGAGAAATAAGGAAAATAAGTTCTCAGAAGAGACTGAAAATATTGGTCACAAGAGGAAGAGCACCTAACATCCATGCCGTCAGATGGAAGACAGCTAGAAGAGGGTGGGAGGGATGGGAGAGTTAGAGAGAGAACAAGAGAGATCTTGATAGATAGAGGGGGGAGAGAGATCCCAAGGGAGGAAAGGTTCGACAAAAAGTCTTGCTCAATACTTCAAGCTCAACTGTTTCTCTCACTTCTAAGGTCATTCCTCTCCCTTGTAGAAGATGCATTAAAATTGTTGAATTGACATTATGCAACGCGCATGGCAGCTAAGACTAGGATTCAAGGATGAAAGAGAGCCGATAGAAGAGAGAGAGAGAGAGAGACGAAGCCCAGAATGGAGCTTCTATCACTCTCAATATCCACGTATCAAGGAAAGCTAAGAAGATAAAATTAAAAAAAATATTTTTACAACAACACTAGGAAAAAAGTTAAATATTTCTCTATTTAATCAATTATCCTTGACTTTTCATTTTTTGTGTAGAAACTCAACTAATGCAATAATGTCCTTGACAAATTAATATTTTTTAACTCCATAACTGATCTCAAAGACACTATTATCTTGTCCTTGGTAAATAAAGATATTGAGACCTCCCAATTGATCAAATTGTCGTTAGAAGGCTTTGTACCTATGTTCTGTCACATTTAAATGCCAGAATTTTAGAAGTGTGATAACATAAGAATTATTTCAAAAGCTTTGACTTTTTTCATTGAAAAACCTGAAGCATAATTTCAAGCTTTAAATGATCAAAATGTTTCTACACTTTGCTGTCATTATAAAAATATAATATTAATCTTTGCTAAGTAGAATCTTACAATTGTTGTTCTTGATGGATTAACTCTGAAATAAAACATGTAGAATAAAACTAGAAATTCGTGAAACCTTTGAAAGATTAAATATTCAAACTCTCGTTGATATGCACATATGGTTTCTATCATCATTAATAAAGGGGACATTGTTTGGTTGAGGAGCCTTGATTACTCTAAGATGTTTTGATGATGACCAATCCACATGTATAATGAAATGACAAAATAATTACTTTTGATTAAAAATAACTTGAGAACTCATTGGATGTAATGACTATTAGGTCTTTAAAAACAATTTATCAGATTTAAAGTATCTATACTACCATCACAAACCAAACCATCCTATGCTTCACGCTTCTCTTCTTTTCCTCTCCTCATCTCACTGTAGCGATCTTGCTTTAAATTTCTTGACTTATGTGCCGCCTCATCTACCTGAAATCGGTTGGGGTTAGAAAGTTGTAAGCCCAAGGATATAAATCACAATGTCACTAATGATGTGAAGAATGTCTATATTATACCTGTCCTTGTACCTCTTGCTCGTGTTTCTTCCTTTCTTTCTATGATGATACTTTTGTAGTAAAGAGCACCAACTAAATCCGAAAGATATTGAAACTTTGTATTGGATAAATGAAGTGATTCTAACTCCACAAGTGATCCAATGGTGACTAGAAAAGACTTTGTAATTTAGTGTTTGGCACATCTAACTCTTTTAATTTCACAATGGCACATTTTATCTTCAAGATATTGTAATTTTGTATTAGATAAATCAATTCTAACTCCACAAGTGATCCAATGATGATTGGGATGCTTCGTAATTTAGTCCTTGATATACATAACTTTTTTAATTTCATGAGAGCACCAATTACATCTAAATGTTGTAACTCCACAAGTGATTCAATAGTGCTTGGAGGACTTTGTAAGCTTGTATTTGATGTAATTAACTTTTCTAACTTCATAAGTGAGTCAACTTAATCTGACAGATATTTCAACTTCATATCTACTAAATGAAGATCTAACTCTACAAGTGATCCCATAGTATTTGGAAGATATTTTAATTCTATTTTTGAATTTGTCAGCTTTTTCAATCTTAAAGGCAACTATTGAATTTGAAAGTCATTGTAATTTTGCATTTGATAAATAAATAATTTTCAAATCCATAAGTGGTCTCATGTTGCTTGGAACTATCCTTAATTATGTCTTGGATATATTTCAGTATTGAAATTTTGTAAGGGTGCTGAATGAATCTTGAATGGAATATAATTTGATAGAAAGTAAAGAAAGATGTTCTAACTCAACAAGTGATCCGATCGTGTTCATGAGTTTCTATGTTTGACAAATCTTGATGTCTCAATTTCACAAAGGATTCAATGGTGCTTAGAAGACTTTGTAATTCTATCTTTGAAATATCTAAATGTCTTAATTTCACAGGGGCTTTCATTTTTTCTTGAAGACATTTTACTTCACAAGAGATCTAATGATAGCTAGAAGACTTTGTCATTTTGTATGATACATATTTAAATACCTCAATTTCGTAAGGTTTTTGATTTCTTTTGGGAGGTGTTGTAATCTTGTATTTGATAAATCAAGAGATTCTAACTTGACAAGAGATTCAATGGTACTTGAAAGACTTTGGAGTTTTGTGTATAAAATATCTAACTGTTTTAATTTCACAAGCAATCCAATTTCTTTTCGAAGACATTGTAATCATGTACTTGAAGCATTGAGAAGTTCTAAGTCTACAAGTGATCCAATGGAGCTTGGAAGTTCTTGTAATTTGGTCCCATCTAAAAATAATACTTTTAACTTCACAACGCCACGGATTGAATGTGGAAGGCATTGTAGCTTGGTATTTGATAAATAAAGCTCCAACTCAAACAATCAAACTCAAACATCTTCATTTGAAGGCTATATATTTCTCCTTTGTTTGGAGCTTTAATCATGTTAAAAATCAAATTATGACTTTGTGAGGAGACAATTATTTTACTAACAAGCCTCATATATTCTACCACTTTTCTTTTTCATAACTAACAAGTATTCAACTGAATTCTAAGCGAAGAAAACGATACAAAGAAAAAGGAGTTAAGGTTGTACGCATTAGTTTAGGATGGCATTAGAATATGAGTACTTTTGTAGTTAGTTTCTTAAAATGAAAGCATAAATAGAACTATTCTTTATATAGAGGGTACAATGTCAGCTTTGCATCGTGATGTTCTAGTGAGTTGAGGATTCCTTGGTTACTAAGACATATTGACTCTGGCCTTTTAGAGAGTCTTAGCATTATAGTTGCTGATTTAGTGATGTTGAAGTAAGCTGCGGAAGTCAATAGTGATCCCTAGTCTAGATGGTACGTGGAGGATGAGAGAGAGAATAGTTTAGAAGTTATCATATTATTTTTTTTCTTCTTAATTGAAGAGGATACAACGGCTGCTACCATAAACATTTCCTCTCTTCATATAATGACCTTGACTTGGTATTACTAATAGTACGTCGTTTTTAACATTGCAATAGGCCCGTTAGAGTTGTTGCACGGGCCCACTCATGTTCTCCCTAATTCGGGCCTCAAATATAAAAGCCCATTCTTAAAAATTTGCCCAACTTCACCAAAATAACTTCTTCATATTACGTCAAATCAACATCCTAGAACGTACTTTTACTTCCAAATCTGCACTATCATCTCTCTCTCTCTCTCTCCTCCCCCCCCTCTCTATCTCTCTTTGTCTCTCACCTTTTGCAATGTAGTAGAATGCATGGGTCTATGTAAAAAATTATTCAACAAATCATAGAATATCCTGCCTCATAATTAAATACCAAGTTGGCTGCTAGTCTAAATAATAAAGAATAGTAACATATTTGTAAGTACAAAAGATTTAATTCCTGATTCACAATTAAAGCACTTTATGGGAAGTTAAGCCCAAATAAAAATAGTGTCTCTTTGAGTGGGGTGAATTTATCACATTTTCAAGAAGGCACATTTGCGTCCCAATCATATGCCATGGCTTTGATGTTAAGGTTATAGTATGAGACGAATATTCTGCAAAATCCCCACCACACTCCCACCCTTGCTTGCTAACAGAACCCTTATCCATTGAAGGAATGGGTGTATGGGTCCAAGTGGTTACCCTCCTTCCTTTTTAACTGATATTAATATATATATATATATATACGTGTTTATGAGAAATATACTTTCATTTTCATTTAATTCATTAGAATGTGGGTTGAGATCATCAGCTACGTGGTCAACTCAGAGAGCACGAGGATTAGAAAGAGGACGACAGTTTATATTAACCCAAAAACATTGTTTCCAGGGAGAGGACGACAGTTTATATTATACCAGTTGTTGTGCCTTTTGCATCTTTTTTCTTCCTTTCCTTCTCTGTAGGTATGTTTGCAACAGAGGAAGTGGCGTCAGGATCGTCCTCATCACATTCAACAGTGATCTCTGCAACTTCCATTATACAAGATAAAAACCCGCGATTCTACATTCTACTAAATGATGTGAAATTTCAAGGAATTCAACACAAGGACATCCACATATGAAATTCTACTATAAATTTTACATCACGGCCTTCCTTGCAGTGTCCAATCAGGGGAATGAAGACAAAAGGATACATACATCCTACAAGGCCACCCAAATTGTGTGCCCCAATAAAAAATCTCCACAAAAACTAAAATACAAGTAAATGAGCCATGCAGTCCAGTAAATACGACCGGTTGACGTAGTTCAAGGATGCTTTTAATCTGAAGTATTTCTTGCTCATAATAAATATTTTACCACTCCATTCAACATTTCCATATTCCAGCCATTTGTGACGGGTAAGTAGAGACAATATAGGAAATGTAGCTCAGGATATTGATTTGTGGTGTCATGAATACTTTCTAATCCGTAAATGTCAAACTCATGTTCTGAATAGGGCACCATGTCGATCAAATGAGGCACATCATGGACTTAGACTGCAAGACAGAAGCCTTCATTCAATTCAGAGCAAGTTGAAATAGATTTTCTTGACACTAATCCGTCATGTTTTGACAACTCATGCAAAAAAAATTCTCAGTCAACAAGTCAGGTTTAAAAAACCACAATCTTGAAAAGTTGAAGAAGAAAAGTAGACACCTTGCAATCGGACTGCTGAAATAGGTGAGCTTGCCGACCATGATGAACCTGCAGAAGCCAGCCTCTGTCGCATCCAACGTGTTGCAGCATGCCTTCTAGTTGTTCCCTCCTGAAAAAAAAAAGGATAAAGAGACGAGGCCGGTTTTCATAAAAGCTTGGCACTATTCCCATTACCCAAAATAGAAGATCACCAGAAAAAAAGTGAAATTTACACATAATTTTTTTTAATTTCCGTTTTATTGCGAGAACAATGAATATTATGCAACAAATAAGCCTAATCAAGTAAATTTCAGGCAAGTCTAAAGGAGCCCTGTTCAATCAATTGACAATTTCTAATTTTTCGTAAATAATATGATGAGAAAAAATGAATGTTAGCTATTGAATATTAGTTACTTATAGCTCACTCTTCATTTAATTTTTTGTACTGAACCAACTGATGGATTTTTTCCCTTGACAAGTCAGGATTTCGGAACTCCACAAATGACTGATAAAATACAGCTTTTTATTCATGTTTAATTAAAGCGACTAATATAACTACTACTCATCATGATTAGTCTGCTCCAACAGTTCCTTCCACCAGTTGCTCTCATCTGGTGATATCACTAAAGCTTCGCGTGGGAGGATCAGAGCCGGGAGCACCAGTAATGACTCCACTCAGCATTCTTTCTTTTTATATCCATGCATAATGATTTGCCAATTTCAGAAACTATTTTCAATGCTACTACTCTTTTGGGCCCTAGGGTGCATAAAAATCGAAGAGGCATACCTCCAAAGCTAGCGTAATGAATGAAGAGATTGCCATAAAGACCTAGGTGCATAGCTTGAGTTCTGCTGCAAGATCTTCCAGAGGAATGCATTTTGTTTCCACAGGGAAGAAGAAGAAGAAGAAGAAAAGGTTAGCACCCATGTTATTACAAAAAATTAGTCCTTCCAGCGTAATAGAATAGTAAACCATCTTAAATCAGACTATTTGTGGGCCAGATCCTTAGCCACCAACCAAAATGTGACTGGATTAACGGGAGTGATGATGCCAAAATAATGATTTTATGGGACAAATTCATGCTATTAGTAAAAACTACATTGCATTCTTAAACCCAGAGGCTGCAAGCTAAATCTGTTTAACCACATAGTATCCGCAACACAGCCTGACTGATACAAGAAAAGCATCCACAAAAACGATAAGCCATACTAGGGAACGAGGAAGAAAACCTAGCATTCCAAAAGGGCAAACGAAGAGTCCAGAAAAAAGCCCAGAATTCTCTTCAAGTAAGTAAAGAAGTTGGGTCAAGGAAGAGATACAGCAAGGTTGACATTAGGCCACAGGAACAATTAAAATTATAACAAGGAAATGTATATTAGTACAGTGAACTTCTATGCATCATGCCTACGTTACCTCACTAGTCTGCCGATCTACCCATATGGTTTCTACCATTTACAACCCTTTGCCTATTTCCATTAAAGCTGGTTGACTAGTCTTTCAAGGCAGCATTAAATGAAGATACTTGTAACTGAAGGAAGCCTATAGTTAGTGGAGACGGACAATAAGAAACAATGCCAAGGAAATCCATAGCCTGATGATATTAAATTGAAAATAATAACACAAAAAGTAGGGCAATGACAGTTGATAATGTAAAGATCAACAGTTATTAGATGATATTACTGATAGATATCTATTTACTGTTGACCAACATTTATTAGATGTGATGGGACACCATCTGCAACAATCAATAGCACAAAAGAAGTGCTAACTGGTTCAATTTTACTAGGATATGAAGCCTTAACAGATCCTTCATCAGAACTAATACATAAACCATGGTTGATAAAAACAAAATTCTTTAAAACAAGAGAGTTGACTGTCTCTTGTATTTCATTTACCTTCTGTCTCATAAACCTCTAATGAATGAAGCAAGGATGCTATCAAAGGATGAAGAGGAAATCTCATCAATATATTAAAAAAAGGATAATTTCTCAAGTCCTAATCAACAGCAGCTTTCACTGCCTTACAATGTAATCTACGAGAATAATTTATTGGGAAAGAAAAAAAAGAACAAATTAGAGAGTTTATATTTAAAACAAACACGAGATGACTACATTTTACGATAAAAATATAAAAATAAAATTTTAAGGCAATTTTGAATTTCATGAAGAAAAGTAGGCACCTTGCAATCGGACTGCGGAAATAGATGAGCTTGCCGAGCATGATGAACCTGCAGCAGCTGGCCTCTGTCACATCCAGCGTGTTGCAGCATGCCTCACTAGTTGTTCCCTCCTGGTGAAAAACAGGATACAGCGACGAGGTCAGTTTTCATAAAAGCTTGGCACTATTCCCACTACCCAAAATAGAAGATCACCAGAAAAAAATGAAATTTAGACAAATAAATTTTTATTTCCGTTTTATTGCGAGAACAATGAATATTATGCAACAAATAAGCCTAATCAAGTAAATTTCAGGCAAGTCTAAAGGAGCCCTGTTCAATCAATTGACAATTTCTAATTTTTCATAAATAATATGATGAGCAAAATTGAATATTTTCTATATTCAGTTACTTATAACTCACTCTACATTTTTTTTGTACTGAACCAACTGATGTAATTTTTCCCCTGACAAATCATGATTTCGGAACTCCACAATTACTGATAGAATACTGATTTTTATTCATATTTAATTAAAGCGACAAATAGAATTATTCCTCATCATGATTAGTCTGTTCTGACGGTTCCTTTTACCAGTTGCTCTCATCCGGCGATATCACGAAAGCTCCGCGTGGGAGGAACAGAACCGGGAGCACCAGGAATGACTCCACTCAGCATTCTTTCTTTTATCTCCATGGATACGATTTGCCAATTTCAGAATCTATTATTAATGCTACTACTCGTCCGGTCCTTAAGGTGCATAAAAATCAAAGAGCTAGACCTCCAAAGATAGCGTTCAATGAATGAAGTGATTGCCATAAAGATCTGGGTGCATAACTTGAATTCTGCTGCAAGATCTTCCATAGGAATGCAATTCTGTTTCTACAAGGAAGAAGAAGAAGAAATGGTTAGCACCCATGTTATTACAAAAAATTAGTCCTTCCAGTGTACTAAATAGTAAACCATCTGAAATCAGACTGTTTGTGGGCTAGATCCTTAGCCACCAACTAAAATGTGAATGGATGGACGGGAGTGATGATGCCAAAATAATGATTTTATGAGGAAAATTCATGCTATTATGAGAAAATAAATTACATTCTTAAACCTAGAGGCTGCAAGCTAAATTTGTTGAAGTACATGATATCCGTAACACAGCTTGATTGATACAAGCAAAGCATCCACAAAAATAATAGGCCATACTAGGCAATGAGGAAGAAAACCTAGCATTCCGAAAGGACAAATGAAGGGTCCTGAAAAAAGCACAGAATTCTCTTCAATTAAGTAAAGAAGTTGGGTCCAAGAACAGATACAGCAAGGTTGACATTAGGCCACAAGGAAATGTACATTAGTACAGTGAACTTGTATGCATCATGCATACGTTACCTCACTAGTACACTGATCTACCCATATGGTTTCTACCCTTTACAATCCTTTGCCTCTTTCCACTAAATCTGGTTGACTGTCTTTCAAGGCACCATTACCAGAAGATATTTGTAACTGAAGGAAGCCTACAATTAATAGAAACAGACAATAAGAAACAATGCCAAGAAAATCTAACTCTTTAAAAGATTTTGTAATTTTGTCTATGACACATCTAATTTTATCAAATTCACAAGACCACTAATTGAATTTGAAAGATTTTATAAATAATTACGTAATTTGTAAATAAAAATGTTCTAACTTCTCAAGTGATCTGATGCTCATTGGAAGGTTTTGTTATTCTTTTTGTGACATATCTAACTCTGTCAAAATTCATAAGATCACTGATTGAATCTGAAAGATTTTATAATTTTGTATTCTTCAAATTAAAAATGTCTTAACTTCCCAAGTGATCCGATGTTCTTTAGAAGGTTTTGTAATTATGTGTGTAACATATCTAATTCTGTCAAATTCATAAGGTCACCAATCGAATCTAAAAGATTTTTGTAAATTTTTATTCTTCATATTAAGTTGTTCTAACCTCTCTAAGTGTTCTAACTCTATCAAATTCACAAGACCACTGATTGAATCTAGAAGATTTTCTAATTCTGTACCTTGCAAATTTAGATGTTCTAACCTTTCAAGTGACCCTATTTAATGGGGGAGGAGGGGAGAGTTTTATGAGTTCCGGATGTGTGGCCCACACAAGTTCCCCGCCCCTATGGCTTTGGCGTTGAATAGCCCCGTGGCGTCGGCATCAGCCATACCACACACGTGAAGAGCCGCCCAGGGTCTTCATCAGCTTTAATGTTATCAAATTCACAGGGCTACCGATTGAATATAGAAGACTTTTTGTAATTCTTTATTCTATATTTTAGAAATTCCTCCCTGTCTCTCTCTCTCTCTCTCTCTAAATTTCTACGCGCTTCATGGAAAAGGGCTTGCCATCCGAGGCACCAAATCCATCGCCAACGATTGACCAATTCCAAGACGACTTCTTTTTTCTTTCCTCTCTGTAGAAACGAAGGGGTTGAAGAGAGACGGACGTGGGGGCTACCGAGAGATTCCCCAACTGTCTACCGTCAACTGACCGGCAGCCTGCCACCAGAGTCAACGCTTACGACCATACCCGTGGAGCCGTACTTCCCAGCTGGTCAACAATGCAGGCCACACACGTGGCAAGTAAGACCGAATTCACCGTCAAGTCTCCATTACCGGTGTTACTACCAGTGCGCCACCGCTAACGGTGTCAGCAGGTTCCAAAAGTTCACTAATTTCGGGCCTCAATAATAAAAGCCCATGGACAAAATAATGCCGAAACTTTACTCAAACTAGCATATTCATCATATTAACGCTTACCCACAGCCTAGAACTTACTTTTATTACCAAATCTACAGTAGAATCTCTCTCTCTCTCTCTCTCTCTCTCTCTCTCTCTTCCCATCCCGTTCTTATGACAATGAAGAATGTCATCAATATTTTTCCTCGGTTAGATGAGAAATTTACCATACTCTGCAAGATACTGATTTTCATACGTCCAAAAACTATACTTTTGAGAAATCAAGTGTTTAGAAGCCCTGTGCATCAAAAACCGCATCTTCTTGGACCAAGAACTTGGGAACCTCCACGGGGAAGCCGTCGATTTCATCCATCCAGGGGTTCCTCTCCTCGGCTGGGTTGACCGTCTTCAGCGCTCTCCAGACGGCGCTGTTGCACTTGAAGCCGGAGCCGAAGGCGATCTGCCATGTGCGGTCCCCCTTGCGGATCCTTCCCTTCGCCTCGGCGTAGGCCATCTCGTACCAGAGCGAGCTGCTGGATGTGTTCCCGAACCTGTAGAGCGTCATCCGCGACGGCTCCAGATGCCAGTCCGATAGTTGCAGGTTCTTCTCTATCTCGTCCAGCAGCGCCCTGCCACCAGCGTGGATGCAGAAGTGCTCGAAGGTCAGCTTGATGTCGGGGATGTAGGGTTTGATCTTCATCCTCAGGAGCCTCTTCCCCACGAGAGTGGCGAAGAAGATGACCCGCTCCGACGCCGACAGGACGAGGGGGCCCAAGGTGGTGATATTGGTCTTCAAGGCGTCTCCGGCGACGCTTATCAGGTCCTTGGAGAGGACGACCCCGATCTTCCCCTCTGCGTCCTCCTCCTGGGCGAGGCAGCCGAAGCACTTGTTGTCGGCGCCCTTGTGGGTCCGCACGGTGTGGACCAGCTGGTACTTGGAGCGCCGCCGGTCCGACCACCGGTTGGACAGCAGGATCGCCGCCCCTCCCATGCGGAAGAGGCAGTTGGAGACGAGCATCGAGCGGCTGTTGCCGAAGTACCCGTTCAGGGTGATGTTCTCCATGCTGACGACCAGGGCGTAGGAGTTGGGACGCGCCTGGAGAAGATGCTTGGCGAGGTCGACGGAGATAAGCCCCGCGCTGCAGCCCATCCCGCCGAGGTTGTAGCTCATGACGTTCCCCCTGAGCTTGTAGTGGTTGACGATCATGGCGGAGAGCGACGGGGTCGGATTGAACAGGCTGCAGTTCACGATCAGGATGCCGACGTCCTTGGGCTTCACACGGGTCTTCTCGAAGAGCTCGTCGAGAGCGCCGAACATCACCATCTCTGCCTCCTTCCTAGCCTCCGCCATGCATGGATTCGGAGGGATGTTGAGCACCGCCTCCGGGAGGTAGGTGGACTCCCCGAGGCCCGATCTCTCCAGGATTTTCCGCTGGAACTCCAGGTTCTCCTCCGTGAAGGAGCCTGTCTGCTTACACCGCTCCATGAAGAACTTGTGGGTGCACTTGCGCGCGTCCTCGGGCTTGTAGCAGGAGAAGTCGACCAGGTAGACGGGGCGCGGCCGGGTGAGGAAGTACAGAGTGGAGAGGAAGACGAGGAGGGTGAAGCAGAGGATGACAGAGATGAGGTTGTAGCGGAGGTGGTCCCAGAGCTCGCGGACGTCCTCGGGGGAGAGGGTGGAGAGCTGGGCAGCAATGGCGCCACCGACGGGCGCGAGGAACAGGAACATCCCCTGGGTGATGAGGTAATGGTACCCGAGTTTGGCGTACTTGAGTTTAACGGATTGCTTGAAGTCGGGAAGCCTGTGGGTCGACGCCGGCGGCGGAGGGGCTTCTCGCTGTGACTCGGCGGCCATGGCGGTGGGGGCTGCGGGGAATAGAATCCGAGAAGAACGGCTGCAAGATGAAGAAGAAGAGGGGAGAAAAACACGAAAGCTATGGTGATCGCTCCCATTTTTCTCTCCCCGTCTAAAACATGGTCCCACAGACCCAGTCATCAATAAAATATCCGGACGGCTATGAAAAAAGACGACCCAAGGCTAGGAATCCAGTCAGATCAGATTGGAATGACCAATTAAGGTAAGGTCAACTCAGGTAAGGTCAGAGGATGTACCCATGCTTTCTAGAGAAGTTATGCGATTGATGCACTCCTGCAGATGAACCATGCAACTATTCAGGTGCAAATCATATGAAAATATCAACATCATCGTTTAAAATATTTTGCATCATCCAGGTGAGGTAATTTTCTGCTTTTAAAATAGGTAAGATTTCAAATGGGCACTGCACTGGTCCTCGAAACAGGACATTGCGCCATGTGGGCGTCCTCAGAATAGAAAGAAAACCACCTTGATGTATTCAACAAAGTCAGAAGGCAAGTCCTCACCACCATCGCCCTCAGAGTCAACAGAAAATTCTGCTTCTTTCCACTTGTCAAAAATCTAATGCAGTAGCTACCTCCACTTGAACCTTACTGCCCAGGGCTTCGTCTTCCTATAACATTAAATCAAATGCTATATATTCAAAGAATGCTGGGCAAGAAATACGAATCATGCAGTGGAGAACAACCGCCATGCTGCAGTGTCCAAAAATGGGAATGAAGACAAAAATAAAATGGCCACCCCAATAGAAAAGGAAAAGCTCCACTAAAATAAAATAAAAATAAATGCACCAGTAAAATACCACCAGTTGACACAGTCAAAGGTTGCTCTTGGTCTGAAGTACTTGCTCAATACAAGGATTTCTATTTTGATTGAAGCAAATCTTCTATGACATACCATTCCATTGAATCTTTCCATATTTCTGTCGTGTGACAAACCGGTAAGCAGAGACAGTATAGCAAATATAGCTCAGAATATTTATTATAGGGGTCAGGAACAGTTTCTAAAGCACAAAGGCCAAGCTCTCAGTTCTTGAGAGAAAGGGGGCTTATTGGGCCTCTAAAAGAGAGACCCAATAAGCTCCCCTAAAAGGAGAAAGAGGAGGGCCCTTGTACAGTGCTTAAGTGGGCCTCAAATGAAGACCCAAATAAGCCCCAAAAGAGGCTCAAAAGGAAAGAAACATAGGTCCCCTCTCCTTAGGGTTTTAATTGGGCCTCAAAAGAGAGACTCAATAAAATCCTAAAGTAAGGGAGACACAAACAACAACACATGCACATAGAATTGGGCCCGCTAACACACAAACGCGAGGCCCACAAGTCAATGTGAAAATACAAAGAAAGATAAAGGTGAGCTCGAGTTCGTCGTCGTCGCAGAGGTGGAATGTCGTTGTCCTGAAGGACTAGGCTGTGTAGCGAAAGCCATGCTCCTTCGTCTTCGTGTGTCAATTCGACAGAACTCAGACTGCCGGTGTCTCCTTAGCTGATGGAGATAGGTCCCACTCGCCATCATATACTCTCTAAATAATAATGTTGTAACTTCAAAAGTGATATGATACTATTTGGAAGGCTCCACCGATTAAATCTGTATGATGTAGTAATTTGATATTTTCCAAATAAAGATTATCTAACTTCACAAGTGATTTGATGCTATTTAGAAGGTTTTGTAATTTTTTTGTGACACATTTAATATTGTCAAAATCATAAAGCCACCAATTGATTCTAGAGATGTTATAATTTTCTACTCTTTCAATGTCATAACTTCACTGATATGATGCTATTTGGAAGGTTTTGACATCAATAAATATTTCAAATTCACAAGACTATCAGTTGAATCTGGAATATTTTGTATTCTTGTACTCATCAAATCAAGATATTTTAACTTCACGAGTAATCCGATACTATTTGGAAGACTTTGTAATTTTGTCTGTGACACATTTAACTTCATCAAATTCACAAGCTGACCAATTGAATTTGGAAGACTTTGTAATTCCGTTCCTTGTAAAAAAAGATATTGTAACTTCACAAGTGATCCGATATTTTTTGGAAGCCTTTCTAATTTTGTGTATGACACATCTAAATATATCAAATTCACAAGGCCATCGATTGAATCTGGAAGGCTTGATAACACATTATTTGACACGTTCAAATAATATAATTTCTCAAGTTTACCAATCATGTCAGGAAGACTTTGTAATTCATTCTTTGATATATCTAAATATTGTAACCTTGTACTGAAGTTGATTGTATTTGAAAGCCTTGGTAGTTTTGTGTTAGATAAATCTAAATATCTCAATACTTGCAATGAGCTTATATCCTCCAAAATATTCATCAAGTTACAAGATTTTAATGTCAGGACTCGAAGAGATTTTTTTGTCTTCTGTAAGAAACCTGTTGGAATTGACAATTCTCCAAAGGGAATATGATTTAATAATAGTGTTGCCAAATTTGGACATATTTCTCTCTCATTTGGGTATACAAATTTCCGATGAGTCTCTAAGTCACACAATGATACTCTTCTTACATCTGTCCAACTTTTTAAAGTAATATCAATACCCTTCCTTGGATATAGAAGAAATTTTCCATACTTGTCAGACTCACTTGATGTCAGCCACAAACACATCTCCCGCACCACATCATGTACCTTCACATACTTGTCTGAATACTGCATATCCGTCCAATTACGTGAAGAATTGTGAATTTGATGTCCCTTCTGTAACAAGCTAGCTGAAATGAGGCTACTGATGATTCTATGTCCTTTATCTTGAGCTTCACTAATGCTTTTAGAGTGTGGACTATCAAGGAATCCCTCTGCAATCCAATAGTGAATCAATTTATGTATAGAGATGTTCTCATCTTCCTTGAACAAGCAACAATAAAGGAGGCATTCTCTCACGGTATCATCTCTTAATCTATCAAAGCTGAACTTCAACAAAGATAAGACCTTTTCTTCCATGTCTTCCAATAAATGAAGATTCCTTTCAGCTTCCCGCCACTCTCCAACAGACACAGCAGTTGCCATAGTACGACCAACGATTTTTAGGGCAAGCGGGAGGCCACCACATTTCTTTGCCACAGCCTCTGCGTGCCTACATATTTCCTGATCACGTTGATCGAGATCTACATCACCACCCACGTTCTTTTTGAAGAGGATCCATGCCTCCGATTCGCTCAAGGTTTTCATTTCCAATAACTTTCTAGGAGTGCCCATTTTACAGCACACCGACTTAGATCGGCTCGTCAAAATGATCTTGCACTTGTTCTCAGCACAAGGAGTAGGAACTCCCACATGATGCAAATTCAACTCTTCCCATACATCATCTAACAATAGTAAGAACCTTTTATTTGACAAAAATCGGAAGATGTCCCTACCGTATTCCGTTGAAGACGTTGACTTTATATCAAGCCGCTTTACGATCTGCTTCTGGATCTCGCGGATGTTGGGAGCACGAGACACGGTGACAAATATAACATAGTGAAACCTTTGAGCGGCTCGAATATCATGAAAGTTGTTGTTGACCCTCTCAAGTAAGGTGGTCTTCCCAACACCACCCCTTCCGTGAATCCCCAAGGTTACCAGATTATCGTCGTCAAGAAAATCCCTGATCCGCCCACTCATATGGCGAACGATTTGCTTCACTCCGACCAGATCCGCAGTGGAGACGAGGACTGGCCGAACGGGGTCTTCCCCTGAGGCAGCGTAATTACTGATCAACTCCATGCCTTTCCTCAGTAGGTCAGGGAGGACATCGTTTACCACCTTTCCTACTAGAGCTTCCCCAACGGCATTGAAAAATGTTTGTGTTGCCATGCCTGAAGAACAGGACGGTGGCTCCTCCGGGTTAGAGGGGAGAGAGAGAGAGAGAGAGAGAGAGAGACAGACAGACAGACAGAGACAGACAGACAGAGATTTTGTCTGTGGAGGAGAGTCACCCGCTTGAGTCCTCTTTCGCACGTATTAATAGAGAGAGAGAGAGAGAGAGAGAGAGTCGATCCTGACGCTCCTCTCTCTTCTATTATTACAAGATGGATCAAAGGGGGGATACATCTCTATCTCTCTCTCTCTCTCTCTCTCTCTCTACAAGCGGGCGGTCCGCCGCCCACTTGTCGACGAAATTCGTCGCGAACATTATGGCCGGGTGAGCTGGTGCCAGCTGATTGACGTGGCCACGTAGATTTAATAATAAGCATTTGGCTAAGATATTTACTTGGATAGAAAGAGAGAGAAATCAAGTACGAGAGAGAAAGAAACGCAGAGAAAGGAAATCCCTGATCTGCCTCATATAGCCCTCGATTTGATCCACTCCAACCAGATCCGCAGTGGAGACGGGGACCGGCCAGACGGGGTCTTCTCTGAAGCAGGAGACGAGATCCCTGAGCCACTACACGCCCCTACCCAGTAGGAATGAGAGGATATCGTCGGCTAGCCTCGCTACTACGCCATACAGAGATCCCTGTAAGGCTAGGCTTATTCCCGAGAGACATTCGGCTATCGCCATGCCATCCATCTCTCTTGCTCTTTCTTTCCCTTTCTTCTCTCTCTCTCTCTCTCTCTCTCTCTTTCTCTCCCCACCTCCCATTAGTCAACGTGAACATTGGGGCCGGGTGAGCAGGCGGCCAGCTGGCCGACGTCCCTGAGCCTTCAGCTTTGACCTGGCTACATAGACTTTTTAAAAATAAACATTTGATTAAGATATTTACGCGGATAGAAAGAGAGAGAAAGAGCGAAATGCAGAGAAGTACTAGGATGGAATTCAAACAACGCAGAGAAACACAATCATTTCAGGGAGAGAGAGAAATAGGCCCGGCACAATCCTCCCACTGCCCGGTTCTTGGAACTGATCTTTTTCTCCCTCTCTCTCTCTGTGTTTCTGTCTATCCATCCATCTTTCTGATATTTTCCTCTTTTTGAGCGTAAATTCGGTACCTATTTTCTTCTATTTCTCTCTGTTCCTCTCTCCCACACCTAACGTTGAAGGGCCTTTTCTCTTTCGATCCCCATATTGGATGGACCTCTCTGTCCCTCTCTTTCGACCGAATGGTATTTTTCTCTCTCATACGCGGCAGAAATGTCACCCTCCTCTCCCTTTTTCTCTCTCTCTCTCTTTCTCTCTCTCTCTCTCTCTCTCTCTCTCTCTCTCTCTCTCTCTCTCTACCTCTCTCAAAAAACCTTATTTCTGGGTGCACGCCATGTGCTACTGATCTCCCTATGTCTCTCCCTCTCTCTATATTTTATAAATTCCTCCCTCTTCTCTCCCTCTCTCTCTAAATATGTCTACGCGCTTCGTGGAAAGAGACTCGCCACCCGAGGAACCAAATCCATCCGCAACGACCGACCGATTCCAAGACGACTTCTTTTTTCTTTCCTTTCTCTAGAAACGAAGGGGCTGACGAGAGACGGACGTGGCGGCTGCCGAGAGATTCCCCAGTTGTCGGCCATCGTGTGAGCGGCAGCCGCCACCACCGTCCACGCTTACGACCATACCCCCAGCCGGACAACACAAGGCAGGGCGCAATGCCCCAATTCCACAGGTTTATGAATTGTTGTAATTTCTTAAGGACAGCAATCGCCCTGAGATGTGAGTGTACCACATTTTCCCACGCTTCTAGATGAACAATGTCATTAATATTTTTGCTTGGATAGATGAGAAATCTACCATGCTCATCAAAATCACCTCTAGTGAGCGAGAAACACATCTCCCTTTCTCATCAAGCTGGCTGAAATGAGATCATTGACGATTCTATGTCCCGTGGCAGGTAAAGATGGGCTGAAGAATCTTTCAACAACCCATCAGCGAATCAGTTGATTTATTTTAATATAAGCAAACAATATAAGGGCCATCGTCTTGTTGGTATCATTAATATAAGGTTCCTTTCAGCATCCCTCCCACTTGCCCACCAGCCCTTCCTTGTACGACCTACAATTCAGAGGGCAAGTGGGAGGGCCACCACATTCCCTCACAAAATAGCCTTAACATGCTTATGGATTGTGGGATTACCCTCAACGAGACTTCCACCTGCCTTGTTTCTGAAGAGTTTCCACACCTCTGGTTCGTTCAGAGAACAGAGTGTTCTAGTGAATGAGTTGCTTCAAATCAAGAGCGCACAGCTTGTACCCAGAAAGCAACATAAATCTGCCCACCAAAGAAGGCAAGAGACAGTAAATTCTGCAAGATACAGATTTTCAACTGTATTTTGAAGAATCAAGTGTCTTTCACCACTAGCACTACCCCATTTAGAAGGCCCCATTGCATCAGAAAAGTAGAGAAATTCTGCGTATTGGAAAGCAATGCTGCGTATTGAATATTCTAGGAGATGATGAAAAAACTTGTCTCACACGTATTGATCATGTATTCTCTATTCTCTAAAGTTCACTGGGTTGGGTTAGTTAGCATTGGAATAGAACATGGTGGAATCCTTGAGCGGCTCCAATGTCATGAAAGTTGTTGTTAACCCTCTTCACCAGATCCGCGATGGTGACGGGGCACCTGCCGGATGGGATCTTCTCTTAAGGCACGTCTATTCATGATCCACGCCAGGCCTCTGCCCACTACGGAAGGGACGCCATCTACCAGCCTTTCTACTGCAGCTTCTGTAACAATCTCAGCGAATATCCATTTTGCCATGCCCGAAGAACAGGACGGTGGCTCCTCCGGGCTAGAGGAGAGAGAGAAGAGGATGCCGCTGGTGAACGTCTGTCGAGGGGAGTAAACCCACTTGAGATCTCTTTCCCCCATATTAAGAGAGAGAGACAGGCAGAGAGAGGAAGAAGTGGACAGAGTCAAGTATGTGTCCGGCTGACCAAGTCATCTGTCATAGATTTTGAAATTCATAAACTAGCCCACTTTGCCCGCAGAATATCTCTCTGGGTAGACAATCCTCTTCTCTCTCTCTTGCTACATTGACCATTCTTTCCTAAGTTGACCGTACATCGGAGAGAGAGAGAGACAGAGACAGACAGACAGAGGGAGAGGGATAGAACAGGGAACAGAGAGAAACGGGTGCCCGGGTGTGTGCTGCTAAGAGTCATCCCCTGACTCGCCTGTGGTTGCCCTCCAAGTACTGCTAAGAGTCATCCACTTGATTTTTAGCGTTGACCAACTGACCTGCCTGATTGGGCGGACTGTGACTCGAACCAAACGTGGCGGCTGGCACGGTCCCACTGGTTCTAGCCTGCGGGACAGGTTTGGCTTGGACCGGACCTTGAGCGGGTGGTTGATTCGGGCTGAACCAATGCGATTCGAACTGAACCGGTTCGGTTCAGCCTACGGTTCGCAATAATATGAACCGGTTGGTTTTAAACACTGGCCGGTGGAAGGAAAGGGGGCAGCACGACCGGGTTGTTCGGGCGGAGAAAGGGAAGCGGCGGCGGAATAGGCGGAACGGATGCAGGCGGAGGCAGGGTTGGTGGCAGTGGCGGTGGATGGTGATGGCGGATGGCGGCCGCAGCGGCGGGGCGGAAGGTGACAGCGGACGGCGAAGGCGAAGGCAAAGGCAAGGATGAGCCTGGATCGTGATGGCAGACAGCGGCGGCAGCGACAGTGACGGCGACAGCGGCGGCGATAATGGCCAGTGGACCAACGGCGGATATTGGCGACGGACGGTGGCTGAACTTGGCGAGTGTATGAGGGGCGGCGGCGGATGAAGACGGCAACAATGGAGGATGAAGGTGTTGGACGGCCGGTGGACGGAGTAAGGTGGCCGTGGGCGGCGGCGGCGATGTGTGGTGGCGGTGGCGCGGGATAACTGACCCTCACGGCCTCTCATGGCAGAGCGATGATCGTCACGAATTCTCCTTGCGGAGTAATGCGAGGTAAACCTCAAACTAATCTCTTCTCTATTTGCTCTTAGGCTAGATGAGGTTGTTTATAGCCTCTCAAGAAGGAAATTCTGTGTCACTGGGCTTAGTCCTGGCCCACTTCTTCGTTCCCTATCAAACTCTGTACTTTCTTTTTGCTTTCTGTTCAATAAACTAATCTGGTGGATTACGTTGTAAAACAGTTCCAGTTAATCAGGACTTCCACAGTCTTGAAATATTGAACTTATTCTGTTTAATCGACATTTTTCAAAACACTTCTAGTCCTCTGCACCCAGATTAGGGCTCTGTCTTTGACCCATGAAATTTTTCATGTGATTAAGCTGCTTTGACGACATATGGTTTGAGATATCAAAGACACTGGATCGAGGACTCTACTTTCTCTCCTCTCTTAATTGATTTGACCTTTCACTCTGAGGTCAACCGAGTGTGTTCTGATCTGCAAAGTGTTGGGTTGGGTTGTCCATTAGTAAAAAATGACGACAAAAAAAGCCATATATTTCTGTAATTTCAAAGTGAATCATGATAATAGTTCCTCCAATAGATCCAAGATTAGCCTGATTTTCTGTGATCGCTTAGAAGTCCAAGCTTGTTCTTACTTAGCAAGTGGCTACATTAAAGCATAGCTACACGATAATCTCTAAAATAATTCTTTAATTGAAGAATTTAACAAAAGATTCAATGATATGTAGGATTATTTTGGTCTCCTGCGGTTTCTCTCTCCACTGGTGTAGAGAGGAGCAATGGGTGACTTCACTCAAGGGACAATAATGATCGCATTGGGTTGCCTCCTTCCTCCGGCGATTTTTGGCTCCACTCCCCAACACTTCTCCTTCTCCCCGCTGATGCATAGTGGTGACGGCCGGAGGCGACTGTGTAGGAGACAGTAGCAGGCAGAGGGGCAGCAGCGGCCTCTAGCCATTTTTCGAGTTCCGCTAATTCTATTAGAAGCCGGTTGTGATTCATTTTTCTTTTGTTTCTGGCATTAGAATCCTTTGCAGGGAATTCATTCGATACCAACTTTCAGCTCTTGAGAGTACTAACTTCAGAGGGATCACTGTGTTTGGTGTCTGAATGGTTGTATTCAGCTCGTTGTTTTACAGGAACTCCCTGTAAACTTTGACTGAGGTGATGAAGATGGTGAGCTAATGCTGGAGAGGTCACAGCGTTTCATCATAATTGTTCCCCTTCTTTCCCATAATTCTGTCTCCATTGCACTGATAAACATGATGCTTTTATTTGGAAGAGTTTTCACCTCTATTCCGAACACATTTAACTCTTCTAACTTCAAAACTGCTGATAAACAAGATGCTTCGACTTAACAAGTAATCCAATTGTATCCGACTCTTCTAATTTTGTGTGAAACACATTCAATGCTACTAACTTCACAAGTGCACCGATCTCATATAGGAGGCATTCTGGTTTTGTTTGTGACAAATCAAGATGTTTCAGCTCAACAAGAAATCTAATTGTATCTAGAACGCTGTTTAATTATTAGTGAGACACAATCAACTCTTCTAACATGCATAAGTTATTTATGTTTATTTTTGGCAAATCAACTTGTCTCCTTTACACAAGAAACCTAATATTATTTTGAAGAGTTTCACTTGTGTTTGAGACATTCAACTTTTCTAAGTGCACTGATCTCATATGGAATGCTTTTTACTTTTTAAAAATTAGATTATCTGACCATTAATCTATTTATGTCTGGAAGGTAGGCTAATTGTGTAGCATACACATGCAGTTCTTCTAGCTTCACAACTGCACCGATCTCACCAGGAAGCCATTCTAGTTGTGTATGACAAAACAAGATGTTTCAACTTGACAAGAAATCTGATTGTATCTAGAAGATTGTTTAATTCTATGTGAGACACATTCAACTCTTGTAACTTCACAAGTGCACCAATTTGGTATGATAACTGATAACATGTTGATTATGACACAAAAGGTGTAATATCAAGTGTAAATCTTATAATATAGCATGTTATCATATTAAAAATAAACATTTATAATTTCTTTCAGTATTTCATGAAGTTTAATATTTTAGAGATTTTTTTGGAATTTTTCTCTGAGTTTTACAGTCATAATTGATTTTTTACTAATATGAGAGAATTTCAAGAATTTTTGATATATTTTTTTATGATTTTTACACAGCCAATACATGCTTTGTAGAGATGAGGCAACAAAGTCAAGGGCTAAGGCATTGACATGTGACATCATCAAATGAGGAGATCAGACACCGTCAAGAATGTCCACAGAATCAACGGGAGATGGAGCATACTTACTTGGGGTGCAGCGGATCGCAACATTTAGGAAGGTCTTACGGCTACGACAAAACTTCTAAATCCAATGGTTCAAATCAACTCGAGAAGAAATGATTTTTGCCATGATTTTATCACATGGCTAAAAGGATAGAAATGCCCTCATATAATCATAGCCTTACATGTGTACTCTCACCTTTTCATGTAAAAACCCTTACAGATTTAAGTTGCAGTTTATGGGCGGAAGAACGAACTTCGAATGCCCTGACATTTTGTCGGCTTGCATGAAACAGCATTGGGGTTCCACATCAGATTTTGATGTGTTTTGAGTGATTTAAGTGTTGATTCAAAGTGTTGATCCCTGGAGAAACTACTCGAAGAGGAAAATCATCTTGCCTTGGCGACATATAGAGGCCCGAGGTGAGTTCGTCGAGGTCCAACGTGTTCAGTGCGGAATCAATCTAATAGGTATTCGTAAGTTTGAGATATGTTAGTTTATAGCTTCAGTTCTACCTTGCAAGTCTTTTATGCGTATATTCACCCTTTAAGCATCATCTATATCATTGATTCTCTATTTTCCCCCTTCCCTGACAGTGAGTATTTTTCTTATTCGTCATCACCTCTCTTTTGAGCATGTTTAATTAAAATAGTCTTTACGGAACGCCTAAATCTCATTTCGTGTGGATCGACTTCAAGCTTATCACATTACTTACTTATTTTAGTACTTTTATTTGGTAAATTCGTGATTAAAAATATTTTTTAATTAATTGATTTCAGGGCTTTTGACTATCCTCGATTTCATTTTATCAAGAACCAATGTGACAAATCAATATGCTTTAACTTGAGAAGAAATCTGATTGTATCTAGAAGCTCGTAAATTTTGTGCGAGACACATTCAACTCTTCTAACTTCACAGGTGCACCAAAGTCATTCAAAAGCCATCCTAATTTTCTGTGTGACAAATCAAGATGTTTCAAGTTAACAAGAAATCTGATTGTACTTGGAAGGTATTTTAATTATGTGCTAGTCATATTCAACTCTTCTAACTTCACGTGCACCAATCTCATCTGGAAGATCAATCTAGTTTTTTGTGTGACAAATCAAGATGTTTCAACTTGACAAGAAATCTGATTGTGTTAGGGAGGTTGTTTAATTCTGCATCAATCTCATTTGGAAGCCACTCTAATTTTGTGTGTGACAAATCAAGACATTTTAACTTGACCAGAAATTTGATTATAGTTGAAAGTTTTATTAATTTTGTGCTAGACACATTCAAGTCTTCTAACTTCACAAGTGCATTGATCCAATATGGTACCCATTGTAGTTCTATCTATGACAAATTATGTTTCAACCTTACAAGTGATCCAATTGTATCCAGAAGGTTGTCCAATTCTTTTTGAGACATAATCAGCTGTTCTAACTTCACAAGTGCACCAATCTCATGCAGAAGCTTTTTAAGTTTGTTTTTGACAAATGAAGATGCTTCAACTTGACAAGGAATCTAATTATATTTGGAAGATTGTCTAATTCTATATGAGACACATTCAACTCTTCTAATTTCACAAGTGCACCAACTGTGTCTGGAAGTCTTCTTAGTTTTGTTTTGACAAATCAAGTTAGTTCAACAAGTAGTCCAACTGTATTTAGAAGGTTGTCGCGATTTGTGTGAGACACATTCAACTCTTTCAACTCCACAAGCTTACCAATCTCATTCGAAAGTGGTTCTAGCCTTGTTTTTGATAAATTAAGATATTCTAACTATACAAGTGCCACCAATTTCATGTGAAAGAGTATGTATCTAACTTTTTGATGCATCTAACTTTTTCAACTTGAGATATACATAGTGTAGATGGCAGATGTTGTAATTTTGTCCTTGATATTTCACTAAACCACATATTTTTCACTTGGAAGATAATCTAATTTCGTTCATGATAAATCAAGATATTCTAACTCCACTATTGAATTGATTGTGGTTGGAAGGCTTTTCAATTCTCCTTCTGGTACATTCAAATGTTGTAATTTCACAAGAGTCCTAACTATATCTAGAAGATGATTTAGTTCTATCCTTGATAAATCAAGATGTTGTAACTTAGTAATTGACTCAATTGTACTTGGGAGCTCTTTTAAGTACGTCCTTGACACATTCAAATATTATAATTTCTTTAGTTCACCAATAGTATTGGGAATGACTACTAATCTATTCCATGATATATCCAAATATTTCAACTTTTTAAGTGAGCCAATTGAATCTGGGAGACTTTGTATTTCTGCTCTATGCCAATTAGTGTCATAGGCTGCTGCTGCTGCCCCTTTGTGCACTAGTGACTCCGACATAGTCAGTGCTCTCTCATTAATAAACTCCAACTCAAACAATTAAATTCAAACATCTTCATTTGAAGGCTATATTTGTCCTTTGTTTGGGGTTTTAATCATGAAAACAAACAAATTATGACTTAATGAGGAGACAATTATTTTACTAACAAGCCTCATATACTCTACAACTTTCCTTTTTTATAACTAACAAGCAGTCTACTGGATTCTAAGCGAAGAAAATGATACAAAAAAAATGACACCATGGAGAAAAGAAGTTAAGGCTGTAAACATTAGGTTAGGATGCCATTAGAATATGGGTACTTTTGTAGTTAATTTCTTACAATAAAAGCATAAATAGAATGATTCTTCATACAGAGGGTACAATGTCAGCCTTACATCGTAATGTTCTAGTGATTTGAGGATTCCTCGATTGACTATGGCCTTTTAGAGAGTCTTAGCATTATAGTTGCAGATTCAATGAAGTTGAAGTAAGCTGTGGAAGTCAATAGCGGTCCCTGGTCTGGATTCTGGATGGTACATGAAGGATGAGAGATAGAGAGTAGTTTAGAAGTTAGCGTATTATTTTTTTTCTTCTTAACTGAAGAGGATACAGTGGCCGCCACCATAAACATTTCCTCTCTTCATATAATGACCTTGACTTGGAAGTACTAGTAGTATGCCGCTTTTAACGTTGCAACGGGCCCGTTAGCGTCGTAGCATGGGCCCACTCATGTTCTCCCTAATTTGGGGCCTCAATAATAAAAGCCCATTCACAAAAATTCACCGAACTTCACCCAAAATAACTTCTTCATATTACATCAAACCAACAGCCTAGAACGTACTATTACTTCCAAATCTGCACTATCATCTCTCTCTCTCTCTTCTTCCGCCCCCCTCTCTGTCTCTCTTTGTCTCTCACCTTTTGCAAAGTAGTTGAATGCATGGTCTATGTAAGTAAACTATTCAGAAAATCATATAATATCCGACCTCATAATTAGATACCAAGTTGGCTGCTGGTCTAAATAATAAACAAGAGTAACATATTTGTAAGGATAAAAGATTTAATTCCTGATTCACAATTCAAGCACTTTATGAGGAGTTAAACCCACATATAAATAGTGTCCCTTTGAGTGGGGTGAATTTATCACATTTTCAAGAAGGCACATTTGCATGCCAATCGTATGCCATGGCTTTGACGTTAAGGTTATAGTATGAGACGAATATTCTGCAAAATCCTCACCACACTCCCACCCTTGCTTGCTAACAGAACCCTCATCCATTGAATGAAGGGGTGTATGGGTCCAAGTGGTTACCCTCCTTCCTTTTTTTACTGATATTGAAAAAAAATATATATATATGTATACGTGTTTATGAGAAATATACTTTGATTTTCATTTAATTCATTAAAATGTGGGTTGAGATCATCAGCTATGCGGTCAACTCAGAGAGCACGAGGATTAGAAAAAGAACTTTCAACTATGGATCTATCAATAGTAATAAATGCATTTAGTTCATCCCGTTCTTCAGATAGCGAATATTGCTTGCTATTTATCTCCTTAATTTGAAATAAATTATATATTATATGAACCATGGTCTATCCCGCTCTGCATAAGAACTAATGCATAATATGGTGGAATCTTAGAGAGACTCCGATGTCATGAAAGTTGTGAGGAATCTTCGGCAGAGGTAACGGGGACCTGCCCAAGAGGGTCTTCTCTAAAGCAAGGGAGATTCCTCAGTAACTTCACACTCCTACCCAGTAGGAAAGAGAGGCCATTGGTAGCCACCCTTCCTAGCATGGTATGCAGAGAGCTCTCGAAGGCTCCCCATATTCCCACGAGACATTCCTCTATAGCCATGACTGAGGAACAGAGCGTGGCTCCGGTTGAGAAAAGAGAGCAAGAGGGAAATGGATGCCTCTGGTGTATGTCTGTGTAGGAGAGTCTCCTCCACTTCAGGCTTCTTCCTCTATCTTATCTTGCGGTCATAATCAGGGAGCTTCAGCATCGACTCTCTCTCTCTTCTGTTATTGCATGGTCGTCGTTGATAAAAGTTATCGTAATGGATAACAGTTCCGGTGAGTACAAAGATAAGGAGCAGGCATCGAAGAAGCCCCTCTCTCCCCCTTTAGTCCCGGTGAGCTGGGGGCCAGCTGAGAGAACCCACTGACCCTCCAACTCGGGCTTCACTTAGTAGACTTAAGAATAAACGTTTGGTTAAGATATTTACGCAGAAAAAAAGAGAGAGATCAATGACGAGTGAGAAAAGCAGAGAAATACCCAGCCATAATAACCATGAGGGCACAATCATTGAAGAGAAAGAGAGGAGAAAGAGACAGGGCGAGAGAGAGTGAGAGAGAGAGAGAGAGAGAGAGAGAGAGAGAGAGAGAGAGAGAGAGAGAGAGAGAGAGGAGAGAGAGAGAGGAGAGGGCAATACCTGTGCACCAATTTGATCAAGAAAGCTACGGCCATCCATCCTTGACACATCAGAGGCTGTGTTATTATTCTTGACAAATCAAGAGAGCTTATAACATGACATTTGACATCACAGTTGACTTGCAAGACGCGTCCGAGATGCTGACTCGCCCCATGCATTTGATGTAGTCGGAAACGACCTTCATCTTCTCTGGCGATATGTAGATATATTCGCCTCGATCGTCCATCATACCTGAAAGTCTACCTAAAACAAGGTTCCACAGACCTCATCTCTAATAAAACATGTCTTTTAAACCAGCCTCATTCATATATACTGATGATAAACAATGAATGGCTGTGAAATTTCACGAGCCTCAACCAAGAACCCAGCCAGTTAAGAAAAATGGTAGGCCGTAACAGGAAAGGAATTCTGGGAATTGCTTCTGCGAATCATACCCAAATGTGAAATCACAATATCTATTCATCCGACATCAAAACCATCACCAAATCCCAGGATAGTTCTCTAAATTGTCAGTTAGCCAACCCCCTTCCTTCCACAGGCCATCATTAAACACCTCTAAATAATCTATAGACAAAAATGAACGAATATAATGGATTGGCATAACTAAAAGCTATCAAATGCAAAGGAGAATGACGGTTGACCTAACATACTGTCCAGAACAGGTTAAAGAAAGAGAAAATTCCAGAAGAGAGGAAGAAAACACGTAGGATTCCAGAAAGGAAAACAAAGAATTCTAACAAAGTACATAATAATCTTTTAGTACAGAAATTGGCTCCCCGCAGAGCTATAGCTGGGTCGACATTAGGCCACATAATCGATGAAAATTATTAATAAGAAAATTTACAATAGTAGATTGAACTTTATATATATCATGTCTACATTATCTCACTTGTCTAGCTATATGGCTTCTACACTACCTAAGCTAACTGTAACCTCTAGTATACAAGGCACCATCCACAGAAAGCTAGATTTCAATCGTCAGTAAGAACATGAACCAAGTTGAACCATGTTACTGGCTACTGAAAGGGAAAAAGTTAACTTCATGATTGTTGATCTCAGTAAGAAGTTTGGGTTACTCCTGAACAACAAAAATAGTGAGGCGTGTGCACTTTTGTCATTTATGGGGATGACCGAGTTTAAAGAATTTTAGTTTCAAAGAAAAGCATTCACGATGACTGAGTTTAGGAATTTGACTTGGCCTAAAATGATTGAGGGAAAAGACATTATCAAGGAAACTGTTGGGAAATGAAACAACCCAAAATGAGAAACCATGATAACGATCCCGATTGTTCTGCTTGCAAGGCCAGTGGCCAAATATGGGAGGTGATTGACACACTATGATCTCACAGGATAACGTGGTCTCAGCTTCCATGAAACTGAAAAACATAATTGAACCAAATCAGTAAATCCATAGGGTGTTAAGGTCTAAAAGTTTGCCTTTTTCCACTAAAGTTGACTGGCTAGTCTTTCAAGACACCCAATACCAGAAAAATCTTGTAATTGAAGGACGCCTATTCTCCTTTCCACTTCTCAAAATCTGATGCTGCAGCTTCCTCCTTAAATTCTTGGCCAGGGCTTCTTCTTCCTATAACATAAATTCAAATTCTATATCAAAGCAAGCCCAGTAAGAAATACGAATCGTACACTGGAGAATAACATCCATGAACCAACCATCAAACGTTCCTGTGCTTCACGTTACTCATCCTTTTTCTCCCCGTCTCACCGTAGCGTTCTTGCTAAGTTTCTTGACTCACGTGCTGCCTCCTCTGCCTGAAAATGGTTGGCATCAACAGGCTATTACGCTGAGGATACAAAAACATTGTTTCGAGGGAGAGGATGAGAGTTTATATTATACCAGGTGTTGTGCCTTTTGCTTCTTTTTTCTTCCTTTCCTTCTCTGCAGATATGTTTGCAACAAAGGAAGTGGCGTCAGGATCGTCCTCATCACAGTCAACAGTGATCTCTGAAGCTTCCATTATACATAATAAAAACCGGCGATTCTACATTCTACTAAATGATGTGAAATTTCAAGGAATTCAACACAAGGACATCCACATATGAGATTCTACTATAAATTTTACACCACGACCTTTCTTGCACTGTCCAATCAGGGAAATGAAGGCAAAAGGATACATACATCCTACAAGGCCACCCAAATTGTGTGCCCCAATAAAAAAGCTCCACAAAAACTAAAATAAAAATAAATGCGCCATGCAGTCCAGTAAATGCCACCGGTTGACGTAGTCCAAGGATGCTTTTAATCTGAAGTAGTTCTTGCTCATAAACAAATATTTTACCACTCCATTGAACATTTCCATATTCGAGCCATTTGTGACTGGTAAGTAGAGGCAGTATAGGAAATGTAGCTCAGAATATTTATTTGTGGCGTCATGAATACTTTCTAATCCGTAAATGTCCAACTCATGTTCTGAATAGGGCACAATGTCGATCAAATGAGGCACATCATGGACTTAGACTGCAAGACAGAAGCCTTCATTCAATTCAGAGCAAATTGAAAAAGTTTTTCTTGACACTAATCCGTCATGTTTTGACAACTCATGCAAAAAACATTCTCACTCAACAAGTCAGGTTTAAAAAACCACAATCTTGAAAAGTTCAAGAAGAAAAGTAGACACCTTGCAATCGGGCTGCTGAAATAGGTCAGCTTGCTGACCATGATGAACCTGCAGAAGCTAGCCTCTGTTGCATCCAACGTGTTGCAGCATGCCTTACTAGTTGTTCCCTCCTGGCAAAAAAAAGGATAAAGCGACGAGGTCAGTTTTCATAAAATCTTGGCACTATTCCCATTACCCAAAACAGAAGCTCACCAGAAAAAAGTGAAATTTACACAGAAATAAATTTTTATTTCCGTTTTATTGCGAGAACAATGAATAGTATGAAGCAAGGAAGCCTAATTAAGTAGATTTCAAGCAAGTCTAAAGGAGCCCTATTCAATCGGTTGAAAATTTCTAATTTTTCATAAATAATATAATGAGCAAAATTGAATTTTCGCTATATTTAGTTACTTATAACTCACTCTTCATTTATTTTTTTGTACTCAACCAACTGATGTATTTTTTCCCTTGACAAATCAAGATTTCGGAACTGTACAAATGACTGATAAAATACAGCTTTTTATTCATGTTTAATTAAAGTGACAAATAGAACTATTCCTCATCATGATTAGTCTGCTCCAACGGTTCCCTCCACCAGTTGCTCTCATCTGGTGATATCACTAAGGCTCCACGTGGAGGATCAAAGTGGGGAGCACCAGGAATGACTCCACTCAACATTCTTTCTTTTTATCTCCATGCATAATGATTTCCCAATTTCAGAAACTATTATTAATGCTACTACTCTGTCGGGCCTCAGGGTGCATAAAAATCGAAGAGGCATACCTCCAAAGCTAGTGTTCAATGAAGGAAGAGATTGCCATAAATGCCTGGGTGCGTAGCTTGAATTCTGCTGCAAGATCTTCCAGAGGAATGCATTTTATTTCTACAGGGAAGAAGAAGAAGAAAGGGTTAGCACCCATCTTATTACAGAAAATTAGTCCTTCCAGTGTACTAGAACAGTAAACCATCTTAAATCAGACTGTTTGTGAGCTAGATCCTTGGCCACCAACCAAAATGTGAATGGATGGACGGGAGTGATGATGCCAAAATAATGATTTTATCAGACAAATTCATGCTACTATTAAAAACTACATTACATTCTTAAACCCAGAGGCTGCAAGCTAAATCTGTTTAACCACATACGATCCGCAACACAGCTTGACTGATACAACCAAAGCATCCACAAAAATGATAGGCCATACTAGGGAACGAGGAAGAAAACCTAGCATTCTAAAAGGGCAAATGAAGAGTCCTGAAAAAAGCCCAGAATTCTCTTCAATTAAGTAAAGAAGTTGGGCCCAGGAACAGATACAGCAAGGTTGACATTAGGCCCCAGGAACAATTAAAATTATAACAAGGAAATGTACATTAGTACAGTGAACTTCTATGGATCATGCCTACGTTACCTCACTAGTCTGCTGATCTACCCATATGGTTTCTACCCTTTACAACCCTTTGCCTATTTCCATTAAAGCTGGTTGACTAGTCTTTCAAGGCAGCATTACTAGAAGATACTTTTAATTAAAGGAAGCCTATAAATGGTGAAGATGAACAATAAGAAACCATGCCAAGGAAATCCATAGCCTGATGATATTAAATTGAAAATGAAAACACAAAAACTAAGAGCAATGACAGTTGATAATGTAAAGATCAACAGTTATTCGATGATATTACTCATAGATATCTATTGACTGTTGACCAACATTTATTAGATCTGATGCGACACCATTTGCAAAAATCAATGGCACAAAAGAAGTGCTAACTGGTTCTGTTTTACTAGGATATGAAGTCTTAACAGATCCTTCATCAGAACTAATAAATAAACCATGGTTGATAAAAACAAAATTCTTTAAAACAAGAGAGTTGACTGTCTCTTGTATTTCATTTACCTTCTGCCTCATAAACCTCTAATGGATGAAGCAAGGATGCTATCAAAGGATGAAGAGGAAATCACATCAATCTATTAAAAAAAGGATAACCAAGAAACAAAAGTTTAAGAGAATGGCATTTCAATAAATATAAGTCAATTACAGCTTCACCTATGAAGTGATGTAGGACAAAAACATTACTTTTATGTCACAGTATAAAATGACAAATACCAACGATTTTTTCCACAAACAAAGCCTAGAATAGAAAACTTGCAGATTTTTTTTTTGTTCTAAAGACTAATGTAAAATATTCAACCAAAAATAAAAAATAATAATGAATGAAAAAATATTTCACGTTAAAAGTAAAAAAGCAAGCCATGTGCATCATCTTAAATATCTTCTCATGCACTACTCTCATCATCTAATTCTTTGTAATTCATTCTTCGATACACACATTATTTAAATATACATACTACATTTCACATCTCATCTAATATTACTTGGATGACTTTGATTTCTGTACCCAGCACATTTAACTCTTGTAATTTATCTAGGACAACAACTAAATCTGAAAGGTCTTCTAATTTTCTTTCTCATAAATTTAACTTTATCAAATTCATAAGGCCACTAATTGAATATTAAATATTTGTATTTTTTTACTCTACAAATGAAGATGTTGTAACTTTACAAGTGATTTGATGTTATTTCGAAGGTTTTGTAACTTTATTTCTCACACATTTAACTCTCTCTAATTCACAAAAACACTGATTAAATGTAGAAAATTTTGTAATTTTGTACTCACCAATCTAAGATATTGTAACTTCAGAAGTAATCTGATGTTATTTAAAAAGTTCCACAATTCTGTGTGTAACACATTTAAATATCTCAAATTCAAAAGGGCACCAATTGAATCTAAAAGATTTTGTAATGTTTTACCTTTCAAATTGAGATGTTGTAACTCCATGAGTGATCCGATGCTATTTGGAAAGTTTTGTAATTTTATATCTCAAATTCACAAGGTCACCAACTGAATCTAGAAGCCTTTATAATTTTGTACTATCCAAATCAAAATATTCTTACTCCACAAGTGCTCTGATACTGTTTCAAAGATTTTGTAATTTTTTCTGTGACATATATGAATATTTCAAGTTCACATAACCACTGATTGAACCTGGAAGCTAGTGTAGTTATGTACAATGTAAAAAAAGATGTTTGAACTGCCCAAGTGATATGATGCTATTTGAAAAGTTCTGTAATTTTATATGTGACCTATTTACATATTTCAAATTTACAAGTCCACTGATTGAATATGGAAGTTTCTGTAATTATGTACACTGCAAATCAAGATGTTTGAACTGCACAAGTGATCTAATGCTATTTGGAAGATTTTGTAATTTTGTGTGTGACACGTTTAACATTTTCAAATTCACTAGGCCATCGATTGAATCTGGAAGCTTTTGTAATTCTGTACTCTCTAAATCAAGATATTCTAACTCCACAAGTGATCCAATGCTATTTGGAAGATTTTGTAATTTTGTATGTGACATCTTTAAATATTTCAAATTCACAAGACTACCGATTGAATCTGGAAGCTTTTGTAATTCTGTACTCTTCAAATCAAGATATTCTAACTCCACAAGTGATCCGATGCTATTTGGAAGGTTTTGTAATTTTGTATGTGACATGTCTAAATATTTCAAATTCACAAGGCCACTGATTGAATATGGAAGCTTTTCTAATTTTGTACTCTTCAAATCAAGATATTCTAATTGCACAAGTGATCCGATGCTATTTGGAAGGTTTTGTAATTTTGTCTGTGACATATATAAATATTTCAAATTTATAAGGCCACCAATTGAATCTGGAAGCTTTTGTAATTCTGTACACTCCAAATCAAGATATTCTAGCTGCACAAGTGATCCGATACTATTTGGAAGCTTTTGCAATTTTGTGTGTAACACATATAACTGTTTTAAATTCACAAGGCCACCAATTGAATCTGGAAGCTTTTGTAATTTTGTACTCTTCAAATCAAGATATATCAACTGCACAAGTGATCCAATACTATTTGGAAGATTTTGTAATTTTGTATGTGGCATGTCTAAATATTTCAAATTCACAAGGGCACCGATTGAATCTGGAAGCTTTTGTAATTCTGTGCACTCCAAATCAAGATATTCCAACTCCACAAGTGATCCAATGCTATTGGAAAGGTTTTGTAATTTTGAGTGTGACATATATAAATATTTCAAATTCATGAGGCCACCAATTGAGTCTGGAAGCTTTTGTAATTCTGTATACTCCAAATAAAGATGTTTTAACTGCACAAGTGATCCGATACTATTTGGAAGATTTTGTAATTTTGAGTGTGACATATATAAATATTTCAAATTCATGAGGCCACCAATTGAGTCTGGAAGCTTTTGTAATTCTGTATACCCCAAATAAAGATGTTTTAACTGCACAAGTGATCCAATGCTATTTGGAAGATTTTGTAATTTTGTCTTTGACATTTTTAAATATTTCAATTTCACAAGGCCACCAATTGAATCTGGAAGCTTTTGTAATTCTGTACTCTCCAAATCAAGATATTCTAACTCCCCAAGTGATCCAATGCTATTTGGGAGGTTTTGTAATTTTGTATGTGACATATTTAAATATTTCAAATTCACAAGGTCACCGATTGAATTTGGAAGCTTTTGTAACTCTGTACTCTTCAAATCAAGATATTTTAACTCCACAAGTGATCCAATATTATTTGAAAGGTTTTGTAATTTTGTCTTTGACATATTTAAATCTTTCAAATTCACAAGGCCACAAATTGTTTCTGGAAGCTTTTGTAATGGTATACACTGCAAATCAAGATATTCTAACTCTACAAGTGATCCGATGGTACTTGGAAGTGTTGTTAACCTTGTATATGATGCATCAAAATATCTTAATTTAATAAGAGCACTGATTGAATCTGGAAGGCTTTCTAACATATTTTGTGACACATTCAAATAATATAGTTTCTCAAGTTTATCAACCATGTTAGGAAGACTTTGTAATCCAATTTTTGATATATTCAAATATTGTAAGCTTGTACATAAGTTGATTACATTTGGAAGGCTTTGAACTTCTGAGTTAGATAAATCTAAATATCTCAATTCTTGCAATGAGCTTATATCCTCCAAAATATTTGTCAAATTACAAGATTTTAATGCCATGACTCGAAGAGATTTTGTCTTTCGTAAAAAACATGTTGGAATTGACAATTCTCCAAAGCGAACATGATTTAATAATAGTGTCACCAAGTTTGGACATATTTCTGCCTCATTTTGGTGTAAAAATTCCTGACAAGTCACTAAGTCACACAATGATACTCTTCTTACATCATTCCACCTTTCTAAATCTGAAATAATATCAATATTCATTCCTGGATGTAGAAGAAATTTTCCATACTTGTCAGACTCACTTGATGTCAGCCACAAACACATCTCCCGCACCACATCATGTACCTTCACATACTTGTCTGAATCATCCACACCCAACAAATCACGTGAAGAAAAATTGTCAACTTTATCTCCCTTCTGTAACAAGCTAGCTGAAATGAGGCTACTGATGATTGTTTTTCCCCTATCTTCTGCTTCACTCGTGCTTTTAGAGTATTCACTGTCAAGGAATCCCTCTCCAATCCAATAGTGAATCAATTCAGTTATAGAGATGTTCTTATCTTCCTTGAACAAGCAACAATAAAGGAGGCACTGTTTCGTGTTATCATTTGGTAGTCTATCAAAGCTGAATTCTAACAAAGACAATACCTTTTCTTTCATGTCTTCCACTAAATGGGGAGACCGAGTTAGATTCCTTTCAGCTTCCCGCCACTCTCCAACTGAGGAAGCATTTGCCATAGTACAACCAACGATTTTTAGGGCAAGCGGGAGGCCACCACATTTCTTTGCCACAGCCTTTGCGTGCCTACATATTTCCTGATCACGTTGATCGAGATCTACATCACCACCCACGTTCTTTTTGAAGAGGATCCATGCCTCCGATTCGCTCAAGGGCTCCACTTCCAATAACTTTCTAGGAGTGCCCATTTTACAGCACACCGATTTAGATCGGCTCGTCAAAATGATCTTGCACTTGTTCTCAGCACAAGGAGTAGGAACTCCCACATCGTGCAAATTCAACTCTTCCCATACATCATCTAACAATAGTAAGAACCTTTTATTTAATAAAAATTGGGAGATGTCCGTACCGTATTCCGTTGAAGACGTTGACTTTATATCAAGCTGCTTTACGATCTGCTCCTGGATCGTGAGGATTTCGGGAGCACGAGACACGGTGACAAATATAACATGGTTGAATCGTTGAGCGGCTCCAATATCATGAAAGTTGTTTTTGACCTTCTGGAGGAGGGTGGTCTTCCCGACACCACCCATTCCGTGAATCCCCAGGATTCTCACAGTATCGTCGTCAAGGAAATCCCTGATCTGCCTCACATAGCCATCGATTTTCTCCACTCCGACCAGATCCGCAGTGGAGATGAGGACCGCCCGGACGGGGTCTTCTCTTAAGGCAGGGAGATTCCTGAACCACTCCATGCCTCTGCTCAGTAGTCCAGGGATGACATCGTTTACCACCTTTCCTACTACAGCTTCCCGAACGATATTTAAAAGTGTTTGTTCGGCCATGCCTGAAGAACAGGACGGTGGCTCCTCCGGGTAAGAGGAGAGACAGACAGACAGACAGACGGGCAGACAGAGAAGAGGAGGCCGCTGATGCATGTCTGTGGAGGAGAGTCACCCGCTTGAGTTCTCTTTCGCACATATTAATAGAGAGTGAGAGCGAGAGAGAGAGAGAGAGAGAGAGAGTCGATGCTGACGCTCCTCTCTCTTCTATTTTTGCAAGATGGATGAAAGGGTGGATACATCTCTCTCTCTTTCTACAAGCGGGCGGTCCGATGATTGACTCTCCGTTAGATTTCGTCGCGAACATTATGGCCTGGGGAGCTGGTGCCAGCTGATTGACGTCCGTTAGTTTTCAGCTTTGACCTGGCCACGTAGATTTAATAACAAACATTTGGCTAAGATATTTACTTGGATAGAAAGAGAGAGGAATCGAGGAAGAGAGAAGCAAACGCAGAGAAAGGAAATCCCTGATCTGCCTCATATAGCCCTCGATTTGCTCCACTCCGACCAGATCCGCAGTGGAGACGCGGACCGGCCGGACGGGGTCTTCTCTGAAGCACGGGACGAGATCCCTGAGCCACTCCACACCTCTCCCTAGTAGGAATGAGAGGATCCCCTAAACCTAGGCCTATTCCCGTGAGACATCCGGCTATCGCCATGCCAGAAGAACGGGGCGGTGGCTCCTGCGGTTTAGAGGAGAGAAAGATAGGCTGAGAAAGAGAGTAAGAGGGAAATGGATGCCTCTGGTGTATGCCTATGGACGAGAGTAAGGGTAACCCACTTGAGATACTCTCCAGGTCAAACCCAATCATAGAACACACAGACAGAGAGAGAGAGAGAGAGAGAGAGAGAGAGAGAGAGAGAGTCGACGCTGACGTAGAGATAACGTGGAAAAGAAGATAACGCGGGGAGAAGCCTCTGCCACTCATCCTCCGGCTGCCGAGAGATTCCCCAATTGTCCGCCGTCATCTGAGCGGCAGCCGCCACCACCGTCAACGATTACGACCATACCTGTGGGGTCGTACTTCCCAGCTGGACAACACAACGCAGGCCGCACACGTGGCAAGTAGGACCTAACTCACCGTTGTCTCCGTTACGGATGTTACTAGCAGTGCGCCGCCATTAACGGTGTCAACGGCTTCCACAAGTTCACTAATTTCGGGCCTCAATAATAATCGCCCAACTTGACTCAAACTAGCACGTTCATATTAACGCTTGCCAACAGCCAAGAACTTACTTTTATTACCAATCTACAGTAGTATCTCTCTCCTTCTCATCCCCCCTCTCTCTCTCTCTATATTACCATCCCGTTCTTATGGTAGGGAACATTGCTAGCTATATATCCCCTCCTCTCTATTTCTCTCTCTCTAGCCCTCCCCCACCAGGTGGCCACTCCTTCAATGTTCCAATTCTATTTGAAAGACAATTAACTTGTCTCACACGTATTGATCATGTATTCTATTCTCTAAGTTCATTGGGTTGGGTTAGTTAGCATTGGAATATAACATACTGGACTCTTTGAGCGGCTCCAATGTCATGAAAGTTGTTGTTGACCCTCTTCACCAGATCCGCGATGGTGACGGGGCACCTGCCGGATGGGATCTTCTCTTAAGGCACGCTTATTCATGATCCACGCCACGCCTCTGCCCACTAAGGAAAGGGACGCCATCTATCAGCCTTACTACTGCAGCTTCTGTAACAATCTCAGCGAATATCCATTTTGCCATGCCCGAAGAACAGGACGGTGGCTCCTCCGGGCTAGAGGAGAGAGAGAAGAGGATGCCGCTGGTGAACGTCTGTCGAGGGGAGTAAACCCACTTGAGACCTCTTTCCCCCATATTAAGAGAGAGAGACAGACAGAGAGACAGAGAGAGGAAGAAGTGGACAGAGTAAAGTATGTGTCAGGCTGACCAAGTCATCTGTCATAGATTTTGAAATTCATAAACTAGCTCACCTTGCCCGCAGAATATCTCTCTGGGTGGACAATCCTCTTCTCTCTCTCGTGCTTCATTGACCGTTCTTTCCTAAGTTGAGCGTATACATCACAGAGAGAGAGAGAGAGAGAGAGAGAGAGAGAGAGAGAGAGAGAGAGAGAGAGAGAGAGAGAGAGAGGGAGAGAGGGAGAGGGAGACAGACAGACAGACAGACAAACAGAGGGAGAGAGAGAGAGAGAGAGAGAGAGAGAGAGTGATAGAATAGAGAACAGAGAGAAACGGGTGCCCGGGTGTGTGCTGCTAAGAGTCGTCCACCTGACTCGTCTGTGGTTGCCCTCCAAGTGCTGCCAAGAGTAATCCACCTGATTTTTAGTAGGTATGAGACGAATATTTCGAAAGATCCCCTCCTTCCTTTTGTACTGTTATTAAAAAAAAATCAAAAAAAGAAAATGTATATTTATGAGAATTTTAATTTTAATTTTTATTCAATTCATAAAAAACTGTGGGTTGATATCATCAGCTTACGTGGCCATCCCAAGAGATGAGAATTTCAAGGCAAATTAATGAGTGAGAAAAAACATTCCACAGTAAAACAACGAAAGAGAAGGAAAACCACCTTGATGTAGCTCAGAATATTTATTCTGGGGTCAGGAACAGTTTCTAAAGCACAAAGGCCAAGCTCTCAGTTCTTGAAAGAAAAAGCAAAGGAATTCCACCATTCACTGGCCAAAAATCATTACCTGATTTGTAAGTTTGCAAGGCAGCATTACCAACAACCTTGATTTAACTCAGAGCAAGTGGAAAGAAATTCGGTTTGATAGTAATCTGCTATAATTTGACCATTCACATCAAACCAAAATTTTAGTCAACCCCTCAGGTTTAAAAACCACAATATTGAAGCATTGATCCCATATCCTGTCTATTTTATAATCTATTTGGAATTAAGAAAAATGGTGTGGATGAATAGGTAAGCTAGCAGATATTTACTTTAACCCATATGTGATAAAAAAGCAGCACATTCCGTGACTCCAGCTCAAAGACGACATGAACAAGTGTAGGGTGAAATAACAGAGCCCCAAATAGCTGGTCGAGTGCTACTAAATAAAGTAAACTGGGTGCTGAGGACAAAAATGTTGGTGAAACAAAGCGATTCCAATATTGCAAGATTGATAGAGTACTGATCAACTGCGACTTTTACTGCTTTACAACGTAATCTACCAGATTAGTTTATTGAACAGAAAACGAGAACAAAGTACAGAGTTGATATTTAAAACAAAAAAAAAACGGCTACAGATTTCTGAAAGTAATTATAAGAACAAAAATTTCAGGCAATTTTCAAAAGTCATGAAAAAAAAAAGTAGGTACCTTGCAACCAGAACGGCTGAAACAGATGAGCTTGCCGAGCTTGATGAACCTGCAGAATCTGGCCTCCGTCACACCTGACATGTTGCTGCATGTCGTACTACTTGTTCCCTCTAGGCGAAAAATAGGAGAAAGTGGCAAGGCTAGTTTTCATAAAAGTTAAAAAAAAATTACAAAAAAAATCAAAATTCATTTTACTGTGAAACAAGTGAATAGTATGAAACAAAGAAACTTCATCCAGTAAATTGCGGCTAAGTGCTAAGGAACCCCCTCCGAATACCAATACCTTGGTTACATTCAATGAGCAGTTTTAAACATAATGTTTGTGCCACAAGTTAAATCTGCGCTAGAATTGATTAAAATTCAAACAAAGAAAGGCATATTTCAGCTAGTTCAACTGTTAGGAATAGAAACAGTGATATGGAAAATTAACCAGGGCTCCAAAAAATTAGCTGAGACATCCGGGCAAGATGAAAATTAGGAGAGAACAATATGGGAGGTGATTGACGCACTGTGATCTCACAGAATAATGTGGTCTCACCTTCCATGAATCTGGGAAAAATGGTTGAGCCAAATCAGTAAGTACATGGGGTGTTAAGGAATAAAAGTTTGCCTTTTTCCACTAAAGTTGACTGGCTAGTCTTTCAAGACACCCATTACCAGAAAAAACTTGTAATGGAAAGACGCCTATAATTAATTGAGATAGACAATGAAGAACCCATGCCAAAGAAATCCAAAACTTCATGATGGTAAAACTGATAAGATCTACACGAAGAGTAGGAAAAATAATAGTTGATAACGTGTAGGTCAACATTTATTAAATCACATCACTGATAAATCTCTATTAGCTGTTGACCATCATTTATCAGATGCGATGAAAAACTATCTGCAACAGTCAATAGCACAAAAAGAAACTAATTGGCACTATTTTACAGGGGAATGAAGCCTTAACAGATCTTTCATCAGAACAAAATAACCATGGATTGATAAAAGCAGAAAGCTTTAAAACAAGAGAGTTGTCAGTCTCTTATATTTCTTCTACCTTCTATCCTAAAATTACAACAAAATAAAAAATAATTTTTTAGATAGGGAGAGAGAAGAGAGTCTATATTATACCAATTATTGCCCTTGTGGCATCAGGATCGTCCTCATCACATTCAACAGTGGTCTCTGCAACTTCCATTATACAAAATAATAATCTGCTGACGTGACTTAGTCGTTGCATAGTAAATTATGCAAATTTAAAATTTATAAAACTACAAAATACCAATTTTTTAATATTTAGAAGTATTTCTAAATAAATATATCAATTATAATTTTTAAAAAAATTCCAAAAATAGTGGGAATTTTCTAGGTCAATCATAGGGATGTAATATAATATCTGGTAATTTTTTAGAATTTTCCACATAGAATACAGATTTTTTTTGAATTTTATACTAATAAATAAAAATGAAATATATTTAAAAATCACAAAAAAGGGAAATAAGGGTGCGAATGTCAGGATGACGTCAGCACCCAACGAACGCCAATCAAGTAGAAGTAGAGTTTTGCCCGGTGATTCTTACGTAAGTGATTACAGATGATTTAATTGATCAAATTGAGATATGTAAAAGTCAGAAGAATCGTAATTGAATAAAGAGTACTTGGGTAAATTTAAATCACAAAAAAATTATCACTAAATGAAGCAAAAATTAAGTTGAAAGCAGGAAAACAGAGTTCCAACATCGCGGCGACAATGCGTTAGCGATGCATTGAAATTCTAAGTGTTCGAGAAGATCGTGTTGCAGTGTCTACTGCCTCGAAGGTTCTCCTTGGACAAGGACGTCGTAGGCAATCTCTAGATCTTCTCGGGAAGTCTAGAGATTAATGAAATTGGTCGTCGAGTCGTCTCCGGTAGTTGTCACCCGGTAGAGCGGAAAAACAGCAACTTTGCGGCTCTTCGGTGGCTGCAACCTAATAGAGGTGGGGTGCATGTCAAGGAGCTTGATAGAGGTGGGGTACATGTCAAGGAGCTTCATCCTCAGGTCCGCACAGTAAGAGGAGGCTCTTCATCGCATCTGGTACGCTCTCAAGAGGTGGCGACTCGTCTCCGACGAACCGTCCTCTTCCCAACGACGGCTTGTTCGTCGATCAATCAGAGATAGTTTACTCGATGGATTCGCGATCCTTTTATCGCAAATCATTCGGTAATTTTAGTAAGAATGCTCTGCAAATCGCGTTGACGAGATCTTTGCTAGCTGTTCCAGTGATTCTGGCGACTGAATCCTTTGCCGACACTCTGCAGGAAAGTTGTGATTTAATCAGATAAAAATATGAGTTTTGGCTCTAGAAGGATTCAAACCCACGCTGGTTGCCCACCTACATGAGAGAGATTAAAATAAGTACTTTAATACCATTATTTAGTGACATCATCATGCTATATATCTGTTATAGAGAAGGGGTAGTTTAGGTATTAAAATGAATGAAACCTTTTGGGAAAGGTGTGACGTGGGTTTAGTCCCACATCGATTGTACGTCAAAATTTTGGACGAATATATAGTAATGTTAGATTTTCAGGCAACGAGTCCCTTAATCTTGCGTGTACGACTGCTCCTTGCCCCATAGCTGGCTGGCCACTGGTGACATGGAAGGGGAGCGGTGCACGCGTGCCCCCATCGGTCTTAGCTGCTCGAGCCCTTGCTCACGGCCCCCCCCCCGACTGTGCTTCCGACCCACTTGCGGGCCTAGTTGGCTGGCGAGTCCCTCCTCATTTTGCTATATTTTTATTTAATTTCTTTTTCTTCATTTATCATAAAAATAGGACTATAAAAATCATATAAACTTGCATAAAATCACATAATTAGCTAAAAATTCACATTAATCAATTGAAAACCACTTTTCACAATTGAACATAAATATAATTTTATTTATCATGAGTTAAAGCTAAAACTATATTATTTACTAATTATTAACTCATGATATTGAAGACTTATCACCTACCCTTCGACATTCTACTCTATGTTGTCAAATTTCAAGGAATACAACACAAGGATATCCACATATGGCTTGGACCAAAAAAAAATTAAAAATATTCAAATAGATTTACATGAAAAATAGACAGCGAAATAGGGTCACAACAAAATTAACCAAAACTAAAATGCAAATAAATGCACCATGGAGTCCAGTGAATACCACTAGTTGACGTAGTCCAAGGATGATGTTCATCTGAAGTATTACTTGCTGATAATAAAGATTTTTATTCTGATTGAAGCAAATCATCTATGATCTACCACTCCATTGAACATTTCCATATTCCAATCATGTGACAGATAAGTAGAGACAATACGGGAAATGTAGCTCAAAAATGTCCAACTCATTATAGCTCAGTTGGTAGCGCAGGCTGAAAATAAGGTCCCAATATCTGGTTGGGTGCTAAATAAGGCAACCCTGGGTGCCAAGGACAAGAAGTGTTTATAGAAATCATGTTGATGAAACAAAAGAATTCCAATGTTTGAAAATTTCTCAAGTCCTAATCAACAGCAGCTTTTACTGCCTTACAATGTAATCTAAGAGAATGATTTATTGGAAAAACGAAACAAGAACAAACTACAGGGGTGATATTTAAAACAAACATGAGATGACCACATTTTATGATAAAAAGATAATGATAAAAATTTAAGGCAATTTTTGAAGTTCAAGAAGAAAGGTAGACACCTTGCAATTGGACTGCTGAAATAGGCGAGCTTGGCGAGCATGATGAACCTACAGAAGCTAGCCTTTGTCACATCCAACGTGTTGCAGCATGCCTTACTAGTTGTTCCCTCCTGGTGAAAAACAGGATACAGTGACGAGGTCAGTTTTCATAAAAGCTTGGCACTATTCCCACTACCCAAAGTAGAAGTTCACCAGAAAAAAATGAAATTTACACAGAAATAAATTTTTATTTCTGTTATATTGCGAGAACAATGAATATTATGCAACAAAGAAGCCTAATCAAGTAAATTTCAGGCAAGTCTAAAGGAACCCTTTTCAATCAATTGAAAATTTCTAATTTTTCATAAATAATATGATGAGGAAAATTTAATATTTGCTATATTTAGTTACTTATAACTCACTCTTCATTTTTTTTGTATTGACCCAACTGATGTATTTTTTCCCTTGACAAATCATGATTTCGGAACTCCACAATGACTGATAAAATACTACTTTTTATTCATGTTTAGTTAAAGCGACAAATAGAATTATTCCTCATCATGATTAGTCTGTTCTGACAATTCCTTCTACCAGTTGCTATCATCTGGCGATATCACTAAAGCTCTATGTGGGAGGATCAGAGCCGGAAGCACCAGGAATGACTCCACTCAGCATTCTTTTTTTCATCTCCATGGATAACGATTTTCCAATTTCAGAAACTATTATTAATGCTACTACTCGTCCGGTCCTTAAGGTGCATAAAAATCAAAGAGCGAGACCTCCAAAGATAGAGTTCAATAAATGAAGAGATTGCCATAAAGACCTGGGTGCGTAGCTTGAATTCTACTGCAAGATCTTCCATAGGAATGCATTTTTGTTTCTACAGGGAAGAAGAAGAAGAAAAGGTTAGCACCCATATTATTACGGAAAATTAGTCCTTCCACTATACTAAACAGTAAACCATCTTAAATCAGACTATTTGGGGGCTAGATCCTTAGCCACCAACTAAAATGTGAATGGATGGACAGGAGTGATGACGCCAAAATAATGATTTTATGAGGAAAACTCATGCTATTATGAGAAAATAAATTACATTCTTAAACCTAGAGGCTGCAAGCTAAATCTGTTTAAGCACATACTATTGGTAACACAGCCTAATTGAGACAAGCAAAGCATCCACAAAAATAATAGGCCATACTAGGGAATGAGGAAGAAAACCCAGCATTCTGAAAGGGCAAATGAAGAGTCATGAAAAAAGCACATAATTCTCTTCAATTAAGTAAAGAAGTTGGGTCCACGAAGAGATACAACAAGGTTAACATTAGGCCACTAGAACAATGAATATTCTAACAAGGAAATATATATTAGTATAGTGAACTTCTATGCATCATGCCTATGTTACCTCACTAGTCTGCTGATCTACCCATATAGTTTCTACCCTTTACAACCCTTTGCCTCTTTCCACTGAACCTGGTTGACTAGTCTTTCAAGGTACCATTACCAGAAGATATTTGTAATTGAAGGAATCCTATAATTAATGGAAACATACAATAAGAAATCATGCCAAGGAAATCCAACTCTTTAAAAAGTTTTGTAATTTTTTCCATGACACATCTAACTCTATCAAATTCATAAGGCCACCAAATGAATTTGAAAGATTTTATAATTTTGTACATTGTAAATAAAGATGTTCTAGCTTCTCAAGTAATTCGAGGCTCGTTGGAAGGTTTCGTAATTTTGTCTGTGTCATATCTAACTCTATCAAATTCACAAGGCCACCGATTGAATCTGAAAGATTTTATAAGTTGTATTCTTCAAATTAAAATATCCTAACTTCCCAAGTGATTCGATGTTCTTTTGAAGATTTTGTAATTGTATATGTAACATATCTAACTCTGTCAAATTCATAAGGTCACCAATCGAATCTACAAGATTTTTGTAATTTTGTATTCTTCATATTAAGATATTCTAACCTCTCAACTGATCCGATGTTCTTTCGAAGGTTTTGTGATTTTGTCTGTGACATATCTAGCTCTATCAAATTCACAAGACTACTAATTGAATCTAAGAGATTTTCGAATTTTGTACCCTGCAAATTTAGATGTTCTGACTTCTCAAGTGATCTGATGCTCGTTGGAAGGTTTTCTAATTTTATCTGTGACATATCTAACTCTATCAAATTCAAAAGATCACTGATTGAATCTAGAAGATTTTCTAATTATGTACATAGTAAATAAATATGTTCCAACTTTTCAAGTGATCCAATGCTCGTTAGAAGGTTTTCTAATTTTGTATGTGACACATTTTACCTTCTCAAATTCACAAGATCACTAATTGAATTTGAAAGATTTTGCAAGTATGTGCCTTCTATATAAAGATATTTCAACTCTACAAGTGATTCGATGCTCTTTGGAAAGTTTTGTAATTTTTTCTGTGACATATCTAACTCTATCAAATTCACAACACCACTAATTAAATTTGGAAGATTTTCTAATTATGTACCTTGCAAATTTAGATGTTCTGACTTCTCAAGTGATTTGATGCCCATTGGAAGGTTTTGTAATTTTTTATGCGACATATCTAACTCTATCAAATTCAAAAGATCACCGATTGAATCTAGAAGATTTTCTAACTCTGTACCTAGTAAATAAAGATGTTCCAACTTTTCAAGTGATCCAATGCTCATTAGAAGGTTTTGTAATTTTATATATGATACATTTCATCTTCTCAAATTCACAAGGCCATTGATTTAATCTAGAAGATTTTGTAATTTTGTATTGTCTAAATAAATATATTCTAACTTCTCAAGTGATCCGATGCTCGTTGGAAGGTTTTGTAATTTTGTCTCTGAAATATCTAATATTAAAAAATTTAAAAACCACTAATTGATCTGGAAGATTTTCTAATTCTATACTTTGTAATTTTAGATGTTCTAGCTTCTCTCGTGATCTGATGCTCATTGGAAGGTTTTCTAATTTTCTCGGTGACATATCTAACTTTATCAAATTCAAAATATCACTGATTGCATATGGAAGATTTTATAATTATGTACCCTATAAATAAAGATGTTTCAACTTCTCAAGTGATCCGATGCTTGTTGAAAGGTTTTGAAATTTTGTGTGACATAGCTAACTCTGTCAAATTCACAAGGTCACTAATTGAATCTGGAAGATTTTGTAATTTTGTATTGTCTAAATAAAGATGTTCTAATGTCTTAAGTGATTCGGTGCTCATTGAAAGGTTCTGTAATTTTATGTGTAACATATCTAAGTCTAGCAAATTCATAAGATGACTGATTGAATCTGGAAGATTTTTTAATTACGTACCTTGTAAATTTAGATGTTCTAACTTCTCAAGTGATCCAATGCTCATTTGAAGGTTTTGTAATTTTGTGTGTGACACATTGAACCTTCTCAAATTCACAAGACCACTGATTGAATCTGAAAGATTATGCAAGTGTGTACCCTACAAATTTTCGATGTTCTAACTTCTCAAGTGATCTGATGCTTGTTGGAAAAAAAATTAACTTTGTCTGTGACATATCTAACTCTATCAAATTCACAAGACCACTAATTGAATCTAGAAGACTTTGTAATTTTATACCTTGTAAATTTAGTTGCTTTAACTTCTCAAGTGATCCGATGCTCGTTGAAATATTTTGTAATTTTGTGTGTGACACATTTAACCTTCTCAAATTCACAAGGCCACTAATTGAATCTGAAAGATTTTTTAATTTTTTATTTTCTAAATAAAGGTATTCTAACTACTCAAGTGATCCGATGCTCATTGAAAGATTTTGTAATTTTGTCTTTGATATATCTAACTTTATCAAGTTCACAAGACCACTAATTGAATCCAGAAGATTTTGTAATTCTATACCTTGTAATTTTAGTTGTTCTAACTTCTCAAGTGATCTAATACTCTTTGGAAGGTTTTATAATTTTGTGTGTGACACATTTAACCTTCTCAAATTCACAAGACCACTGATTGAATCTGGAAGATTTTGCAAGTCTGTACCCTACAATTTTAGATGTTCTAACTTCTCAAGTGATCCGATGCTTGTTGGGAGGTTTTGTAATTTTGTCTTTGGCATATCTAACTTTATCAAATTCATAAGACCACTGATTGAATTTGGAAGATTTTGTAATTTTGTACCCTACAAATTTAGATAGTCTAACTACTCAAGTGATCTGATGTTTGTTGGAAGGTTTTGTAATTCTATACCCTACAAATTTAGATATCCTAACTACTCAAGTGATCCAATGCTCATTTTAGAGGTTTTGTAATTTTATGTGTGACACATTTAACCATCTCAAATTCACAAGGCCACTTACTGAATTTGGAAGATTTTGTAATTTGTACCCTACAATTTTAGATGTTCTAACTTCTCAAGTGATCTGATGCTCGTTGAAAGGTTTTGTAATTTTGTATTGTCTAAATAAAGATATTCTAACTGCTCAAGTGATTCGATGCTCATTGGAAGGCTTTGTAGTTTTGTGTGTGACACATTAAACTTTGTCAAATTCACAAGCCCACTGATGGAGTCTAGAAGATTTTCTAATTATATATCTTGTATATCAAGATGTTGTAAATATACAAGTGATCCAATGTTATTTGGAAGGTTTTGTAATTTTGTGTGTGACACAATTAACTCAGTCAAATTCACAAGGCCACCAATGGAGTCTGGAAGATTTTGTAATTTTGTACCTTGAAAATCAAGATGTTCTAACTGCACAAGTGATCTGATGTTATTTGGAGGATTTTACAATTTTGTGTGTGACACTTTTAACTTTATTAAAGTCACAAGGCCACCGATGTAGTCTGGAAGATTTTGTAATTCTGTGTTTTTAAAAAAAAGATCTTCTAACTATACAAGTGATCCAATGCTATTTAGAAGATTTTGTAATTTTGTGTGTGACACATTTAATGATAGTAAATTCACAAGGCCACCAATGTAGTCTGAAAGATTTCGTAATTATGTATCTTGTAAATCAAGATGTTGTAATTGTATAATTGATCTAATGCTATTTAGAAGGCTTTGTAATTTTGTGTGTGACACTTTTAACTTTTTTAAATTCACAAGGCCACTAATAGAATCTGAAAGATTTCGTAATTCTATATCTACAAATCAAGATGTTGTAACTGCACAAGTGATCTGATGTTATTTGGAAGGCTTTCTGATTTTGTCTTTGACACAAATATTTCAAATTCACAAGGCCACCGATATAATTTAAAAGATTTTTTAATTTTGTATCTTATAAATCAAGATATTGTAACTGCACAAGTGATCCGATACTATTTGGAAGGCTTTGTAATTTTATCTCTGACACATCTAATAATAATAAATTCACAAAGCCACCGATAGAATCTAGAAAGTTTTGTAATTTTGTATTTCGCAAATAAAGATGTTGTAACTCTACAAGTGACAAGATGCTATTTGGAAAGCTTTGTAATCTTGTCTCTAACACATCTAATAATAGTAAACTCACAAGGCCACTAATAGAATCTAAAAGATTTTATAATTTTGTATATTACAAATCAAGATGTTGTAACTTTACAAGTGATCCAATGCTATTTGTAAGGCTTTATAATTTTGTGTGTGACATTTTTGAACTTTTTTAAATTCACAAGGCCACTAATAGAATCTAGAAGATTTTGTAATTTTGTATATTACAAATCAAGATATTATAACTGCACAAGTGATCCGATGCTATTTGAAAGGCTTTGTAATTTTATATTTGACACATCTAATAATAATAAATTCACAAGGCCACCGATACAATTTGGAAGATTTTGTAATTCTATAATCTCCAAATAAAGATGTGTTAACTACACAAGTGATTCGATGCTATTTGGAAGGCTTTGTAATTTTGTGTGTGACATTTTGAACTTTTTTAAATTCACAAGACCACTAATAGAATGTAAAAGATTTTGTAATTTTATATATTGCAAATCAAGATGTTATAACTACACAAGTGATCCGATGCTATTTGGAAGGCTTTGTAATTTTATATTTGACACATCTAATAATAGTAAATTCACAAGGCCACCAATACAATCTGGAAGATTTTGTAATTCTATAATCTCCAAATAAAGATGTGTTAACTGCACAAGTGATTCGATGCTATTTGGAAGGCTTTGTAATTTTGTGTGTGACATTTTGAACTTTTTTAAATTCACAAGACCACTAATAGAATGTAAAAGATTTTGTAATTTTATATATTGCAAATCAAGATGTTATAACTACACAAGTGATCCGATGCTATTTGGAAGGCTTTGTAATTTTATATTTGACACATCTAATAATAGTAAATTCACAAGGCCACCAATACAATCTGGAAGATTTTGTAATTCTATAATCTCCAAATAAAGATGTGTTAACTGCACAAGTGATTCGATGCTATTTGGAAGGCTTTGTAATTTTGTGTGTGACATTTTGAACTTTTTTAAATTCACAAGACCACTAATAGAATGTAAAAGATTTTGTAATTTTATATATTGCAAATCAAGATGTTATAACTACACAAGTGATCCGATGTTATTTGGAAGGCTTTGTAATTTTATATTTGACACATCTAATAATAGTAAATTCACAAGGCCACCAATACAATCTGGAAGATTTTGTAATTCTATAATCTCCAAATAAAGATGTGTTAACTGCACAAGTGATTCGATGCTATTTGGAAGGCTTTGTAATTTTGTCTATGACACATATAAACATTTCAAATTCACAAGGTCACCGATAGAACCTAAAAGATTATGTAATTTTGTATCTTGTAAATCAAGATGTTGTAACTACACAAGTGATTCCATGCTATTTGGAAGGCTTTGTAATTTTGTATTTGACACTTTTAATATTATTAAATTCACAAGGCCACCGATACAATATGGAAGATTTTATAATTCTATATTCTCCAAATAAAGATGTGTTCACTACAAAAATGATCCCATGCTATTTGGAAGGCATTATAACTTTGTCTATGACACAAATAAATATTTCAAATTCACAAGGCCACCGATAGAATCTGGGAGATTTTGTAATTCTGTATTTCGCAAATCAAGATAGTGTAACTGCACAAGTAATCCGATGCTATTTGGAAGGCTTTGTAATTTTGTATTTGACACATTTAACTCTATCAAATTCACAAGGCCACCGATAGAATCTGGGAGATTTTGTAATTCTGTATATTGCAAATCAAGATGATGTAACTGCACAAGTGATCCGATGCCATTCGGAAGGCTTTGTAATTTTGTATTTGACACATTTAACTCTATCAAATTCACAAGGCCACCGATAGAATCTGGGAGATTTTGTAATTCTGTATATTGCAAATCAAGATGATGTAACTGCACAAGTGATCCGATGCCATTCGGAAGGCTTTGTAATTTTGTATTTGACACATTTAACTCACTCAAATTCACAAGGCCACCGATAGAATCTGGAAGATTTTGTAATTCTGTATATTGCAAATCAAGACGGTATAACTGCACAAGTGATTTCATACTATTTGGAAGGCTTTGTAATTTTGTATTTGACACATTTAACTCACTCAAATTCACAAGGCCATCGATAGAATCTGGGAGATTTTGTAATTCTGTATATTGCAAATCAAGATGATGTAACTGCACAAGTGATCCGATGCCATTCGGAAGGCTTTGTAATTTTGTATTTGACACATATAAATATTTCAAATTCACAAGGCCACCGATAGAATCTGGAAGATTTTGTAATTCTCTATATTGCAAATCAAGATGATATAACTGCACAAGTGATCCGATGCCATTCGGAAGGCTTTGTAATTTTGTATTTGACACATATAAATATTTCAAATTCACAAGGCCACCGATAGAATCTGGAAGATTTTGTAATTCTATATTTCGCAAATCAAGATGGTGTAACTGCACAAGTAATCCGATGCTATTTAGAAGGCTTTGTAATTTTGTATTTGACACATTTAACTCACTCAAATTCACAAGGCCACCGATAGAATCTGGGAGATTTTGTAATTCTGTATATTGCAAATCAAGATGATGTAACTGCACAAGTGATTCGATGCCATTCGGAAGGCTTTGTAATTTTGTATTTGACACAAATAAATATTTCAAATTCACAAGGCCACCGATAGAATCTGGAAGATTTTGTAATTCTATATTTCGCAAATCAAGATGGTGTAACTGCACAAGTAATCCGATGCTATTTGGAAGGCTTTGTAATTTTGTATTTGACACATTTAACTCACTCAAATTCACAAGGCCACCGATAGAATCTGGGAGATTTTGTAATTCTGTATATTGCAAATCAAGATGATGTAACTGCACAAGTGATCCGATGCCATTCGGAAGGCTTTGTAATTTTGTATTTGACACAAATAAATATTTCAAATTCACAAGGCCACCGATAAAATCTGGAAGATTTTGTAATTCTGTATATCCCAAATCAAGACGGTATAACTGCACAAGTGATTTCATACTATTTGGAAGGCTTTGTAATTTTGTATTTGACACATTTAACTTACTCAAATTCACAAGGCCACCAATAGAATCTGGGAGATTTTGTAATTCTGTATATTGCAAATCAAGATGATGTAACTGCACAAGTGATCCGATGCCATTCGGAAGGCTTTGTAATTTTGTATTTGACACATATAAATATTTCAAATTCACAAGGCCACCGATAGAATCTGGAAGATTTTGTAATTTTGTATATTGCAAATCAAGATGATGTAACTGCACAAGTGATCCGATGCCATTCGGAAGGCTTTGTAATTTTGTCTCTGACACTTTTAACTTTTCTAAGTTCATAAGGCCACCGATAGAATCTGGAAGATTTTGTAATTCTGTATATTGCAAATCAAGACGGTATAACTGCACAAGTGATTTCATACTATTTGGAAGGCTTTGTAATTTTGTATTTGACACAAATAAATATTTCAAATTCACAAGGCCACCGATAGAATCTGGGAGATTTTGTAATTTTGTATATTGCAAATCAAGATGGTGTAACTGCACAAGTGATCCAATGCTATTTGGAAGGCTTTGTAATTTTGTCTCTGACACTTTTAACTTTTCTAAGTTCATAAGGCCACCGATAGAATCTGGAAGATTTTCTAATTCTGTATATCGTAAATCAAGATATTGTAATTGCACAAGTGATCCGATGCTATTTGGAAGGCTTTGTAATTTTGTGTGTGACACTTTTAACTCTTTCAAATTCACAAGGTCACTGATAGAATCTGGAAGATTTTGTAAATTTGTCTTCTTCAAATACAGACGGTGTAACTGCACAAGTGATCTGATGCTATTTGGAAGGCTTTGTAATTTTGTATTTGACACATTTAACTCTATCAAATTCACAAGGCCACCGATAGAATCTGGAAGATTTCGTAATTCTGTATAGTGTAAATCAAGATGTTGTAATTGCACAAGTGATCCGATACTATTTGGAAGGCTTTGTAATTTTGTATTTGACACATTTAACTCTATCAAATTCACAAGGCCACTGATAGAATCTGGAAGATTTTGTAATTCTGTAAAGTGTAAATCAAGATATTGTAATTGCACAAGTGATCCGATGTTATTTGGAAGGCTTTGAAGTTTTGTGTCAAATAAATCTAAATATCTCAATTCTTGCAAGAAGCTTATGTCCTCTAAAATATTTGCCAACTTACAAGATTTTAGTGCCATGACTCGAAGAGATTTTGTCTTATGTAAGAAACTTATTGGAATTGACAATTCTCCAAAGCGAACATGATTTAATAATAGTGTCACCAAGTTTGGACATATTTCTGCCTCATTTTGGTGTAAAAATTCCTGACAAGTCACTAAGTCACACAATGATACTCTTCTTACATCATTCCAACTTTTTAAATCTGAAATAATATCAATATTCCTTCCTGGATATAGAAGAAATTTTCCATACTTGTCAGACTCACTTGATGTCAGCCACAAACACATCTCTCGCACCACATCATGTACCTTCACATACTTGTCTAAATCATCCACACCCAACAAATAATGTCGAAAATTGTCATATTTATCTCCCTTCTGTAACAAGCTAGCTGAAATGAGGGTAGTGATGATTCTATTTCCCCTATCTTCAGCTTCACTCATGCTTTTAGAGTGTGGACTATCAAGGAATCCCTCTGCAATCCAATAGTGAATCAATTTATGTATAGAGATGTTCTCATCTTCCTTGAACAAGCAACAATAAAGGAGGCACTGTTTCGTGTTATCATTTGGTAGTCTATCAAAGCTGAACTTCAACAAAGATAAGACTTTTTCTTCCATGTCTTCCAATAAATGGAGATTCCTTTCAGCTTCCCGCCACTCTCCAGCAGACACAGCAGTTGCCATAGTACGACCAACGATTTTTAGGGCAAGCGGGAGGCCACCACATTTCTTTGCTACAGCCTTTGCGTGCCTACATATTTCCTGATCACGTTGATCGAGATCTACATCACCACCCACGTTCTTGTTGAAGAGGATCCATGCCTCCGATTCGCTCAAGGTCTCCACTTCCAATAACTTTCTAGGAGTGCCCATTTTACAGCACACCGATTTAGATCGGCTCGTCAAAATGATCTTGCACTTGTTCTCAGCACAAGGAGTAGGAACTCCCACATGATGCAAATTCAACTCTTCCCATACATCATCTAACAATAGTAAGAACCTTTTATTTGACAAAAATCGGAAGATGTCCGTACCGTATTTCGTTGAAGACGTTGACTTTATATCAAGCCGCCTTAGGATCTGCTCCTGGATCTCGAGGATGTTGGGAGCACGAGACACGGTGACAAATATAACATAGTCGAATCTTTGAGCGGCTCGAATATCATGAAAGTTGTTGTTGACCCTCTCAAGTAAGGTGGTCTTCCCAACACCACCCATTCCGTGAATCCCCAAGGTTACCAGATTATCGTCGTCAAGAAAATCCCTGATCTGCCTCATATAGCCATCGATTTGCTCCACTCCGACCAGATCTGCAGTGGAGACGAGGACTGGCCGAACGGGGTCTTCTCTGAAGCACGGGACGAGATCCCTGAGCCACTCCACGCCCCTCCCCAGTAGGAATGAGAGGATATCGTCGGCTACCCTCCCCACCACGCCATACAGAGATCCCAGTAAAGCTCCGCCTATTCCCGTGAGACATCCGGCTATCGTCATGCCTGAAGAACGGGGCGCTGGCTCCTGCGGTTTAGAGGAGAGAAAGATAGGGTGAGAAAGAGCGTAAGAGGGAAATGGATGCCTCTGGTGTATGCCTATGGACGAGAATAACCCAGTTGAGACTCTCCAGTTCAACAGAGAGAGAGAGAGAGAGAGAGAGAGAGAGAGAGTCAACGCTGACGTAGAGACAACGCGGGGAGAAGCCTCTGCCACTCATCCTCCGGCTGCCAAGAAATTCCCCAATTGTCGGCCTTCATCTGAGTGGTAGCCGCCACCACCGTCAACGCTTACGACGATACCCCAAGCTGGACAACACAACGCAGGCCGCACACGTGGCAAGTGGGACCGAATTCACCGTTCACCACTAGCACTACCCCATTTAGAAGGGCCCCATTGCATCAGAAAAGTAGAGAAATTCTTTAATTGGAAAGCAATGCTGCGTAGTGAATATTGAAGGAGATGATGAAAAAACTTGTCTCACACGTATTGATCATGTATTCTCTATTCTCTAAATTTCACTGGGTTGGGTTAGAACATGAAGAAGAGGTAGATAGGGCAGCAAACTCAGACAACGGGAATGCCATCCGCAGTTGAGACCTCTTCTTGGACCAGCTGGGGTTTTGTGTCCAAATCGATGAACTGGTTCGACTTGCTAGCCAGGTGCGAGATGCTGACTCGCCCCATGGATTTGATGTAGTCAGAAACCGCCTTCATCTCCTCCGGAGATATGTAGATGTATTTGCCTCGATCGTCCATCACACCTGAAAGTCTACCTAAACATAACATGGTCCCACAGACCCAGTCATCAATAAAATATCCGGACGGCTATGAAAAATGACGACCCAAGGCTAGGAACCCAGACAGATCAGATTGGAATGACCAATTAAGGTAAGGTCAACTCAGGTAAGGTCAGAGGACGTACCCATGCTTTCCAGAGAAGTTATTCGATTGATGCACTCCTGCAGATGAACCATGCAACTATTAAGGTGCAAATCATATGAAAATATCAGCATCATCGTTTAAAATATTTTGCACAACTTAGGTGAGGTAACTTTCCATATAGGCACTGCATTAGTCCTCATAACAGGACATCATGCCATGAGGGTGCTATGTAGCCATGGTTCTTAAGTATTTATGATATGGGAGTATATCTTTTCATTGAATGGATGTGATGTCCAATTATGTTAATAATGTCCATGATCAACTCACATAAACATACCTTTGAAGGTGATTCCTATCTTGCAACACTATCGAATGACTCATCATTGACATTGGTATATGAACTATTTCATATAGTACCTTCAAACTATGGAAGATACACATAGTTCATGAAACAAATGAGAAAGCACGAACCATATTATATATAACAAATGATTGACTCCAGTGAGGAGGGTTCTTTCTCTATCTCCATACGTAATGATCTGTGAATTTCAGAAACTATTAATGCTGCTACTCTTCCGGCCCTTAGGGTGCATGCAAAGTGAAGAGGCACAACTCCAATGCTAGCGTTCAACGAATATATATATTGCCATAAATACCTGGGTGCGTAGCTTGAATTCTGCTGCAAGATCTTCCAGAGGAATGCATTTTTGTTTCTACAGGAAAGAAGAAGAAGAAGAAGTAAAGGTTAGCACCCATCTTTCCACTTGAGTAGACTACACCATCTTCCATCTGACTCCTTGTGGACTGATGCACATGAGAGATGATGCCAAAGTAATGATTTTATGAGACAAATTCATGCTATTATTAAAACCTAGAGTACATCCTTAAAACTAGAACCTGCAAGTTAGATCTGTTTAGCCACAACCATCTCATATTGACGAGAAGACCATATTATCCGAAAAATATAAACTGATTGATACAAGGAAAGAATCCATAAAAATGATACGCCATAATTGGTAAGGAATTCTTGCAATTATACACCATTATAGGGAAGTTACATAATAGGGAGTTCTTTTCTTTTTTTCTATTTTAGTTGTAATGAACTACACAAGTCCAGTCCAACCCTGTTCACATTGTTACTAACGGACTCATGTAAAACCCAATCTCGTGGAAAACCTAAATTGAGAACAAGAAATAGAATTTTAGGGATTCGGCCTGTTTCCCCCTTTTCTCCTCCTCTCTCTGTTGCTGCTGCACCTGGAGTTTGGAGGAGATCGATTTTTGATTTCAGGCGTACGAGAGGAGTCAACACTATTCATCCAACATCAAGACAATCACCAAATCTCAGCATAACTTATCTAAATAGTCATTTGCCCAACTCCCTTTCTGGCACAGACCCTCATTAAACACATCTAAATATAGCTGGGTTAGTACAGTGAACTTCATGTACATCATGTATACATCATGGTGCCATGCCGATCTATCCATATGGCTTTTACCCAACCTAAGCTAGTTGTAACCTCCAGTATTATACCAGCCACAATTTACAGTAAGCCAGATTTCATTCGTAAGTAACAGCATGCCCCAAGATGGCCCATGTTACAGGCAACTCAAGAGTGAGAAGTAAACTTCATTTTAGTTGATCTGAATAAGGAGGTTGGGTTAATCCTGAGCAAAAAATGATGAATTGTGCGTATTTCTGTCATTCAAGGGATGACTGATTTTAAAGCAATTTTAGTTTTAAAGCAAACGTTCAAGATGACTTGGTTTAGGAAGTTGACTTGGCCTAAGATGATTGAGGAAAAGGCATGAGTAAGGCAACTGTTGGTAAATGAAGAAATCCAAAACGAGAAACCATGATAACGATCCTGATTGTTCTGCTCGGGAGGCAAGTGTACAAATATGGGCGCTGGTTGACAAACAGTAATCTGAAAGAATAATAAAGTCTCACCTTTCAAAATTTTGCCAGGATCTGCTAATATTTTGGAAAAAATATTAACTGTATGAATAATTGCATAAGGTACTAAGGTAGCAAACTTCGTATGTTTCCACTAAAGTTGACTGACTAGTCTTTCAAGCACCTATTTCGAGGAGAAACTTGTAATTGAAGAAAGCCTATAATTAATTAAGATGGACAACCAAGAAACCATGCCAAGGTAATCCATAGCTTGATGATGATAAAATTGACAAGATCAATACAAAACTAGGAGCAATGATAGTTGATAATGCATAGGTCGATGATCACCAATAAATATCTATCAGCTGTAAACCAACATTTATTAGATATGATGCAACACCATCTGCAACAATCAATTGCACAAAAGAAGTTAATTGGCTCTCTTTAATAGAGGAACAAAGTCCTAACAGATCCTTCATCGGCATTAATAGATAAACCATGGGTTGATAAAAGCAACAATCTTTCAAACAAGAGAGTTGACATTCTCTGATATTTCTTTTACCATCTCCCTCGTTAGTTACAAAGAAAGAAAAATAACCTTTATTCAGGGCATCATGCCAATATGAATATCAGCTCCTCTCTTGAAAGCTTTCAACACATGGACATCCATGCAATTTTAATTCTCTTAAACATCTGATGAATGAAGCAAGGAGGCTATTGACGGGCAAAAAGGGAAGTTTCATCAATATATTAAAAGCCAATTCTGAGGTTATAGCATTTCAATAAATAAAAGTTAATTGGATCTTGGTCTGTCAAGTGATATAGGATAAAATATTAGTTCAATGTCACAGTAGAAAATGACAAATGCCAATGTTCACCTAGAAACGAAGTCTATGAGAAAAAGCTTGCAGTATTTTTCATTAAGTAAATATATATATAAAGCATCCAAAGAGATGATTTTTTCAATGCACATTAATGAACAAGAGAATGAAAAACGATTCCACGGTTAAAACAGCGAAAGAGAATGAAAACCACCTTGATGTATTCAACAAAGTCAGAAAGCAAGTCCAGACCACCATTTTGAATATCATCTCCTGTGGTGCCCTCTGCGTCAACAGAAAATTCTCCTTTCCACTTCTCAAAATCAAGTGCAGCGGCTTCCTCCTCTTTGATCTTCTTGGCCAGAGCTTCTTCTTCCTAAAACATTAAATCAAATGCTATATCAAAGTAAGCTGGGTAACAAATACGAATCAGACACGAGAGAATAACAAGCATGCACCAACCATCAAACGTTCCTGTGCTTCACGTTCCTCATCCTTTCTTCTCCTCATCTCATTGTAATAATCTTGCTTTATGTTTCTTGACTCACGTGCTGCCTCCTCTGCCTGAAAATGGTTGGCGTCAGCAAGCTAACAGGCTGAGGAGAGAAAAAACACTGTTACGAGGGACATGAAGAAAGAGTATATTATACCTGTCGCTGTGCCTCTCGCTCTTGTTTCTTTCTTCCCTTCTTCGTAGAAGCTTGTGCAACATTGTAATTTCCGTCAGGATCTTCTTCATCACTTTCAACGGCAGTCTCTGCATCTCCAATTGCAAAAAATAAAAACCCACCGTTCGACATTCTACTCTGTGATAGGAAATTTCAAGGAATGCAACACAAGGATGTCCACACCGGCCTTGGACCAATGAATGTAAATCCTCTAAATATATAAAAGACTCTCCAGGAGAAATGGACTGCAAAATAGAGGCACAATGAACTTATCAAAGGAAAAGGAAAAAGTTATTTCCAAAACAAGTCCATTTTGTACGGCTCATACAAACTCTGCTTACCTACCCCGTGTAGCTTCCATCCCTATCGATCTCGAGATCGGAACCCCAACAATCGAAGACAAAAGGATCCATACATCCTACACCAGCCACCCAAAGTGTGTGCACCAAATGGAACAGCTTCACAAAAATAAAATACGAATAAATGGACCATGGGGTCCAGTAAAACACCACCAGTTGGCATAGTCAGCTGTTATTTTTTGTCTGAAGTAGTACTTGCTCATTATAAAGTTTTCTATTTTGATTGAAGCAAATCATCTATGACCTACCATTCCATGGAACATTTCCATATTCCAGCCGTGTGACAGGTAAGCAGAGACCCTATAGCAAATGTAGCTCAGAATATTTATTCTGGTGTCAGGAACAGCTTCAAAAGCACTAAGGCCAAACTCTCAACTCTTGAGAGAAAATATGAAACGAATTCGACAATTCACTAGCTCAAATCATCGCCTGATCAGCCACCATGTTAATCAAATGAGGCAACATGGACTTGTAAGTTTGCAAGGCAGCATTACCAGAAACCTTGATTCAACTCAGAGCAAGTTGAAACAAATTTGGATTGACACTAATCTGCTATAATTTGACAACTCACGTCGAACCAAAATCTGACTCAACCTCTCATGTTTAAAGACCACATTCTTGAAAAATTGCTCCCGTGTCCTGTCTATTTTATAATCTATTCTGAAATAAGAAAAATGGTCTGTATGAATAGGTCAGCTAACAGATTTTTACTTTAACCCATATGTTCCGAAAGCAGCACATCTCATGATTCCAGCCCAAAGATCACATGAACAAGTGCAGGCTGAAAAGACAGTCCAGATATCTGGTCGGGTGCTAAATAAGGTAAACTGGGGCCGAGGACAAAAAAGTGTTTAGAAAAATGTTGGTGAAACAGGATAATTCCAATATTGCAAGATTGATAGAGTCCTGATCGACTGCAACTTTTACTGCTTTCCAATGTCATTTACCAAATTAATTTCTTGAACAGAGAACGAGAACAAGTACAGAGTTGATATTTAAAACAAACACGAGATGACTACACATATATGATAGGAAGATAAAAACGCAAATTTAAGGCAAGTCTCAAAGTTCATGAAAAAAAAGTAGATACCTTGCAACCGGACAGCTGAAATAGATGAGCTTGCCGAACTTGATGAACCTCCAACAGCTGGCCTCCGTCGCATCCGACGTGTTGCTGCATGCTGTACTACTTGTTCCCTCTAGGTGAAAAACAGGAGAAAGTGACGAGGCCAGTTTTCATAAATGTTGACACTATTCCCATTCCCCAAAATAGAAGATTCACCAGAAAAAACTTGAATTACACAAAAAATCAAACTTTATGTTTACTGTGAAACAAATTAATAGTTTGAACAAAGAAACTTCATCCAATAAATTGTAGTCAAATTCCATGAGCAGTTCTAAATTGAATGTTGCAAGTTAAATTGGCACTCTCATGGAGTAAAATTCAACAGAGAAAGACATATTTTAACTATTGGGAATAGAAAGGGTAATATGAAAAACGTGATAAGTATGCCTTCCCAAATCTTCTACGAAGGGGAAAACATGAAAATTTCGGGAAAACAAAATCATACTCTCTGTGTTCTCTTCATTCAAGAAAAATAATAATACACTACTTTCCATACTAGACTCTCTCATCCTCTACATACCATCCTGACCATTGATCCCGAGTGACTTGATGCCGCGGCTTCTTTGAAATTCACTGAAGCAACGACTAAAATGCAAAAGCTACCCAAAAAAAATCAATACGTGCCAGTAAGTAAGGGGATCTTACAACTCAGAAGCACATCATGAGGAAAAGCAACTCGATATTTCTCAGTTTCATAGATGCCCGAAACCCACGGGCGAATTAAAACTCATTAAAAACGATTTATATCCTTTTGATACCAATTGAGGTGTTCTGTTGTACTTTCATTCATCATTCCTTCACAGAAATTTATTCAAAGATAATTTGAGCTTTGAGATTACTTATTTTAATGTTTTCTGGTTATACTGCCAAAAAAAACTCTGCCCAAAATTCACATAAAAATAACGTAACCGAAAAAATTAAACGACCTAAGACTAACCACGACTCCGAAAATTTAATTCAGACATCTCGGCAAGATGAAAATTAGGAGAGCACGGGGTTTCACCAGAGGCGCCGCATCTTCCTCCTCCCCGTCACCAGACCTGGGAACTTGGCGTCGCTTCCACCACAACAACGGGATGAGGCCAAACACGAGAAGCATGCAGACGATGGCGGCCAAGATCTCCTCCATCTCTCCCCCTCGCTCGCTTCGAAGACCTGCGACGAAGCCACCGGAAGGGAGCAAAAGAAGAGCAAAAACTTTTGTACTCCTCTACATTTAAAAACTTATTTTACTTCAAGGCCTCTGTATAAACATTATTACATTTATACTTTTATTTAACGAAATGAATTACACAAGTACTATATCTTCACGGGTACCATTTATTCGCTAAATCTAACTGACGTCTTCTTAGGTATAGAGAAAAGTTGTAAAATATATGAGGATATCTAATAAATATTCGTCACCTCTTAGGGGACAATTTTAAGTACATATACACTTATATCCTTTATAAAATTTTAGTTGTATCCTTTTCGCTGTCGTTGACCGAAGAGGGCTCGATCCGACCCGCTTGGAATCGGACCCGGATCGTCAAATCGGGGTTGGGATCCGCCGATTGCACTCATCACGTACCAGCACGTGACCTGAGGAGTTCAGGCAGGGAAGGGGATAGAGGGGTGCTCTCGGATAGACCTTCGAGGTTTCTCTCTCTCTCTCTCTCTCTCTCTCTATCGCCCTCTGTCTCTCTTGTGCCAGTTCTCGCCTCCTCGGACGACGGCCGGGGGAGCATCTCCCTCCTCCGCCTGTCCTTCACCAGCATTTCCTCTGATGGGAATTTTTTCATCTGTCTTATATGGTATGCTCCTCTCTCTCTCTCTCTCTCGCTCGCTCTCGCTTCTCTCCTGCATCGCGTGGTTTTTTTTCTTAATTTTGATCCATTTTTCTTTCATCTGTCTCTCATTTCCTCGGGGCAGCGGTGCGATTACCAAGCGTCCGACCGTATAACCTTACAATCTTCCACTGATGACCTGTTTTCTTCACCGTGTCCGTCGGTCGTGACCGCTGCATAGCCGAGTAGTGGGAGCTTGAGCATTGCTTTCTCAATCTCTTTACTTTGTTGATTTAATAAACATGGAATCGAGGAACAAATAACTTCCCACGGGTTTCATTCATCTTCGATACTGAGTGGGCATGGAAATCGGACCAAAGATGCTCACATCAGTTGAACCGGATGCGTGATTTATTCAAAAAAAAATAGCCCTCATCCACTGCTGCATTATTCGAAGTCGGCTTGATTTACTTATCTATCGCTTGTTTCAGTGCGCAGGGTTGTGTTCGTTGTTGTTTGAAGACTTCGAGAGTTGATGTGTTCTCTAAGGATGAGCTGCGTTCAAGTCAGTCCCTGTTGGACTGGTTCTGCGGCCCCATTCTTGTGTTCTTCATCACAACCATCATATCTTCGTGCTTCATCTTCATATGCTCGTCCTCTTCACGCATTCCAATCTAGGAATGGGCTGCCGAGGTTGGTTCATAGCTCACCAAAGCACCACAGATCTCCTCTTTGCCTGTTTGGTGGCAAGGGAAAATCCGAGGAAGATAATGAGGTATGTGTGGCTAGTTTTCCTGTTGCTTGGCATCTCTCCGAGTTTGGAAGCGACTGAGGAAGATAAATTGGGAAACCAAGAACTCTGCGGCATTGATTATTACTTAATTTGGTTCTGATTTTCTGTATAGGGATCAGCATGGAAAGCCCTGGAGAAAGCCATGGGAGACCTAAAGAAGGAGACCTCATTACAGGACATATTGAGGGAGCAGATGAAAGAACAAGAGTACGGCGGTGGAGGCTTTGGAAGCCCTCCAGGTGGTGGCGATGGTGGAGATGGTTCAGGCGACTCAGAGGAAGAAGACTTTGCTGCAATACTTGATGAATTCGTTCAAGTGGTTTTGGCAACTGTTGGCTTCATATTTGTGGTAATTTTTTCCTCTAATCAAAAAAAAAAATCTATCATTATTCACACTTCTATCTATGATTTGGCTGAATATCTCCTTCATTTTTTTTACTGATCTTCCAATTCTCTCTCTGTTTCTTTATCTTTTACTGGGTTTTGATGGTCTGCTTCCTGTCTGAACATATGAAGATCATCACTTTCCCTGGTTTTTAATATCATCTTAATGTCTTTTTCTTCAGTATATCTACATGATTCGAGGTGAGGAGATGGCCCGGCTTGCCAAGGACTACATCAAGTATCTCTTTGGAGCGAAGCAGAGCGTGCGGCTGAGACGGGCCATGTTTGTTTGGGGAAGGTTCTACAAGAGGATCACTCGGAAGAAGACTCTGAGGAAGGACTGGCTGGAACGCACTATCCTCACTACATCAACAACCTGGCACAAACCCAGGCAGCTGGCCCGTCTGGTGGCTGTTGAAAGCTAACGCAGAGGCTGTGATCAGACTTCTCTTCTCTGCTTCCTGTTGCCGCTGCTCGTGCTTTAGAGAGATAATTATGGAAAGTTGATAGGGTTCCTGTGGTAAGTTGAGTCTTTGATGCTGTCTCCTTTGAAACTCTCGGATAATTTCTTCCAAGTTTTTGTGTGGAATTGGTTGGTCACCACAAAAATATCTTCAGATATGAAGCATAGATGCTGCAGCAGGGCTTCTTACTGTTCCTCGCTATCTCCATTGTTCATGTTTAGGGAGCTAATTATGGCAACTCATAGGTTTCAGCAGAAGCAATGGTAGAAATGGGCTACCTGATTTCAGGGCTCTTTGGAAACTCTTGAATAATTTCTTCAAAATTCATTATCTTTGGTTCTGAGAAGATTCAGGGTGGAAAATGGTTCATTGATCAAATGTGTTCTTCTCTCTTATACAACTCCTAGATATCATGGAAAAAATGCTCACTACTCCTTGCTAGAAGAGAGCTATTTATGGTAATTCATATGCTTTTGTGGTGCCATGTAGGAGGTTGAGGGTCTTGGATGATTTGATTTGCTCATGTTCAAGATCTTCGGTTCTTACGTGATTTTGTAAACTGGGTCAAGAAATATATATATATATATGATGAATATATTAGAGAGATAGTAGAAATTTGTTCAAATCATAGCCCCACTTGTTTAGGGAGCTTAAAGCTTGAGCCTTTAAGCTCTAGGTATATGATAGGATAATAATTAGTTTCATGTTCTAATAAACACTAAACCTATAGTCCCACCTGTGAAAATCTATTGAAGACGTATATTGGGTTGTTGCATGAATAATTATGGTGTGAATTGTTGATGAAATACCAATGCCAATTTTTCCTTTTTCTGTCTTAGTTAGTTACAATACTCTCTCTCTCCTCTCTCTCTCCTCTCTCTCTCCTCTCTCTCTCCTCTCTCTCTCTAAATTAGTGTGCGTGCAAGGCCCCATGGGCCTTCCCTTCATAAGAGTCCAGTAGTTAGGAGCCCATTATTTGAGTTCTTCTAATGGGTAAATATTGGCCCATTCCTGCCTCGCTTTCTCTCTCTTACTCTCTCCCTAAATTAGTGTACGTACCAGGTCCCATGGGCCTTCCCTTCATAAGAGTCAAATAGTTAGGAGCCCATAATTTGAGCTTTTCTAATGGGTAACTGTTGACCCATTATTTGGGTGGTAGCCAGAGAGGTAAGATGACCCAACAGAAAGCCCAAGCCCAAACGCAAGCCCGTCTGTCTAGTGGAAGAAAGTGGGGACAGAAGGTGGGGATTTCTTAATTATTGGGATAAAAAAATTACTTTAAATATGTTACTCACTCACATAAGAGCATTAATAATCTGAAATTATGAAATTAAATAATTAAACTTTTTAAAAGGTCCTGAGCAATATGCGCCAACGGATTTCGGGCAGACCCCGTGGCCCAAGGCCCGAGTCGAGGAACGGGCCAGGCCCGCGCGGAATGTTTCGGGCCTAGTTGGATTTCAGCGCTACTGAGTCCCGAGTCGAGGAATGGGCTAAGCCCCGCACTGAATGTTTCGGGGCTAGTTTAACTTCAGGGATAATGCGCTCGGAGTCGCGGAACGGGCCAGGCCCGCGCCGAATGTTTTGGGCTGAATTTAGGTTCACCGTGAATGAGGCCTTAGTCGAGGAACGGGCCTTACTTAATTTCAGATTGAATGAGGCCCGAGTTGAGGAACGGCCCTAACCCAGGAGATAGACGTTATATCGCTCGGCTCTACTCCGGCGGCCACCGCCGCCGTTCCGCCACCACCTGCCCCCAAATTTCTCTCCACCGCCGCCGCCTTGGCGGCAACCATTCTTCCTCCGGTCGGTGTGATAGTTCCGCAATCCTCAGCTACCCGGATTTCGTCGTGCTCGAAGATACCAATATTCACGCCCCTCTCGATCCGCTTGCTTCTACGCCGTCGATCAATTCTCCGCGTCCTCAGCGACCGGAGTGTTCATACTTGAGGTAAAGCAGTCCATTGTTCGAAGATCTAGAAAACTGAGATGAATAGGTGTTCATTGGTGCTTAATCGTGATAATCTTCCTTGAATTCTACCGGTTTTCACGTATTCATTGGTACCTAGTAATCTTCCTGTGAATTTCACCGGCTTCCATGCTATTTGTATTATTTTCTGCCCTGTTTCCTTTAGTTGCGGCATGTGTCCGCATTGGGAACGGTGTTGAGGGTGCGAAATTGCCAGAAGCTATAAATACAATACTTAATTCACTTTTATCAGAAGCTCCAAATTTTCCTCCATTATACGTGCGTTTTATGTTTTGATATATATTAGAGGCTCATTTTCATGGAAATTTAGGATTTTTTGCCGCGTAATTCTCTGTATGGGGCTCAGTTGGATAGATTCGTTTCGCACACCCTCTCATAATGTTGTCTTCTATATGGGCCTGTTGTCTGTGTCCACATTTAGTCAAACCACCCGGTGAATTTAGCATATATATATTATTTTTTTATGAGATCAGAGCCTAGATGTGCAGACGTAGGTACCTATCAATATGAATTTTTTGAACACCCTCATTGATGTCGAGTGTCTTTTTTTTAGGTGATTTTCTCTCATGCTTCTCTACAGAGGGTGAGTTTTCTCGATCTTACTGCTCCAGCTTGATGAGATTATATATCCGAGAGCACAGAGGAGGTTTCTTCTCATTTACCTGGTTTCCCCTATCCAGTGGACGTACTCAATAATTTCTATTGGTATCCCTTCCAGACCGACCTTCCATGTGGAATGACCTTCTCATCCCGCCAAGATTTTTGTTTTAATTTCCTTTCTTCATTGAAGTTGTGAATTTCATTTGTGAACCCAATGATAAATCAATGAGCATCGCCGGTTATGTAAGAAAGAAAGCCAGAGTTGTTGTATGTGAAAGAGGTCTACGAAGTTCATTGAGTTCATTGTTCATGAAGAATCTCTATTTGCTCACAGCTAGGCATCTTCTTATCTTACATCAGTTATTATGACAATCAATCAGAAAGAGATTTGGTTTTTTTAATTAAATTCTTTTGGTTCTTCCCAGATCCATTTTCTCAGTATTTTTTGTTGTATTTCTTTCAGTCTGATGGAAAAATTGATCTTCTTTCAGGGAAAATTATAGAGAAACTGAGAGATGTCATTAAGGAAATCCACAGCAGGTCGTCCTTCCGGAACTGATGGATCTGATTTCTCCTACCGCATGGTTATTGACCCAAGTGAGAAAAATCAGTGGAATTATTTGAAAAGATTAACATAGCTTCAAGTTTTACACCTTACTCGTTTATACCTCTTATGCCTTTTTGAATGAACTAATTGTCGTTTTTTTCTCTGTCTAGGATATTTGAAAGTGGCTGAAGGCAAGTCTCGCCTGTCCAAATTGCTGGTTGCCCAGGTAAACTAAGATGGAATCATCTGAGTTTATGAGTTCAGAAAAGAGGCTTCAAAAGAAGCTTAGTGTAAAGGGGCGTTTGCTGAATTGGGGTTTTTTACTTGACCCATTCATAATATAAATCAAGTTAGGAGTCGTTGGCTGCCAACAACGATTTTGCATTTAATATAGAATATTTCCATCTTGCTAATCTCTCATGACATATTCTTCCTCCCCTTCATCTAAGTATCGGAGGGCTGTAAGTGTCTGCTGGTGAATGGTAGCATCCTATAATGTAGATGAAGACATCTGAGGGGCTGTCAGCTCTGTGATTATGATTTATAGCAGTAGCTGATGGAAATGTAACAAGCGTTGGATACATTTGCTCACATGTAGGAGAAGGAAAAAGGAAGAAGATGCCAAAGGGTATGCGTGAGAAGAGAAGGAGATTAATTGACTGTCATTGATCCTGACAGCCCATTGATATTGTTCATGGAAGAGGGAATGATTCCTTTACTATACTAAACCTAGAAGAGAAAAAGGCACATTTATAACAACCTAATGCTATTAAACTCAGAAGAGGCACTGTCAACTATGCATTAAAATGGCCTATTTTGTATCCATTCTATTTCGTGTTCCTGTACCTCTTCTTGTTGATTTTTTTTCTGAGAAACTGTTTGGTGGCAGGCTATCTATCAAGTTTTAGGAGTAGGATGGCTGTTTCTGTTTAAGTCACAGAAAATGGGCCCTGACAGCTTAACCATACTGTCCATTGTAATCGGCTTCATCTCCCTTCTGATTGGAGAATTAGGTTCTGTCTACAAACCCATTTGCCCTCCTAGAATTGGACACTTCTGTTGATGGTGGTTTTATATAATCCAACCTTAAAACTTTGGTAGGCCGTCATCGCAGTCAAGTGACTCTTTTGAGGCTCTACTCAACTGTATCATCCATGGCGACAGCACTCTCAGTGGCATGTGTGATACGGAGTGATTTCTTTCTTCAGGTAATCAAGGATTTTCTGGCAAAGCCATTTTGTTCCTTATGCTCTTTTATCGTTTTAGGCAAAAATCTAGTGCTTCTGTTGTTAATGCACCATTGTTTGTTCATCAATCAAAATAGGTATTTAAAAATTTCCCCATGGAATATAGCCCCTTGCTTATCATAATCAGAATCCAGGCGAACCAAAGGATTTTCTTAAATTCACTCTGAATAATCCTAGACTGGGGCGTCGATGTGACAGGTGAGGGCAGAGCCTGGCTGCCCTTGGACCAGCAAATCAGCAAAGACCCAGCCTCCTATTTCATTTATTAACCTCTCTGAAAGTCTTCACCTTCTTGGGAATCATTAATGAACCTCCTCAATTCATCTTCATCATCACATTGTAGGTTGTTTTACCAAGCTGGTTCTTCCACAGGAACTAGAGAACCTGGATTCTCTGCAGGAACAGAATCTATGCCTCTATCCTCACCTCATAATCAAGATATTATCGTGGGAATAACCTCTCCCATCAATTTCCATACGAAGGAAGCTCTTTCCATGGTTTTTCTTCTGGCCCAACCCGAGTCAAGGCCTTTGTTTTGTAGGAACTGTCAGTGGGCCGCAGGCCGGGCTTCATCACTTGCTTATGCCCATGCTTTTTTCTGTGTTTTCCTTCGCCCTTAACCCAAGATAAGCCTTCACAGGAAATGCTGCTGTGCCTGGCCCATGTCTTGTAATCATTTTGAGGTCACTGATCTATGTTCTTATCTATTCTGTACACTTAATCAATTTTAGTACCTTTCTAAGTTTTATGGATAAAAGTTTGGAGGAGTGTGAAAATATCTACAAATGTGATCATTTTAAATTTTAAATTTTAAAATTTTGGATTTTACTAATTTCACACTCCTATCTCCCAGGTTATCCAAGATTGGAGTGTATCGGCCATAAAAATTCATGACTGGGTTGATATCAGCTGTGCTGCCATTGGTGAGTAGGAAGTTGGTCTTAGATTTACATTTTTCTAATTATTTTCATATTTCTAAGCCAAAACGTACTAGTAGAGCATATGGTTTGTATATATATAGATGTGTTTAATGGTTCAACCTTATTACTAATTGTGGAACAGGTATTCTTCTGCAAATCGTTGTGATTGTGACCACTACCAGTCTAGTGTACAATATGTCTCCAAGAAGGGCTGCCTCTCAGTAGCAATCTCAATATCGATGATTGAAAGACTATATGACCCCTGTTTCTATCAATTTTCCCCTTTTATGGATATTTATGAGCCCTTGGTAAGCTTTTGCTGATTTAATTATCACTGTAGCTGTTGAACATTATTGATAGAGTTTTATTGCCAGATCAATTCAATGGAGAGGTGTTCATATCTTCCCCTCATTGTCACTGAAAACATATTTCTGGGTCCTAAAATATTAATGTTTATTTTTTTTGGACGATTTTTTTTATAAAGTATTGGTTGAAGGTTTCCATTGCTTGTTTATGAGATGTGTTCATTTTGGTGTGCTCCATAGTGGTCTTGTTAATGGGTTGACCCATATTATGGGCTTGGGTGTTACATAGTGATCAGCCTACCATGCCTTTGTTTGCTCCACCATAATCCAGTTTTGAACATCTTCTATGACTCCAAGCAACCTTCACCTTAAGGAACCTAGCAGAACCTTGCATAAACCTTCTTTGCTCAAGGGGATGCATATTCTCTTCACAAGAGATACACACCAAAGAGGGGAGATAACAACCAGTTGGTGTATGTCACATGAGGCTATAGATCCCCTCTATCTATAGAGAGAAACCATAAATGCATATTTTTCATTTTACCCTTGAGGATAAACAATTCCTCACCCTTAAGTGGGACATGAGGCACATCCCTTAGCCACCGTTTGGGATTGATAGTTAAGCCATTCTTCAAAAGAGGTTGATTTAATGACACATTCCCAGAATGAGCCTCATGTGCCTAGTATGGGAGATTCATTCGGTGCTCTCAACCTATTCGTATGTTAGTAGAGTCATTCACTTGAGTGTACATGTGTGTGCACATAGACATGCTTTGCTTATAAGAACCTCTCTTTTACCCAATGATGTCATCCTTCCAAGCTATGCATATAAAAATGTGGAGATCAACAAGTTTGATAAAAACGATTTCATATTCTAGCATATAGAAATAGAGAATTATCTATATCGGAAGAAGCTCTAGATACCAATGTGCTATTTGAAACCAAATGATATGTCGCAAGGAGAATAGATGTTGGACATGTAGACTTTGGTAGTGGTCCATGTGATGATAGTCATTAATGTCTAAACAAAAAGGTCACTACAAGTCTCATAATGATTCTCATTATGAATGAGATGTCGTTGGCATCAAACAAGATGTATTTGAATGTAATATCTCTTTAATCTGAAGATGTCAAAGTATACATGAGTTACAATAACGTCAATAAGTTCAAATTTAGTCATCAATAAGTTTAGCACTATCGATAATTATTTATTATGATGAAATTAGAGTATTAACTTGGTTGCCTTTCTTGTCCAAGAGTTAGGCAGCCATGGTGACTATAGTCACTAGTTCTTCAAGTTCAAGGAACTTGAAGTTAGATAATATTTATGATATGATTCTAAATGAGAAAGAATCCATGAGAAAAAAAAAATCATGGGAAAGGTTCAAGGGAAACATCTATATGTGCTTTAAATAATGAAGCCAAGGGAAAAACTTAGAAGATGAGTCAATAATATGGAAAAAAAAATGCAAATTGAAAGGGAGAGGCCAATTAAACGGTCTAAACAAAAAATGTTAAAAATATAAAAAATTGAGCCACATCAAGAAATCTTATGTGGAGAAGAAGTTAGATGTTAGTCAAAGACAGTAGTAATGGTAAATCTGTAAATTATGTGATAAAAGAGACTCAAGATGCTCTTATTTTTTAGTGTAGATAGTCTAATGGATCCACTCCTCCTCATATAACATGTATTAATAAAATAACATTCTTGAGAGGATAAACATAAATGTGAAAGAGCTAACCATGAGCAAGAGATACATGTTTGGCTATCAGTCTTTTCAGACATATGTTTTTAACAAAGAAGCCCTTCTTATACATAGGGGGCAGTTGGTGTCTACAGACCAATCATGGAGGAGTGATAGATGAAAGGAAAGTATATCTCTTTTACCTAAGAATCTTTTGATGTTTATCTTTTGTGCATGTGAATTTTTGAAAATATTGACAAGATGGTTTCAAAATCTATAAAGAGTTATTCATTGGATATGGAGTTCATGATTTTGGCTCTCCATTTTGGGAGTATTAATATTATATTCAATGAAATCATTTTATACAAGAAAAAAATAAATTCAAAATATTATATTAAATATTGCTCAAAGTAGGTAGAGTTTGAAAGAGATTTTAGAAGAAGACATACCTGTAAGAGTTGAAAATAACCTTGAAAATGAAAATGAAAGCCATGAAGACATACCATTTAGTTGAGAAGCTCAAACAAAGTAGGAAGACCAATGACAAGGTGATCTTCTATTTTATAACATTTTTCATTAATAGGATGCCAATAAATTTGAGTCTTATGTAAATGTTAACAATGCTAAAGATTTGTTGAAGTGAGACCAAGAAATGCAAGATAAGTTAGATTTTAATGACATATGTATTAGAGAAGAATTGAGAAAATCAAAATTGAGGTATAATTTCATTATTAAGTGGGAAGAAAGTACTTCAGAGCAAGTTGGCATATGTGTTAGAGAAGAATTTGATGACAACAAGAGTTACAAGTTGAGATTCATTGTAAAAAACTTTCAACAAACAGAAGGTTGGTGCTAAATATTGGGAGTACAAAAATATTTCAATTAAATCAGCTTCATGATAATTAGGGGAAGATAATCGTATGATGCAATCAAAAGAGTTTTTTTTTGTGTTTAAAAAATCAAGTATGTAAGTTGAAGAAGAAACTTTATAGGTTTAACTAAGCACCAAGGTAGTTGTATAAGAAATTTGATGATTTGTAACCAAGAATGAGTTAACAAGATGTGACATAGATCATTATTATGAGTATTTAAAGAATTATTTTAATATTATTATATCATTTATTGTTATTGATTGGTGATATGTTTATTATAGGAGCTGATATATGGGAAATCAACACACTAAAAAGGGAATTTGAAACACAATTTACTATATTAAGGACTTTGGGTCAGAAAAATAAATTTTTAAGATGAGAATTACTGCAACAAAACTGGTCCTTTGCATGATCAACATGTAGGTTTGGAAGTCCTATAAGCATCCTTTTAGGAGACAACTTCAAATTTTCATCGGACCAGCCATGAAAGACAAACAAAATAGTAGCAATATATTGAGGAAATTCTATGTGCATCTAATGTCGATAGTTTAACAGATGTTATCTAATGAATTATCTAATGTCAAACTTAGTAACACAACATTAGATGATTATGTAATGGATTATAAATCACTTGAGAGGCACCTCATATAGATATCTTTCTCTCATGATAACTTATATGAAGTTATAAGGTTTTGTAGATTTGATTTCAGAGGTGATACTGACACAAGGAGAAGTACTGACAACTACATCTACATGGTAGATGGTACTAATGTTTGTTAGATTAGATCTCTCAACTGTTGAAGATTATAGCTCTCTAAACAATTGAATCAGAATATATCACATCATTATAGAGCCAAGGAAATGATATGTTGAAGAATTTCATTATTGAACTTATGATGATCATAGAGCCAAGGAAATTATCACAGCTAGAAGGCTAATTATTTTATTTTATGATGATTATAGTGTCATAAGAGTAGCCCAATATTTGATTTTTCAATCTAGGATGACGCATATTACCCTAAGGTTTCACTACATCCACATCTTGTCAAAGGATGAAACGTCAACCTCTCTCTCTCTCTCTCTCTCTCTCTCTCTCTCTCTCTCATGGTATGAGGAATATGCTCTCCACATGGCAGTCATCTACCCACATTAGCAGCCCCTCGTCCTTGTGGAGGTTGGTCCCCTACCAACCGGGCCAGACCCGGGCTTCATGCTTAGTCATCCTTTTCTCGTTTTGGCCTTTTCTTTGGTGCCCGGCCCGCTGACATGTTAAGATATGGTTCCATATCACGACGTACTGAAAGCAACGTCACCCAATGATAATCCACCACTTGTGAGGTCCGCCACTCGCCCACCCCGGACACTGGAGGCGGGCCTGGCGGCGCTGCGATCTTCTGCAAATAGGAGAGGAATAGTCGATGCTGTTCAAGGTGGAGGCCCTGAGAATCCATGGCTGTTCTCCAAGCGCTGCCGCATCGGGGCTCGCCGCCTCTCTCCTTGCGCCGGTAATGGAGGGAGACGCATTTCCGCCGCTGTGTTCTTCCGAGATTGTTGACTAATCGATGTCCGGACATTATGTTCTTCTCTTACCCCGCTGTTTTTTCGGTAATTTATGTTGGAGTCTATCCTCCTTCTTCTCGTCTTATCTTCCGTGCTCCACTGGCCTCTCTAAGCGGTATATTTCTTTCTGGCTCAGTAGTTCTAGTCCTCTCGGCTTTTGATTCGGCGGCTGTTTCTACTGGCGACCTCCTCAGATTTGTGAGTTTTGAGTACTCCGACTGTAGCATTGCTTCCTCGTTCAGTTTCCTTCTCTCAGCCTCCTGCAACTGAGATTTTGTATGCCTACTTCCTTGTCGACGTCTATCTTGTTCTGTGATCAGTTCCTAAAGATGAACAGAATTTGCCCGTAAAATGTTGTACCTCCTGAGATATTTGAGTTGAACGGCTTCTCTCTTCCTGGTCGTGAGGAAGAATAGGAATTCAACATTCCTTTATGATACCTCTAAAAAATCATCCTGTAAATGTAGAAAAGCGCAAGAACTGTTCCCTAGGTCCAATCAGCTCTCAATTTTTTATTTTATTTCGTTTATCGTGATTAATTTGAGTTTTTTTTCAGAAACCCGCCGATTCAGCTGATTTCCTGCTTTTAATTCCCAGTTCATCACACTTCAATCATTTATGTCATTACAGAAGGGTGGCACCGGTACCTGGCAAAATAATATGTTCACTGGAGAAGACCTCAACCAGTAAAGATGTTTCCAGACACGTTTTGTCTTGTCTCTCCGCCTCTTTAATATTCTTATCTCCTGTGAACAAGGTATTTAACCATGTCTCGCTTCTGATTACCTTTCCTTCAATGCGAGTTATTTTCATAGACGACCCTCTGAATTTATTGTATATAATTGTCCCATATGGTATAGGCAGCTAAAATTAATGACCTAGTGGCTCTAATTCTTAATGAGTTTTGAATTAAATGCCAAACTCTTCATCATAGGTTTGGTGTCCTATTTGCATTATTTGCATGACAGAACCATCCCACAGAGGAGGCAATTCCGAGATTATTCAAAATAAATCTACCATAGTCATTTCTAGTTTTTTTTTAATATATCTTATGATTCTCTAATAATAGTAACTATGATGCTATATCTTATAATTTACCATTTTTTTGCAAGGATGAGTAAGCCAACACTAAAGCTGCCTTCTTTTTTACATTGATTAAATTCAAAACGAAGTTTTTTTTTTCAGGGCACAGAATGAGATAGAACCGTTCTTGCAGAGGATCAAAGAATAGATTTCAAGGCCTTGAATTTTGATTTCTTTTAAGATTTTCTGGTGTCCAATGGTGCCAGGTCGTTGCTGTAGAACAACCTCAGTATTACAACATGTGCAAACTTGCAACCATCACGGATAGTAATTTAACACTAAAACTTGATGATGTACCTGATGATGGGAGTGGAATGATGATGATGATGAGGTCTATGACTGCGAAGAATTTCGACCCTGTTAGATATTCTGGAAGATGGTTTGAAGTGGCTTCCCTCAAGCGTGGATTCGCTGGCCAGGGCCAAGAAGATTGCCATTGCACACAGGTATGATATAGCCTATAGCTCTCATAGAGTTGCTAAATTCAAGATTATTGATTTTATTTTTGAAAATGTTTAATCATGGTTTGTTGAAAATGTATAAAAACTCGTAGGGTGTCAAGGGAGCTCTCATCAAATCGCTTAATTCAAAGACTATTAATTTCATTTTCTATGTTTGGTGATGTTTTGATAAAAAACCATAAAACCTCGTTGGGTCTGCAGAGTCATCTCATAGATTCTAATTTCTATATTTAGTATTAATCAGAAAAAAAAAAGCGTGAGTTTCACATCGAGTTTATTTATTTAACCTTATTTTATTTTCTATAACCTTTGATTCTTCATAAAAATATATTAAAAGGTTCGCTGGGTGTGCAGGGAGTATACACATTTGATCCAAAAGCTCCAGCAATCCAGGTGGACACCTTCTGCGTTCATGGCGGGCCTGATGGTTATATCACTGGTATAAGAGGGAGGGTTCAGTGCCTCCCCGATGAAGAGACCGTGAAGACAGAAGCCGAACCGGAGAACGAGGGGATGACCAGAGGGAAGTGTTTCCTTCGCTTCCCCACCTTGCCGTTCATTCCCAAAGAGCCATACGACGTTCTTGCAACTGATTACGACAACTTTGCTCTTGTTTCTGGGGCAAAAGACAAGAGCTTCATCCAAGTGAGTATAGAATTAAAGATACCAGATATTGATTTAACTCAAAGTACTATTTTTGGTAATATATATATATATATTGTGTCCACTTCTGGAAATTTTTATATTTGGTATTCTAATTGCTAAAGTCAAAACACAGGTTCCCTTTTAATGATTGATGAATCTTCTGGGCATTTGGTTCTTTTCATGAACATAAATTGATGCTGGGAAAGGGAATAGAGCATTATATTGATCAACATTTCATATTAATTTCCGCATTTATGGCCCTTTTTGGGGTCCTTATGGTAATGTTTGATCCGTCAGAAACATGTTCATAGGTGTTCATCAGCATGACCAAGATTAAATTAGAAATAGGGTCTTTGAGAATTTTGTGTTTACTGAAGTTTACCTTATGATCTAAGGATTTATGTTCTTGTTCGAGGCCATTCAACACTTTTTTATATAAAAAAACATAATGAGACAATTTATTATCTTCGAAATAGTGATTTTCCTTTATAGATTCACACTTAATTAATTCATTCAAAAATGCACTCATTGACAACCATCTGATTATTCTGACCATTAGCTTTGCTAATTGACAGAACATTAGTCTCATAAGCACTAGCAGCATCAAAATTGTGACGAATTTATACATAGATGTATATATAATTGATCATCTGTAGATTATACTAATTTGGGAATATTTTTGCACATTTTTTCGATCCAGATATACTCAAGAACATCCAATCCTGGCGCTGACTTCATAGATAAGTACAAGAACTATTTGGCAGATTTCGGGTATGAACCAGACAAGATCAAGGACACGCCCCAAGACTGTGAGGTGATGTCTTCAAGCGACCTGACTCGGATGATGTCCATGTCCGGAATGGAGGAGGCGTTGACTAACAAGTTCCCAGAGCTGGGGTTGAAGGGGTCGGTCGCATTTGACCCCTTCTCCAGCGTCTTCGAGACCTTGAAGAAACTGGTTCAGCTCTACTTTAAGCAATTATTTACCTGAATCTGTTCATATTCCTAACCATATTTTATGATATTTCTCGTAGTTTTTTCCCACTACTTTTCCATCAATATATCATGATTCTCTCTCCTTGTTGTTCATCAATCTGTTTATATTTTCCTTGCCATTTTTTCATCATCAGAGTACTCCCTGCCCCACCAAGAACACTTCCTATAACTGGAAAATGAGAGATGGACAGAAGAGTGAAGAAGGCGGTGGTCAGCATATAATCTTGATTGACAAAGACTGAAGCTTATCTACTACCACTTACTAAAAATGGAGAAAAAGGGATGAACATATGAACAAAGTCAACCATCATCAGCCCAAAAGCTACCACCCCATCCTCCACTGCCCAACAGAACACCTCCTCTGCTTTCCTTCATCCAGCACCAAAGAAGAGCAAGGCTAAAGAAAACAGCCCTCCTCTACCAAGTAAAGCCACAATCTTAGAACATAAACTTTGATCTCAGATTACAGATTCAGAGAGCTTGGAAAACCCTAGTTTCTTTAGCCGGCTGCTCATGGGATTGTTGCACTTGAGATCCACAACCTCCACTAGAAAAGATGACCCTTTCTTGGTGGCTTTACCCTGGCCAGTGCTTCCTGCTGCACTGGTACTCTCACTACTTAGCATGGGGACCTTATGCCCGTTCTTGGGTAAACCTTGAGCACTGTCATTGCCATTTAGAGGGTTCCTTCTGGGTTGAACTTTCTTCGGGGTGGCTCCACAGGGGACTGAGACGGGACCCGACTGGGTCTTCCTGTCAGAGATGGCTGATGCTGGCGGTATGTGTTTCATTGACTCGAGTTCTCTGGTTATCAAGGAGCCTATTGTCCCTGTAGTCCCCACCTGGATCCTCTCTCCATTGTTCTTGGCAGCTTCACCCATCTTCCCCATTATGGTATCAAGTGGAAAATGAAGATGATGAGTATTCCCTCAGATCTTGGCGATGTCAGAGTAGTGATCTTTGCTGATTACGATTCCTGGCAGGGAATAGAACCAAAAAAAGCAAATTCATTCAAATAATTTACAATGCTTGAAACTATTCAAAATATAGAAAAAAATAGACTCATTTTCCACAACAATTTTTCGCCCAGTGCTCACATTGCGCATGAATTAGAGCACCAGACAGCTGACACTCCTCAATGTATTTTGGCATAAATGGAAAAATAAATCGCAATTCAAATATCCACACCAGTCAACAGCTGAAGATCAAACATGACGATTGAAGATCAGATATGGTGGCAATCTAGAACAAGGAAAAATCCCAAAAATATTCTTCTGATCCAGACAATGATAAGATTTCTTAGAATAGATTCAGTGATGTGATGGGGGAGGGGGTTTCGATTTTGGTGGAACTGATGGTCAAAGAAGATGAGCTCACAAAGACGCCTCCCCAACACTTGTCCCCAGAAACAGCCGAAAACAGAAGTTGCTGATACACCGATCAAGCTCCCTGTGAAATCGAGGAAGAAAGATGCAAAAAACTGGCTCTAGAAAAAGTAATCCCACCGACGGCAGATGCTTTCATCAATTGACCGCTGCGGTCATCGCTCACAATCTCCAGGCCGTACGCACATGGAACCTTCATCACGCTCGGTAAATCGAACCAGAGAAAAACATTTCAGCCATGAGGAAGCAACGGCCCGCCCATACCTCCAGAGGCTGCACTCGAACCACCATAACGCAGCATCGAACTCTAAGGAGACCTAATACTGGCGCGGAACACTCAGAGCGAGGGATTCGAAACGCAAGAAAATGTAATCCAGATCTTCCGTGGCTCCAGAAGAAATAACCAGAAACCTACAGAGCCGCATCAACATGAATTGCCCTAATCACTGAGGCGGCATTGCCTCAGAAATGTCCTCAAACATACGCATCAAGCACAGAAAACACGCAATGGAACGGATTCACGCAGAATGTTAACCCCAGACCTCATCGCCCCTTCCCCCTCAGAATCAGATAGGAGCGGAAACCCCCAATCACGGAAGCAGCCACTGAAATAGATACCAAGATGGAAACCTCGTGAAGAGGAGAGAAAATCCGCCGGAGTTCCTCCAATGCAACGGAACGCCGCCACCTCCACCGCTGCCGCCGCCGCCAGCGGCTCTCCTGCTGCCGTCGAACGCGCCGCTGTGCCGGGAAAAAAGTTGAGACCATCTTCCTTTCGAGCGAACTATTATCGAATCCTCGATAAGATGTACCCGCGGTACGTTTTAGTCGCGGCGAGATGAGACCCACACTGAAAACATCGCTCCATATCTCTCCATCCGTTTTTATCCAGCTAATCAATTCCGCAGGATCACCACCGTTCAATTTTTCGGATCCCCATCCGACGGTTTGGACGAACCACTCGCTTCGCCCAAAAAAAATCTCCACCCCATGACGTCATTAAATCATTTTAATTTTAAAAATTAGTTCTTATTACCACCAGATTATCATATTAACTGTTATTAGCGGCTAATCATAGCCATCAGTCTAAGCAAGTACAAGGTAACACTCAGAAGCAAAGGGCACTGAAAGAATGAAATGGGGTTTGACTTTTAACGGGATTGACTAGAAGCATGAAGGGGGAGTTAGCTATAAGAATGAATGAGGGTTGACTGACAAAGAATAAAAGTGGTTGACTTTTAATGGTTGGCTTGTAATAATGAAATTAGGGGTTGACTTATAGTTGTTACCTTCCAAGGCAGTTGACTTATGCCATTGAGTCTAATATGAGGTAGCTCTAGTCATAATTATCAGAGCTCAAATATAGCAAGCCTTTTTATTTTTTATTTTATCTTGCTCATCAATGATTATCTCACTACCTAGAAAATAGTACCAACTACAAAATATCAAAGTCAATCCCGAATTTTCATGAGAATTTTTCAGAAGGTCAACGGGTGAAACATTTGTGTCTTTCAGGTGCACAATGCAAGTAATATTGTAGTAAAAAATGGATTTTTATTTTTATTTTGGTATGTTTTACCAAATATAAAATCGTACGGGGCTCCAAATAATTCTACATTTGGCAAATAATTCTGTCTTAAAAAATACCAACACGTCAGCTTTCCTCTGCTTCTAAATCCAAGAATATATAAAAGTCAACTCACATTCTTGGTTCTTGAATGAATGGTCTTAATAATAGTTTTCCTAGGACTTTGGTTCGATACAAAACGGGGAAAGAGAGAGAGAGAGAGAGAGAGAGAGAGAGAGAGAGAGAGATGAGAGAGAAAGTGGGAGAGAGAGAGCGATTACGCGGAGTCAACTTCATTCTCTACTTGAAATATTATAATATATATGTAGTACCGATATGACGGTTGTTACTAAGTCAACGGGGCAGGATTTATTGCGATGTTATATTTGTGAATGCATGTGGGGCCCACTGCTTGGTGGACCCAGTCGTTTCCGGGTGAAGGAAGAGCTGGCACGTAGATTTCGTTGGGGCACGTGCTTAGCCAGGTGGTGAAGCCCGAACGGACCAGTCTGATGTGGTCCAATGAGATTAGGTTAGCTGCGTCACTGAACCCTGCGTTCTTGTACAATTTGTGAAATAATCTGCTCCCTCTCTCTCTCTCTCTCTCCTCACCTTCTCTCTCTGGCTCTCTCCTCCCTATCTCTCTTCTCGGATCTCACTTTTTCTAAGTAGCATCAAAACATTAGGGTTTCGATTAACGAACTTGCGCTGCGAGACGTTTTTTTGGGGGGCGGGGGGGGGAGAGGAGGGGTTTTCTCGCTCTGGGGAGGGGATGGCCCAAGCCGTGGAAGAATGGTACAAGCAGATGCCGATCATTACCAGGTCATACCTCACGGCAGCTGTCCTCACGACGGTTGGATGCACCCTCGAGGTTGGTGGAGGACTAGAAATGAGGGAATAAGCTGGGGAATTGGGTTCTGGCATCTCTTTCCCCTTTGAATTGAATTATAATCTTTCAGTAAGCTGCTTCCCGCTTTTTCCCGTCATTGAATTGGGGAACGTTATCTGTTCTTGCTCAATGGAGCCAAGGCATCGATTTTTCTATCGTGATATGGTGTCTCCCATATGAATTTACCCATTTTTTTCTACATTTAATGACAGGACCGTTTTTTTGGAGCAACTAGGTGAAATATGATCTTCCTTTATCCTCATTGATTTCTTTGTTTATTTTTTTCGCAGATAATATCTCCTTACGATTTATACCTGAACCCCAAGTTTGTTCTCCAACGTTATGAATTATGGCGCCTGATCACAAACTTTTTGTACTTCAGGAAAATGGGTAATTCTCATTATTTTTGGTCCATGTTTTTTCTTTTTTTTGTGGTAATGAAGTTAGATAGGCATCTGCCCCAGTTTTCATTTTCCTTTGGGAATTTTAATTTCTTTCTTAGCTTCTGTCGGATGAGCGAGACATTTTTTTTTTATTGGAAAAGGTTAGTGTACCGCAAATTCCTTCTGATAAATCGAGGAACAGAATCCATAACTCGGTTAATTACGATTCAATACACAAAGCAAACATTAGCCTGTCCTTCTCTTCATGGTAAATCGTAAGCAGCAAACTTATTTTAATTTTTTTTTCCGCTTTTGAGAATGGAGATTTCGATGATCCAGTACTTGTGTACACTTCACTCCGATATCCCTTTCCCACCTAAATATTAGTTCATGCCTTGAGCGATACCTCAAGAATATTGCACGAGAGGGATCATTAAAGAACCTTCATTCTGTGAGATCATGATCCACCTTTGTCACGTTTTTATCACCTTTGAGTTCAGGTTGTTAGTATTTATGGGTTAACTCTATGAAGATCATATTCTATATTGAATAATATGGATTTTACTATGTGCAAGGTAATAATGTTTAGTAATGTGATTGAAATGAACTTTGTTTAAGTGAATAGAAGATCACAGAGTATTCTCCATACACTCTAGTGAGTTTTTTTTTTCATTTTGATTTGTAGTGGAAAAAAGGTGTTGTTATTGTTGGAATGGGCATCAATAAAAGAATGTCATTAACTATTGAAAAAAGCATCTTTAGTCCATTTTCTGAGAATTAAATCAACAATTCTTTTTCGAGGGATATTTATGTAGGAGCCAAATGCCTTGAGACATGAACAGAATAAGACTTGGACCAAAAAATATGACACCCCCACCCCCACACAATAAATCTGTGCTCTCGTTTCCTTCAGATAAAAATAGTTGTCAAACATCTCTGGGACTCACATCTCCCCTAGAGAAGATCAATCATCAGCAAGAAGTTTTGCCTTCCTCCTAAACTAAATTTGACTAAATTTGACACCAAGCTTCTATTGCTGCTTTCCTTCTAAACTAACCAAAAAATTTCCAGCAACAACATTAACCACCCCCCCTATAAATATTGACTCTCCCTTTCCCATGAATCAATTTCTGTGAACGCTTTCTTGGTTTTGGACTTTTTGTTTTTAAGTTGTCTTGGAGATGCACTCTCCGAAGGTTGATATTAACATGTAGATATTCTTGAATTTTGATAAAATTATTGTCCTCTCCCACCATTTTATGTCTTAGCTGAACGATAGCCTTTTCTCATAACTAATCTTCTCTTGTTATACTGATTGAACGAGGGGGATTGGCCACTTTGGAAGATTAAGACCGAAGACATTTTGGTTCATCCCGAAATGATTTCTCGATTAGGTTCCGTTTGTGGCAGACATGAATCTTCTTCCCATGTTTTCCCTATTCTTTGGAATTAGATATTTTGGGAAGCTGCATGCAGAAAGGGGAGGTAAACGTTTGTAGAAATATAGATACTTTGGCTAAATATCGAATCCTCTGGGCATCAATAGATGTTGACGCCTTGGCAAGCCAGTATTATTGGTTGACTGATCTCATAATGTTATAATAAACGTCATCATTAACCAATAGTTACTGTGATTTTATATTATAGATTTGGATTGTCCTAGGATGGTAATTAACAGAGTGAAGTTCGATCATACAACAGAAGATGGCTGACCTCAAATGACCTTTGACAAAAATAGGGGTACTGTTACCAGCTTGAAAGTTGGATAAACTGGAATCCAGAATCGAAGCTAAGTTCACCTGTTTAATCTCAGCCGGTTATCAAAGCAGGGATTTAGGACCTGGCCCATGGACCTGCTTTAAATAAATAATCATATATCCCACTAATACAAAAAAAATAATTTTATTAAATTCATGGATCACCATGAAGTGAATCCATTCAATGATTCCGCAAGAGAAGGCCAAGAAAATATGGGGATCAGATGGTATTCCTCATTGTAAACATTATTGCCATTGATTTCTCCTTTTTCGGTACTTTGCAACTGACTTTTTTATTTGATTTTTTTGGCGTTTCTCTCATCGTGCAACTTATAAAAGCTCTTCAAAATGTTTTCAAGTAGAGGATCATCATTTTCATCCTATTTTTCTTTAACTGGTTATAAACTCTTCTTTTATCTGCAGACTTGGACTTTCTCTTCCATATGTTTTTCCTTGCCCGGTATTGCAAGCTACTCGAAGAGAATTCATTCCGGGGACGGACTGCAGATTTCTTTTATATGCTATTGTTTGGTGCGACCATCTTGACTGTGATCGTGTTCCTCGGCGGGATGATACCCTATGTGTCAGCATCCTTTGCCAACGTCCTCTTCCTCAGCAATTCGTTGACTTTCATGATGGTCAGTAAATGCAATCCTCCCACAGGCCATACATTCCATTTAAATCTATTTTATATCCTTCTGATCTTAAATCCCAGTATGTGCTGCTGTGTTTCCTAATTTAGGTCTACGTCTGGAGCAAGCAGAATCCTTTTGCTCCCATGAGCTTCCTTGGCCTGTTCACCTTCACAGCTGCCTATTTACCATGGGTAAGTGCCACCTGGTTATCACAGATGTCTAAGAAGAATCAATTGCTGAATATCTTCTTCATTATCTTATTTGAAGGAAGCATGCAATTCTTTCTATAAACGAGTACATGAAACGTCATGATTTCAAGAAGCAATAAATAGTAGATGATGGGTAATAATCGAATTTCTCAAATATGTTGATCTTGCCAAGTTATTGTTGAGAAATTCTTCATCCTGACTTAAAACTCTTACCTAACCCACACACTAGTTCTTCATAGGGCTCTCAGATGAGTTGAGCCCAGACCCAGTGGGCTTTTGTAAGGCCTGGGCCCGGAGAAAAAATCATATGTCTGGACTATATGAATTTTGGGGTCCACACTTATCTTTAAATTAATGGTTTTTCTTGATCTGGAAAATCAAATCTTTGATTATTTATTTTTTGTTTTCCTCTTATGGGCACAGGTCCTCCTGACTTTCTCTGTGCTTGTTGGTGCCAATCCCTGGATAGATCTTCTGGTGAGTTTCCTCCTACTAATGTCTCCAAGACCATCATAACGTGTATAAAGAATGCCCCCTATTGTTTCCTTTTTGAAGTCTGGTGTAGCTTCAATCTCCCAATCTAGGGGCTTGTTCCCATCAATGGTCCATGATCATCATGAAATCACAACAAAAAACAGTATTTAATTTTTATCTGATGTAATTATAACATGCAGAAGGTTGTTTTTATCGTGTTTTTACTTGACTGCACACTCTTTCTCTCATCTCTCTCTCTCTCTCTCTCTCTCTCCCTCTCTCTCCCTCTCTATCTATCTATCTATCTATCTATCTATCTATCTATCTTTCCATCGCTCTCTCTCTCTCTATAATATCTATCTATCTATCTATCTATCTATCTTTCCATCGCTCTCTCTCTCTCTATAATATCTATCTATCAATCTCTCTCTCTCTTTCTATCTATCTATCTATCTATCTATCTATCTATCTATCTCTCTCTCTCTCTCTCTCTCTCTCTCTCTCTCTCTCTTCCTTTCTCTCTATCTCTATTTATCTATCTAACAATGTATCTATCTGTTGGAATCTTTATATCCCAATTAAGGGAATGCTGCCATCAATGTTTAAACGCCATCACAAAAGACATGCGAAAATGGTTTTTTTTATCTTTATCCGTCTCAATTTTTGTCTTGAAAACCCAACATATTTCTGAGATACAAAAAATTCCCCTTTTTCATTTTCTTAGATCCGATTTAATTTTTGTCATCCAATTCAGGACACTTTCTCATCATTGCTCCAAGATAATCGTAAAAATCGGAAGCAATTCATATCTTCCAATCCCTTGGCCATTATAATGGATCTTTAAACAAGAAAAAAAGCCTTTTTCCCATCCATGCTCCAAATGATCGTTGACTTTGGAAATATGAGGAATTTATATGCAAAATCCGGCTGGATTTTGGTTATCAATCTTTCTTTCTTTCTATTTCAGGGCATGTTTGCTGGACACGCATACTACTTCCTCGAGGATGTCTATCCCCGGATGACAGGCCGCCGCCTTCTCAGGACTCCCTCCTTCATCAGGTCTCTCTTTGCCGATGACCCCATCGTCGTCGCCCGCCCTGCCAACATGCAGTTTGCCGCCCCTCCTGATGATCCCCATGAGGACTGATCAAGTTGTCAATCATCTCTCTCTCTCTCTCTCTCTCTCTCTCTCTATATATATATATATATTTATGTGGAGTAAGTTAGATGAAAAAGATCATCCCTTGCCTTGTAATCAGTCCAATCCTGCCGTCTGTACAGTTGGAGGTATTCTCACTTTTGACTGAAACTGTTGTCTTATCTTCTCACCCAAATGGACTAGCACTTGCCTGTTACAAGGGCATCACAGCCACGTTTCTCTCACTAAAAGAGAACTGCAGGCGATGTGGGTAATTTTGGAAGATGAAAGCCCCTCACCCCTTCTGTCTCTCTCAAGTTTCTCTCACTAAAACGCTAGTTTTCAACTCTCTACCCTACTACCCAAGAAAAACACAGAGTGGGGAACAGTAGCTCCTGGTTATGTACAGCATGGGCAGCCATTATCAGCCTAAAACAGCAACATCATACCGAGGGGGGGGGGGGAGTTTCTCTCTCCTCCATCACCAGGGGGTGCTTATCTTGGCCGAAGAAGCTGGGCCCCATAAGCCACTGACGACGCCACAGTCGTCGAGGCCACCAACCAACTGCAAGAGAGAGAAACGAGAGAGCAGAGGAGGATCATCTCACTAGAACAGGCAGCCAAAGGGTTCAATCATTTAAGATTTTCTAGTTCTGATTGAATAAAAAACGGAGTCTAGAGATCCTAGAGAAGATCTGTCCTCATAGGAGCACCAATCAGTTGACTTGCCCAGAAATTATTTAAATTTGCTTACTCCTGACTGAGTAAAAGATGAACTCTTTAAGTTTTCGGAAGAGCAGAAGATGCTCAACAGGCTACTTACTAATTATAGTAAAGCACTGAGTTCTTGAGCAGATACTATCTAAGACAGTGACTCATGAGATTCGATGCAGAGATTGGTACCTCAGGTAAGTTATGTACAACTGGGTTTGCTCTGAACCAAATTCCGGTTGAAGAAGTGCGGCAGCAACTAAACCCAATTGGAAAACAGTGTTAACCTGCAATTGTCAAGATCCATACTCAATATATTTTCTCATTAATGATAGAAAACAAAGCATCTGTAGTGCAAATAAATGCAATACCTTGCTAATAAAAAGGGGCTCCACCTTTTCTTGTCTTATCTTGTCGAGATGGACAAAATCGGATAAATTCTTCCACTAAACAAACATTAAAAATGGAAAAAAAAAATGAGAGCATGAACAAGATCCATACAAGAACAACTTCTATTTATGGTAAGAAATCCCACCTCCCAGCCCATGCTGGATGCTCTTTTGTACACTGCACCGCCTATGAGGCCAATATCCCTGAACACTATGAGCTCAACCAGTCCAGCTGTGGAAAAAAACAACGAGATGGATTCAAATCCGAGAGAAAAAGTCTACCCGGAAAGGGATTACTCGATGAAAGTGGATAGTGATATAGAAAAAAGGATTTTGGGCTCAACAATACAATTGACCAGGGTGAAAAAAACATTCTTCGAAGATGAAGATTGAGGACTTCTGCGATTACCATGCAGAAGATCCTTCTTCACCATAGCTAAAGCAACACAACCAATTAGAACCTGAAATAGCAAACCACGGAGCTGTTGGACCAAGATAGGGGAGTTCAATACAGAAATAGCTTTTGGAGTGAGAGACGCCAGGGAGCTGAGAGAATGGTCCACAGGCTAGAAAATGAAGATGCTTCCACCTTGTCAGCCAGGGGATCGAGGTATGATCCAAGCACCGAATTAATCTTCAATTTCCTTGCAACGTAGCCATCTAACTGCAAGATAATAGGGAATAAGTGAAAATGTGCGTACACATGAACGCTAAGCCAGAGCCCAAGAAGGAAAGAACGACCAAATGTGACTGTAATGCAGTTCCTACCCAATCAGTCAATCCAGAGATGCCCAGCCCCACAAAAGCAGGAATATACCATTCGCTCAAGATCATCCTGCACGAGTATTAGCAATATTAATATACTATATCCACAATAATACTCAAAAATCAGTAAACTGCAACGCAAAGAGTTTTTTGAATCCGAGGATGTTATTCATTAAAACTGAAACAACATTGCACCAAGAACACTGCGGTTAATGAAAAGCCCTGCCACCTAATCAGAATATGGGCCCCTCCTGGACTATTTAGGAGGTATATGAGAAGAAAATCGGCAAAACATTTTTTAACATATCATATCGGATCTCAGCCTTTGACCCATTGGCGGTGGCTCCTCCCCAATCTTATAATGATCTTAACACTTTGCCACATGAATAAAGATACAGAATGGGTTTTTTAAGCTACTCTTACACCTTTCCAACCAAAGAACACCTATTTCTAAGTCATGTAGAAGAACTCGCCACCAAGCCAACCTGCAGTAAACCTCATAAAAATTTCTCCGCTAGATGCACAAAAAATTTCTAATTCTTGATAGTTCTACCACAGTCCAAAATTTTGTCCAGAGTTTCCTTCAGCGTGAAAAATTAAACAAAAAATACAGTTTGCACAGGAATAAAACTTTCTAATAGATTCCCAGGTTAAGTAGCCTACTGTATCCAATTTTCAACGCACATTCAGTCATCCTGATTCACACCACCAAACTCGACATTAATCAATATTAAGGTAACATTATGATAACATCTTTCTGAAGTTTTACGAAAACCATCCCAATTTATACAAAAATAAAGAAAAAATAAGCCATCAAACGCAGATCATGCCATTCAAACAATCAGTCAGCATTCCCCTTAGATAAGTAATATCAACACTAACAAGGAAAAGCTCCCATAAGACATAGGATCTGCACTTTGTCGAGCCCATAAACACTTTATGAGTACACAGAAATCATAGATCTTCTTACAAGCAAGTCATCTCGCTGAATCTGCCTCAGCCATAATTTATACACGATATACATCATAGTCTAGAGTGGAAACATTAGGGTTTCACGGGACTTTTAGGACTCGAGGCTCGAAACTATCTTGGATACTCAAGGAGGAGTTCGTCGTCCAAGCTTGAGAAAAAGTCTAGGGTAGGAGGAGACAAGACAGATTGAGGATTCACTCATGTTACTGGCAAGAAAAAGATCAATGTCAATGGCAGGGGCAGGCTAGAGATGAGCAAAAGGAATGCAGGCTCATAGGACATGCAGCTTAGCATAGCATTGTATACGGAGGTAAACCCAAGTATCAGATTGATTCTCAATTTTCCGTTTCCACACCTCCCTGAAATAAGGAATTTAACCCCGATAAATGGGATAAATTCGTAAAGGATGGAAACCAATTAATTCAACAAGGAGACATAGTCATAAATTTTAATCCTCAATCCAATCAAGAAAAGCACCAAGTCCCAGACAAAAATCAGTTTCTTCTGAAACTGACGAAAATTGGGGAAAACAGATAGACGTACCATCCTATCACGGGGCCGGAGACCATTCGACTGATGGAAATCACATTCGGAAGATTTAGAACTCTCTCGTCACTCGCAAGTCTGGCAGCCGCCACAACATTGTCGCCTGCGGGCGGTCTAACCCACCGAACTGCGTCCGCAAGCCCAGCTCGGACTTTCCCAGAGGACCTGAACCCTAGCCTAAGCGGGAACCCCGGTTTCCTCGCCAAGCGCAATCCGGTCTCCTCCCCCTGCAAATACAACGGGGTAGCGGCCTGCGAGAGCTTCCACGGAGGAGAAGACAGGAACAGGGGCCCGGAGAAAGGCACCCGCCTCCACAGGGGAGAGAACAGCCGAGAACCACAGGACGTGAAGCGGAGAAGCGCTGCGGAGGGATCGGGGAAGACGGCGACGGGCGGGACCGACGGCGGCGGGGTGAACAGGGAGAGGAGAGGAGGAGGGAGACGGAGGAGAGTGGCGCCGGCGTGGAAATGGAGGCGGGACCTAGCGGATTCCCTCCGGAAGGGCCTCAGCAGGCTCCCGAAGCCCGCCATTACCGAGCATGGCTCGTGATCACTGCTCCAAGAGAACCAGAGAAGAGCAAGAAGAAGAGGAACCAACGTAAGAGAGAGAGAGAGAGAGAGAGTAGGGTTCTGGCAAGGGGGTGCCCCAGATACACGTGGCATCATCTAATACGTATTTATACCTGAAATTTTGCATATGCCTCTCAGAAAAATAAGCATTTATTATAATATACTTTTAAAACATAATAAAATAATTATTATTATCGAAATACCAGTTCACTCAATTATTTGTACATATATTTAGGTATATTGTATATCTACAAGCACCCATACATTTGATTTCTGGTAGTTATCTAATTTCAGATCATAATTGGTATTTTGACGTAATGCTATAGTTAGCTCGTATTCATGCATGGTATACACTATATATCCAATATGTATACAAGTCAAATTTTGGTAGATATAATAATTTAGTGAAATTTCATAGTATTGTTGGTATTTTTATGCAATACTATAATTAGCCCATATCAAGCAAGGTATGCACTACATCTATGCTAAACATGGGTTAATTTTGGTAGATACAACAGATCACTTAAATTTCAGATTATACCTGGTATTTTTATGATATGCTTAACTACCCTATATTCACACTTAGTATATACATTACATATCTATTATATGTACAGGTCAAATTTTGCTAGATATAATAATTAACTGATATTTAATATTATATTTGGTATTTTCATATAATGTTATAATTAGCTTGTATTCATGCAATTTCATAAGACTATTAGAGAGAGAGAGAGAGAGAGAGAGAGAGGGAGAGAGATATGCATACAAAATGTATAATGCAACAAGAATTCATGTTATAGTAGTTGATATTTTAATGTAATGTTATAATTAGCTTGTATTCATGCAATTGTAGATGATACTTAGAGAGAGAGATGCATATGTAGAGAGAGAGGAGGGGGGATATATATATGTTATGTTATAATTTAACCAAATTTCATATTATAGTTAGCATTTTCATGAAATGTTATAATTAGCCTATATTCGGGCAGTCAATATACTCTATGCAATCTCATACTACAGTTAGAGAGAGAGAGAGAGAGAGGGAGATATATATATATATCTATATATATAATGATATAATTCATTGAAATCTCATTATGTAGTTGGAATTTTCATGTAATGTTACATTATCCTATATCCATGCATTATGTATACACTATGTCATTTCAGATTACAGTTATGGAGAGAGAGATAGATAGATAGAGGGAGAGAGAGAGAGAGAGAGAGAGAGAGATAGATAGATAGAGGGAGAGAGAGATAGATGAACAAAGAGAGAGAGAGATAGATAGACAGATAGAGAGAGAGAGAGATGGAGAGAGAGAGAGAGAGAGGCTTTTCAGCAGTCAAGGGGGCGGCGATAGTCGGGGGGGAGGGTGGGGCAGCGCTCGTTCATGTGGGCGTAGGGGAGGACGCTGTTGTACCCAGGGAACTCCATCCGATACTTCCCCAGGACCTGGCAGAAAGGCGGCGCCGCCGCCGCCTCTTCGCACCACCCCGGCAGCCGGCTCGAGTTGTCCTCGAAAAATTTGAGACTGTATGCGTCCTTTATCTGCAATTCGTCACAAATCATAGGACTTATATGAAATACCCTATCATTTTCCCACAAACAAACCTTGAAATTAACTACAGATACTTAGCCATGCCGGAACCTGGTCCTCAAACCCGAGTCCAGGGAGAGAGAGAGAGAGAGAGAGAGAGTACGGATACTAGCCCGAACTTGTCCTCTAACCCAGGTCTTCAAACCCGGGTCTAGAGAGAAAGGTAGATAGATACAGCGAGAGAGGGAGAGAGAGAGTACGGATACTAGCCTTGCCCAAACTTGGTCCTCAAACCCAGGTCTAGAGAGATAGTTATATAAACAGATATAGCGAGAGAAAGAGAGAGAGAGAAAGAGTACGGATACTAGCCTTGCCCGAATTTGGTCCTCAAACCCAGGTCTAGAGAAATAGTTATATAGACAGATATAGCGAGAGAAAGAGAGAGAAAGAGAGTACGGATAGTAGCCTTGCCCGAACTTGATCCTCAAACCCAGGTTTAGAGAGAGAGATTAGTTATCTAGCCTTGCCCGAACTTGGTTCTCAAACCCAGGTTGAGAGAGAGAGAGAGAGAGATGGGAGAACTGACGGTGAATTCGGTGACGTGGATGGAGCTGGCGATGGGGCCGAAGAGGCCAGCGGCCTTGTACATGCCGATCACGAAGGCTATGCAGGAGGCCGAGGGACCGTCGGAGTAGACCCACTCGTCCCTCTCCGGCACCGCCAGCAGCTCCGCAAACGACATTCCCCCTCTTCGCCTCTCCACCTCCACCATTATCTCCGGGAAGCTCAGCCCCTTCACAAACCAGAACCATAAACAAAATCTCAGAGAGGAGGAGAAGAAGAAGGAGGAGGGGAAGAAGAAGAAGACGAAGAAGAAGGAGAAGAAGGAGGAGGAGGAAGAGGAGGAGGAGGAGGAGAAGAAGAAGAAGAAGAAGAAGGAGAAGAAGGAGAAGGAGAAGGAGAAGGAGAGGGAGGAGAAGAAGAAGAAGAAGAAGAAGAAGAAGAAGAAGAAGAAGAAGAAGAAGAAGAAGAAGAAGAAGAAGAAGAAGAAGAAGAAGAAGAAGAAGAAGATCTTGAACCTGGGTGCCGAGGCGCTTGTTCAGGGCCTCGTCCCACAGGATTGGAGCGTAATCCGGCTGGAGATGATTCCACACGGCCATGAACGACGCAACCTGCTCCCAACCCCGGAAAAAGGAGAAAAAAAATCACCCATGAAATACCTCATATAATTAAAGACGTTCGATCAATCTCCCACAAAGACATAATTAGTAAAAATGCATGGTGAAGTCATCAGTAAGGATAGATAGATAGAGGGAGATAGATAGATAGATAGATAGATAGATAGATAGATAGATAGATAGATAGATAGATAGATAGATAGATAGATAGAGAGAGAGAGAGAGAGAGAGAGAGAGAGAGAGAGAGAGAGAGAGAGAGAGAGAGAGAGAGAGGTCCATAAAAGCTATATAAAATTAAAGACACTCGACCAAGGCCAGGAAAAATGATATAAAATTTAAGACTTTCGACCAGGGTCCACAAAAATCATATTAAAAAAAAGACTTCTGATCTTTGTCCAGAAACCTTGTAATTTAAAAACTTTTGATCTTGTTCAAGAAACCATATAGAATTAAAAACTTTGGACCAAGTTTCAGAAAACATATAACTAGTTTGATAGCTCCTTTATTCAATTGCTCATGGATAACATATAACAATTATTGTGTTCCTTTATTTTTAAAAACACATGATGATGTTATCACTAAGGATTGAGAGAGAGAGAGAGAGAGTAGAACATTTTTTTAACACTTTCGATTAAGGTCTAGAAACACACTTAATTAGTTTTATAGCCCCCCAATTCAAGCAGCCATTAAGAATTTGATTAATGTCTTTATTTATTTTAAAAAAATTGATCGTGTGATCACTAGGAATAAGAGAAAGAGAGAGAGAGAGAGACGTAGGTCAACAAAGAGGATATAAAACCAAAGACTTTTGATCAAGGTCCACGAACACATAAAGTTAGTTTTATAAGTTCCATATTTAGGTGGGCATAAATAACGTTCTTATGGTGTCTCTTCATTTTAAAAAGCATAAGATTAAATCATCACTAAGGATAGACAGAGAGAGAGAGAGACTATGGTCCACAAAACCCATATAAAGTCAAATACTTTTGACCAAGGCCCACGAACACCTAAACTCGTTCATGCAACGCATAATAAGACGATATTGTGTTTCCTTATTTTTTAAAAAATACTTGATGTTGTCATTTAGAGGTAGAGAGATAGAGAGAGAGAGAGAGAGAGAGAGAGAGAGAGAGAGAGAGAGAGAGAGAGAGAGAGAGAGAGAGAGAGAGAGAGAGAGAGAGAGAGAGAGAGAGAGAGAGAGACAGACAGACAGACAGAGATAGAGATTTACCAGGTTGGGGTCGGCGGGGAGGGGGAAGTTGCTGTCGACAGTGTCGATCCAGCTGAAGATCATGTTGTGGTATCCGTAGGGCTTCCCCTCCATGCTCCTGGCGTACTCCCAGGCGGCGGCCTCGTTGAACTTGGCCCTCATTTCCGGGTGCAGCGGCAGGAGGGCGATGTGGGGGTCCGACCCGTCCCTCTTGACCTCGAACTCCCACCACTCCTCCCATGGCAGCACCGCAATCAAGTCCAGCCCCTGCGATTCCAAAGAAGGAGTAGGATAAGGAGAATAAAAGGAAGGAGGAGGAGAAGAAGGAGAGTAAGGAGGAGAGGGAGGAGAATAAGGAGGAGGACGACGAGGAGAAGTAGGAGGACGAGGAGGCGGAGAAGAAGAAGAAGTTCACTATGAGGATGCCCCTCACCTCGGAGACTTCATGGCCGGATTCTCCGATCCAGAGCTTCCCCTCGGAATCCCTCAGGCACACCGCCGAGTGTCCGGCGTAAGATCCGGTGACCCACTTCTCCAGCGTCTCGAATCCTCCCCACCTCCCCCGGAGCTTCGACAGCACAAACAGGTCGCCGGAGTGCAGCTTAGTAGGGTCGATCTCCGCCGCCCATGGCTGGCGGCGCGGCTCGAAGCTCGCCCCCATCCGCTTCTTCAGAAACTCCATGTTCCTCTTCTCCCCCCACCTTGTATCTGTGAAGAGAGAGAAGACGTCGCTTAGGGCACGCAGCGTCCCCAGCATCCCCGCTTCCATCTTGAAGATCGACACCCCATACTTCCTCACCTGTTCAGGAATTCCAATCAATGCCCACATATAATTCGATGATTTATTGCTTAATTGTTCAAATATCAGAATCGAAATCACATTCATCGAGTGAAAACATATAGGAGTTTGAGTGGGGGAGTGAAGCTCACGTAGTCGTACTCGGCCTCTCCCTGCCATTCGTTGAAGTCGATGGTGTGCTTTCGGGAGAAGAAGAAGAAGGTCCAGGTTACGCGATATGGAGTCGCGAGGATGTAGAGGTCCAAGCAAGTCCACCTGCATGGCATGCTAGTCTAGGAAAGGGCCATGGAGAGACGGGGGGGGTCAAGTAAGGGTAAAAAAATAGAATCTATGTGGTAAATATTTTACCCTATTAATTCGAAAGCATAATAAGTCTTGTTCTAATCAGAACAGAGAGAGAGAGAGAGAGAGAGAGAGAGAGAGAGAGAGAGAGAGAGAGAGAGAGAGAGAGAGAGAGAGAGAGAGAGAGAGAGAGATATTCCCTCTTTAGAATGATTATAATATTAGCGAACATAAAAAACATGATTTTTATTGTTGCCCAGTGCCTAATAATGTTCTAATCATTAAAAAAATATTGAAAGTATGTTTAAAAGGCATGGAAGCTGAGGGGAAGGAGGAAAGCGGCTACGGTTACTGAGATGTCCTCATTTGAAGGCCTAATATTTGTTATATTTGTGTTCATATCCCTCTTTCCTCCCCTATCTCTTTCGAACGTTTTATATACATCCCTATATCCAAAGTCAATTTTTTAAGTAATTGTTATAATACCCTTGTAGAGAAAGACCAACGCTGTTAACTTACCACAAAACCCGCAGAGGGCGTGAACTAGGTGGGAAGGGAGGAGAGAAATATTCGAGAGAGAATGAGAAATAATGGTTGAAAGAGAGAGAGAGAGAGAGAGATATTAGAGAGAGAATGAGAAAGATGGTAGAAAGAGAGAGAGAGGGGGGGCGTGATCGTCGTCACCTTGATGTGGAGCTTCCCGCCACCGAAAACTGAGGCGCTGTCATTGTGGGGCTCAACCCAGGCCAGGTTCCTGCGGAAGCAAGGGCCTTTCCACTCGAGGGAGGCGTTGGGGGAGGCGGTGGCGCGGCCGACGAAGGCGGGGACGAGGTCGGCCGGGTTCCGGAGCCGCCCCAGGAGCGGCCGCGACACCTGCCAGGGCAGCAGGGGGAGCAGATCTCCGGGGTGGAAGGGGAGCAGCAGCGGCGACGCCATCATCATCACCAGCAGCAGCAGGAGAAGGGAATTGGAGGAGAAGAGGCTCCGATCCATAGCTAGAGATCGAGGAGAGGGAGAGAGAGAGAGAGAGAGAGAGAGGGAGGGAGGGATCTGGTGGTGCGTACCTTATTGGAACAGCAGCGGAGGTTAAGAGGGCGCCGGCTTGGGGTCTTGCTTGGACAAGAAGGAAGGGGAGGAGATTCTCTGCCGGAGAGCGACCGCGAGCGCTTGCCAGGTATGTCACTGGCGACTCTCGCAGCTTTTTGGGTGCCTCTTCTCCTGTTGATTTTGATCTGTGGAGGAAGAGAGGGACATCAGGGTTTTGTCTCGTTCAATGCTTCCAGGTGCTCTCACGTCCAGGCTGACTTGCCTGGTGTCTGGTTCTCCCGGAGACTTCGGACGAGCCCCTCGCGTGCAGTGCCCCATCCCTTCCTCTTTACTTCGTTCCCTCGGTTTTGCTACCCCGAGGGGGAGGAAGGAAGAAATCTCTCCTTCCTCCAGCGGTGCGGACGACGGTCCGTGGCCTTCCCTCTGGTCTTGCTTTGTGGAGAAGGAATCGAACCGGTTAGCAGGAGTGCGCGCCGCCTGAGTCTGCCATGCCGCACGCACCTGCCACGCCGCGCAAGCCTGCCGCGCCGTTCGCGTCCTGGTGAGAAGAAGCATGTGCAGGAATCCACTCATGGCTTGTCGAAAAGATGCACGACGTGGCGGCGCCTCCGCCCCGGCGACCGAGAACTGAGAGGAGCTGAGCTCCCCGGGCTCCCTCCATTACTAAATCAACTGATTCTCATTCCTCAAGGAGACAGCCAGAGGAAGCTCAGCCGTTCCGGCACTACCCTTCCGGCTGGTCCTCCTTGCCGCGCAACATCTCTGATCTGCACGAACACCTGGAGCTCTAAAGCCCCAACAATATTAGTGAAGAATTATCACATTATCTTGAGCAGTGGGCTAATTATTTCCTCCATCAAGGCCTATTGCTCCACCATCAGCGACTAGTAATTTCAAAGAATTCTCAATTTATACCTAAAATTATCAATGGGTTCAATGGCTTGACTATTAGGGGATACTCATGCTTCCTATGAATATACAAGAAGGAATAACCAAAATGTTTGGTGAGCTAGAATAAGGAATCTGATCAGAAAATAGATCAAAGCCCATTTCATTTGTGAGCAAAACAAAGTAGAATCTCTCACTCGAGTCAATTTGCTACAATTTCTACCCATCTCAAAGAGAATTTGAGAGGATATCCTTTTGACACTTCTCAAATCTGATAACACTTTAGTTCAATACTAGTAGTTGTTGATTAATCAAGTATATTTTTTTCAAATCTCAAACATCTACTCACAATATCAAAAAAACATCTACATATTAATCTATGACATCATACAAGGAAATGGATTTCTGACCTAAATATTCATCGATGAAGATCATATTTTATGGGCATATGTTAGGAAAATCATTCAAAAACTAGGGGACTACATTTGTTGTACTACCCACAAATTGATAGTCAAATTGAGGCGGTCAACTATGAATTAGAAATATATCTTCATTATTTTCTAGGAGATCGTTCCCATTACTAGTGTAAGTGGATCACCCAAGCAAAATTTTGGGGCAACATGAGACTTACATTCTTCTACTAGGAGGATGTCCTTCAAGCTCATGTTAGGGAGATTTCCTTTGATATGGCCCACAACATCCAAGACTGGCTGAAGTCAACTAGGAATAACAAGAGTGGGATGCCACCTACTTAGGCACTATCTTGCACAAGCCCAAGTCTTGGTGAAAGCATAAATTGATCACAAATGCCACAATCTCAACTTTATTGAAGATGGCATCATTTGTCACTAGTTACATCTATGTCGACTGAAATATCCCACTTGACATATTTATGAGAAGCTAGCCCCTTGTTACTTTGGTCCCTTCAAAATTCTGAAATGAATTGGGTTAGTTGCCTATTAATTGAACCTCCAATCCTTCTCAACTATTCACAATGTGTTCCATGTGTTGTAGTTGAAGACGCCAAAGGGAACAATCCCTTTAAGTCCATCCATACACTAGTTTTAGATGATGACCTTAACTAGGCCATGGAATCCTTGAAGTTTCTCAATATCTAGCATGACCCACATGGGATCAAGGTCCTACTCAAGTGCAAGGACCTCCTAGATTTGAAGAACACATGGGAGCCAACCTAATGCATCCACTAATAATGTTTGGATTTTCACCCTGAGGACAAAATGAGTCTTAAGGGGAGCTTGATTGCTGCATGTAGAAGTCAACTGTCAAGATGAGATGTTGACTTTGATAGAAGGTGAGGCAGATGTCAATATGGACTGATGACCCACTAGATGTCACAAAAACTTAGTTTTGTTGTGTCTTCTAGTGGCAAAGTTGGAGATTGATCATCTCAAATTCTCTCATGCTCTCTCTCTCTGAGTGTTCTCTTGTTTCTTCTCCCTTTCCTTAGCCTTATATCCAAGTAGAATTTTCTCTTCCAAGAGTCCACACTTGATCTTCTCTTATGTTTTAGCCCAATATCATACCATGAGTTAAGGGGTTCTATCAAATCCCTCTGAGCAGACTTCCAAGTGGTTGTGTAAGATCTGATGATCCACCTCTCCAAAGACTTAAAGCCATTCTATCACCCACAAAGCTTGGATAGGATTAACATGTCACTTGAGAGCAAGTCTAGAAGGTTGACCTTTGCCACCCACATCCAATAGTACTGCTCAAAGGTTGCCCATAACATGTTTTGCTTCTTGTCCCACTAGATATCTAAGATGAGAGTGAAGATATCATGCAGGGCACACATATCTTGCCCCACACCTCCTTAACTATTTAGCAAGTCCAATCAGTGGCCATATATATTGACATATCCATTTATACACAATAATTCATTTTTTTAATATGAAAAATCAAATAATTCACTTTTTAAAAAGTATACATATGTAGCGTATTTTTTAAATTAGTAATTATTTGATTTATTTATACGTAAGTTAGGATTATAATCTCACTAGTTTTAAAAAATAATGGAATTTGGGTGGAGGGTTGAAGCTTAGGTAGTGATTCTCTATCTCTCTTTGCTAGTGTGCCCTTGAGAGAAGAAGGTCCAAGTTGTGAAGATATAGAGATCCAAACAAGTTCACTTGCATTGCATAGCATTCTAGTAACCATGGAGGGGGGTGGGGGTCAGAATAATGTTAAAAAGATAGGGTGGATGAAAGTATGTGGAATAAAGTTTTTACCCAATTAATTGAAAGTATTATAGATATGCTCAAGCGAGGGGGAGAGAGAGAGAGGCGCGATCATCGTTCACCACATCTAAAGCTTCCCGCCACCAAAAGCTGCGGCGCGGTCATTGTGGGGTTCAACCCAGCCAGGTTCCTGCGGAAGCAAGGGCCTTTCCGTTCGACGTAGGCTTGGGGGAGGCGGCGGCGTGGCCGACAAAGGCGGAGACGAGGTCGGTGTGGTTCCGTAGCCGCTCCAGGAGCGACCGCGAGACCTGCAAGACCTCCCCCACTGGATCCAAATCTCCGAGGACGTCGTCGTCAGGAACAGCAGGAGGAGGTCAGAGGAGGAGAAGAGGCTCCGTTCCATAGCAGTAGAGCGAGGAGAGACGGAGATCCGGTGGCTTACCTTGGAGTAGCAGCGGAGCTAAAGCGGACGCCGGCTTGGGGTCTTGCTTGGAAAAGGAACGGGAGGAGATTCTCTGCCGGACAGGTACTGCGAGCTCTTGCCAGGTATGCCCCCGGCGACTCGGAGCTTTTTTGGTGCCTCTTCTTCCGTTGATTTTGATATGTGGAGGAAAAGAGATACATCAGGGTTTTGTCTCGTTGAATTCTTCCAGGTCCTCTTACGTCCAGGCTGACTTGGTGGCTGGTTCTCCTGGGACTTCGGATTAGCTGACTGGTCCCTACTGGGATCACAATTGATACAGTAAATTGGTTGGTGGAGAATGCCGTGGTGTAAGCATTGCCAAGAGGTCTGTCCGACAGTGCGAGATGAGGACCGTGGTTACATGTGAGCCTCCTCTTCTTTCTTCTGAATCCTCTTGCAGCAATCTAATGCGAGATGAGCCTCCTGTTCGTTTCGTGTTCTATGTCAGAAGTAGCATTTTTCATTTGTTTACTCATTCTTTTCAATTTCTCAGATGCTGTGAGGGTTGTGGACGTGTTCTTGATCAGGACATATATTATAGCGGGGTTACTTTTGTGAAAACCAGCTCTGGTCAGGTATATGCCTCGTCTCTCATGTAGATTCTATTTGACATGGCTGAAGTATCTCCGGCCTAGTTATGGCATCTTTTTATGTAGATCCCTACCCTTTGTTTAACATTTAGCTCTTTCTTGACAGAGCCAATTGGCAGGTGCTTTTATCCGAAGTGTCCAGAGTGAGTATTCTTTATCCCACGAGAGAACTTTGATGAAAGGTATGTGTTGCAGGTTCCTCTATCCTTTTCACTTGTCCTTATTTATCGTGCCTATGCTTTAACTTACTTTTATGAGGGTATTAATATGATGTTTATTTTTTACATAATACCTTGTATATGAGCTGCATCAGTTTTATATGATCTAAAAGCTGAGTTTGCTTTGTCTAGGAAATGTAGAGCTCAGGTTCTTAGCAATGTCTTTGGAGAATTTTCAAGGGCATCTTGAGAATATTTGTTATAGAGGAGTCTTATCAACAGTTTAGATGATTATAACGTAGTCTTAAGGAGATGACAGAAAGTGACAGATATAAGGGTAACAATGGACCATCCGAAGCAGAATGAAGAAGTAATCAAACAATAAGTTGAGGAGGATTGTCTTTGTTGCACTGGAAATATAGGCGCCATGAATACAATGCAATTATTTCATCCCTAATGCATGGTTATTAGCAATGCATGACCATCTTCTCATCAGCACTAAATTCATTCATCCGCTATCCTCATAACTTATATTATGGTTATTATGTTTAATAACCATGTTGTTGATCATTATCCCGCTATTTGCAAATATTTTAGAGTTGTATTGTGTTACTTAAAAAATAGGTTTGAACTGAGTGTTGTTCGGTTCAATCCGAATATATTATGATCATTTCATCAATTGTCATTTATAAAATTGGATTGCTATATAAGTATTATAACACATTGTATGATCTAAACCAGATGGGGATTTAAGTGAATTTGGGTATGTCTGTACATGTGATTTATAATAGTCAGGGCACTACTTAGTCTTTTAAATTGCTTAGACAGACAAGTAATGAAGGTTGGATGTCTTGTGCATTTTTATTTGACATTGAAATCTCTAATCTAGTCCTTTATGTTCTCACGCAGTCTTTTATTTGACATCTATTTGACAGTGCATTCCGAAATTCAGAGTGTTTCAACTTCCAGAAAAAAGGAAAGAAATGATTAGTTGTTAAATTAATATTATATTGCTAGTAACCAATACACATTAATTAATATCTAATTTCCCTTGGAGTTTTTTTCATTTATGAATTGAACATTCACTGAATATGGTTGTATGCTTTTTTTGATATGGGTGGCGCTTATTTTTATCATACATTTCTTTGTCAAACATTTTGTAGGAAGGGATGAAATCAAGGGCATCGTAGTTAGTCTTTCTGTGGCCGGTGGTGATTCAATTATTGATCAGGCTCATGCTTTCTATAAAGTAGGCCTACTTCTCTCTTACTTTGTGGCTCTTTTAGCATCGTTTAGTGATGAGGTTAAATCTTTTTTGTGTTATGAAGATAGCAGTTGAGCGAAATTTTACCAGAGGGCGTCCAACATCACAGGTTGCTGCTGCTTGCTTGTACATAGCTTGCCGGTAGTGACTCTTGCCCTCACTCATGCTTTCCTTACTTTATAGCCTCTAAACTTGGTTATTCTACATCTGACAGTACTAACCTTTGAAAGATCAACCCGCTGTATTTCGAAACATCTTGTTTGGGATTATGTAGTTCCAAAGAGATCAGAAAGAGGCACAAACTAGTGACTTTATCAACGTTCGATAGGTGATGGTATGAAATATATAAGGTTGTTATTTAAACTGATAGACAAGACAGCAGTTGATCAATTTTGAAAGAAAAAATGAGAAAAAAATGGTTATGATCAATTATGTGCTTTTATATATATTTTTCAGAAGGCTAAGGTACCATTTAAAGAGCATCTTGAATGGTCTACTAGTAGTGGAGCGATTAAAAATTGTCTTTGAAGGTAAACATGCCGTTTAGATGTCTTACTAACCATTCAGCTTTAGTTTGTTTGAAGTGGAGTACAGCAGTTGAAGAGGGTTCTGAAGGCCTTTATGGTGAAGAGATGGAGACCTTTTCCTAATTAATGACATTTGTAGGGGCTAAAACTAGACAACCCTATTTGTTTTCTGTGTTTGAATTGGTTTATTGTTTTGGTCCACAGAAGTGCTTTTAGATAGGAAGTAAGTATAGTCAACGCAAATCTAATGATCACGGAAGAGGGTGCATGATTGAATGAAAGTGTAATTTATCAAATTGATTGATATACTTTATTTTTAATTAAATATCTATTTAATAGATGGCTCGTGGTTTAGATCAGAGAATGTTGACTTAAGGCATAAAAACTTTTAAAGATATAGTGGCTGAGTTCTCTTTTCCAGCTTTTATTTTTTTATAGTAACCTTTCCCGACTTGGTCTCCTTTAAGGCTGGTGGTCTAGTTCAGGACTGATGAAATATCAACTTGAATTGTGGATAAGTTGATTTACAACATCTGGATAATGTACACAGGTGATAAACCATTTTGGACATTCTCTTAAAGTTGATTGAGAATGTATACATTTAAAAGTTTTTGAGAATATTGGCACTAAGAGTATGGCTGTTCAAGGATGCATACTTTATGAAGGTTGTGGCTTTGGAGTTGTTTCCAAAAGGGAAGATGCTTGGAAGTGTGTGCACAATAAGCAGCTATGCACACAATAAGTGTGTAGGGTGGTTCTTTCTTTGTCACAATCCAGCTATACGAGATGGATTAAAGATATATAGGATGTCAGGATTTTAGAGAATCCAGGGGCTTCTGTGAGATTGCCATTGCATTCATAGTTTGTTAACATAGGTTCTTAATGCAGTTTTGGAGGGCTGCTTCAGATGCTATCTCATTATGAAATAAAACTATGATAAGTTTCACGTTGGCTCCCAAATCTATAGCCTTCTTTCAATGCCTTTCTATGTTTAGTGAATTGAATCCAAGAATATGTGCACAATTTCAGTAAGTCTCTTGTCCTGCTTAAGGAATTTACAGGATTGAGGAACAATCCCTGATCCAGCAGTGATTGGGGTTTAACTCCATGTTAGATGAAAAGGCGGAATTTAGTTCAATCATGTTAGGAAAAACGCTGTTTCCCAAGGTTTTCACTGTAGCTTGCCACCTTGGTCTTGGCATAACTAACTCCAACTGTGAAACATGTTTATTGCAGTAGTTTATCTGGGGCTTGAAGGATTGATAGGTAGGACATTTGTAGAAGGTGGTGGGGAGGATTTTCCTATCGCCATTCATATCATGCTCTGCTACATTGTTGCATTTCCATGTTCCTCAATTTCCAGGCCATCAAGACGAATTTTGTCTCTCTTAAGACTTTGTTCTTGATGAAAAACTCATTTATATGTTACAGAGAATGCCATCAAGAGGATTTTGTTTTTTAACTTTAGTGGCATGCAGCAGACCGCATTTATAGAGATGATGCTGAATGAGTCAGCAGACCGCGTGTCTGCTTCCATCCTCGAACTAATAATCTTTCACTTATCTCACTAGTGTACTTGTTGTTATTGTGTTCCTGCAGTAACTTTATCTTTCGAGTAAAGTAGCATATATATAAAGGAGAGGGGAAGGATGCCTGAGAAGTTGGGATGTATGAGAGACATTTGCCAAACTAAAGTAAATATAGAATGATGGAAAGATTCTCAAATGATGGGAATGACCGTGGACATTAAATATGGTTGACCTTATGGGGCATGGGATTATTCTAACTGCAGTTTTAAAGATGAGTTCTCGTGCCTCTATTATGACACTCGTGATTTTAATTGACATTTTGGAAGAATCTCAGATTATGTCTCTTGATCTGAGGATGTACACTTGGAATCTGCATAGATGCAATGTATGTGAGCGAAGACGTTTGCATACTTAATGAATTTTTTATGTGGATGACATTTATTACTTAATGATAGCTTTTAGTATCTTATTTTGTTATCAGTGACAATTTTCACTCACTGCGTGCGCTTATTGACCATTAACATTTTTTTATGTATGAACAAATGCATTTAAGCTTTACATATTTGTCCATAAATATAGCTAAAAGCTATTTTTACCGTAGGTCTTAACTGCTGCCTCTTCTCCATGATAAATTAAAAGCATATTCTACACTTTTGTTTTATGGTGTCATCTACCATCCTCATCTTAAATGTCAACAGACATATTTGGAGGATGATTTGAGAAACACAACTATCAACATTCCTGTCCAATATGTGGCTATTTCCTTTTATTGTAAAGTGAAACATGTTGAAAAAAAGATGTTACTTTATTTTTTAGCAACATCAGAGGTTCCCTTTATTCCATCGATGTGAACAAACATAAGACGATGATCCCATTGACAGAAAATGCTATTTCGTCAATCCTGATCTGTTTATTCCGTTTATTTAAGGAGCTGACCCTTGCCATGCTGATTCGCAATTTTTTTTCTACCAAGGATCAACCAGTGCTTTGAGGATTAGGATAAATCATGTGCATGGTTCTCATTTTATGTTAACGTTTGCTTATTGATTCATGAGTCCACATGGAATTTTCTTGAGTAAAAGTTATTTGAAACAAACTTCGTGCTGTTTTGCAGGCAGAATATGAAGCCGTACCTTCTGATTGATTTTTCAGATTACCTGAGGATAAATGTGTATTGACGAAGCTCCTTTCCCTTTCATTATAGTGATATGTCATTGAAGAGAAGGTTGTTTATGCTATTTTCTAATCTGAATGGTTTTATCCATCAATGCATTTTTTTCTTTCAGCTATGTGCTAGGCGCCGTGTTTTTGCAGCTTTGCCTACTCCTAAGACTTGAAGAACATCCCATTGTTCAGAAGCCAGTGGATCCAAGTCTTTTTATTCATAGATTTGCTGAACGTAAGTGTGCATTGCGATTTTCATCTTCTGTATATATATTTTTTCTGATGCTAGGATCTAGCAGCCTTTTCCTTAAGAGTATAATATACCCGTAATTTTCTTCAGCCCATGAAATGACTGATAAATTTTCTGTCTGGGCATAGAGCTCATCTGGTTGAAATAAATAGCATTATGCACAGAATGCCATTCCTCATGGTGCCACTTTCAAGTTATGATGGAACAAATTAATGCCATAGAAGATAAGATGGGGCTGTCCCTCAATGTTTTTGATACTCCTCTCCAACCATGTTAAACCATCTATTGAGGGAAAGGTGATCTTCATTTTTAGATCTGTTTTCTGCCAAACGTTTTATCCGCTTTTTCTGTTAATTTACAGATTATGTGGGTAATGTTTATCAAATTTGACATAGTGTTTATAAATTAGGAACTAGACCAGCATCATTGTTTTAGAACACGATGTAAATTGCACAAGAAATTAGAAACGTGCTGCTATAATGTTAATCTATGGGGAAGACTTCCTCAAGTCCAATTGAAAGGTGATGGGATCATATTTTCCCCCATAAATTTGATCCAGTTACGGCCTTTCTAAGTTTACAATAACGATTAGCTCTATAACTGTAGTGGGGATAAGGTAATTCATGTATGGACGCGTGCGAGTATAAGTGCTTGATTCTCGATCTCTATAACTGCAGTGTCTTGTTTTTGTACTGATGTTACTTCCTGCACTTCACAATGAAACTGTGTGCTCAGTTCTTACTTATTGATACCCTTTAGGGTTCATTTCCTTGGTCACAAGTGGTTCTGAAGGAAGTGATGCAATCTCGAATGGTCATAAATACCGCTAGCAGTTGTCCTACAGTGACAATTTTCAACTTTATTAAGCTTCTTCGTAGAATTGTGCTTGACAGTTTGTCATTATATCTCGATATTTATAAGGAGTGTTATGTAGGTTTGTTGGGGGAAAAGAACTCCGAGGTAATTAAAGTCGCATTGTCTATCATTTCCAGCATGAAGAGAGACTGGTTGCAGGCAAGTTGGTTTAGTAGTATTTTTTTCTCATAATTTTTATGTTCTAAGATCGTGTTTACAGTTTTACTCATGTTGTTCTCTTGTAAGCTGATTACAACTTTGATGACTCTATAGACGGGGAGGAAACCCAGTGGCTTGTGTGGTGCTGCATTATATATTGCAGCTCTTTCTCAGGGCCTCAAATATTCAAAATCAGATGTGGTAAGTGGTTATGCTGGCAATAATTGATTTTTCTTCCTAACTGCTGGTAAATTTGTCGTTTCCCAGATTTTTCATGACAGTTTGGGAAATGTTTCTGCACTGCTTGCAAAACAATATCTAATGCTTTAAGATTATTTCTGGAAGAACTAGAGCCAAAGGTTTTGTTTTTTTTATGCTAATATATGCTTGAATGTTTCCTGCAAGAATTTCATTTTAGTGCTCTGCAAAATTCATCTCGAACATGCGAGGGAGTTCATTTCAAAGATAAATTGCACAGTACGCGGAACCCGATTTTTGCAAGTTTTTTTGGTTTTTGTGAAACAGACGACCACATATCATCGGTAGATTGCGGGCGTACATAACTCAATTTGCTGTATGCATTTACAAAGGGTTCACATGACAAGGGTGATATGGCATAGAAACTCATTGGATATAATGGCATTTTGCCATAGATCAGTAGGATTTTGATAGTATCCCCCCAGGTAAATAGCTCAAATGAGAGAAGAATCGAGAGATAATGCTCGGAAATAGACTGGAAAGTCAGAACTGAAATATAGAATGAGAGGATAGAGGGTTTCTGGGGAAACCCTAGAACAAGTTCGAGGGCGAGTTCGAGAGCGGCCTCAGCTCTCCCTGATGACTTCTTCCCAAAAAGTCCCCCAAGTTACGACCCCTAAGCGTCCTTATACCCATCCGCTTAATGGGCCTTGGCCCATCTATCCTCGGTACCCTATATCTCTCCAGCTTGTTGCGTTGATAACGGGCCTGGTGTTAAGCCTGGTAACACAAGGCCTAACAGATTTATGCAAACATGTGAAGATGGAATAGTTCTCAGTAAAGCATAAACTGCTTATAAATTATTGCATAACTACATTGATCATCATACCTGCGGCAATAAACCAATCAATCATTAATATTAACAAGCCTACAGAATGCTTCTTGGAATATCGTTTTTCTTTTCACTTTACAACCAACCAACAGACATCCATTGGTTTCGATCAATTTGTGACTGTGGCTTTGGTATTTCGTGTCATATGTGTATATACCTACAGTAGTTATCAAATGTTTATATTTTATTATAGAAATATTTTTGAAATGCTTAAGAACGTTTCATTTTGTTGATGTAATAAGTTATTGGGATATTGCCTCAAAACCTACGGTTAACTTTTTCTCATTGATTACATTAATTATCTTCATTGTAAGTGAATAATTGAACTTTGTGAAACCTAAATAAGTGACAAAATCTAATTTTCATTTTCCATGCGGTCTTGAATTTTCCTAGTTCAAAATCTTACTTTTGAAGCTTCTAAGTTTTCGTGGTCTCTTCCTTCTGATGATGCATTTCGCGGCTTTAATATTTTAGGTAAGTGTTGTTTACGTTTGTGAGGCAACGCTAACTAAGAGACTGATCGAGTTCGAAAATACAAAATCTGGTGGGCTGACGGTAAGATTTTTGTATCATCTTTTAAGTCTTTGAGTCGGTGTAAGCCGCTTATAGAATTTTTTTTTTAGTTATTAGTTCTTTCTGATAATATTTTTTCGACTCATTTGACAAGTATATAGTTGTTGCTCCGAGTATAGACGTAGAAATTGACTATCTGATGTGCTATTTGATTTTTAGGTTATGATATACTACTGCATGCAAGATGCTTCTTAAATAAGGAATATTTTGTGGATTTAAGCTTTTGGATGATCTTTCTCTTTCAAATGGAAACCATTGGTGTTCTGAGAAAATTGCATGCAATCTGGGGAAGCCTATCTCATTCATATGCCACAGAAATTATGAAGAAGGAATTTTCCTCTCATCTACCTACAAAGCTGTTAATTCATGAATAGCTATTTATGTCTGTTAGACTAGAATTGAAGACATCAAAGAATTGGTTAGGATGTTCATGTGCCTGGACATTGAATGAGAGTCGTGTTTCTGTCCCACCAGATTGCCTCGTCATGACATGTTGAGGAAATTTCCTGATAAACTCTAATTGCTGAAACACTGCATCTTATTCAAGCCTTTATCAGATATGGCATACCTATATATGTAACTATTGGATTCCAGATTTTATGATCTGCAAACATTTTTTTCTAGATAATTCAATGGCTGGTTAGTAAAGGCTGATCAATTGTCCTTCAGAACTTTCCATGGAAAACAGTGTTCACATCAGGTCAGGACTTTTCTAGGTTACTTTTGAGAATCATTTGATGAATATCTCTCGGCAACGAAATAACAGGTAGTTTGTTGTGTTCTAATCTTCCTGGAGCTGACTGAAGTACCAGAGGAACTATTCTTAATCCCATCTAATCAAGCAAAATACCTTTTTTTCTGGATACAACTTATAATCTATTTTTACGAGAAGGTCCTTGAATATGTAGCACTGTAGCAAATGTCACAGCAACAACTGCCATAACAGCTACCAGCAGTGATTCCACCAGCGGAATCCAGTATCTTCCATGGAAACTTATAAGTAGGAGAAGGATGCTACTTAGTCTCTTTGTTTCTGGGTCGTCCAGAAGATGGATCTAATATGATACGAATGAAGTATAACATTTCCATACCTATACACACTTGTTTTATCTTATCCAGAAGATGGATCTCTTTTTCAACATGATGCATGATACTAAGTTTTATAGCCTAACTCAGTCGCCCTACAACTATGCGTTATCTACTCCAATCAATATAGTTAGATGGCTTTAGAACCCAAAAGTCTTCTAACAAGCGGGACAGTAAGCTACCAATTGGATTTTTCAGTGAAAGCTTCCATCAGAAGACTAACCATAATCACCATCACATTTACTTTGATTGAGGGCTGTAAGATGAATTGCTCGAATTTCTGTAGAAAATCTCTCCGTCCTCAATGAGACCATGAGTTAGAGTGATGCCTTAAGAAGCAAAGAGCAACTGTAGGATGTGAGTTTAGACCCTTGTCAATTAACCGCATTGGTATAAATCGTTTGCTGTTTTGTGAACCTGCGTTTGACTAGAGTGCCATTTTGGTGAACACGTGAAGTGTCATGCACCGTGGGTGCAAACACTTTCATATTTTTGGAACCAACAATTGTATACCTTCTATCTTTTATTACTGTTCATCTAGTACTTTTTGCTATCATCTTATTAGAATATTTCCTATGATGACTGTAATAAGCATTTTGGGTTGTCGGCTTCAATGATTGAAAGATTTTTCATTTTAGTGTAAATTCATGTCTTGCGGATCAAACTTATTGCTGCGGATTTTCGAAAATGAATTCTTGCTTGGCTCGTATATGCTGTTTTATTTCCATAAACATGGGGTGTAACATTTATTTGCATTGTCAATTATTTGATCTCTCAGATAGAGGAGTTTCTTACAAAGGCAGATGAAGAAGAACATCTGGCAAATCAGCTTCCAAGCCGTACAATAAAGTTGTCCAAGAACACAGAACTGCTGTGTGAACATAAAGACCGGGGTGGGATTCATTTTGCTCATGGACTTTGCAAAGATTGTTATGATGAGGTCTCCCTGATTTCATTTATACACACTTTATTTCCTATAAATCTAGTTACAGTGGTAACCCAGTGTTGTCTTCGTACAGTTTATTGAAATTTCGGGTGGGATTCAGGGAGGTTCAGAGCCTCCAGCATTCCAGCGTGCTGAAAGGCAGAGAATCGAAAAGGCTGCTGCTGAAGGAAAGGTTAGAGAATCAAGCCTAATAATTAGTTCTTTTAATGGGAGAATCAATTAGTTTATCAACTAGAAAACTACTATGGGGCTCATTGTCCTACTTGGTTTGACCTATTTTCTCAGTTTCTTGTAAGTGTATCCTTGTTTCTCTTTTTGACATATCTATTTATATAGTAAGCTATATTTGATTCCCTGATTTGTGCATTGTTAAACTAAGAGGATCGTAGATGGTTTTCCTTTGTTACTCACTGGGTGATGTAGGTTGTACGTGTTGAAAAGAGACATTATAATAGGAAAGCAGTTCTTAATTAGAAGGCTACTGAAATGAAGGGGTTGACGAGAGATGGTGAGTTGAGAAATAAAGCGGGCATAGTTTTGTGTTAGCAAGTCCGAGAGAATATCCTTTAGTGAGAGATGAATTACTCTCAAGTTAAAACTAATACATAGAATATAAGTTGTAATGTAGTTCCACATTTGAACCAGAAACCCAAGGAATGAAGTTTAGGATACCAGAATGAGGCTAATGATACGTGAACTATTGTAATGTAGTCTGGCTATTACTTAAGGTGCAACTTGGAGAATATATTTTAGTAAAGACGATTTTTTACTCGAAATAAATGATGATCTCAAGTGTTCTGTTTCAGATTATACAGTTCCTCAAAGAGAACTTTGTCTGACACATAAACTGACAAGAAAGCCGTCTACGTCATCTCTTATAATCTTAAAATCTATTTTAATTCTGAGTTCACTTATTATTGATCCAGGCTTGATCCTTAAATGGCATGTTGGTTCATCTTGGAAGTGCACCATGCTGCTCTCAGTTCAGCTTTCTCCAGTTTTGTTCCTTGAAGGCTAATTAAGTTGGTTTATCGTTTAGAACTCTCTCCTCACTGCTGCTAATTTGTTTATCGGTGTTGAGCTCCGTGATGTTCCGTGTCAGCACATTCATTGGTGTATTCTGTCCGCTTAGTTCTCTTCTGTCTGATGGTATCAACTGTTGGATTAGTTTAAATCACGAATCGTCATGAACCTTTCTACTTTCCGCCTTCCCCTTGATCCTTTTTATTTAATTGATTTGCAGATTTTTAGTTCTTATTTTATGGACAAAATGGCATATCTACTTATTTTCATGTGGTGGAACTTCAATAGATCCATGTTATTTGCAATTTTATCTGTCCTGATTGGAAAAACACAATTTTGGAGAGGGTTCCTGCACATTACTCTGATAGTAAAAGAACTTCAAGTAGATGAACTGCCAGTATTAGGTGCTGATTCTGGTTTGATGTAGAATAAATGTGATCTGGAGTTGGAATTTGGAGAAGGATGACTAGGATTACGCAGTTTACAAAAAGAACTGACGTTCACTAAAAGTTTGCGATCAAAGTAGACGAAACTTTCATTGAAAAATTTATCTTCCGCAACCTTTGCACGGTTGCTATCCATAGACGCCTGAAATTAGCTACTTCAAGGAATTCTTCTCCACTGGGGAACATGAAAAGATGTCCTTTTGGCCTGATATAACGCTGAATCCTTAGGGTTATTTACCACATACTTTTGAGCTGAAAACTCTTTCAATTGGGCAGACATTACTATAGCCCTCCAGGGTTATCTTTGGAGCTTGGACTAAACTTTTGAAAAAACGAAAGACGAGAAAAACAATTAGTATTTCATTGTAAATTCAATCATGTTTATCATCTAATTTTGCTGCAGATGGGCATGCTCAGAATATACGAATATAGATAACTTACATACGTGTAGATTGATAATTGACTTGTTTTTCTGCCATATAGACTCAGAGAATTCAGTTCAAGCGGGAATCAAATGCAGTCAAAGATGTTCTTTCGGCCAAAAAATCTGAAAATTCTGGTATATGTTATATCCGTATACTTATGAACGGTAATTTCGTGATCTTAGTCTAGTGGTAAGATAAGAAAGAAATAATTTATGTTGGCATTTCAGGATCTTTCCCTGGGTTCCAGGATGTCAATAAGCACAACGACCAACCATCCAAAGATTTTGACGCGGATAGAAATGTGGCTGTTGACGAAGAAAGTCTTTCTGATATTGATGATATTGAGGTATGGTACAGAGAATTCCCATGGCTGTGTAATATCATCAGCCAAGAAGAGATTAAATGGGAAGAGAACCATCTGTTCCCTTTCATTTCATGTGGTTATCTCCTTTGTTTCATTAGGTTACCTTTTTCTTAAGAGATGTGCTTCGCTTTTGGCAGGTTTCTGGTTACCTTCACAGTGAGGAGGAGAAGCAGTTGAAAAAAATAATTTGGGAAAAGATGAACAAAGAGTATCTTGAGGTAATCAGATTAATGCATTCACTACCTTTCTCCAATGCTATTTATATTCTATAACTATGAATTTGTCTCTACCAGGAGCAAGCAGCTAAGGAAGCTGCCTCTGCAGCTGCCAAAGAAGCTTATGAGGCTGCATTCGGGAATTGTTCTGATGAGATACGCGCTGCTCAAGAACTTGCTGCTGCAGCTGCAGAAGCTGCAGCCAAAACCAGAAAGGTAAAGCATTCCATGTATTGTGCTATCCTATTTATTACCATTCTTCTCAGTTGCAAATTTTCCCATGAAAAGCATCGAATCATGTTGTTTCCAGCTCTAAATGGATCTTTCATTTCCTGGATTCTGGGGTCCTGGTTTGTCGGAATGAATGCTTCTTGAAATGATTTGTCAGATTATATTCACTCTCGTCCGTATGGCTGATACATGGAAGATGAGGCAAATTCAGCTGCAATTCACCCCTTTTTCTTCTCATTAAATCCAACATTATCTGAGACTGTTTCGAAATGGAATGGACTCATTGTATTTAGTTCTATACATGAATGGTGTGATTTGTTGGTGGGAGTTATAATCTGATTTGATTTCTTTGTATTGCTCCTGTTTCTAAATAAAGGAAAGGAGACAAAAACGAGCTGAAGAGGCCAAGAACTCTTCTCAGCCACGAAATGCAGCTGAAGCAACTCGTCAGATGCTGAAGCGGAAGGTAATGTTTCTGCTCCCCAAATCTGAAAGGAATCCCACCCCACTTTCTTAATGTTTTCATAAAACACTTAAAAACTTACCTTCTTTAGCCCTTTCTTGTCTACTTTGCCTTTTCTGGTGTTCTTCTATGCAGACATTCAGCTCGAAAATCAATTATGCAGCATTAGACGCCCTATTCTCTGTAAGTTCATTTCCTTTTTTACCTGTACATTTTTTTAAAAAATTCGTTTTTGTGTTACAACCTCATATTTCCAATGGCAATTGATGCTCCGGCATGAACATATCCGGATCTTCTGCTCATTTCAAATGGGCCCGCGGAGTGGAGTACATGGTGGTTTCATTAACGTTTCAACCAAAGTCTTTCTTCATCCAATTAATTATTCTCATCTTGTCAATAGCCCAGATAAAGAAAATAATGGAAAATAAATCCGTTTCCTAAATATGGCTTGGTGCAGTCCGATGAGGCGGGGGCAAAGAAGCAACGCCCTGAGTCGGATGATGCCAAGCAACCTGGGAAGCATGAAGAAGTCAAGAAAGATAAGTTGGATGATAATGTGGCAGCGGACCATCACGACAACGACTATAGTGTGGAGCAAGACACGGTTGAAGGAGATGAATACATCGTTGGGGACTATGACGACGACGATCGTAGAAATGGTGGTGACTTTGAATTTGAGTTTTATTGATGGTAATTTGATCCCGCTTTATTTTGATTCTATATCACAATCTTACCTAATAAGTTGTCATCCATTGTAAATCATGTGTAGTAGGGGAATCATGGCTAGTTTAGCATATGTTACTATTTTGGGCGGCACTGATGAATTTTTTGTGTCCAATGTAAAGAAATATCCTTGTTCATTGTGCACTAATTTATGTCTACATTTAGCAAAAATAATTATTGTTTTTGACCCTCTTTAATGAGGAAGTTATGAAGGAACAAAATCAGATTTTTAGTCCATTATTCATGAGATCTTTGACCTTTAAACTTACAATGAATGATTTAGACCTTTAAACTTACAACGATAAAAAAATGATGTTGGTTAAATGCACAAGAACTGCTTTAATTTATTAATAAAGATAAATATCTAAAGAGGTTTAAGTTTTTATTACTATTAAAAAAATAAAATTAGTGCATTGGTTTTTAAATGGGTTAAAAAAAATTATTCATCTCTTTAAAGAATAGAAAAAATAAAAATGATAAAAAAGTAAATTAAGAAGAGAAAATTGTACAAGCTGTATTGGTTCTATGGGTACAATACATCACTTGAACCATTGTGCTTCATACCTTCAATTATTAATTTTACATCATTCTTTTTTTCCCCTGGAAATTGCAAAAAGAATTAAAGAGGTGTGTGGGGAGTCTTGACTTATTTCTATATGCTACACTCTAAACCCTTTTTACGGGTCAAGACATATAAATTGTATTAAGTCAAAATAGATGTTGAGATTTATAATAGTTAGACTTTCTTGACCAACCCCCACTCCATTTAAGGAACTCCTTTTTTGTTCATTGAGTCTAACAGGTTACAAATTCTTAAAATATTGATCTCATTTTACACATCATCTAATAGACTTTAGTGTCTAATATTTGGCCTTTTTTGCTTCCTTTTCAAGACTCATGACTCTAGAAATTCCATGGTGTACCAAACATATTTGCTATTAGTGAAATAAATATACAACTTATTGATGTAATGAAGTTGTTTTGATGACAATAGCTAAGTACATTTTTTTATGAAGCTTCTCTCTATCTACCCTTGATTTCCATTTTTGTAATTGGAGCAGCCAATAGAGTGCCAAAATTGGAGCTTAGACAAATATAATAGATAAATCGAGGTGGGGGGACAACATTATGCTTTCAAGTTCAATATGACCAACACATGTTTTAGATATGTAGGGTTAAAAAAATGTAACTTCTTCTTTTTATTGGAAACTCTTAATTGTTAAATATTTTCTTAACATATAATTCTTTTTGACATGGAAATTAGGCCTTGAATTCACTAGGCATGGGATCCTCATTTCTCATGTCCACAAGGATCAACACGTTGAAACAATGTTTTGCTAGAATCCACATGCATGGAGAAATCTCCAAAGAACATGAATGTTCCATTATTGCTAGAACATCTTAAAGTAAAGTTATCTCCTAGTAAAAAGGATATTATAAGAAAATATAAGATTAATTGAAAGAAAAAAGTGGCTATCAAAATTAATGTCTTGTCAAAGTTTAAACTTTTAAAGTTAGATTTGGCTTTTGAACAAGTTTTGGAATTTCTTATGTGTATGCATCAAGTATTGACGTCTTGAGACTATTTTTCCAACTTGAGCCTCTCTTGTTTCTTGCAATTTATTCAAGGCATATTGCCTACCAACTAAAAACAGTATATTCTGCTAGGAGTGAGTAACCTAAAAATTGAAAAAAGTGAGTATTTATCTATAAATTCAATATATACTGGTAACATATGCCCTCAATATCCAAATAAAAATAAAAGTAGTTATTTTTTTAATACCCATTGTTATTTATAGAATTCTTGTTGATGATTTATAGATAGTAACACTAAAAATATAAGGTTAATATATAAAAAATTTAAATAAAGCCATGTCAATTTAAACTAATGTAATGTTTGGCATCCTAAATATTAGTACCACTTCATGCTAGTCCTTCTTACAATCTCTCTCTCTCTCTCTCTCTCTCATTCAAACCAATTGGATGAAAATGGAGGAGGTTGCATAATTGAAAGAGTCACAAGTGATATTGATATGACTCTAGCATTTACTTACTTCCGAAGAAGGAAAATACAATTTAGCTAAAAGGGAGATGCCTTGTTAGGGGGACTAAGACATTAATTTTAGAGACATTGAAGGGGTTATTAGGGTTTGATTAGGTAAGATAGAAAGGGGACAATATTTGGGTAAGGGAGCTATAGAAGGAGAGCAGAAGGCCTCTTTCTTCCTTCGGTGCTATTCTAGGGTGGTTCTTCCAAGGCCTAAACTAATTTCTTCTTGAATTTTTCTTCGAAGTCTAATATCTTATAGTTTACTATTGCATTTCAGTTAGAGCTATATCATGTAGTATCTAAGTACTAGTCTAGGACATATGATGCCTAAGATCAGCAATAGCCACTTGTTATAGCAATTGGACAAGATGGAGGAGAATACAATATTGGTGGAAAAATAGGGGTTTGTAAGGTAGGAAGCATCATCCTAGGAATTTGGAAAAAGAGAAACTTTTGAACTTGTGAGTTATTTGGAATCTAACTACTCTCGAAACCTCAAGGCTACAAACCAAGGATCCCTAAGTACCCTGTAGGATAGAGAGGGAGCAAGGAAATAATTTTTCCCCCAACAATCTTTGGAGCATAGTATGGATGTCTTGGTCTTTGTTGGTAAAGAGGAAGGTGAATGTTAAATCTCACCAAAGCAAAACTACAAGAACACTGGGAGAAGATGATTCTTTGCAAAGGGAAGATGATTCTTCACACTTTGTTGGTGGAGAATGTTTGAGGGAAAATGCTTCTCTACACAAAATACTCTTAGCTGCATAAGAATCTCAGTTTTGTTCATCCCAATGATAGATTCATCTTAGGTCACTATTGTAAAAAATAATTTGAGGTCTTATTGATGTAGGAAGAAGATCTTGACACATGACATTGAATATAACTAGTAGGACTTAGATAGTAAGGCTATGGGTGGCCTAGCAGGTGACCAAGAAGAGGAAGAATTCCTTATAAACGTAAAGATATCCTTCAATTTAATAGTCAAACTATCAGAACCAACCATGATGAAATTAAAAAGCTCTGTCAAGAACCAAGTTATTGTGTGGTTAGCCACAACTTCATTTAGGAGGTGTTAGGTAATGGATATTCAGCTTTCAAAGAATTTTGGATAAAAGACAAGTGATGAAGGATATGATAGATTTTAGGCAGCACTTAGATCAAGAAGAGGGAGGGAGGTTAAATAGATTAATTCCTAATTTTTACTTCAGTCAATGGCTTCTAAGATCTTTAATCTTCTCCCTCAAATTCTTAGTCCTATGATATTTCTAGATCTAAAGTTATGAGAACTTAGGGATTATTGAAGTAGTTTTGTCCTCTACCTACATCTACTACCCATGAACTCTCATGTGCTTGGGTTTTACTAGACCAAACATTTACCACACATCTGCTGATTACCACATTAAACTGACATATAATTTCATATCAAAATTCTCTTTAGATTTACAACTCTAGTTGGCTAAAAATTGATTAAAGAGTCCAACTCTTTTGAATGATTAAATAAAAAATTAATCACAAATTCATTTATATAGATAAAGAAGAATTTCACTTGGGTGTTTTTAAAATGATGGTATTGATTAAAGGTGTATGTAAAATTTGATGAAGATGATGCTGATGTAAAATTGATATATAATTTTCTTTTTTTATAAGGATACTAGAAGAATATAGGCGTCACTACGTTGATCTGCTAAAAGAAGATTACTAATTGCTTTAGATTAGTTCATCAACTGAATGCTTTTGTGACATATCACTAGTTGGGAGACATAATATTCTTTTAGGATTTTATATATAATGGATCAAAAAAGTTCTAAAGATCATGGGAGGTTTGAGGAGATTGTACTGAGGTAATGACCTGTTGGAGAGGTGTTTAATTTATAGAGAAATATCATTAAAAAAACATCCCACATTTTTTATTTTATCTCAATGTTAAAATCACAAAAATTAGTTAAAAAATCAAATGGTAGAAAAAGTAATACATGCTTCTAGACTTTCTTCTATCATAGTCAATGCATGTTGTTAAGCAACAATATCTATATACAAAGCATATGACTAAAGAAAATAATGGTTTAATAAACAATACTATCCAAATTGTTAGGAATAAAATGTAACCATTAAGTAGGCATATTGAATCACAATCTAAATATGTAAAATCATAATTTTAATGCTATAAAATATTGAAATTTATTTTTTAAAATATAATTATTAATATTAAATGAATCATTCATGACATGATAAGTAGTAAAAATTGAATCAATTAATTTGATATTAAAATCACCAAATGTAATGATTTAATATCATGAACATAGAAAAAATTGAGTAAGTTTTTATACCCATATGTTACTTCATGAATTTGGTGTGTTATTCATTATGTTCCTATAGTTATAATTTCTCTTACCACTAATGATTTTTCTAGTAATATATAAAATAATAATTTCATATCTTAAAATTCACAAACATAGGAATTCAACATAATGGGTCACGAATATACTTTAAGTTCTTATTTATGTGTTTGAAATTATTATTTTGAATTATTTTGAATTCATATATAATCATATATCAAATATAATTAGATCTTTTAATTGACCTTAAAGGTATTTGCCATCATTAAAATAATGTGTATTTAATTCTCTAATAACATCCATCTTTTTGGTGGTGACAACCATACAAATAAGTAACAAAGATCAATCAAATATACTTTGTAAATTTGAATTATTTAATATGTACATCATAGTATTTATGGTAAGATGGGTGTTCATAGTATTTGTTAATCTAATATTATTTATGCTGGAAAATTCAAACATAATAGTATTTTTCTTTTTTTTTCATACTTCTTTTCTTGTGTCTCGTTCTTGCCCCTTTCTCTATTCTCCCCTTCTCCCCTTTGCCACACTAGATTCTCATTACTCCCCTTAAATTGTACTTGTACATCACAAAACTTGTACCTTTTCATTCCCTTTTTGCCATCATCAAAAGAAGGAGAATATTTCAAACTAGAGAATAATGCTCCAATAATAAAATTTGTATTAGGTGTCTAATAGAGATGTCAAAATTCTAGTCAAAAGAGATTTGTTCAAGTAAGGCACTCTTGTTGAAGATCAAACTAATAATATTAGAGGAGACAAGTTATAACCATACTTTGAAGAACAAAGAGCTCTAAATTCAAAATATATTCTTTCATGTATAGAAGAATAAGATCAGCTAGACTCATTGGTTGACCGGGGGTAAAATGATAATCAAAGAATTGACCAGTAGTGGTCAAATGATTTTCTAGATCTGGACAAAGAAAATAGATTTTTGATAAGATATAAAAGATATATTTGTTACGATCATCCCTAGGGCTCGCCAGTTACTGCCACCGCTTCATTGGTAGATTATCCAAGTTGGTAGAACCTTTCCTTGACTTGTTCCACAAAGAAAGTATGTGGTAGTGTGGCAAGATGTGCCAAGATGCATTTGCCAAGTAAAGGGATACAGTTGCTAACAAATGGGTCATAAAGCTACTCACAAAACTCCAATAAGGTGATTGGGGGAGTACTGAGCCAAGAAGGTCACTAACTTGTGTCTTGCAACCTAGAAGTTGAGTAACGATCATGCATAATCTTCGTGTGGATGTATTATCTTTTAGATAGTCACTTCGACGTCCACATTGACTATGTGGCCGTCAACTACTTTGAATTGTAGCAGAGACTACTGCCCAAGCAAGCAAGGTGGCAAGATTTCCTCTCATGATATGACTTCACACTTCATTGTAGATGCAATGAGCAGGTGAGCAAAGCATCTAATACATGGCCACACTAACAATGTTATGAGATATCGACATGGCACACGAAGGTGATGTGGCAACCAGTATGGGTTAGGGTGAATGGAGTGATTTATGTAAAGGGGTGGCAACCCTACATTCCCCACAACAGCAGGCTAAAATAGAAGCTATTGAAGGCAATACACAACACGTTAGGGGCAGGTCACCTATATCAGCAATGCAGCCCTGCCCTCATTAGTCACTCCTTTTAGTGAAGGCTCAAGCAAGACATGGATGTAGATATTTGAGCAAGTCTCATTTGTTAGTGAGAACAAATCAGGGCCTTGCAACCTCTTCTCATTCCAAACAAATCATAGTAGATGGTAACCGTAGATGTCGTCATTAGCTTGTCGCAAGTCAAACTCTAAGTTGCCATTTCGGTCCTAGTCGATAAAGTCAAACTCTTCTCATCCCCACACAAGCCACAAGCAATGTCGAGAAAGTCATAAAGCTTTTCCTGAAGTGTGTTTGCCAAGCTCTTGGGAGTGCCATGACTAATCCTGTTTGATAGAACCCATCATTTACTGACATGTTCTTGAGAATGTTCTCTAAGTTGAGCGCCAAGCTTTTCTTCTCGACAATGTACCATCCACAAGTGGACAATCATGGGTGCCAAGCTTTGCTTCTTGATGATGCACCATGCACAAGGTACACAAGTGGAGAAAGGCAATGTGGGTGGCACTGATAATATGATATTTCTAAGCAATAAATAAGAAAAATAAATGTATTTTTCTCATGGTTTCATGATGAAATAACATACAAATAAGTCATTTTATATTGATGTTAATTAATTTCCAAATTTCATAGTTATGTTTCTATTCCTTCCTTTTTCAGGCTTAATTATTTAGTTTTCTATATACATATCAGAATATTATGGCTGGAAACTAGGGGAAATATGCACTTTGTGCCTTCATGGACTTGCCCTAGGTCAACCCATTCATTCGCTTCCCTTTCTCATCCACTTCTCTCCTCTCTCTCTCTTATGACCTCTCTCTGTCTCTCCCCTTTTCCTGTTCCTCTTCTCGACCTGGTATAACACAATGCAGGACAGAATAGACATGGTGAGGTAGAGAGTACAACACTGTATGACGAGGCACAGAACAACCCGTGATGCATAGGGGAAGCGGGCTCGCTGTGAATGGCGCAGTAGAAAACAACGATGTAGTATCGGCAATGCAGAGCAGCAATGTGAATTTTGTCTATTTTCTATTTTAAAATTTACTTTGAAGAACATTATTTTTTTAAAAAATGATGGTGCAAATAATTAATCTATGCTTTTATAAGGGTGCTAATTATATATATATATATACCTTGAGATGCTCGGATGTATAAAAACTTCTAAAATAGGAGTATAATGAGAGAATACTTACCATTATTTGGCTTTCCTCAGAGCCCGCTAGGCACCAGGACGGACAGCCAAGGAAAATGGACCAGGCGGAAGAGGAAGGAGAGGAAGACGGTGATGAACTAGAGAGAAAGGGAGGGAGGAAGGAGACTGTAGAAGCTCAAACGGAGGAAGATGAAGAAGCTCAGAAGAAGAGAAAAAATGGAGGGACTCGAAGGACCTGAGCAAGAAGAGGAGACGATGCAGTGGGACAAGTTTCATCGCTGTGATCTAATAATCTAAACAGAACATGAAAGAACCACGGCGAACTGTGAAGTTGGAACCGGGAAATAGAGAACTGAGCGATCTTCAAGAATATCACCGGCGAAAATCATGCCATTGGTCAAGGTATTGTCAGTATTCAATGTCAAATGTTACTCACGACAGAGACATTCGGCTAAATTTTTCTTCCTTCAATCGCCTCTGGTCTGCCACCATGGATTCGAACACCTCCAGCAGCTCATCGAGCCCCTCCATGCGATTGTTGTCTAGAGCTTTCAAGGCGCATACAATACTCTCAATGGTGGAGAGGCATCCTGGCCGGGGCTGATGCCTCACCTCCTTGTACAGGCTCTCCGCTTTCATCTCCAGCTTTAGCCGCGGCAGGAGTTGCAGCCACGGATTCTCGTGGAACATCCTCCTCGCCTTGTCCCATGTGCCGTCCAACAAGATCAGATGTTTCACATCGAAGTCGACGGCATCCAGATCGACGGCAGCTTTCCCTGGGAAGAGGACGGCTGTTCCAGGTGGTATCAGAAGATGAAATTCATCAACGACATCCAATTTTTTGCATCCTTTTGATTCCCTCCTCTGCAATTTCTGTACGGAGAATCCATTAGATGCCGCAGATTTCAGTACTGGTTTTGAAAGCGCCCAACTCAAATCGGGCCTTGCAGTGCGCTTCAAAGAGATCCAGACATTGCTGGACGAGCATTTAATTTTGTACAATGCGGAGTTCACCGTGGTGATCCCTTCTTCGTCAGGGGAGACACACTGATTTTTTGGTTGAAGCTGGTGATCAGAGGACATTCCAAAAGACGCACAAGTAGAAATAGATGAATCTTTTTCCTGGAGCATCGGGGATATAGAGACTCTGGTAATAGTCTCATCTCCAGCTTTTGAATTTTGTACCGCGGCCTCCCCGTTCTCTGAGTAGCAAAGCTTATCCTCTGAACACGTTCTCCTATTTGCGGCAACTGCACGACACCTTTCCTCTTCTCCAGTGATCGGATCCGGAAGCAATCCATCTCCATCACTCCAAGCGACTGCAGGATCGCGACTCCCATCCCGGAAATGCTCATCATCGTCATCCTCATTGGCGTCGATTGAATGGAGATCGATCGCCATCATAGAATCTCCTCCCGGCAAGGCCGAAGCATTCGACACCAGATCCAGGCGCCCCTCACTCTGCCGATCCACGCCGGCTAACGGATCATGAGAGCTCCCTCGACGAAGAGGGCGGATCGTGTACTCGGCCTGGAAGAGGACGTCGGCGACGGGAACGACGGCGACGTTCCTGAGGCCGAGGGACGCGACGCGAGCGGAGTTGAGGTGGTGCTTCCCCTCGAGACTGTGCTGTAGAATCGTGACTCCGATGGAGTTTTCGATAGGCGGGAGCTTGATGCGGGAGCAGAGGCAGACGCTGGCCGGCTTCGAGCACCTTTCGCAGAAGGGCCTCCTCTGACGAGGCGGCGGGGCCGGATCAGGCTCCGGCGAAGCAGACTTCTCCTCGCCGTTCTCCATAGCTCGGATATGATGAGGCCGCCGGCAGGAGAGGTGGCTCCGCCAGAGGCAGAGCCACCGGTGGCGGAGGGCCGTCGGAGCTCCAATTTCTCTCTTGCAGAGTGAGGTCTCTAGAATCACCCCAATTGCCTAAAACCCTACTATTATATAGGGTTAAGAAGAACCGCTCATCTCGAGAACTTCACGGTCAACGGCTCAGATCTCAGGAAATTATTTGCTCTAAACATCGGACGGTTAATGATTTAAAAAAATATTTAACTGATAAAAATAATCTATTGTGGAATTAATATAAAAAATAAATTTCAATTATCCTCTCTCTCTCTCTCTCTCATCTCTCTGTCCACCCTGCTTAGAATCCGATTTCTTCCAAAGCGCTTCACCAAACTACGAATTTTAAATGGGGGTGCAGCATAACCCGCGGTTTTCCAGAACACAAGCCTTCTTCCTCCCCCAGGGCTTTCGTTCGTTGGGCGGGAAACTCGAAACTGAAAACCCTCGCCTCCTCGACCCTCACTCTTCCTTGCCGCCGTCCGCTTTCCAGTCGAAGATCCGCTGCGGGACGGAGGTACGAGGTAGAGCAGATCAGAGAGGCGCCTGCAGTTCCATCCTTTGGCTTCTCCGCTCCGGGGATGCGTAATGTGAAGCTTTTTCAGTAGCCGAATTTCTTGATTCGTCCTGGTTTCTCCTCTTTGCCGCAAGTTCCAATCCTGGGATTTTGGCAGAGGTAGGCTTGGGATTAATGGCGTCTATTTGAAACGTGCGGCGGTGGTAGGGGTGGGGTTGTGTTGGTGGGTCCAGCGCGGGGGTGGAGGATGTGCTTTCATTTTACAATTGCCCGCTAGGCAATGAGGGACGAGGAGTGGGGGTCCAAGGAAGCTGGCCCTGCTGTGACGGGGTCAGGGGGCGGCGACAAGTTTCAAATGCTTCAGCCGAACCGCGACCTCGAGGTGAATTGGACGGTCGACCTGGCAAAGAACTTGGAGGAGTACCTGCTCAAGATATGCTCAGGGGAGATCGACGCCGATGGCGAGGAGTTAGGCCACCTCTCCGTCAATTTCGCGGAGGGTACGCTGGTTTCTGTTCGTGAAATTTGTCTTTTTTTTGTTTCATCGTTATATTTGACAAGTGCGTGGCGAATCATATGGGTCCAGCTGCGATGCTTCTCCAAGGTTCGATTCAGGTTTACAGTCGGAAGGTGGAATACCTATATACTCTGGTTCTGCACGCCTTGGAGTTTCTTTCACGTGACAAGTACGAATCCCCTCTCCTTTTCACACTTCTTTTAGATCCATCTCGGTCGGTTTTCTCAGTGCGCTCCGTGTCATATTTTTTTTGTTTGTTTTTTTAAATGGGTTTGATTTTTTCCTGTCAAAATTGGTGCTCCCTTTCACAGATGTGATTGCAAAATTACATTACATTTTCTGCACTTGCAAAATTACATTCCAGGTTCTCTTATTGCATAACTTCCTAGGATTCAGGATCTATTGTAAGGCATGAATTTCTGAGTTGCTTTTGTAATGCAGTTGCGGTTCAGTTTTCTCTTGATTATAAATGTACGGCCATATTTAATGTAAGAGAAGTTCGGGAAGTAGGTTCTGACGAATGCAATAAAAAAATTTGATAGTTTACTCCTCTTCAAGGATACCAAAAGCATTCAGGTTTATTAACGAATCTAGTTTACTAATCTATCAAACAGCAGATTTACGCTTTAATATTGTTGTGTAGGCATGACCAAAATGACAAATCTCCACCTCAGCCTGATGGAATGGAAGACTCCAGAGTTATTCCCGAGGATGATGAAATTTTTCTGGGTTTAGATGATGTGCCAGGTAAAATTTACCGTTGATTTTTTTCTCATTGGCTTGAATATTTTCAACTGACTTTTCTGTATGGTTCCAGTGGAAACAAAGAACTGCCTGGACGATGAAGATAATGAAGATGATTTTTTAAATCACCTTTTAAAACCCCCAGCAAACCTTAATGTGCTAGAAGGGGATTGTCTGGATACCATCTCGGAAGCTAGTAAATTTGAATCTTATCAGGTACGTAATTACTCATTGTTTATTTTTACCATCTACAAGGTGGAAAAATTATTCATTTGTAGCAAACTTTAACTGATGATGCATGTATTGATGGAGAAGTAATGTGAACCTTCACTAACAGAGAAGATGAAACCGTTTACGAAGCTTCTCAACTAGATGTAGAATTTTCTTGTTGAGATTTCCTCTTTACATTATGTGTGGAATATGAAACATTGTTAGAGTTTGGTGTATTCTGGCTGATACTGCCCCATTTGCGGTTTGAGAATCACTGCTCAATATTGTATTTTTTTTTTTTCACTCTGATCCCTTACCATTCGGATACTTCATGGGTTTTAATATCCTGAAGATTCTTGTTTTCTGATCCTGTCAAAAGTTTGCCTTTATCATTGAGTGGTATTTTCATGCTGAAGATTCCCTGAAACATTCATAATTTCTGGTGTTACTCAACTCTATATTCTTTCTGACGTTCTGTCATAATGTTTGCAGTTATCAACTTGCAGTTTCTATGGGGATTTTCTCTTATTAGACCCATGCGATGCAGAAGCTATTCATAATTTCATAAGTGACAAAGACAAAGTTAAAGAACGCAGTGTCACTCATAGAGCTAGTATGCCAAGGATGAATGCTCAGAGCTCACTGCATTCTCCTTCAGAAGAGCAATCAGCAGTGAAAAGTCATAAGCCAACTGGAATGAAGCAAGATGTCGCTTTTGATCAGCCTTTTGAAAGCAATTTCGCCTCTGGTGTTGGTCTGGATGACACGTCTTCTGGACCAAATGCTGGGCATGATTCTCCTGAAAATGATGGCGACCATCAAGATGAACCAGAATTTGGGTATCCAGACATCAATGATGACAGTGATGAAGATGATGATCCATGGAAACCTCTGAATCCTCACGAAGCTGGAAACCTACGGATAAAACCATTTAAAAGATGTATGTTAACATTGCCCCATATTTTCAAGGATGTTATTCTTGTACAGGTCATCATGGTTGTTCCCATTTGAATCAGGTAGTATTTTTAGAAGGAAGCTTGCAAGTTTCAACAAGCGTGAGCCTGTCGTTTTGCAATTCCCAGTGGCCAAATTGGATGGGACTATTGATCCTGAATTAGCCGAAATGTTTTCAAAGCAGCTTCGTGCCCAAGCCAGCGTGCATTCATCTCAATCACCTCCATTCTTTGAAAAGGTACACTTGGAGAACTTCCTTTGAACTTGGGTTATTTCCTTTCTTAGTGATGCAATGACATTCAAGATGATCTGTGTGTTGCAGCTCAGAGAATCACTCGTATGGGGAAAGCATGAAGCTTATGATGTCCTGCATGATCTTGACGATGAAAATAATGATGCTGAAGATGACAGTGATATTATGGATTCTACTGAGAAAGATGATATCAATCTCACACAGAACTCTATTAATTTTGATGCAGAGGTACCTCTTAATGATGGAAAGGTGTGTGTGATTTATATCTTCCCTATATTATTTCTAACAAAGAATGCATAAATGATGACGCGTTGCACATTGCTTGTGTGCAGCAAAGTGTAGACACATCAGAATTTAATAGAGGTGAAACTTTTGGAAAGAATGATGTAGACACAGAAAAAAGTCTTGAAGATCTTTGCCGCTCTCATTTGGTAATAATGGGCAATTTCTATCTTCTTGTCTTCCATATTCCCTATTTTTCTTCGTCTTTCTGTTTTTTATGCTTCTGATGCTTAAACAAGAGGGTGAAAAATGCGAAATTTAATGCTCTTTGCTAGCAACTGCAGCCAACCTTTGTTTTTCTGCTGCATCTCTTAGTTATATCAACTCTTTGACAATCTGGGCTGGAAGTGGCAATTAGCTGATCCTGCTTGGAGCTCGGTTAAGTGTAGCACTGTCTAAAGTGGACCAAAAGATCATTGTTTCGCAAATAATCATGGTCATGTATCTCGGTCTGGGTCAAGTCTGGTGCCCCCTCCTCCCCCAGAGAAGAGAAGAAATAAAAATCTCAACTCATCCATGAAAGCAATAGATATATATATTGCTGTTGGATCCTTTCAGCCCTACTTACAAGCAAAGTCGGCTTTACAATGGTCCTACCGTTTGTAGGATTCGCTTCTTGCCAGCATTGTGGAAGCGGAGAAGCAGACAGAGATAGCCACTCGTGTTTCAACATGGAAGCAGAAAATCGAACACACATTAAATGAACAAGTAAGTTGCCTATTGTGCTCTTATTCTGTAAGCAGCTGAAGCAACATCATATCTTGTTTTTTGCATAATCATTTACCGGCTAATGGCTTACCCAACCTCCAGGACTCTCACTGTCCATTTGATATTCATCTGTACGGAGAAAAAATTCTGAGCAAGCTGTCTGTGGAAGCTGACGACGAAATGAGCATGTGCTTCACTAGCATTGTTACGGGTCAAGCAAAGCATGACATCGCAAGAACATTTTCAGCACTTCTCCAACTGGTGATTCTCTTGTTCTTGATATTCTAATGCTCATATGTTGATTGTTAGAATGTCTCACATTGGAATGAACATAAAAAATCCCGTATTGGGCTCCCCTCATTTCCAATTAATTTTGAGTTGAATGGCTGATTTTTCTTTTTCAGTTGACATCAAAACATGGTTATAAGATGCTAATTAAAAACTATATGCTAATTAATTTTAGGCTCGATTAATTGGAGATTAACTTTCAACTAGATCCTGCTCAGTAGGCCTCAGAACCCCTGAAACAATTCAGCAATTCAAGATTAAAAAAACCCTGCTTGTCCAAAAACGGAAAACCGATCGCTTCACTATCCCTTGGTTTCTTTTAGTCGGACATTCTGATTTTCTTATGCCAAATATTTAATTTTTGTTTATATATGCCTTGTATAAGATGCTTGAGGAGCTAAAGGTTTCCATTCTCTTGGCTTTTTAGGTGAACGATGGGACTTTGGATCTGGACAGAGGGGACTCCTCAACCCAGTCGACATGCTTCACATCAGCCAACGCGTTTCAGGTGAGACTCGTCAACCCGGAAAGAAAGGAAGAGCTGCAGATCCCCCGCTTGAAGAAGAGAATCAAGTCTCCTCCGAGCAGGAAGCCTCCAAAGCCTGATGACTCTGAAAAATATCCACTGCGGAGTGGGAAGAAGGGTGGTGTCAGGTGCACCCCCGAGGGCAAGAAGAGGCGGCGATCCGGATTGGTTGACTTGCCCTCTGCCAGATGACGAGATCTCCAGATGGACCGCGTTCTAAACACTTGATCCACCAGGTAGGAGCTTCTGCCACTCCTGCAAAAAGTCTTTAAAAAATGTCTTAGATTGTGCAGAGCGCTTGCAGCATCATTCAGTCGTCTAGTGGTCCTCTTTCTCTCTCTCTCTCTATCTATCTCTGTCTGTCTGTCTGTCTGTCTCTCTCTATACAGCCTCTCCTCTTAGATTGTGCAGAGTGCTTGCAGCATCATTCAGTGGTCTAGTGGTTCTCTCTCTCTCTCTCTCTCTCTCTATCTCTATACTCCCTCTCCTCTTAGATTGTGCAGAGTGCTTGCAGCATCATTCAGTGGTCTAGTGGTTCTCTCTCTCTCTCTCTATCTCTCTATCTCTATACTCCCTCTCCTCTTAGATTGTGCAGAGTGCTTGCAGCATCATTCAGTCGTCTAGTGGTTCTCTCTCTCTCTCTCTCTCTCTATCTCTATACTCCCTCTCCTCTTAGATTGTGCAGAGTGCTTGCAGCATCATTCAGTCGTCTAGTGGTTCTCTCTCTCTCTCTCTATCTCTCTATCTCTATACTCCCTCTCCTCTTAGATTGTGCAGAGTGCTTGCAGCATCATTCAGTCGTCTAGTGGTCCTCTCTCTCTCTCTCTCTCTCTCGCTGGTTGCTTAAGTCTACTGGCTATTGTCCTAAGCTTTTATTCCACATTATTAGATTAAATAAATCTGTGGGCTTGATTTTGACCAGGTTGGACTCAGAGGAGAAGCGGGGTTTGTGGACGCAGACCCTTGCGATTCATCTCCATTAACAAGGTTAGGGGCTTCTCGCTCACCCCATTATAAGTTAACTTCCCCTCCATTGTACAGTGTATGTAGCATCATCGTCTGTCACCTTGGTCCTCATCTTTCTCTCTCCATCTCTTACTAAAAAAGGCCTTTGATGACGCGCGCTGATCCCAACTGTTGTATCATATTGACTAGTAGGGGGACACCAAGATCATATCTAGCATGATCAGTTCATACGATTCAGCTTAATCATGCCCGATTTCAGCTGGATTTTCTAAACATTTGAGTAATTATTGGTTGGACATTGTTCCCTAATTTAGTAAAGATCTGATGGAGGACCCCCAATTTATTCGGCAAAGCAATGAATTATTTCATTAAATTCTTAATTTATTCGTTCGTGTTAATCCTTTTTTTCCCCCTAATTTAACAATAATGTAAGGTTAAGATAATATATTGCTCCATGAAATATTTCCTCATTTAGACAGGTAAATGGTCTATTATTTGCCAAATCTGTCCCATTTATGCTGGTAATATTCGCTAACTATAAGGTATTGGATAGCATATGTATTTAATAATATTAATTTAATAAATAATTGGTGGACGAGTTTGGCTCGGCGGTAATCTCTCCGCTTTTTGTGGGTTATATTATTCGATTATTCATCAAGCTTAACCATTAACTTCTTGCGTTGACTTTCATACCAAGAAGGTGAGGTGGACTTCCAATGAGGTTGCTATTTTTGTGGTGAGCCCGTCATGACAACTCTTCTTTCTGGATGAAGAACATCGTCCCAATCGTGTGTATCGACGATCATGATCCTGATTGGATCGAGTAAACTGAGGATCTAGGCCGTCGATCATCCATGCGATGGACATAAGTTTCTCAGAATCAGACGGCTCGATAGTGATTATCATGGGTATCAAATGATCCCAATCTTGGCCGGGCTATTTGATGGGCTATAGAGAGAGGAGAGAGAGAGGGAGAGAGAGGGAAAGGGGGAGAGAGAGGGAGAGAAGAGAGAGAGAAGAGAGAGAGAGAGAGAGAGAGAGGGAGGGAGGGAGGGATGTAGGGAGGGAGAGGGGGAGAGAGAGAGGAGAGAGAGGCAGAGGCAGAGAGAGAGAGAGAGAGAGAGAGAGAGGCCGGTCATGTGGCAAGAAGATGATACTTAAATGGGACGGCCCATTCTCTTAGCTGGGCCTCTGTTTGAGGTCTAAACTGTCCAAAATAAATCTGGCCGGGTTTGTCGGGGCTTTCCTTTGCTGAGGGCAAGAGGGTCTTTATTTGGACTCGTTTTTCCCCCCTTGACATTCGTTTTCTCTCTCATCTGCCTTTTGCTGACGGGAAGCTGAAGGGGATCGGCCATGGCGAACGACAGCACCGGTGGGGGTGGCGGCAGTAGCAGTGAAGGCTCTGCGAAGAACACCAAGAAGGCGAACTTGCTGGATCAGAACTCCGTCAAGCATCTTCTCGATGAGACCATCTCCGAGGTTAGGGAAATTTCTGAGGTTTTTTGGTTCCCCGGTGTGTCTCTCTCTTTGTGGGACTGATTCTCTTGGCGGCCAGATGGTGACCAACAAGGGCTATCCGGAAGACGTGAGATTGAGCAATCTCCGGCTGCTAATCGGGGCGGCGATCATCGCCACTGCGGTGCTCGCGCAGTTCTACCCGAAGAAGTACCCTGGGAACAAGGACATTTTGTTCGCTTGTATTGGATTATATCCTTCATCTCGTTTTCTAAACCCTTCCCCTCCATTTCTGTCCAATTATTTTATTTTGATTTTTAAGAATTGCTGCCATGTCGGAGGCCTCGGCTTACTCTACGTTTTTGCGATCTTTGACTCGATCCCCGTAAGTATATCGTGTTCAACGTATTCCTTCTGATCATCAGCTACACCAAAGAGAAGAGCGCCATCCTTTTCACCCATCCTCCTAGTGTAAGTTTCTAACCTCACGAAATGTACTCTTTGTGCCTCTTATGCCGATTTTTAAGGCATTGTTCGTTGGTCTAATGAATTATGTTCTGTAAGGGTGAGTCTTTGTACAGGACGAATCATTTTCTTCAATTGTCTATTCACGGAAATGGGAGGACATGGGAACCTGCCTATTTGCCCTAAATTTTTGTCAAAGATCAATCTTTTTCCTGATGGATCTCTTGTTATTTTTCGTTCTGACCATTAATAATTCCTCACGTGAAAATTTTATATTTTTTATCATTTTATTAGATCAAATATTCTAGTATTCTTCAAATTCTTCTCTGAATTTTCTAACGTATTCAATCCTTGTCCTATCCATGTCTTTCCCTCTGAAATTGTCGGATATAAGGCTTGATCTGTAAGGTCGAGGGGAAGACTGAAGGCAAGAGTCAATGACGAGAAAAAAATTCAACATAGGCTTTCAATAGTTCTTCATTGGTTATCGTCATACTAAAATTTAGACTAAGAGGAGGGTAGTCACTATTTTTTGTGATTGTATGAGGAAGTGGAAGAGGACCTTTTATAATTATGAAATTACCACAATACTCGTCTTCTTGGTGTTAACTATGCATTTTTTAATATTTGATTTTGAAGTTTAGTGAAATTTTGTTGTTGCCAATATTCAAGGAAAACATTGAAATAGAAATAAATGAAAGGGAACTTTCAGCAGTGAAGTTCAAACTTTTTAATGTTGTTCTGTGTTTGGTTCAAATTCATGCAATCGCTATCATTCTGTGTATGGTTGCATTTATCTGATTATACTACGTGACACGAATTTTGAATCTTCGTTTGGTTGACTAACAGATGCAACTTTTCTCATCTTGAATTAATGCTTCACGCAGGAATCTTTTGTTAGCACTGGGCTTGTGGTAGCTTCTAAGTTTCCTAGGTTCTCCGACATGTACACCCTGACAATATCAAGTGCAGATCCAAAATCAATCTTAGCTAAGAAACCAGTCCATCTCACCAAAACTGTTACGAAATGGTCAGTTTGTTTCTTTATGTAATGGCTTCTTCTTTGAATCTCGCTTTTTCTTAAATACAATGCACTTCGTGAACTAGCCATTAAATCCAAGCATTAGTTGTAAAAAAAACGCACTTGATGATGGCATACTTTCCTCGCTTTGTTATTCCTCATCTTTTTCTCATCTCACCACCACAATCCAAATTAGGAATCTTTTACCCCATAATATTTTTGCATTGGCTCAGGTTCCTTCTGAACACTAAGGGTGCAGTATATTGACGTATGTAATGACCAATTGTGCTACACTTTTTTGGCAAAAACCAGAGCCGACCTGGATTTCGAATTCAGAGTTGGAATTCAACAAAATTCAAGAATCTCCTGTTGTGATTAGAAACGGTGCTGCCCTCTTTCAAACAAAAATCGCATTAACAATGGAATGGAACATAATTTTACTTCGTTTAGACTCGTTTGATACATTGGCGTTTCTATTCCATGCAAGCCCTGGCAATAATTTGAATTTATGACCTTTTGATTGCCAAAGCAACCAGGATTCTTATAATCCTTCTACATACTGTTTACTTTATAAACATATCCATGAAGTCAGTGAAAATATCCAAAATCTTGCACCAACAAAGTTGGCTGGTGCCATATCCCATCCTTTTGAATAATCAGAGGAACTGAATCCTAAATGCTGACCATAAAATGTTAAATCGGCTGTTTCGTCGCATCCCATTTTTTGAACCATCCAAGAAACTGAACCCTAAACCCTAACAATAAAAATGCTGATAGTTTTTACTGTTAAACCCATTCTTGGAAAATCGTATATTATCTTCTTGGACCATCGAATAAACCCAATCTGATTCCTGAACTAGAAGCTGTTGATACTTTTATAACTGTACACAGGGTTGGCTGTCAGTCATCTTATTCCATCGTTTTGAATCAATTATGAAATTGAGCCCTAACCGCTGAACAAAAAAATGTCAATAATTTACACATAAACCCATGGAATTGGTTGCCAGTCATCTCATCCTATCTTCTTAAACCGTCCAACAAACTGAGCCCTCCTTTTGTGCGTATGTCTCATTCCTCATTACATTTGGGTCCCAGTGTTTGTACATATTGACATCCTTTTTCTCTTGTAAATTCCTCGTCCCATACATTTGAGTTCCAGTGTTTATGCACATTGTATCATTTTTCTCGTGTAGAAGGTCCTCCATGCTTACCCAAACTACTGAAGATGAACTTAGTTCAAGACAATATCTCTTCTGCTGCAAGCACACAAAGTAATTTATTAAGTGAACATGAAAACGTCAGGAACTTCGTACCATTAATTTGTTGAACAATCTGTGAAAACCCGTGTTACTTTCTCAGTATGTGATCTAACCGGCCTTTGTTGACTTTCTATCATTCCGGCACCTTAAATCTTTGGAGATGTCCAACCGTAGATTCGATCTAATCAACATTCATTTAATTTAAATCAATGAATTAGGAACTTAATCGTCATTATTTGTTGCACCGTAAAAACACATGATATTTTCTCAGTATGGATATAATGAACCATTGTCGACTTTCTACAGTTCCGACACCTGAAACCTATGAGGCTCGAGTGGTCGAATTGATACAATCAACATTATAGTAGAAAACTGATTCACGCACCATTTTAGCTCTGTTTCTTTAAATTTTGGAGCTTAATTAACTAAAGTAATCTCATATGTTCTTCTCTTCAGGTTCACCAAGGATGGGGTTCTTGTGGAAGCCCTCCTCTTGAAGGACGTGGAGAAGCTGATTGATGACTACACCACTGACAGAAAGACCAAGTAATCTCCAATGTACCGTTCTTTCATTATCCAGTGTATTCCATGTTCATGAACTCCCTCATTGCTGCTATCACTCAAGCTGGCTGCTCCCCCTCCCAGCTCTTCTCAGTATCGCACATTGGAAATCCGGTGAAGACCTCCACTGATGAATCTGGACTAATCATCTTGTCTGTTGACTTTTGGGTTTCAAATCGGAGTGAGATATGGTTCTCTACTGTGATGTTTCATTGTGAACGATCATATGTTATGGATGAAGGCCTCCACTCTGATTCAATGAACTGGTAAATCTGGTATGTTCGGGCTTTTGAATGAGATTAGTTCATATTGGTCAGCTATGATATCTAATTGTGGACGATTATGTGATATATGTTACCTATAAATGATGTGTGGTTGGGTTTTGTGAAAGAACTCGGTCAAAATCTGAAGGCTCCACACGGTGGTATACCCAAATCTTGTGGATATTCAAACTATAGATCATATTGTAGCTTTGTCGATCTTTGGGCTGCTCATCTCTTTAAGTCGTCTTAAGTATTCTTCTAGGTGTTTCTTGAAACCATGACATACTGTGGTTTTTATGTTGTCAACTCAACCCTTTTACAGGTCTTATCCTCCCTCTATTAGGAGACCAATAAACTGCATAATCTCACTTTTTTTATTGAGGTATTTGAATTTTTATTTGAAGACGAGATTGCTTGCCCATGAACTAAGTTGGTAATTTAGAAACTTATCTAAGTTGGTATTCTAATGATGTCAAGAAATCACGAATCAAATAATTTTAATGTGGCCAACTCAAATTTTACAGGTCTAAGCATGTGCAATATAATCTTTTTTAAGGCTACTGCATTGTGCAATATAATCTTTTTTTAAAATTGAGGTGGTTTTGAATTTTTATTTGAAGATGAGATTTCTTATCCATTAATTTGCAAACTATCAAAATTGGTATTTTAATAATGTCAAGAAATTAGGAATTAAATAATTTTAGATGTTCTAAATATTTCAAGAAGTTCCTTTGGAGGTACTTTGGAGGTACAATCTTGAAGCTTTGAAGTATTTTATTCTAACATATGTATTTTGAGAGGTGTTGTATCAAATACTTGTTCAAATCCATTTTATCCTTGAAGTGAATTTAAAAAATTGTTGAAAAGTATTGAAAGTTGCTTTTCATGTAATTTTAAATTTAGGTAGGTATATCCATTCAATAAGGACTGCAAGTACTATTGTAGTAAACCAAATCAATTAGAGCACTTTTGGTTTTCATTTTTGTTATAATTCACATGTCAAATTCAGAGGGAAGAGTTGGCCATGATTTCTGGATCCCAACATGTTGCACAACTATAAAAAATGGAAGACAAGATGAACGGATGATATGGTTAATAGATTCAACTGGTATGCTAATAGGCCCACTCATTTGATCACTACAATAATGCCAACTTTTCATTTGATTTGTAAGCCATCGATTTCATTTTGTAAGGTTGGATATGGAGATAAATCAAATCTCTTTTCTAAAATTGAAGGTCTCATTGATGTTGGCCTTCTACTTCATGCTAGTTCGAACACATCTTAGTTGGTATTTTATAAAAGTTAATATTTAGTCTTGATCCATAAACTATTGATCCACCCCAAAGAAGAGATGGAGTCATTTCAAGTTTAATTATAGTTAGAGGATCTCAATTGTAAATCATGTTAAAATGTGCTATTGAGAGAATAATGAAAAGTAGTGTTTTAACAAAATTATGCCCAATGAGCTATTCACTCTAGGAATTAGGTTTTTTCAAAGCACAACACCTCAAATATGTCCTAGATATGTGTTAGTGATTTATGATTGCTCATTTCTAGTTTGACTCTTTGAAACTTGAATAGTTCTATCTAAAAATGACTAGTGAATAAGTTACCTTGATTAAAAATTATTGATATAGGTAACTCATAAAGCCTAACAACATCTTTGGTGAAGATAATTGTGCACTTTAGAGCCAAGAATAAGTGTTTCAATAAAATGACATCACTATATTTACTAAATCAATTCATAAAGACAAAAATAGAGTAGAAACCTTTTGATCATAGTAATCCTTTGAAAAAATCTATTGTGATGTCTTCTCAAAGACATTTGGGTATTTACAATGCTTAAAGAAGGTCTACTACAACAAGTGAAATTGATTTATGTTTGTAATATAGTTAACAATCATTTTTGGAGATCATTTAATGGAATGAAAAAATATAACATACCTTCTGATAGGTCTCTATCATAGATTTATTGTAAGATGATCGGAAAAAGTGAAACGTTGTGAAAGATTACCAACCGTTATATATAACGCAATGTTTTTTACTAAAGAAAGTAATTGAGATGAAGTAGATGGTTCTTATATTGACAACAATGTAGTTGGAATTGTGATATTGACATCTTTTGTAATTTAGTTATGTGATAAAGATGAGATAATGTGTCAAACAACTTATTATATTTTTTCTCTTTAGATTTGATTTTAAAATCAAGATTTATTAATTTTATCAATGAGTGATGATATAAAATTCTGCACCAACTTTTATTTAAGACCTTCAAAGATTTTTGATTTGTGCAAATGACAACTTCAATGTATGAGATAATGTAATCATTTTTACACTACCTTTAGAATAGTAAATGATGATCATTTGTAAACTAATTTTGCTCAATAATTCTTTGATAAAACTTAACTAAAATATCTGACAACTCAATCCTCTTACATTAAAATAACTTTAATGTCGTGGTTAGGAACATCAATTTCTATTATTAAAGAGTTAAATAATATCTAGATAGACAATATCAGTATAGTAGTTATAGCCACCTATAATTGATCAAAAGCTTTTTGAGTGTTAAGATTCTAGAGGAATGAATCTTTTTTTAGGAGCCTAGTCATCAGTGTTGTAGTTGATGCATAACTTGCATAATAGAGGTAGTAATAAATAAGACTAAATAAAGATCATAATTCTTTACATTTCAAAGAATTAGTCAATTTAATATTTTTAAAATTTTTCTAAGTCATTCTATTAAAATCTCATACCTCAAGTGTAATAACTTACCTTGACTTAAATTGATATTTATTTTCATTCATGTGCAAATAATTTTCGACCAATTCTTGGAAGATTTAGAGTAAGAATTATTCAAAAGTTTATAAGAAAGATGAAAATAAATCAATAGTGGTAAGGCTTGAATATGTTTATCAATGATTAAAATGTAGCAAGAGCATTAGATAAACTAAATGACATAACTACAAATTCATAATGACCTTAATGAGTTTTGAATGTAGACTTTGGAACATTGTTTTGTTTCATCCTAATTTAATAATAGTAAGATTTTAAGCCAAGCTTAAAAAAGATCAATGTATCATGTAATTTATTTAGTAATTCTTCCACCATAGACATAAAATAATGATTTGAAATTGTTATCATATTTAGTACTTGATAATTAATATTGAACTAACACCATCCATCATTTTTTCACAATAATTTCTAGATTAGCATATAGGCTTTGTCTTGGTTGAATGACTTTTACTTTTCTTAATTCATTAAGTATTTTTTTGATTTCAACCTTTTAATAATATTAGTATTAATAAGGTAGAAGGTTCACTTGTTAAGCTATTGGATAAAAATAGATACAATCTAACTTGATTTCCTTGTCCCTTGACAGTATGTTCATTTCTTATAATTATCACATAGCTCAGAGATTTAGTTACTGGTAATTCAAATTTTTCTAACAAATCTTTTTACATGAAATTACGTGTGATATCATAATTAACCATAATCATGATTTTTTATCTTTGTAGAGTTACATTTCATTTTATTGACTTTAACTACATGTCTTATCACTGAATTTGAAGATATGAAAAGTAGGTCACGTCTTTTTTTTTTTTCTTCAAAAGTAGTTGAATCTAGTTCTAAATCATCCTTTATAAATTTGTTGTCAGAATGAACTACTAAGATTTGTAAAAGTGTCTTAAAATAACGTCCAAACTCATATTTTTTGGCATAGCAGAAGCATAGAGCTTTGTTTTAACATTCGTGTAATTTCACCTCAATTAGTTGAATTTGTCTTTTTAGTTTGCTATGTACATTGGCAGTTTTCACCACATTTTTTCTTATTTCTTGTTGAGAAGTTATCTTATGAGGTGAGTCTAGTCTCATTTCTCTATTCTATATAAAATTTCCTCTTGAGGATCATAGTCTAATTACTTTGTCTTGGTGAATTTGTGTGCCATGATTCTCACTTAATATGTTAATATTTTTCAGCTAGCAATTAGGCATTCATAATCTCTAATAAACCCACTAGTTTAGTCTTAAGTAATTTAGACTAAATTTTCAATTTTAACCCCTTCAAATGTCTACTTTATAATATTCTTCAAAATCTATTAAAGGAAAGTAAATAATCATTTAAATTCTTTGCTATGTTCTACTATAAATCCCTCTCAATTGAGATTGAGAAATTTTTTATATGCATTACAAAAAGCACAATAACGCTTCCTTAATTGAAATATGAAGTTGTACTAAGTTGTAAACGATTATCACTTTAAACATTGAATCAATTCTTCTAAATTGTGAATTCACCTCTTTTTACCTATTTCACTTGATTGATATTTGGATTGGTCCCTATTGATGAAGATTAGTTCTCTAAAGTATTTTGTATTGAATCTAATGTCATACATGTCAATGGATTTTTCTTCTCTCAAGTTATCAATTTTTGTTGACAAAATTCACGAATTCATCAAACTTCTCATTCATACATTGAAGAAATTTTTATAGGAGATCAACTAATTTTGTTCTTCATTTATACAACTTCTTTCTTATGCATCATTGCTCTTCTATAAGATTTTTAATGTCCACTTCTAGCTCTTCTAGTCTGGCTTTAGATCCTTAACACTGTTATTCAAGGGTGATGCTCTAGTGCCACTATTATGGATCCTTTATCAAATACATGATCCTCATCCACTCTATTTAGATTGATGATGAGAGAAGAAAAGAAGAACTTCAAGAATTATTAAGTGGTTTAAAAGAGAAACATGGTGAGAATTAATTCAAGAAAATTTATAGACTCTTTGGCCTAAACATTCAAGTAATCAATTTCAATCCTCATGTCTTCTTTGTGAGAGTTGTTATTAATATGATTCAATTAGCTTTGGAGATTTAGTTCTAAACCTTCTAAAGTGTTCACTTTCAGCATTCAGATGTTTTGGGAAGTATCATATCAATATTGCTCCCTTTTTTCACTTTTTTCTCTTCTCTATTTAGTTTAATTAGCAATTAAAAAGCTATTAATCTTAATATTTATGAAGATCTTATTTTTGTTTAGACTTAATGCAAATGTCAACACATCTTACCACTTTAGTAAGCGGTTTCATTTTCATTATTAGGAAGTAGGTACAAGGAGTTGACTTTTGGATGAATAAATCTATATCTTACATGGCGATGATAGTGCTTGTTTGTTTAGTCTCACTTCTAGTGCAAAACATTTCAATACTCAAGATTTTTTTAAAGTAACTTTTTACAACATATCTTGACATAAATGTGATTGCAAGATTAAACTAAAGATAGAAATTTCTTCATATTTCGAACCCAACATCTTCAATGAATTGCTCAGTTGACTTAAAAATGGGTTTCCATGGACCCGTATGGGCCTTAGTGGGCTTTGAAAGCCCATGCGGGTCCATTATCCCCCGCTTGTATGAAATGAGAGCAAAAATATAAATTAAATTTTTAATATGGTATTTATAGAAGGAACAAATATTTTTGGATTTATTTGTCAAGTTTTTATTGGGCCGGCAAGGGGCAGTACGTTTTGGGCCGAAAGATCGGCCCATTAAGATGCGTCGTTAATCACTTCGCCGCAGCTTCCTCCTTGATTCCCTCTTCCCCGGCATGATTCCGCCGCCCCCCGCTGCTGCTGCCGCTATGAGGGGGACGAGGAGATGACGCCTCGCGGAGGTGGCCGGTGGGAGGAGAGCTTATAGGTTCAGCGCTAGAACGGTTTGTTCTTTTCTGATTTCCCATCTTTGGGTTTTTATATTGCTTTGATTCTTTGTTCTTAGGGTTTAAATCCACTTAGGGGTGGCTGTGGTGTCGTTGTTCTCTATTGGTTGGAATTTCCGGTGCCTGGATTCCGAGATCGTTGTAGGGTAACTCGGTTCGGTTCCCTTTGCTTTCTTGTTCTTTCCCGGGAAATCCTTGGGATTATTTCAAGAACCAGACTTTGTTTCAGTATTCGTCGGTTTCTGGCTAATGATGCTCCTTAATTCCCTTTCGGTCCTATTTTCTTGGAGTTTGAAAATCCTATGGAGTCATATATCGATTTGTGGGTCACAGGAGCTGGTTCGGGGTACGCATGTTGATCAGTCTGCTGAAACTAGTCTATATTTCCTTACTTCCGACATTCTTATTCTGTTTCTCGACCCAGTAGTTCTCGTGGGCAGTGTGTGGAAGACGACTATCAAAATATCCATTCACTTCTCGTAAACCATACAAACCATTTCTTGAGACCGCCTTTGACCTTGGTCTCGTTCTAGCCCTTTGCAAAAGTGGGCGTTGAAGTTGGAACGTGAAAGACCCGGTTTTTATTTGTTGTTCCCCATATGCTCTCCAATTTTTTTCTTCTGGGTAGTGGCTCTTTCCTATGGCGGCCATTCTTTTTTGGGTGCCCTGCTGAGTGCGATATCTCGTCAAGGTATCCTGGGTAATCTTGCAAGGTACTTTCGCTTTGAGCACGATACTTAGTTTCTTTAGTCAGTATTGTAGACATCCATTTACAATTTAATCAATATTTAAGTTTAAACAGTTTATAAACAGTGTGACGGATCATGAGTTCAATCCAGATTTGTTGTCACCTCCATGAATGCCATCGTTCTCATATCTTTGGTAAATGGTTTCATAAAGTTGGATTTCTATTACTCCATTGTACTCTTCCAAACTTAACATCATTGTCTTAAAAATTCCAATCTAAGATTTATGATGTAGCCTTACTCGTCAACGAAAGGGTCTCGAAGAAATCAAGTGGGATTTTTGCGTATTTTAGCATGTTGCTCAACACTTCCCCCTGTTAATATTGACAAATTCTTGTTTCTAACGTTGGTTCCCATGTAATCATTATATAAAATCCACACTAAGCTATTTAACGTGAACTGGGGTTTATGATAGAAGTGGGGCCCCCAATGATGGAAGTTTTAGCAAGATTATTGCGAACAACAGTCTCTTGCTTTAGAGGGTATAACCTTGTATTATTACATTATAAGATGTATAAGCCTAAATGGATTTTTCTCGTTTAAAAATATTTGTCCTTGGCCATACCTTGCATCGAAGACTGATCTGTCAACTACGTTTTTATTGCAGTTTGTTGGTGGGTACATTTTCGATGGTTTAGCAAGAACCCACAAGTAGCTGACCTGCTTGGCATATTCAGGCGTCGTTTTCCCATTCAAGGAACTGAATGGACTTAAATATGTATGGTAAATCTGCTCTCTGTTTGATGGCGAACCCCTTGTATAGTTTGATGTTACATTCAGAAAATTTAAGATGAGCTTCAAAGCAGCTTCACTGAATATCAAGAAATGAATAAATCATTAAGAGCGGAGAAAGATTTTGCTTTGATAATTATTTTCAGGGCATTTGATCATGCTAGATGGTGTATTCACATAATTTTTAAAGTTTTTATGCTGGAACGTTGATTGTGGGAAAAAAGAAACATGTTATTTTCTCCAGATTTCTAACAGGAGAATTCCTGATGTCTGGTGGACATTGGGATAAATGCAAGTCACAGGCTTTCATCTCTACAAATTCCTGTTTTTACCCTCATAAACACTAGTATCATGGGTGGATCAAGTTGGCCTGAATCTTGATAAAATATTTATTGTTTATCAAGAATCTGCCATTTGGTGCGAGCTAAGTTTATGGATCTTCTCTCTAGATCTCGTGGGGTAATCCCATGACTTGGATGCTGGTCTGACGTATTAGGCATGGCGGCTGTCATCAAGATACTTTCATTTACGGTCATGTTGCTTGTCTTTGGATCATGGTTCATAATTGAAGCCTTTCCAGTCAGGAAATTTGGTGCAGCGTCTTTTCACGCGCTCCCATTAATCATTTGGAGCCAACACTGATTGACACTCAATGAAGCTTTTTTGCTTTAATGGAGTTTGCATCTGGTAGGCTAATTAGCAGACTATGTTAGACGATGAGACTTGTGGGAACAAATCCTGGCTATATGAAGTTGATGCATGTGGTATGCTCTTCTGTGAGAATCAATGGTTGCTTTGATCTGTGGTGTTGAGGTGAATATGGGCTTATTTTCAAGAGCATGTGATCAGTTGTGGGAAATATATGAAGGTTCTGGTTAATCTCATGGAAAAATATAGCTTCCAAATTGGGTCACGGAAGATACTGGAGACAAACATGGTGACCACAGAAATGTTTTTTATGCCCAAAAATATGATTGCGGATATCACTTGGGTAGTTACTATGTCATGTAGCTGCATTGCCTGTTTGGGTCATCAATTTTCCCCAAGAAAAAATCTGAGTTAAGCATTTTCTTTGAGTGAACCTTGTAGTTCCCTAATGATGGAATTTAATTGTTTGCAGGGAATTTTAATTCAAGAAATCCTGCCTTTTCACTCCAACAAGAAAACATTGCACCACACATGCCTTCTTGATAGACAGCTTTGCTAATACATAGTTATCATCCAGGGATTGTTGAAGCTACTGATGATGGGATTCGGACTTCCACTGAATAGGCTTTCTTCGTAGGACCAAATATTGAATCAATCCGGGAAGTCCGGCCTATGAATTTTGAGGCCTATGTAATTTGGATTTGTAAATTCCGTTCTGTGCATCCCCACTTAAAGGCCATTTGTTGCAGCCAGGGCAGGCAAAATAATCCCTGTGTATTGACTTTTTTGCCATCAAGCAGAATGTATTTATTGACAGATGGATCTGATTAAATATGCTCTCGTTGAAGAGTTAAGGATGAGATTGGTTTCTTGTCATGACCATCATAATCTAATCTAAACGAGTGACAAATTATTCCCTCCACTTCCATTATGGAGTTATGGAGTGACTTAAATTGTTTGGCCATCTGACAATTTAAAGTCAATGTGCCTGTAATCTGTTTAACGGACAATGATAAAATTAGTTATGCAACTCACTAAAATGGCTGCCAATATTTCTTCTAGTCAGCAGAAGCTGCTATTTTGGTCTTGAATTTACGGAACCATACCTCATTATTATTATCTTGCCAAATAATATTTGGCATATATAAAGAAAGAAACCCAACATTCTTTTAAGCCTTCGTTTACGTCTTATGAAGCCCCAACCTCCCTCATTGACCTGTATTTTATCCCTCATAATGAGCCATTAGCTAGAAATCTCTGTGAGGCAGGTTAGCTCCCCACAGATCTAAATTTTCCTCTTCCAATCCAGTATTTTTAGGGTTAGATAGGAGAAAGTATCCCAGAGTTAAAATTCTGGTGGGCTCTTCACACAGATGACCCAAGCTCAGGCGGGCCTTGCCCAGAAAGACCATTCTTGAGGCATCACCCTCCTCAACCTCTCCACACCACCAAAGCAGCAGGGCCCTTATCCCCCGTACATAAAACCCATCTCCACAACCCCAACACCCAGTCAAAACGAACCCATCCTCGCTCTTAATGCCTCTCCACACCAGGGCTGGACTGACCATGTATTTCAGACTTGCTTCTAGGTTGGGCTACCCCACCAACCCCTTTGGCTCCACTTTGGCACCATTCATTTTTAATGCAACTGACGATAGCCCTGGTTTTCTTTGCCCCTTCTCTCATTCTTATGATTTCTTCTCATCAGTGATCCTAAATGCCTGACGAACTAGTTCTACCTACTTGAGAAGCTCTCATCGGTATTTTCCTGGACAATCCTTTTGATTTGGTGCATAAAACATCAAATCTTCTTTAAATTGGAGGTGAGAACTTGTTTCATTCTGATGTTCAGTTTTAGTATGCCAGAGAAATTAATGACAAAATGTCATTTTTAAACGTTTTGAGTGTTCTGATGCATCCCATCCCCATTAAAAGTGAAGGTTTTGGTGTGAAGGATCTCGTTTGAGTGATACTTCAGATATAACGTCAACTGAGCTGATGAGGAATTGGGTCTGAGCGCAAGTAGGTCCTACCTACGGTTTTGCAATGCTCTTCATGCAACCCTCTGAGCCCCTCAGTTTTTACGTATGGAAGCTAAAATTAGCACTGAATGTTTTCGAGCAAAAGATTGTACTGATGTGATTCGTAGCGATTACAGCTGCTAGAAACATGTACTGTCGATTAGCACTTGATTATTTCTCCAGTGTTTCCCTGTTCATACAATTAGACACTTGATCTTGTTTTGAGTGCACTTATATGTTTGATCATTAAGGATATTAATTATCTCTTGTTGGGAATTGTGGTATAAACTTTAGATCTTCTGCTGCTTTCTATGTTGATTTTTGTGATTGCATTAGATATCAAACTAGTTGACAAATTCCTTTTCAAATCTCTTACAGAATCACTGCAAGAGGAGCTTATAGCTCAATCTCGGATGCTAGAACTCGATCCAATGCTGTATAAATACACCCTCTGAGTGGCCGTGGAGGGGATATCTGATCTATCTGGCTTCCCAAGTCGAATAATATTGGTTCTTCCTGAATATTTTTGGTAAAAGTTCTGGCAGATCTTACTCACTGCCAGTACGTTTGAGTCGATCACAATGCCAGAAAATATCAGAAAGCGCGGTTCAAAGTGGGACTTGATGCCGCAAGAACACGCCCAGCCTGCCACAAGGGATGAAACTTCTGGCAGTGCATCAAAATTGGATCCCAAATCTCTAAAAGACAGTGATAATCGGAACAGCAGCAGGTGGAGTCCAGGCCGTGACCAGCACAGCAAGAGCATGGCCCCAAGTACAGATTCTTGGAATGACCAGAGTCGCAACATCTCTCCCAAGGATGGTTGGAGCAGGCAACTCGGGTATCATTTCTTAGTTAATCACATACTGGGGAGCTAAATTTATCTAATATTTACTTTTTTAAGGTCACCTTGTCCATTATTGTTCTAGTGAATTTCCATTTCTAATGAATGTATGGCGCGATCGGCGGTCGAACTTTTGTCTCACCATTGATGTTTATGATTTTTCTTGGATGCTAATGAACATGCAGGAGCAGGAGTAGCAGGAGCAGGAGCAGGAGCAGGGATAAGGAGGACAAGGAGAGGAGCCGGCGTCAGGGTCGGGGGAGGAACAGAAGTCGGAGCAGGAGCCCTATTCATGGCTTCAGGAGTGGTGATGAAGGGTGGGATGAGAGAAGGTCTGGGTCAAGGGCCTCATATAGAAACAGTGCAGCTGGAAGATCTAGTAGAGGCTATCCTCATGAGGATGGCACTAAGAAGAACCCTAATGGGCACCATGAGAATGATGCAGTGGAATTAGCGGGGAGCAGATTTGAGAGGGGACGGTCCCCCAGATACTACAGCAAAAAGCACTCAAGTGATCCAGGAGCTCATGGAGAATACCCAGAGGAGAGGTCTCCCCATGCCCATGGCAGCCAGCATGCTGGGGCCCGGCAGAAGCCCGATCAGCCTAGACCCGGTGGGGATGGTTCTCCCTCGTTTGACTTCAGGAAGGGTATGAGTCAAAGAGGATGGGAGGCCAAGGGGCAGACCAGGGATAGCTTTCCTCATCGGGATGTGGTTCAAAGTCAACCAGAGGGAAGGCCGAGGGACTGCTCACCTTGGGAAAAGAGACAAGAGTCTATGGAAATGGATGCAGAATGGAAGAGGGATAGCAGCAGCTCAAGGTCAACTCTGGCCTATTCTGCCCTGGGGCATGAATCCTCTCATGACCTCCCTGGTCAACCACTGCAGTACATTGGGGATAAAAAATATGCGGCGTTGACCCCAGACAGCTCCCAGTCGGCCTCAGCTGCCCACATTCAGCATTCATCTCAGGAAGTTCCTCCCAGCCAGCATCATCCGCAGCCCGTACTGCAGAACGCATTCCTGGAGCAGCGTCCTGCTGTGGACAGAAATGGAAGGTCAACCTGGGAGAGCGACCGCATAATCATCAACACATCAACATCACAGGACAAAGTGGCAGCTCCAGCGCTCTACGAGGAAAAAGCAAGGCAATCTCAGAAGGAGGCGACTTTCTCTCATCCAATTGGCCAGAACCAGTTCGTCATCTCTCAGCCTTCCGCTGCACAGGGGTTTGGTGCAGCTGGGCACAGTAGTCAACGGGTGATGCCTTTCCTCAGGCCAGCTCAACAGCCGCCCCCCAGCTCACTTCCCTTAAATGGGCAGGCCCAGTTCGTTGTGCCACAAACAGCACCAAACATGCAGGGATTCCAAATGGCCGGCCAGAGTCATCATCTTCCTCCACCTTCGCTTAATGGCCAGATTCGGCCCATATTATCTGAAACCCTAAAGACTGAGGGTCAGATGCAACTTGGGCAGGCGGGGCAGCCTTCTTATCAAATTTCTACCTCTCTATTTAACCGGCAGGCTCAGCAGACCACCCATTTGCTGCAGTCAAGCTTACAGGGTCAATTTATAGCATCTTCAGTCCCCCAGATGGCCAACAACTTCAGCATGGAGAAGCAGACCCAAGTCAACCCCTCTGAGCCCCTAAATAAGGGTCAGCCGCATCATCAGATTCCTCCATTCATTGGGCAGGTTCGGCCGCAGGCTATCCATTCATTGCCTTCAAATGAACAGACCCAGTTCATGGCAGCATCTCAGCCACTCCAAGATGGCAACTTGGGAACTGATCAACACAAAAACTCTGAGCCCGTGAAGATGGCAGAACATCTGGAGATTGATGCTTTAAAGGCAATCTCCAGTAAGCCTGCCAGCCAGAGAGCTGCCGCCAACGAGAAGGTGGCTCAGTTATCGAGCCTCACAGCTTCTCTCTCCCAGATATTTGGCAACGGGCAGCAGCTGCCACAGCTATACGCCGCTCTGAACCCTCACCATGCTCCTGGACTGGTAGCTCGCCCATTTTCTCATCCGGGCCCTGGATCATGTCTCCAACCTGACCTGGCACCACTGGTGGCGCCGGCAAATGTTGGAGAGCACGGCAAGGCAGAGATCTCCCGCATGTCACCCGGGCTCCCATCGAACCCTGCAGAGCAGCAGCAGATTGCCGCACCGTCCATGGGAGAAGAAGCCCAGAAGGCCGAGGATCCCCCCAAGATGGCTGCCGTCACTGATCCAGTGGAGAAATCTGCTGCTGCTGCTGCTGCTGCCGCTGCCGCTGCCGCTGCTGAGAATGGAAATTCTGCCGCCACCACCACCACCGCTGCTGCTCAGGAGAAGGAGAAAGAGAAGGATGGGGAGGGGAAGAAGGCCAAGGAGGGGAAAGGGGTGAGGGTGTTCAAGTGCACGCTGGTGGAGTTTGTGAAGGAGGTGTTGAGGCCGACTTGGAAGGAGGGGCAGATGAGCAAAGAGGCCCACAAGACCATCGTGAAGAAGGCGGTCGACAAGGTGGTCAGCACCCTGGATGGTAATATTCCCCACACAAAGGAGAGGATCGATCTCTACATGTCCTACTCTAAGGAGAAGCTCACCAAGCTGGTGCAGGTGAAGAGATCATCTTCACTGACTCTGTTTCTTCCTCTGTATCTTCATTGACTTTGTCCCCGTGGGAGTTGACCTCTGACTTCTCACTGGCGTTGACTGGGAGCTTTCTCTCTCTCTCTCTCTCTTTTTTTTTTCTTGTGCAGGCGTATGTGGAGAAATATATGAAGACCTGATCTCCAGTGGGGCTGCCCGTTTCTTTATGACCCTGGTACTCGCTCTGGCTCTTCATCTTCTGGCTCTGCTCGTTCCTGTGCTATATAGCTTGAAATCTTGTGAACTTTGCTGAGTTTGCTTAATTACCTTGCCCAGGATACATAAATTTCCAGCAAGTTATGTGAGAGAGAGAGAGAGAGAGAGAGAGAGAGAGAGAGAGAGATTGGCAAAAATAAGGCCCCATCAAAGCGAGCAACCACTCTAACAGCTCGTTCTTTTGGCTGAATAGGATGACGGCTCCACAGTCGTCTGCCCCGCCCTCTCAGTCTTCACCGAAGGACTGACTAGAGAGAGAGAGAGAGAGAGAGAGAGAGATGGAAACAACAGCAAGCACTCTTCAGAATGACGATGATTCACCCATCATTTTGGGCCCTCGGCTTCTCCTGCAATGAATGGTCGTCATTCTTCTGTCCTGCAATGTAAGAAAAACGGTGAGTTATATTTTATGATCTCCCTTCCATGTGGAGAAGCAGAGGTTTCACACCTCTCTGTTGAATGATCTCCTTTTTCTCCTCTCTGGAGTCTTCCCCCCCTTCATGGTGGGGCTTGTGGGAAAGGAGTACTTCTATCAAGCCTCGGCCCCCCAGCCTGGGGCAGATGAAGATTGCAGGGTGGGAGAGAGAGAGAGAGAGAGAAAGGGTCTTTGGGGTTTGACGACTGCGCCTGATTTTCTGTGGGTTTGACTTTAACCCCCAAAATTAGAATTTTTTCTTGTATATCTTTAGGGTTTGAACAGATCCCGGGGTGTTTGGGGTTTGATTGCGTCTGATTATCAATGGGTTTCATTCTGATGCCCCAAAATCGCATGTCTTTTTATATCTTTGGGGTTTGACTGCGTCTGATTTTCTGTGGGTTTGACTTTAACGCCCAAAATTGGAAGTTTTTCTTTTATTATCTTTCGTGTATGAGCAGATCCGGGGTGTTTGGGGTTTGACTGCATCTAATTATCAATGGGTTTCATTCTGATGCCCAAAATTGCAAGTTTTTTTATATATTTGGGGTTTGACTGCAACTGATTTCTTTCGGTTTGACTTTAACGCCCAAAATTGGAAGTTTTTCTACTAAATCTTTGGGATTTGAGCAGATCAGTGGTCTTTGGGGCGTTGACTGGGTCTGATTTTCTGTGGGTTTGACTCTAAGGCCCAAAAGTGCAAGTTTTTCTCCTATATCTTTGCGGGTTCGAACAGATCAAGGCTGATTGGGGTAATTTCACTGTCAAGGCTTTGACTTTGATGCCCAGATGGGAACCAGGTTGATCCATGGGTTTGACCAAATCGGGGATAATTTTTTTTTTCTTCACTTCTTGATCTTCAATAATTTCATGTTATGCTCTGACTTCGTTGCCCAAAGTGTAACTAAGTTTATTATCTTGGATTACGACTAAATCTGGGCTGATCTTTCTTAATCTATCAGATGGGGAATGTTTCCATTTTAGGCCTTAATTTCATGCCGTAATTGGAAACTGATCTGATCTCTAGGTTTGACCAAATCTTATCCAAATCAGAGCATTAATTAAACTTCCCCAAATCTTATCCAAATCACTGTGCCACATCTGATCAATACACTGATGTTACATCTTAGATGTATATGAGAGAGAGAGAGAGGAGAGAGAAAGAGAGAGAGAGGGACATCCCATAAATGCATATAGCTATGTTCACTGGATACACGGCTTCCTTCTTCCATCCATTAGAGGGAGAGAGGGAGAGAGGGAGAGAGATGAGAGAGAAAGAGAGAGGGCACAAAAGGGAACTACTTTACATGATAACCTCCGATTGAAGCGAGAGCTCAAGTGCTCTGTAGTCAACCAAAAAAAGAGTAAGGAAACAGCAACTGTAAGCCGTATATTTGGAAGAAGAAAAGGAAAAAAAAACTTCCAAGAATTCTCTTTCCATAAACCCTAGATTAGAATACAAGAACCCACCGCCGCCGCCACCAACCACCACCACCACCACCGCCGCCGCCGCCAGCAGCTCTGTTCTTGAGTCCATTCCACATCAACAAAAAAGAAGAAACCAGACCCTCCACTAACTACCTCCCCCCTTACAAATCCGGCAATGGGACTGCTGCTACTTACAACCCGCCGCCACCTTGTCAGAATCCTGCAGTTCAAAGACCCCCTTTCTCTCTCTTCCCTCCCCCTTCACTTGAGCAGGGTAGAGAGAGAGAGAGAGAGAGAGAAGGAGAAGAATGGGGGTCTAGGGAAAAACTGGCTTTTTTTTTTTTTGGTTGGCTGGTATCACCTGGAGAGGCAATGGGCAAATGATCCAGAGCGCCACCGGGAGGATTAAATCAGCGTCAGGAGGAGAGAAGAGAGAGAAGGGGGTGGTGGGCTACGAGTCCACCATCTCGTCTTGGAGCTCGCTGGGAGCGATGAGGCCCGGAATGCTGAGCATCCGCTGGCGCTCCCTCTCTCTCTGCGCGGCTGCCTCCTCTGCGTACAGCTCCTTGTTGTCCTGTGGGGATCGATCGATTGATTCCCAGAAAAGAAAGAGTTATAGACTTTCATGAGAGATGGATAAATTGATAGAGAGAGACAGATTGATGGGGAGATGGAGAGAGAGGAGAGTTGACGATCTTGGAGATTTGGGTGAGGAAATGATTGATAAATCTATATAGATGGAAATTAGAGAGAAAGAGAGAGAGAGAGAAAGAGAGAGAGAGAGAGAGAGAGAGAGAGAGAGAGAGAGAGTTGACGATCTTGGAGATTTGGGTGAGGAAAAGATTGATAAATCTTTATCGATAGAAATTAGAGAGAGAGAGAGAGAGAGAGAGAGAGAGAGCAAATGATTGGTAACTATAGACTTATCCACAAAGATCTTCCATGGACAGAGATTAAGAAAGGTAAAGAGCCATATTGAATATAATTATTCAAGGAGATTAATCTGCCTGGGCAAGGATTTCCAAAGTTGAGTAAAAGATGGCGTATCAATCAATTGACAGGAAGAATTTTCAAGAACAGGAAAAAAGAAAATTATAAACATTTTTCTCAATAAATGAACACTTAACACGGCAGAAAAAGAGGCAAAATCATTATATTAACTCAAACGGATTAATCTACCTGCGCGGAGAACTCCTTCGACTGTACGAGGAAATCCCGGATGTGATTCTTAAACGATGGCAGGTCGTTTCTCGACTCGAAGAGGCCATTAACAAACTGGGTTACCTGCCAAAAAGGGGAAAAAAAAAAAAAAAGAAGATCAAGAAGATGAACTCAGCTGACTGAACGAACTTCTGAGGAAGATCATTCACCTCGACGATTGTCATGTTCGGAAATGACGAACTCAACAGTTTTATGGTGTATTCTCGCACAAACATCGAATTGCTGCTGTATGGGTAGGCAACAGCCGACGCCTCGTAGAGCGGCTCAGTCAATGATTTGGAGTCCAGCTAGAAGATGAATGGCCAGGATTTTAACCCATATAAAGCAAAAACTATATACATACATCAGATGATAGGATGATGATATTGACAAGAATTACCAGGCAGAACAGATGCTGGAGTATAAGAACATGGAGCTTGAAGCCCGGCTTATGGAATGTGTCCGTCAAGACAGCGAAAATCTCCTGCACAATGGTCAGGAAGTAGGTCCTATGGAACTGATTACAGAAGTCTGAGGCCTGCACAAGAAGCAAAGCGAAGATAGTGAGTTAGGGTTTATCGTTTATCTTTCAGTAATTTAACTTTTTCTGGCTAAGTGCCCTCGTAGAGACTGCCACAGTTCGATGTGTGATGAAGTTGGAAGAGCAGAGGAAAGGGAAGGGAATGAACCTGAAAATTTTTTAGCATCTCCAACAATAGGTTGAGACCCGTCTCGGCAATGTTTCTTTCAGTGTGCCGGAATGCCCAGTTGATGGAATCCATGACAAGCTTTAATTGCTGTAATAAGTAAGCGAGAGAGAGAGAGAGAGAGAGAGAGATGAGAAAAGCTCAAAGGACTAAATTATTCAGCATTCAATTCTTTATGAATGCAATGACAGATATATGATTATAAAGCTTTTCGAATATCTCATTTGACTGAAAACATCAACAGCCGACGTATTTCAGATGAGTACGATGCATCTTTCTGCAAGGTGTAAGACATTATCAGTTCCATAAACAGTGTCTTCAAACGAACCTGACTGGACAGCTGAAATAATGCTGGAAAACAGTAGGTGGCAATAGCTCTGAGTAATGAAAAGAATTTGAGACGATGTTCTGGATAATCCTCGAAATTCTTGGTAATCATCTGCACAAAAAGGCATCCATATGGTATTTATTTGCCCAGTCCCAGGCAATGTTTGGACGTCCTTATCAAGGTTTTTGCAGGGAAATTTACTGTAATATACCTCCAGGGTGCATTCAAAAACAGCCTCAAAGATTCTAGGCACATCTTCTGTCATAACACCCTTGTACCTGCGGCAGTAGACAAGAGGGAAGCAAGGAAAAAAATGCAATAAGTAAATCGTGGCCATAATCCTTTTAATGAAAAGAATCAAACATTTGGAAAAATGCAACCCATCTGAGAAATATTTCGTTCATTTCACAAAATTATGGAGGATTCCCAGCTTATAAACATAGGTATTATGCATCGAATTATTTGAGAATATCAATTCAATAGTACGTGGCATGCCCATATGCTTGAACAAAAATACAGAGGCTCTTGTAGATATTATATTTGCAACCTAGTAATTATTTAATTAGTTTCGGTCGCGTGTCTTGGAAAATAGAATTTATATATAAGTAATCCTTAGCGATGCCACTATGAAAGTAGGAAGCTGATGAGGCATTGAGTCGCCGCAGTCAACTTTTCAAACACGTCCACCGTTTGACAAATTCAGCATTCAGATTAATCCTCACCTTCATAAACAAGGCTACTGATATTTTCTAATAATGTTCTCGAGAAATGGTAGTCAATGGCCACAATTGAAGGCAGTACAACAAGATCCAGTTCACTTCCCATGAGGTGTAATTATCAAAAAGTAAACCCTTCGGGAGGAGAAGTCAAAGGATAGAAATAGAAAATAAGACGACCAAATGACAGAAGACTTACTTGTTTATGATTGTCGCGAACAGTGACAACACCTCCGATTCTCTAGCATCAGGCACATTTCTAGAGTAGTCACCAAGAACAGGATCCATCATTGGAGGCACAAACTGTTTTCCAATGTGTGGCTGGTCTTCAGCCTTATCCAAAAACGTCTCAATCAACTTAAGTGTTTCCCGCTTAACAGATCTGTGACAAATTCGTTCAACCAAACGACCAGTGACACAACAACTCCTCAATCAAATGATACATGAAAAGAAATGAAGAAAATAATAAGTTACCCACCGAAGAAGCTTGACATATGACGTTTTTGAAGCATAGGGGCCTCCTTCTGCTATACTACTTGAAACAAGTTCACTATACATTCTGCGGAAATAAAGAATTTTAAAAAATTCATTATGCACCTTATTATCTGGCAGTAGATCATTATCTCTCTCTAAGTATACCAAAAAAATTGAAAAGCTGGCACGGTTATATCTAGAGCATAATACGAAAAACGTTTTACCTGTACACTGTCAGCATGTCCAAAAAAATCACTGATATTTGTGGGAAAAAATAAGTGCCAAGACAGCCAGCAACACTGGTGTTTGTCTGCAAAAACCAAAGAAAACATAATAAGTAATATTCTGAATTCTCTAGAACATATTCCATGATTGGATAGCAGTTCATTTGATCTAGACACCATTTCAATTTCAGCTTAAAAAACATTCAGGACTTGCATGTTGGTGTTTTATGTATGAAGAAACAGATTTACAGCGCCCAGAAACAGATTATTGACAGCTACTTTATGATCTACATACTTTAGATGTCTTGATATTAAAATTCATGGCCTCTAATTGAGATTATGATCCATTCCTATTCTCGAGTCAACTCCCCGCAATCGCATCAACCAAACAGATTTATATTTGGTCACATCGAGCACATCGACTTTTAAACAAAGACCTCTTGTTCTTGGATTAAACACAGCGTAAAAATTCTAATTGGATGGCATTTGGACAGCCATGGATAGTCAACGTAAAAACTACATCAAGGTGGGTATCTGAATCTGGGGAAACCATGCATAATACGCATTTTTTGCATGAACATGATGCAGCCTGAAAGAAAACTAGATAAATTATTTTTATTCGCATACAAGCACACTATTAACTTCAAAATGCCATAAAAATCTGCATGCTTCATATATGCTCTAGCCTGCAGATAACGAACACCCTCTCTCGATGTTGATCGCAATGCTTTTTTCTTATTAATAGGAATAACCCATAATACCCATTACAAAAATGAAAAACGAATTCGAAAGGAACAGGCAAGCAGTTTCATAGTGTACTATTGGGCATTAAAAATAAAAATGAATTTATTTACACAGAGATTGAAGTTTTGCCAAAAAAATATCACTTAGCCACTGGATGCTTTATTTCAGATATTCTGTTAGAAAATTCAACAAGAAAATTCGACCAAGCCTAATGGATTACCTGTAGAATATTTAAAACAGTCCTTATAACATCCTGATCCTTCAAGATATCAACTCTCTGACTTGCTTGTCCGATAATTTCGGCCCATTTCTGCAGCAACAGGCAATCACATCACCACTCATTCAGACTTACCGCATAGGGAAGGAAACGGACTGTAGCTATTTAAGGGGTTAACAGAATGTTCAATGTGAGTCACCCAACCTGGTTTGGAAGATCCATTAACCTTTTCAGGTACTCGTCCCTCTTGACAGGATCGGATTCAGCCTGAATCATATGCCCAACCTGCAAAATCATGACAGAATGAGAGGGCATCACGCAGGAGGGAAAATAGTAGAGCTTGCAATAAATATTAGCGTGCTGTCATTTACCGATTCATAGAATGAGTGAATCTGATGAGGCTCTAGATCCGCCACAGTTACAGGAAGGCTAGTCAGAAGTTCAGACACAAAGGGCTCATTCTCCCCCACCTGAAATTTTTGCAAGTAAAACCATCTACATCATGTGTTGTACCGTTTACATGAAGGCACACATTGACCGATTTATATCTAAGCTGGTCAGTAAATTAAGCGAATCTGGAGAACCCGAGCAGGTATTTAAAATTTATCACGACGCAAAAAGATATTAGATCAAAACAATAATTCGGATAAGTTAAGCAGAAAAAAATCTGACATTTCAACAACCAAATTCAAATTTTTAGCGAGTTTCAAAGCTGGTTTGACTCAAAAAATTGACGAGTACATCCCGAAACTGCTGCACGATAATCCATTTCTACAAATAATGGATTCCATCTCATGGAAAATAATTGTTCGCAATAGAAAGAAGATTGCAAGTTGTGCTAGGAAAAATCATGGAAAATAATCGATGAAAGTGCATTCTCACCTGTGTAACTACAAACTTACGCTTGCATTTCTGAACAATTTTCAAGAATGTATCACATGCCATGTCCTGATAACAATAGTGACATATTTAGAAATCAAGATAAGACAAAATAAGCACCGACAATTGAGAATAATAAATGGGCACTGCAGGCAGAGAGGGAACTGCTCATCAAGCACAATAACTAGTAAAAATCGAAGGAAATGATTACCTGAACTCCTGGATGTGTTTCATGCATAAACTCAAACAATTTATTGACAACTGTTTTCAGAAATTTCCAATGAGCACGGAGAAATCTTGGATACTGGCCCACTACATACCTGGACAATTTCAAGAAAATTATAATAAGAAAAAGGACGGCAACACACAATTTATCACTCCAGCGATACTCACATGATATTACTAGCAATAACTGCTTTGTTGTCTTTCCCTTTCGTGATTTCACATAAGTTCAGCAAGTCACGGATAACCATAACTAAGAACCTGTTTTCCTGATATATCCACGTAATAAAATAAATAAGGCGTTGTCAGCTATACTTTGTTAACAGGAGAGAAAATAACATCCAAATTGCAAAAGAAGATAAAAATTCGTCGTCACATAGTAAATAGGGTATACAATATATCTGCTCATTACGTTCATAAACAGGTAGACATGTTGCTTCCCCAGAAAAAAAAAAAAGTGCAAAGGCCCCAGCCTGACAGAAACTTGAAAATAAGAGATGAAGGCTCAGATTAAAAGAAAAACGTCCAGTAAATACCTGTTCCTCAGCCATAGATCCAGATATTGATCCAATTGCCCAGCACAAAGTATTCAAGTTGTTCCACGTCCACTCCTCACCACTAAGCTGTTTGTTCAATTTCTTCAACATCTGAAATATGCAATTAGAAAACACAGTTTAAATGATCAATTTCTCAACATGCATACAGAAGTAGGTGTCAGAAAGTATCATTAGTAAGCGACCAAAGAAATGACAAGAAAATGTAGGTATAATTAGAAAAATAGGAGCATCACCAATGGTGAGGGGAAATATACCATGACAAAATTCAAGATTAATAAAGTTGTTACCTGTTGTTCAGTATCCTCATGGTCCAAGTGTGACAAGTAAATTAGCGTTTCTCTCATGATCTGCAAGACATTGGAATCAAGGCTTGAAAAAATAACGAGGTGCGCGCTTGCCACATAATGCTTAACAATGTAGGACAAGTACAATTCTTGGTACGCCAGTGAATAGGAGAACTAAAAGGAACTGGGAATATTTCTTTTCAGGTAACCATCATCGAGGTTCCCCACAGTATAACTCAATAGTAATCATGAAAAATGAAAAGTGGTTCCATTGCTCCACATTCACAAACATAGCAGAAAATATAGGATAAAAGTTACAAGCAGTTCCATGAGCTCAATTGAACTGAAACAATGGCACAACAGCGCTTTAATGCAAAGGACACGTGGAGGCAGCTTTTCTAAAGGAACAAACAAGAGAGAAAATCAAGTGGACCACAAAATACTGTCGCTTGAATGGTCACCCAAAATCTGTTTCTTGCTGCTACATGTAGCGCAGAAATGCCCATCTAAGCATGCACGAGCACAGAATGGGGAAATCATGAAAATAAGACATGAACTAGACTAATTGATGCGCATTCTTATCGAAGTGCATACGTGTTTAAAATAGATATTTTCAGCAGCAGTGTAAAAAAGTTCCTTCAGGGCTTGCCACCCTAGATACAGTTATACCATGAAAAACACAAGCATAGCACATCCAAAAATCACAGCTCCGAAATATCTTTGACAAACGGTGACATACAATTCAAACTATAATCTAGAACACTTGAACTCCTTCCACACATCCCTAATTATCCATTTCTCATGTTGAATGTGACCACTTACACGCCCCATTCCATACTTGGGAATGTACATTTTTTTTTGGTTAATTAGGTGTTATCCTTGTTTGAATCAATGATTCCCAAGATCACATGAAAAATCAAGATACCTTACCCACATATTCAAGTATAAATCAGACATTTCTCACAAAGTTCATCACGTCAGCCAGTAATAAGTTATTATATCTGTCTAAAAATTCAAAATTAACCCCTATAACATGATTACAACCCACAGCAAGCAGTCCTACAGTCAGCTCATTAATCCATAAAGTTAGTAGACAGACAGGAACATTCTTTTTCTAACGGAGAATACAACTCCACGCACATTAATTCCATATTAAATAAAGAAAGAGAAACGCAAGGATTTAACAAGAACCATGTCATATATACTTCAATTCCATATTTATGCATGAATTACAACTGAAGCCCAAAACAAAAGGAATAGTTGTATTAATTAATCTTATTATCGCACATGCCAATTAATACAGATGGAAAACAATTAAGTCACTATAAAAGTTCCAAAGAGAAATATCATCATAATCACCTTCTTTCAAAAATAAAGACGCGTGATGCAAAATCAACAGAATAGTTGTCAAATTTTAGGAGTAAAATCCAACAATACCTTATACTGAACAAGAACATCATTATCTTTCATGGTTTCTCGTACAATATTTCCATTCTCATCTTCTACAATAAGGACTTCTTCAGGTTTTGCCATACGACAAATCATAAGCATCCTAAGCTTTGACATAGGCCCTGCATAAAGTTGTCGGCGTTGCAAAATCTGCGAACCAAGCCCATCAGGCATCCCAGGGATCAATGGCACCTAAGAATTCACAGAATAAAGCGTGTATGGTATCAATAAGACAAACAACGGATTATGTTACATAGTCGGTGGACCTTAACTGAAACGAAGTTCTCATCACAAACATACAACAGATTTCAATATCAGGAAATAACTGGAAAGGCATATAAGATATCAAAAAGAAAGAAAGAAGATTTAGATACGAAACCACAGAATCCAATACATCAGTAATGTTGAATTCGGATATAATGAGATAACGCGGGTTATAAGCAAAATAACTGTGAGAAAGAGTGATAAACAGAAAAAATTGCATTTATATAATTCCATTTCTTGTAGAGCATTTATTCCATGACAATGACATAAGCATCAAGTACTATGGGCAAACATTTTTACGATTGATCTGTGCATGTTTTTTGATCAAAGTACCTGAGAGCGACAGATCTTTCCAAGAGGCCCGTTTTTCGATTACCCAGGAATATCATGTGGAAAGTCAGATGGTCTACAACAATAGTCCCAACAAATAAGATTTATAAAAAAACTGTGACTATTGACTATGTGACTTATGCACAGACCAGATATGAGCCATCAGCAGGTGACATCCCTCGAATCCAGGGTCTCAGAAAAAAGATTAAAAAAGATCTATAGACAGGTTTCCTGCACCTGGTTTCAGAATTTGCCCATAGCTTCTCACGATTGTGGCAGCCCATGTATAGTTGGCTCGCTGAACAAGGCTGATGACGCTAGTGATTGGATAAGAGATACAGATCTTTCCAGACCAAGGATCATGGCGTACGTGACACAGCTAGGTTAGACACGGGTTACCCGACCTCATGAGAAAACGATGCTGTAACTAATACCTACCTAGTGTCCACATTCAAGTCCACAATCATGCTCTTCCCATAACTCAACATAAGTCCAGTGGCTTCTTCTCAAAGTTCAAACATAATTCTAGTCAAGTATAACTGCTGCAGGAAAGGTACTAGCTGGAGTAATCTGCAAGAGGTAAGTACGTTTTTTGTGCACCCAGTGAACATAGTTGAAAGCCCTTATTCTATCATCTCAGAAAACTAGTCCTCTGTCGCACTCTATCAGTATGAAAATGTTTTGAAGCGTCTTGCTCATTCAACAGCAAAATTTGCTGGAGACAAGACATGCTACGATCTATCCTGTCCATCAATCATTAAAGCATTATCAAGCAACTGGAGCACATTATCCATCTATATATCAGCTTTTAGTATCAATAATTTTGGAAACTAGAAAAATTAGATGCAACCACGGATTTTACTCATAACAATATTGAGATAAACCATAATAACCTGGAGTCCCATCATGCCTGCCGTAGCAGCAGGATTGTCCATAGTGTTGTGTGCTTCGAATAGCTCTAAAACCAGCAAGTTCCAATAATCCAAGGAAACCTGCAATTCATGCAACAATAGGCATGGTTTCAATTATTTTAACAATCTGAAAGTAAAAGAGGATGTACTAACCTTAAAAACTTCTGTGTCATCAACATATGAGATACTGATCAGATATTCAAGGCCCATCAGTAATGCAGCTCTGTTCTCAGCAGTGGATTCAAGCACTCGAATATGGGACTGCATAAATAAGAAAGCTTACGGATTGATGAAGAGTAAATGAATGTATTTGAAGACATAACCTAAAGAAAGAAACAACTGGATGAACTGTCCAATAAAAAATTCCTAAAACCAAATAACAGCACATAGGAGGTCAGAAAAACCACATTCCAAAATAAACCGTATATCACTAGAAAGCATGCACAAACAGATTTTAAAATGAACGCATGCACAAATGAAGAAAATACCATTAAGGAAACTTGCCTTGAAAAATGATGTAAAAAATAGTGCAAGATTCTGAACAAATGCCTGAAAGAAGCAGATTAAACATTAATACATAATTAAAATCGTCAGAAAAAGAGGAAACGTTAAAATTAACAGCAAACACTTGTCGATGTCTCACAGTGTAATAGTAGTCCAACATAGTATCTGCCATAAAAGTTTTTTTAATAAGAGAATTACAAGCAATAAACAATCCTCACCTGCTCTTCACTAGATCCATTTGCATAAACATCTGGAATATTTGTTCCAGGGGGCAAGACAACCTGAAAATCACAACAGTAGCAGACAACTTAAAGAAAATTCGAGATTTAAGCATCCAAAATGATATCCGAAAAATTTTAAATGATGCAAGAGAGTCCAAAAACTATTTAGCAAAATACCTGTAGTTGAATCATGAAGACAGTATACATATTAACATACTGCATATCATAAAAGTCACCAAATTGAAGAGCTGCAATCTGCATACATCAAAGTTAAATGTAAACGTTGGATTCACTTATATAAAGTACAGAAGAAGAAAGTAATATAAAAAGACAAGGTACATGCCTCAGTTAGGCACTGGAGGGTAAGGTTCCTATACGATGCCATGGGAAAGAATTTCAAGAGTGTCTCAAGCTATTGCCAAAAAAGGAAAAATATAAATTAGCACTTGATAACAGAAACAATTAGACCATATGGCCCAAACATGGCATAATAACAACAATCCAACACCTATATGAAGGCCTACCAGTGGAGATTCAAAAATATAGCCAAGAGGAATCCAGGATAAAAAAGCATGCAATGTTGCCAACGTAGCCCGAATGAGTTCTGCCCTTTGTGATGCCGACAAAACATATAAGCACAACTCATGAATAAGTTGAAATTCGCTGTGGACAATCAAATAAATTCCGTCAGTGCTGAGTTCCACCTGATCAAAAGTATCAGTAGTAAAAAAATTAAAAATAAATCAAAAAATTACACAAAAAAAATATTTGCCATGAGTATAAGGCAAATGATTACAATAAAATACATCAAAACATAAAGAAAGCTTAGAATATCATTTTAGAAAGATTATATAAACATTTTGACAAGCATCAATGGACTAGGCAGTCAAACAGCAACAGTTTAGTGTTCCACACATTTACCTGTTTAATGACTGCTTTAATTCTTTGATCTTTTGCTGTGTCATTTCACCTCTTGAAAAGTCAAAAACTTCCTCACTGAGAAGCTGGAAAATTTGCAGCGTCTCAGTTTAATTCATAGGGCCAAAATTTAGCACATAGGGGACCTCTATTCGGAGAAAATTACCTTCAATATTGCCATACAGTTTTCACATATCGTTTCACTACTCTTTGCGGCAGAAACAAGATCAGGAATAAAAGATTTCCATCTGGCAGGCCATTCATGCTTCAAAACCTGCATTTAAGGGGCCGAATATTCGTTAATTAACTGACCAACCTGGTAGACGCTAATAGGACCCAATGAATGAATTCATCGCCTCACACTTCAGACTTTTAACTTTCATGCGTCAGAAAGTTTAGAAAAATCTCAAAACCAATATGTTTCAGGATGGAAAGATATCAACTTAACACAAACCAATTTAAAATGTTCCAAATGCAAACCATCCCTCAGCTTACAGATATTTTAAAAATAATATCTAGCCCTGGCAGTAACCAGTAATTATTAAGTCACATGAGACGAGTCAACTCAATTGATTACCTGAACCAGTATAATGTTAAGTTTGTTGACATAGAGTCGTTCCCGCCGAAATGAGGCCTCGTTACTGGAAAGCTGAAAAATACAAGAAAAAGAAGCACGAACTAAGTTTATGCACCATTAAGAATCACTACGTTGTGCTAACACATGACAAAACACTGAAGGAAAATAAGATGATTAAAAGTTAAACACAATAAAAATCTGGAACATTGTGGTGTACCTGTACAATAACATCCGATATGTAATTCTTAATCCCATCACGTTGTTCAACAGGCAATGCATTCCACCGGTATTTGATAACACCTTCAAGAACCTGCAAACAGGCAAACAGCATTAAAATCATCCTCTGGAGGGAATAAATAGATCAACTAATAAAGAAAAGAATATGCAAAAATTTACAGCATTAATTAAGAAAAAAGAATAAAGTGGCCTGAGAACACAGTCGAGACTTATGCAGGGCATATCCCTTCAGTTTAACAAAAGTATTGCGTAAACAGGTGTCGAGTTCGTAAAACATTATGATAATTCTGACCACCAGTGAAGCTTTTACCACACTCAATCCAGAAATGATCTAAAACCTTCACCACTGATCCAGAACATTCCAATCGACATAGCAGCCTTGCTTCCACCACTAACAACAACACAGCTGTGGTACTGGACGACACCAAAACGTTGCCTCCAACTCAGACAGTGACCCTTTAAGGAGACTAAACAAAAAATCTGTTTGGATAATATGCTTAATAAATTAAAGATGCAAACATTTATCAGCCTTGGCTTTTGAGAAAACTCGAAAAGAACCTCCATCTTATGATACCACTGAAACTTCAATATTCAGGGAGGCTGACCATAAGAGATTTTCCCAATTTTTTCTTAGTTAACCTCTATGGTCTGCCATAATAATTGCATCTTGTGACCTAATTGAGATCACCACTCCAACCAACTCTCCAGAAGTCCTTCCAGTCAGCCATACTCGCATCTCGAACTCGAAAAAGACCACCTGGATCATAACCACGTGCACCACAATCTGCCACAATATTGGAGGCGTTAAAACTATAGTCAATGGACATACTCACCCACAGGCCTCGTGATCCACAATATGCTTGCATTCACCACTTGCCACAAACCGGTATACTTCACTTCCCACTGCAATCTCATTTGCATATGCATACACCTGAATACAGAAATGCATACCCTTCCCAAGAGGTCCTTCCGAATCTTACGCACCAATTCTCCTCAGGTCTCCACAGTCGAAAATCAGCATGAGCATCCTCTGCTCCCTTGAAAAGTGAAGGAAACAACTTGTCTATGAATGAGAATCCATATCATCCACATTTTTAAAGGAGAACGCTATCTTCAATCTCCAGGTTAGGCTCAGCCCACAACCAGGAGATATGATCCACGAACTCAACCCTTGTGTAACTCAAAAGTCACCCCTTCAGTCAATCACCTCACAACAATAATATCATCAGTAGACATATGTGATCTTTTTTGCTCCGCATCACAAATAGTCCAAGAGTGCCCTTCTTCTCCACCAACCAAACACTTAAATGGTCCAGTTTTTATCCTCGAGGTACAGTTTCCCCAAACATTGATGAGATGAGTACCCTCTAGAACAGTTATGTAAAAGATGCCTGGCAAGTGAAGGACAAGCATTCTCAAGGCCACAGCTAAATATTTCCTCCCTAGGAAGACCATGCAGCTTCATTGGGGAGAAGAAGTACCATTTCAGTTAATAATATCCCTGTAAATTCTTCTTAACATATTTACCTTGTTTAGCACGATTTAGTTCTGTCACTATCTACTGAAAAACAGAAAGAGCTAATGTTCTTCCCTATGAAAATGTTAAGATGCACGTAATCAAATGTATATCCTACATCGAAAACCTTAGTTCGTATCCACAGTAAATATTATCGGTAGTTAGTCTTAATTATTTGGGTTTGGACACCCCAATATCACGAAAGGAATTTCCATGTAAACCACACCATTTGCCATGAATGTGGAAACAGTAGCTGCAAATTGACTGTGATCCTATTAGAATGTTACATGTCAAAAATGCAAAACACAGTCACCACCATATAATCATAGAAAACAACAGCCAGGATGACTGCATTATGCAAAATTCGTGTTATTTTTATATTGAGACGAAGTCACCTGAAGTGCAAAGAACTTGGTATTCAAGTTCTGCGAGTTCTGCAAAATGTGGACCACTTGCAGCCATGTATCTGGGTTATTCTGTAGTTCTCTAAGTATCTGATCAGCCGCACTTCTCTGCAATTTAAAGTAGTGGTTTATCAGAGAAAATATAAATCGACAATGCAAAGCCCCCAAATAAACAAAGATCAAGCTGTAAAACACAGACACCCAGTCCAGCAGAGACCATTCTAAACTTAGCTGCTACCAGGAATTTCACAGTAGTACAGTTGTGTAACACGAGTCGATCGAATAGTGCCTATGCCAGCAATCTGTAACATCATAATCGATGGCAAACAATATGACCAACAAAATGACAAAACCCTTTTTTTTCCCTGCTTCGTACATTGCACGACAACCTAAAAGAACCGGCACCTAGAAAAAGCAGATTAATGAAGAGAAATCCCGATGTCCTCCTCAAGGACGACGTAAAGACCCGCAGGTATGATCCAAGGAATAGAAAATATCCGAGTCAAGAAAGAAAATCCCGCAATGAAAACTTTTCACCGTCCCACTCAAACACAACCCCCTCCCCTCACGCAAACATCAACCGGAAACCGAGAAGCTCGCCAACTCACCTCCTCCTTCGACCCCGTCCCGTAAAAGGCCGAGACAGTGGCGTCGAGGAGCGGTACGTCGATCGGCTGGCTCAAATCCCTCAGCTTCTCTGCCGCCATGGGAGAGCCACCAGCCGCGGGCCGGTCGCAGACCCTCAGAAAACCCTACCAACACCACTCTCCGCTGCCGACTCGCCCTCCCCTACTGGATCGGCACTCCTCACCCACAACTCCAACTCCGACTCCAACACCAACGCCTACAAACCCTAGTTCCCTCTCCCTCCGTACTGTCCTACTCCCCCGCCCCCACACTTCTCTCCTCCTCCACTCTTCTCCCCCTTTTTCCCTCCCCTTCTGCCTCCCCACAGCCGACGAGCGTAGCGTAGGAAAGACGGTGATGGGGTTTCCGAAGGCAAGTCCAGAGAAATTATAAGAGAGAGGAGAGAGAGAGAAAGAGAGAGAGAGAGAGAGAGAGAGAGAGAGAGAGAGAGAAGGTGCTGCCTGCGAGGGACGCGGGGGTTTTAGGGCAAGAATATACGAATAGCCCTGTTTTAGTAATAAATTACAAAATCACCATCATGGGTAGAGACTGGAAAACCGCCACACGAGGGGGAACTCGTGTCGCACGTGCAGCAGCTGACTGACGTGTCCAGTGCTGGGAACTGGTCGGTCCGTCGTTTGAAGCGGCAGGGCGGGCGCGGGCACTGTTCATGTTTAATTTAACTCCTTGTAAAGTTTCACATTTTAGTTTATACCCATAATTATGAGTTTTACTATAATAGCCCCAACTGGCCCTTACCAGTCGGGGCTATTATAGTAAACTATTGATTATTCTGGAAAAATCGTTATTTGTATTCAAACATGTCAACGGCCCGGGCCGGGATGGTCGCGGGCCTTTCCAAAGCCCGACATATTATTTAAGGCCAGATTAAATCAGTGCACGTCTAATCCTTCCTCACACGGGCCCACTGGGGCTAGGCTTGAACGCCAAAAAAGGGCCGTGTTTCGGGCTTTTTTGTAATATTTTCATAGGCCGTGTTTAGTTCAGGATGTCTTAAATGAGACTGGCCCGACCAGCCCGGGCCCAGACGAGCCTTTACATTAAGTACACGTTAGTTTTGAAAATTAATCTTTTACCCTTAAAGAAATATATATCATTTTTATTTACTTAATACACCGATTCACGACGTCCACTGGATCGGTCGATCCGATCCCCGACAAGCTTAAAGTCTAGGGCCAATGTTCGGTCCACTAATGGGCCGGAATAGTGGGCTCAGTGGTGTAGGTAGTTGGGCCCAATACGAGAATCTTGTGGGCCTCAGCAGACTTATCCTATTCCTAATGGGCCTATCTGGTTCGCTAACAAACAAGAGTTGATCCCCTTCGAGCGGTAGACAGGCGGGTTGAGGTCTCTCTCTCTCTCCGTCTTTCTCTCTCTCTATCTCTGTCTGTGTGTCTATCTTTCTCACTCTCACTGTCTCTTTCTCTCTCTCTACTCTATCTTTCTCCCTCTCACTGTCTCTCTCTCTCTCTAACTTTCTCCCTCTTTCTCTCTCTATCTTCTTCCTCTCTCTCTCTCTTTCTCTCTCTATCTTCTTCCTCTCTCTCTCTCTTTCTCTATCTCTATCTCTCCCCGGCCAGCCATCTTCTTTATCTCCCGTTTCCTGGGAGGAGAAGTTTCAAATTCTTCACAAGTACTTTCCTTTCAGGAGAAATATCAGGGCCAGTGCCCCTCATTGGGACCGGCTGCGGTGACGCTCCGTCGCATCGACGCGTTGCTGTGCCTCCAGTGGGTAAGTTTCCCGGCGACGATCAGTAATCGGTGTGTCCGGAAGATGTTCGCGGAAATGTTTTGGCAATAAAGCAGTTCCGCGGTTGCTCTCGGCAATTTTAGGGGAGGGGATCTCTCCCCTGTCCATCAATTGTCTCCATGCATTCTGAGCTCTGAGCGGCGCGCCTGCATTTTATGGATATCATTATGGCATTTCTTGATGTTGCGAAGATATATATAGTTTTCAGGGAATGAAATGCTTTGTTGAAAGCGCAGGATCTTCGAATCGTCATCATGTGTTGTCTGCTGCGTTAAGAACTAGAGGAGAGAATGTTCTGCTTGGGAAGCGCCGAATGCTTGGGTACAGATCAGAAAAATACCAGTAGTTTCCGGGTTTTTTTCACCAGAGGGTAGATTCCATTTAGAGATTTATGTCAAAAATGTGACTAATAAATGAAATAGATCAGCTGTGAATTATAGTGTAGTTATTAACAGCTCTGTAGGTGGGGAGTGTTAGTTTGGGCAGTAGCCTTCTAGGACTACTCGGAAACAAAGGGATTTTTTGTTTTTAGTGGAAGTTCATTCAGGTGAGACGAGGAGCTCGAGTTTTTACCCAGACTAGAAGACTAGAAATGTGCACATCTAATACAGGGCATGTAAATTAAACTTAATAATGCAAATAAGTGAGGGGAAGGGCTGCCACATGACACCCTGCTCATGTGTCAGCCCATTGTTCGTGTGACCTAAACCCACTGTATTACCTAGAAAGCCTGATTTGAAAGCTATGTGACGTTGGATTGATATTGTCATCAACATCCGCTTTGAATATGTTCTGTAATTTTTTATATGTTAACTTAGCCCAGTAAAATAATTTTGTTGTCCAAATTATTTGCTGTTAATTTTTCAACTTGACTTTCATAATTAACTGATTTTCAATCTAGACTTCCAGGTTTTATTTGATCTTTCGAACTTCATTTTTTGTCATTTTTCCATCGACATTGGTTGTTCAAGTATGATATAATGTTTTTTTCTCTATTAGTGCACTTAAAACTATTTTCAGTTCTCTTCAATCCACCAATTTTCTCATGTCAACAATGTTTTCTTTTGTACTAGTAAACATTGGCCATGGAGTGCTCAGGAATTACAGGGGCTGTGAGGTAAATTTATTGGCATTTATATGATGCACAGTTTTTCTTTGCCGATCACCTTAATTGAACTATGATGATCTAAATTATGTAGTTGTATTGATCCTGAAATAATTTTTTATGGCAAATATATTCGCATAGGAATACATTCACATCTCCACGTTGAATTTTTTAGAAAAATACCCATATTTTGGTCATATTTCAATTGAGATTCTTAATTCTTTGTTCAATTCCAATCTCCGATTTTTATTTTTTTTCTAATTCATCGAATTGTTTCAAGGTGTTGTGCATGTGATGCCCTTTATTTTCCTCTTACTCTTTGACCATCCTAATTTTACCTTTATTTTAAATTTGTTTTATAGATGTTGCTCTGAAAAGGCATGGTCTCATGGCGACACTCATTCTATGCCATTCGGCAACCTGTCTATGGCATCCACAAGCTCAGCTTTCCTGCAATTTTCTCCTCTGACTGTCTCGAGAAGCAGTAAAATCCCCAGGGTGAAATGCCCCTCTCTCAAATTCTACTGGGGACAACCCTCTTCGAGATCTCTCTCCGTACATGTCAGTTTAGATGAGGAGGCTCCTCTGTCTGCTCCAGAAGAGTCACCGGAAGAGTTGCTCCCAGACAGCACGCAGGTCAAACATTGTCGACTATCTTCAGTTTTACTTGCCCTGTTATTTTTTGAATTTTATGGTAGCAAGAACGGTCTTAACTGCACCCATGTGTGAATGATTGAGTTAATCTCTTAAATTTAATTTTTTTTGGGGGGATTTAATTATCTCCATCAGTCATATCTTAGACATACAGGAGTATTTATTAAATTATTCATGCGTTTCCTATTTCCAGGGAAATGGGATATCAATCACATAGTCATGCTTATAGTCATTGTGATGCTTATCGTACACACCTGTGGACCTCTGTCTAACATTCTATGATTACTGGATTTCATATATCAGCTCAAGGAATTGTTCCTCGACTCTGAGAGAAGGCGGCTCATCACGAAACTTTCTGAAGCTAATCAGCACAACAGATATCTTAAAAGACAGGTTTCATCATTACGTTCTTCCTTATTTTTCTATGCCTCAAAGGTCTAATTTTCGAAAAGAAAACATCAGAATATAGACTGTGAGCATTTTATGCTGTAGAGTGGCGTGGTTGGTGAGAATCCTCAAGATGTTAGTGGCATGGTTGATGTGTATCCTCAAGATGTTATCTCACAGAGATCTTCTCTCTTTTTATTAGCTTCTCCATTACGTTTTTCATGTCAAGGTCAGGGAAACATGCGAAATTCTTTCATGTAGTGGTTTCCTATCAGACTTTTAGTATTTTTCTTTTTTCTCATATTTTCTCATCATAATACAAATAATATAATCTACCATGTGCTAGCCATTTATCAGGTAACATTATCTGGAGGCTACTGTCAATGATTTTTTTTGTGGAATAATGGATCATCTTCTACTTTCTGTCCTTTATTTGCAGTTGATAGCAAGGGATGACGATCTGGTCAACATCAGAAGTGAACTTGCTTTTCTGGAATTGGAGATTCAGGTATGCCTTAGAGATGCCCTTCTCATGATTTTGCCCCACAATTTACTCATAGTTTATTCCATATGAATTATTTAGGGATAGTTTTGACAGCTTCTCTGATGCGTGCCATTCAGCTAATTGTATGGTACTTGGAAGATGGCAGATGGCAGATGGCAGGCATGATGGTACACAGTCACTATGTCTCACAAGCATGCCCAGCTTTTACCCCTTGGAAACCCAATGGATGATTAGGTTTTCTTGTAGAGCCGGTCTCATATCAGTCAAATGGATTAAGATTCATGATTGTCTTTTCTGGTTGTTTAAATCCGTAAAATATCTTTATCATCAGTTTTTACTTCATATCAACCTGTTACAAAGAAAAAAAGCCTGTAAATTTTTCTGATACTTGAAAATAGTATAGTTCATGTCAGTCAAACGAATGAAGATTCATGATTTTTTTTTCTGGTTGTTTTAATCCGTAAAAGTACGTTTATCATCATTTTTTAGTTCATATCAACCTGTTACAAAGGAAAAAATTGTCACTTAAAAAAAATTCTGATCTTTGGAAATAGGATAGTTCAAATCAGTGAAATGGATTAAGCTTCATGATTGCCTTTTTTGGTTGTTTTAATCCGTAAAAATATCTTTATCATCAATTTTTAGTTCATTTCAACCTGTTACAAAGAGAAAAAAAACTGTCATTTCCTTTAAATTTTTCTGATCTTTGGAAATACTATAGGTTTTGAAGGAAATGACTTCAGATATTTTTCCATTTAGATATCGAAACGAACTGAAAAATGATGTGTGAAAATATTTATTGTTTCCTATCTTATAAATCAAATGAGAACGAAGTTAGTTTTCCGCATTAATCAGAAACTCTATCTTTCTTGCACAGGTGTTGACTGAATTGGCAGAAGAGATAGCAAGCTATGGCGTATCATCCAGTTCAAGAAAGATTAAAGGAAAATACATCCAATCCCACCTTGTTTCCAGACTTCAAGGTATGCTCATGCTTTTAATAGAAAAATTATTAGTCAAATAAGATGCTTATTTATTTTCTTTGCTGAATTCTCTCTTTACTGAAACGTTTTGTAGCTCTCCAAGGAAAAATTGAGAAACAGAGGAAGGATGTTGATGCCGTCAAGTTTAGGGAAATCACCCTGTACTGGATTGGCATGGCAGAGGTAATGGATCAATCCATCAATCTGCTGTTCTTTGAATTTATATTTATGTGGGTTTACTTACTTTAATTGGATGATATCTTATAATTAGGAGTGCCAAATGATTCTGCTCAACTGTTCCAAACCCGTCTCTCAAAGTCGAGTCTAGAGAGAGAAAATAGACCCATATCTGGAAAGAATCTACCCATGGGAAACGGCCCATTGACTCCCCTATTTATCAATCCATCAATCTGCTGTTCTTTGATTTTATAATTATGTGGGTTCAATTACTTTAATTGGATGATATCTTATAATTAGGAGCGCCAAATGATTCTGCCCAAGCTTTCCAAACCCGTCTCTCAAAGTCGAGTTTAGAGAGAGAAAATAGACCCAAATCCAGGAAGCATCTTCACATGGCAGATGATCCATTAACTCCCGTAATTATCAGTCCATCAATCTATTGTTCTTTGAGTTAATATTTATGTCGGTTTAATTTCTATAACTGGATGATATTTTATTACTAGTAGTGCCAGATGACTCTGCTCAAGTTTTCCAAACCCGTCTCTCAAAATCAAGCCTAGAGAGAGAAAATAGGCCCAAATCCAGGAAGCATCAAGCCATGGCAAATGGCCCATTGACTCCCCTATTTATCAATCCATCAATCTGTTTTTTTTTCGAGTTTTATATCTACGTGCTCATGCATTTATGTGAGTTTAATTACTATAACTGGATGATATTTTATTACGAGTACCAAATGAGTCTGCTCAAGTTTTCCAAACCCGTCTCTCAGTATCAAGTCTAGAGAGAGAAAATAGGCCCATATCCGGGAAGCATGTACCCATGGCAAATGGCCCATTGACTCCCCTATTTATATCAATCTGTCAGTGTGCTGTTCTTTGAGTTTATATCTACGTGTTCATACATTTATGTGGGTTTAATTACCTCATCTGGATGATCCAATAAATGACTCTGCTCAGGTTTTCCAAACCCGTCTCTCAAAGTCAAGCCTAGAGAGAGAAAATAGGCCCATATCCGGGAAGCATCTACCCAAGTCAACGGCCAATTGACTCCCCTATTTATCATATTTTTTTTCCAATAGTGGCCTCAATTTTAGATACTAAAGATGTCATGTTTCCATGTTTGTCATATTTTTTTTCAAATATTTTGCATGAATCTAAGTTGCCAGAGATAATCATGGCTTTGCGTTTTCCGTTTGCCAGAGTGTGCAGGTGATGGGGTCATTCGACGGATGGAGCCAAGGAGAAGACATGTCTCAGGAATTCACCGGTGCCTACGTCAAGTTCTCTGCCAGTATGAAGCTCAGACCTGGCCGGTAAGTCTCTCTCTCTCTCTCTCTCTTCCTTCTCTCTTTTCTCTCTCTTCTCTCTCTCTTCTCTCTCTCTCTCTCTAGATATATATCTGTCTGTCTGTCTATCTATATATTTATCAAGCTAGCTATCTCTGATCGCATGTATGAAGCTCAAACCTGGCCGATAAGTCTCTCTCTCTCTCTCTTCTCTCTCTTCTCTCTCACTCTAGATATCTATCTATCTGTCTCTCTGTCTCTAGATATCTATCTCTCTCTCTCTCTCTCTCTCTCTCTCTCTCGCATCTCTCTCACTCTAGATATCTATTTGTCTGTCTCTCTCTAGATATCTATCTCTCTCTCTTGCTTCTCTCACACTCTAGATATCTATCTATCTGTCTCTCTCTCTCTCTCTTTCTCTCCTCTCTGTCTGTCTCTCTCTCTCTCTTCTCTCGCTCTCTAGATATCTATCTATCTGTCTCTCTCTCTCTCTCTCCTCGCTCAGTCTAGATATCTCTGTCTTACATCTCTTCTCTCTAGATATCCATCTATCCGTCTCTCTCTCTTCTCTCTCTCTCCAGATATCTATCTATCTTTCTACCTGTCTCTCTCTCTCTTCTCTCCAGATATCTATCTATCTTTCTACCTGTCTCTCTCTTTCTTCTCTCTCTCTCTCCAGATATCTATCTATTCATCTGTCTCTCGCTTTCTCTCTCTGTCTCTCTCTCTCGCTCTCTAGATATCTCTCTGTCTCTCTCTCTCTCTCTCTATATATGTCTATCTATCTGGTTATCTATCTATGATCGCAGGTATGAGGTGAAATTTCTAGTCGATGGGCAGTGGCAGCTGTCACCGGAGCTCCCAACCATCGGAGAAGGCGAGCTGAAGAACAACCTCTTGATCGTGGAGTAGCTCCGGCCCATTCCCTTTCAAGAAGCATCCCACTGTAATCTGTTATGGGCCCGAATGAATTTATTGGGCCCATATTTAATGTGGGCCTCGGGAAAAAATCCATACAATGTGGCGCATATTGATAAAAATGGGCCCGGCCCATATCAGATAATCGTCCGGCCTATGTAGGGCATGGTTGCGGGGCCCAAACCCATAGAAAAATTTACCGGGCGATTAATATCTGGGCCGGACGGGATTCGGGTGTGGGGTCCACTTCATGCCCCTCATTCAGATGAATCGTTGAGGTCCACGAAAGTTTCACTGAAAGTTGTGGGCCCCACTTAGCTGGGGAAACACCTGTGGGGGCCCAACACCGTTGGATCATCATAAGAGACATGATCGATCGTGATTCAGGCTCACATCTCTACAGCCGTCCAATCGATGTTCCAAGATGATGTTCCCTGCGATCGGCAGATAGATTGACAGAGAGAGATCTTGGCAGTGGGTAAAAAAATTGACTTGGTGGGGCCCAAGTGGGGTCCACGAATCAACGACGGTGCACTCGGTGCAACGAATATTGGAAGCTGGGAAATTAAGAACCAGAAGAGAGAGAAAGAGAGAGACGAAGAGAGAGAGTGAGAGGAGCGAGACGGAAGGGGAGAGAGAGGAAGAGAGTGACGAACAGAGAGAGAGAGAGCTGCTACTGCGAAAGTTCTCGCCGGATGGTCGCCCGCCGGTTCCTCCTGCGTCACGATGACGAGGAGTATCTCATCGACTACGACACCGAAGACGGCTTCGAAGTCTCTCTCTCTCTCTCCCCTCTGGTTCTACGCCGAACACGGCTTGAAACTCTCTCTCTCTCTGTCTCTTCGCGTGCACCTCTTCCTGCGTCAGCTCGTTTGGTTCTTCCTGGCTAACTGTTGTCTGCTCACCGCAGGTCCTCCAATTCCAGATCTTCTCCCTGACCTCGGTCCCCCCCGATAATCAGCAAGTCTCTGCCGATCTCTCTCTCGTGTTCCTCTTCGATTTACTTTGGGATCTCCAGTTTCTCCCTTTATTGCTCTATGAAGAGTTGTACTGATGGGATCGGTGGGGGGGTTGTCTGCGGCGGGGTACTTGCCTTCGTCCGGAAGATCTTGGTGGAGGAGGGCGATGTTGTCCTCGCCGAGGGCTCTGACCTCACCGCCGTCTCCGACAAGCTCCGCTTGCTTTCCGTGCAGGATGCGCCGGTGCCGAAGGCAGCGGCGGCTGCGGCGGAGATCGGTATGACCGACGAGGAGTTGGCTCGTCTCTTGCAAGTACTCTTCTTCTCTTCCTGGCCCTTTTTCCTCGTTTTCGCGGCATACGGCCGGAAGTGTGATTCCCTTATGCTATTTGGTTCAGGCTGAAGAGGAGGCATTGTACCTCCAGCAATTCCAAACCGATGGGAACTGGGTGGAATTCGAGAATAGAGTGCGAAGTTATGTCCCTCAGGTTCTTCTGGTACAGCTCTCTGGATTCTTCTGTACTCGTTTAGCATCTTGTAATTCAATTGATTTCATATATGCTTTGTTGCCTTTGGGTAATTCAGACTTTTCTGCGACTGATTCATAACTCAATTCCTCCAACTTCAGTATGAAGACCCGATTCGGCAGGAGGCAGCCCGCAAGACAGTTCCAGTTGATGAGATTAAGGAGAAATCATTGATTCTACTAGCAAAGGTTCCTCATGATACTTTCCTTTTCATTTCTCTACTACTTGCTTTCCACCCCCAGCTTTGAGAAATTTTCCCAGAAGTATACATTAGAAGCCTTTCTAGGAGTCTGATGGATGGGATTCTCATCGAGGATTGATCTGGTTTGCCTACATCAAACAAGCTTCTTGAGAGATCAGATGACGCCCCGTCAAAACTTTTTTCTAGTTTTGCTCCTAAGACGGTGATCAAGAAGCTTTTCCGGTTTGGTTATCCCTTTTCTATGAGAAGTAACCGAAAATTTTTGGGTGGTTTCAAGCTAAATATTACAGCAGGAATGGCCGAGGGAATAGGATCAAAGTAATAACAAAGAATAAGAGTCAGTTATTTATAGTACATCATCACTGCTAATATTTCTTCTTACATGTGGAGAAATCCTGCAAGATTGACATGTCCCGTTTGAAAGTTGTGGGATTTGTCTGGTACCAGTAAAGGACATTAGTTTTAAGAAGTGGTTGGTTGAGAGCTTTGTTCTTCACAAAAAATTGGCAACTTCCTGAGCTGCTGAAAATCCTGACATAATGACTACTGCGGCTTTTGATAGTGCTGTGGTGACTGGATTTGATGCCTATGATTCATTAGGAACTCTCTGGACGACCGTTTTTGACTTGGGATAGCTTCTGTTAGAAGATGGTTCTCTTTGATTAGGCGCTAAAGATCTGTTCTGACTAGATTCTCTCTTTTGCATCACATAATAAGAAATTTATGAAACTAGACGAATTTCGCTCTAGTTTTTTGGTCATGTCGGGTGGCTAAGATGTCGCATGTTTTTCTCTCAGGAAGGAAACTTCAAGCCTTCAGACGATGAGAAATCTCATGTCTTCTTGTTGGAGCTACTTTTTTGGTTCAAACAATCCTTCAGGTATCACTATCAAGAATATGATGTACCTTCATGTAGCGATCAGTTCATCATCTATTATATAGCATCGTTCTGGGATCTCTCAAGATTATTTCCTGCTGCAACAACGACATTCATTTGTTGATCCACACCTTTTATTCATTGTTTTATAGTGTACTGTTATATGGTTCTGTCAAAGTAATCCTCAAAATTTTATTTTTTTAATGCATTTCGACATTTATAAACATTGTTCGAGTTGGACAGTGTTCTCACCTTGATGAATTCTGATCTACCTGAAGTATAGGCGACAAATTCAACAATGGTCGGATTAGGATCTTATAAGGTTAGATTCCTTGAAGGTTTAGTGCCGGGTAGCACATTGTGTGTATCATCCAACTACGACTTAAGGGCATATGTATTGTGTATTTTCCGCCAAAATAATATCAGATCCATTTTCAACATCTACAAGCCATGCTATTGAAGAATCTATTGGATATACTTTTTGGAAGCTCTCTATCATGATGTGAAGGGTACAAGGGCTTTTTGGGTTGGATCAACTTATGCCACTTATTTTTACTTCAACATGAAAAAAAATTAACAATTCATAGATAACTTCTTTTATTGATCTTCTGATTTGCCTTTGTTGGCTTCACTTAAACAGAAAAATAACTTAATAATTCATATATAGCTTCTTAGTTCTTCTGCTTTGCCCTTGAAGTCTAACAATGTCAGAAGAAGAAAGTCTAGGAATAGGGGTACTAAGAGTTGGACCCAAAGGATATGTGACCCTTCTCCTTGGTCTTAAATTTTGAAGGCGTTTTTTCAAGATGTAAATCCCAGCAATATTCTACAACATGATTTGACTTTCCACAATGAATACACTTTCCCTTTATTTTTCCTTTTCCTTTTCCTTGGACTTTGACTACCTGACTTTTTTTGCCATGAATTACCAGAGCTGAGTGTTCACCTACTTCAGGTTCATCAGCCTTAGGTGTTTTATCCAACACTAATTGTCTCCCTTCTTTACTCAACACATTGTAATAGGTTTGTTGAAGAGTGGGAATACGATCTAAATTTAGAATCTGTCCTCTCAATGCTTCAAACTCATTGTTCAAGCCCGAAAGGAATATGTTACTTCTGGTCCTCTATGAAATTCCATTCTTTCATGCTAAAGGAGTCCAACTCATCCCATAAACTCCGTAGAGCTACAAAATAATTTGTGGCAGATGTTGATCCTTGTTTAATTTCGTGAATATGATGGGTCAATTGGAAGCATTTAACAGTGTCATCGTGGTGACCAAACATTTCTTCTAGTATTTTCCACATTTCTCCAGCTGTTTGTTTTTACAGAATTATATGTGAGTCATGCACTCATGCACGAAGACAGATGGAAGGATCTTGTCATATGGGGCTACATTTTGGTTCATCCAAGCCATACTTTGGCCGGTTTTGTTTTAAGTAATTGCTCTTGATTCCCTAGTGATTGGCTAAATCGTTACATTTTTTCTATTTAGCTCTAATACTGTATCAAATACAGCACAATCCATTGTCCCTGTCATTGAAATTGTTTTCGTAAATGAATGGACTGAGTTGTGAAATTGATGGAACATCCAAGGATATTGTCTTATTAGGGGAACTATTCTACAAGATCATTGCACTGCTCTTAATTTGGTCCGTTTATTACCATTTTATCATAAGTATTTGAGAATTACATATTGGTAACGACTCGTATTCATTCTAGTTGGCTTTGATTTTGGCTTTGATCTTCACATTTTTTTAGGTGGGTTAATTCACCACCTTGCGACAGTTGTGGTGGTGAAACCAGAAACACGGGCATGGGTGTCCCGCTTCCAGCAGAGATCCAATATGGTGGTTCTCGAGTCGAAATATACAAGTAAGATGAGAATGCGTGCTATCTAATAGATGTTGTTGGTGTGGGGCCGTGTAGCTTCATACTTTTTCATTAGTTTACCAAGTATCACTTGTCAAATTTTCTTCATACTTTCACCGTCATGTTTTTATTAAAAGAAGAAGTTTGGTGAAGAATATACCTTACTGCAGTGTCTATCTTTACAGTAACATGAACATATGATTAAATGACTTCACACGAGAGCTTTTTCTTATCTTTGCTGAAATGAATAGCTGTTCTGTTGGTTCGTTTTCATTCAAAAGTCAGAAAAAAGCCAATTTATTGGTAAAATCACAGGGAGCTCACAAAATGATAGGTAAACCTCTAGAAAAGTAAAAAAGATGTCCTATTAATCACTGATGTGCTACATCTGGGGTTGTTTACTAAAATCTCATAGAGGCGTCTATAAGGCCGAAATAGCTGCGTATGGCATACAGGCTGCGAAATCATTAGAAAACCTGATGACTTGGTCTAGTAGCTGGCACCATCTTTTGATTTTCTGTGAGAGGATATCATTGTCAAGTCATGTTAATTATAATTTAATTACGGCCTTGGACAACATTTTTAGCTCCATTATGATGCGTATGAGATTATTTCCAAACAATGCTTTTCTCCCTGATCTCGGGATGGCCCACAGAGTTGCTGGGACCAGTAAATCCCTCCATTCGTTGTCTCCCAGCCTGCGAATAAATCATTTCATTACGATTTCATTTAAATTTTCTGAACCCAAGTACAAGTGGGTAATCAGCCAGTATTGTGAGTTCATATGTCAGCTCAAATCTTCTGAATCTAGCAGAATCTGGTAAGTCAGTAAAAGAAAAGGGTAATCTCCACAGCTATTTGTACTGCCATGGGTTTTTTTTCCGAAAAGGTTAATCTTTGGAGTCACCATTTGAGTTTCCTTGTGAAATCCTTCACCCAGTAGACCTGAGTTTGCTACTGGGGTGTCAGCAGAAGTCTAAAACCAGTGAATTTTACCAGTGTAGTGTTTCATGTTTTTCCTAGTATAGCTTTCTCCAGCCCTATTTCCACGCGCATCACCTTTTTGATACATCACTCCCACATTAATTAAACCACGAAGTTTTTAATTGTATTGGAACCTATTCCAGGAATCCGTCATACACTCAAATTTGTTTTTACACATGTTCAGGTGCAAGACATGTCCAAGAATCACCCGTTTTCCACGCTATAATGATCCATTGAAGGTGCTGATCCATGTATCTCTTTTTTCTTGTGGAGTTGTGTTACATGGGTTGGGTTGACCCACAAAAGCTCTGGCCCGTGCGCTTGGCTTTGTATATCGTGGGTTAGTTTTTTCATTAACTTGAAATCCTTTTATAAATCAGCTTCTTGAAACGAAAAGAGGTCGGTGTGGAGAGTGGGCAAACTGTTTTACACTCTACTGTCGAGCTTTTGGTTATGACTCTCGTCTGGTTGGTAGCTCCTGACATTGTTCTCTTTCGTTAGTTTTAATCTACTCTTAATGTTATGTATCTTTCATGTTACTGCTTGTGCACTCCTAGCAATGCCAAAGTATTCCATATACTGAATTTATTTTGACATTATTTGCCACAATGGGCTCCATAGTATCTGTGCTCCTAGCATATGGATTGTTTTGCCAATGAGCTATTGGACTACCTACTAACCTGTTTTTTTTTCTTAACCAATTTTAAGTACATCTACCCTTTGTTGCCTGGAACCTTCCTTAACAATCATGCTTGATTTGCAATTTCACATTGCCATTGGATTTTATAACAAGGTGGAAAATATTGGGAGGGGTGTTTACCATACTATTTCTTGAGAACGCTGTTTTATAATAGAATTCGCTTGCTCTGAGAAAAAAAGAGTGATAGTTCCTTTTAGATTGCCATTGGATTCTTTCCGTGAGGGTGTCATCTTTTATCCAAAAATGTCTTTTTTAAGGACCCACACGGGAAAAAAAGTCTGTCAGTTCGTTTGTAAGTTGACTAATTTGCATAGTGGGTTGACCGTGCACTGTTTGATTCCATGAGGGAAAATCTTCCTTTCCCTCTTGAAGTTGGAAAAAGAAATAATAGAATGTAAAAGAAATAAGGTTATATCACTTTGATCAGCTGCTGTTGAAGGAAGAGGAGCAGCTAGGGAAGAGTTGCACTTTCTATTGTAGAAGCTAAAAAGGGAAAGAGAGAAGGAGAGGACAGATGATGAAAAGGGCAGAAAAATGATAAAAAAAAAGATTGTCCCGTCTCCTGCTGCCACCTACTTTCCACTGTAACAAGCATCATTGCTATCCGCTGCTGCCATGGGCTGCAGGCTTCCACCTCCTTTCCGGGAATTTCCTTGTTTCCTTAAAAGAATCTGACCTTCCCCTTTTAGATATACCCATCCATATCAAAGTATAGATTAGTTGTGCCTTTTTATTAGAAGTGTCCATGCACTCACAAGCTTTGAAAATCTGTTCAATTTTTTCGCCCAAGTGGGGCTTTTCTTCTGAACCATCCGATTTTCCTGATTCGATCCCTTAGCAGATAAAGGGAATTCACTCAAAAATTGATATCTTTTTGCCATATGAGATCAAAGATAGTTTCCCGCTTCTGACTGGACCGAGAAAACAGTGGGAACACTTGAAACCCTTTTCCCCTGGTCTTGACTTGGAGAATTTCACCTCTTATCATTAAAGTATTGAGAGCTATCCTTCGACCTCTTTCATAAATCCGAAACTAATATCATCCCACTAGACAACAAGCACATATGTTGATCGATGCCTAGATTTCACAGCTTGTAACTCTTAAGTGATTGCACTGATTTGGATGACGCATGACTGACTTGTGAAACTGAGGAAATGCTATGCATTCAAAGATAGATAATCATCTTTTTCTGTGTACAGATCTTGGATTTCACAGATCATGTCTGGACGGAATGTTTTTCACATCTCTTAGGAAGGTACAGTTTTTTTTTTTTTTTTTTTTTTCCTTGTTTGCTCATACCTCATGTGCTTTGCTGAAATAAATTGCTTTCCCTGTATGATTATGTTAGGTGGATGCATCTTGATCCATGTGAAGGAGCATATGACAGACCACTGCTATATGAAAAGGGGTATGGCCCAGATCCTTTTTGCGCCAGTAGTTTCCCTGAATTATATATCATCATATTTTACCCAATAGCTGCTCTAATTGTTGAATTAATTATTTTTCTGAAGGTGGAATAAGAATCTGAATTATGTCATCGCGATTTCGAAGGATGGGGTTTATGATGTTACAAAGCGTTACACAAGGAAGTGGCATGAGGTAAACAGATAGCAGAAACTCAGGGTACTGAGCATGTTTGAGTGCTATTCATGCTGTAACAAAACTCTGCTAGGGTTCATGTTTACTGTCAACTACAGGTTCTTCAGAGAAGAGACATCAGAACAGAAGCTGTCGTCTCTGCTGTGCTTTCCGATATCACAACAGAGTGTCGGCGTAGTTGTTCTTCTGAGATGATCTCTGCACTTAAACACCGCGATCAGAAAGAAATGGAAGAGCTTGAGACCAATGTGCATCTGAAAAATGATTCATCCCTCTCACTGCCTGGGAGGCAGAGTGGAGCAAAGGAGTGGCGGATAGCAAGAGCTGAGTGGGGCTCAGATGAACAGAACTCTCCCACTGGTTCCTCATGTCCTCCCCGGAAATGTGCTGACAATCATGTGACCACCATCTGTTCTGCCTTTTCTCTCCTGGTTTCTCATCTTTCCAAGGAAGAGGTTTCAAAACTTGAAGCTGCTAGAATTCTCAAAGCACTCAAGCAGTTGCTGCTAGATCTTCGAGCCTCTCCATTTAAGCAAAGGAAGGCCTTCCTAGATTCACAAGGTTCGCCATTCTTCAGGCGCATCGTTCCACCCCTGAGTAACTTGCTCGAAGCTATTTCCCTCAAGGGGTATGTTCTTCCAGATGGTAGAGTTTCCGTTTCTTTAGCTGGAGATCCAGTTCTAACAGCTCTAGCTTTGCCTGTGGCTTTGGATGTCATCGAAGAAATGGTCAACCAGCCAGTTACCAGTAGCAATCCTGGCACAGATTCCTTCCTCCGATTTTCAAAATCCAATCGAATATCATCCGGAATGGTTCTGGCCAGCGGTGAAGAGCTTCCCTTTGGAATTGTAAGTTGCATGTCTTCACACGGATTTCATTTCATTCAGTTGTTCATCACAAGTGTTTTGAATTCTTTTTCTCCATTTGGGTGTTGTTCAATTCTATCAGGCTACCGCAGCATTTGACGGCGTCTCCTCGTCCAAATGGGAGTAACCCAGTGGAGCAAGAGGTATAACCAATAAGCAATCTCCTCCTCATCTTCCCATCAACCTGATCCATATATCTTGAGAGCTGGAAGCTTGTATCTGCCTTCATCTTCAGCTAATTTTCTTAGCATAAATATTCTATGTTAACTTCTTTTCTTTTGCATCGTTCTGAGTTCGGATTTGTTTAACAGAAAAGTTAATTTTTTATTCATGGAAATAACTTAATGCATGATCAGCATCTTTTTCTAATCTGTATCCATTGCATCTGACAAGCATTCATTAAGTTTCAAATAGTTATGGAATTGGAACATGAACTTTATTAGAAAAATGATCACAAAGCACTGGAAGAATCATTATAACAGCATTACTCATTGAATTCATCCAATGATATACACAACTAGTTGCATATTCTCACTAATCGATCTATTTTTTTTATTGGAAATGGTAAGAACCGTTTGTTCCATGAGGTGCACCCAACTTTGATGTCCCAAAGCAATTAAATTATTCTGTCAGAGCACTACCTATACTGCATGTGTTATTCCCAACTTAACCCCCCCCCCCCCACGTATAATTTTTTAATCAATTTTTCCACCTTGTTTCTGCATCAAAAAACAGGTTGTTGGCTAATCTACAGAGTGACAGATGGAAAGATGTACGATCTTGAAGAGTATGAATTGATGTCAGCCAATGATGCTCCAGAGAGGGATCCTTATGACTGGTACGACCCATTTCCTGTTAATCTCTGCATTTAAAGGATCATTCTCTATAGTTTCCCCTCTAACACGTGATCAGCCTCCTAATCTTGTAATGACCCTCCCTGAATATATAGAACAAACTCAACATCTGAGAGGGGAAGCTGTGGATGATGAACAATAGGAAAAGGGGAGATCATCTCCCCTCTGACATTAATTATTTTATGGTCTATTCATTTTAACAATGGAAAAATTCTGATATCAGGCAAGAATCTTGAACATAATCATGCTGTTTTAGAAAACTGGAAAAAAAAATCCTCTTTCTCTAGTTCTAAGAGTTTCTTTCTGAAAAAAAAAAGGAGAAAATGGCTTTTAAAGATTTCAAAATAAAAACCAAGATGGGTTGAGAAAATAGTTAACTCTTTGTCGATCCTCAGTGGATGCTCTACCCATTCCACATATTCTGTTCTTGCACGTCTCTTAAAAGCACAGAGATCAGTAGTATGAAGCAACTCCAGTTTGGGATCTTCCTCCTTGATTCAGCCATGAATTTCTGCTGCTCTACCAGGATCTTGGAAGGAAGCAGAGACGGAGGTTCCAGCTGGACAACTTTGGATAGCCGGAATTCCCAGATCTTTGAAGGACGATTCCAACGGAAGCTGTTCAAGATCGACAAAACCCATTCCCGCAATTCATTCAGGTGGTTCTCGGCCCATCCCTTCTCTCTGCATTGACATTGACATTCTCATGCGTATGGATACATATTTATGTATTTATTTACATATTATTTCATGACGATTGATCGGTGGGTGGGGCTTTGCAGGTTCAGGTTCTTGCGGGTTCGAGACCCCGAGGCAACATCAAGATTCCAGATCGGTTCCATCGACCTCTTTGGTGACACCCACTAATTCTCTCTCTTCCATTGGCACCTGCATGGGTTGAATACATCAATGTGCTTAGTAAGCAATAAACAGGTCAGAGGCAACTCGATGATCTTTCAGATTCAGCATTTGAGTAAGAAAAATGTTGACTTGAAAACTGGCTTTGCACTGTGAAGATTTGTGTTATAGAAGTCGCCATTCCCTTTGACAATTTCTTTGTTATGGGCATAATAATCGATGATGATTGTCAGATTGTCACATGAACTTATTTGTGTTACTAGTTTGTGCCCACAGTTTGTCAAATGTATTGGACAGACGGTTGAATAAGTGATGAGAGAGAGAGAGAGAGAGAGAGATTATTGAAGAGTCTTTTGAAAATTATTTTCTGCTCATAATTAAGGAGTTTTTCACCAACATGAAAACTCTAAAAGGTTAGAATTAATTTATTTTCAGTATGATAATATGTATACATAGGTTTCACTATTCATTGACAACAAGGCTAGGAGAGTGAGGACTTCTCAACACCATTAGAGCTTCTATGGGCTGGATCTGAAAGACTGTTAAACAATCCGTGCATATTCTAACCATTTTTTCTATGACCATAATATATGAACATTTATTTCTGTATGAAAAGTAATTTTTTGCAGGGATCTTAAAGGGGCACCTTAGAACAGAAGCAGCTCTGTGCAGAAGGGACCTAAAGCCACACCATGAACGTATGAACATTCATCTCTTGGCCTTCTTCCTGGAATTCCCTGAGGACCTCTTTCCTGTTCTTCGAGATCCTCCGATTTCCTACAGAGTAAGACTTTCTAATTCAGAGAAATTCTCCAATGCACATAATTCACAAAAAAGAGGCAAAGGGTCAAGAGAAATGATGGGAAATTTTCTTTTTGCTCTTTTTTTTTTTTTGGCTAGACTCGGAGAAGACTCCCAATTTAAAAACAGCCTATGAAACTCTGGGCTAGGCCTATTTCTTCTGATTTATTTTGAGAAGGCATCCCATTTAAAAAAAAATTAAATCAGGTAGGATCATAGGCTGGGCCTCAAGCTTACCTAGCCATTGAGTTTCCTGACAAGAACACACACATACACCATAATTACACATAAACCAATCATTCAGGATGCCAACTTGCTCAGTTCTGAGAAGGCGGGGCTCAGCACAGTCAACCATCTTTCATAAGATGATGGAAATACTAGAAAAGCCATATTCTTGGTCCCCTGGGGAGTTAGACACAAGCCCAGCTAGCCACATATACTGGAGGGAAGGCGCTGCACCTGGGCCATTACTTGCCTAGACAAGTCTTATTTTCTCTCTCTACAAATGGTTTTGAGATCCCAACCCCATAGAAACCAGGTGAGGCATCCCAAGGCTACCCATCATGTTGACACCAGCTACATGGAAATATACATAATATAGACCATATCTAGTTATTCAGGTTGTGGCCATACCTTCTTATATTGCCTGTAGGCAATCTGACCAGACAACTCTTGCCCGTTTTTTGTGACATAAACCTGAAATCATCCATGATCATGGCCATGTAAAAGTAGAAAACCATGCAAACGTAAAAAACCGATGGAGAAAAAAAAAGAAAAAAAGTTTCCAATTGACCTTTCTTCCGTCTTCTCCAGTAAACCAGTGACCACAAGAACCAACAGCAGAGACTCGCCTCTTTGCAGCATCCTTTGGGATGGCACTAGAGCTTCCAGGGGTATCAGAAATCTTACTGCCCTTTGTATTCTTTCTGTTTCTTGGCCTTCCTCTTGTGCTTGGTTCATCAATTCCATGAATCTGGGAAGGTCCCTTCCTCTGGCCAAATTGATCCCTGGTGGCAAGATATCATATGCTTAAGCAACGAATAGCAAGACCTTAACTATATGAATGATTGCGGAGAAGATAACATAAGAGAACTAAGTACATGTAATCAAGAGACTCCGCATTCTGCTGTCCATTGCCTGTGGACTTCACATCTCCAATGGGTGTGAAATGAGGTAACCTCTGCTGGACGAGTCTCTGGATTCTGACATCTGGATGGAAAAAGTACTGATAAGAAGGAGGCTGGTGGCCTGGAAGGTTGGGACAGCCCTCTGTATCATTAGTTCCAGCAATATTACGAGGAAGAACCACGCCTGAGGTAGTAGTGGCTGATGACTGCTGCTTTGATTGCTGACTTACATCCCTGGCCTTTGCTTCTTTAAAGTAATCTTCACAATATTGATCTAGAGCAGGTGTTGGCAAGCTGAGATTTTTTACAGGGCTGAAGTCAACCCATAAGCATTCGCTCTGGAGCCTACCAGATGATTCGGGTGTCTTTCCCTGCTGATGATCTCCATTCACTTTACGCTTCTTATCTTCATCGATAGAAAGGTCATCTGAATCAGAATCCAGGAGCTGGATTCTCTTTAGAGGGCTGACTGTTAGCCTGGGGAAGATTTTCTTGTTGCTGCTGGCCTCAACGCTTGTTGGAATTGAGACACCAGAGGTTGGTATGATCTTTGGAGCCTTGGACTTTTTACCAGACATAGTTGTTAGAACGCGTTGACCATGCAGTGAGAACTTTGAGCTGCTGCAAGAAGACTGGTTCTGTCTAGAAGGAAGTGCATCTGCAATCCATATAGATAATTTGTTTCACAATATCAATCAAGCAATGAAAGAAAAAAGTTAAAGATGCAAAATTTTAACTATTTCGAAAACGTTTCTCAGAAACACATTGTTACTGAATATAGAAAATTAGGAACTTAATGTGTCATTTGGAATATAATAGTTTCTGGTCACTGCAGGCGCTCTAACCAAAGTGATGAAAGAAGACCTTGAAACCATTTCTTGTAGTGATGATTATGTATGTTCTTATGGAGGTGTAAATTCAAGCGTTGGCAGGAATAGTCACTACTACGTTGCCAATAAAAACCATGATAAAAACTCCATGAAATGCGAAATAAATAATCTAATGTCAATCATTACTAAATCAGAAACAAACAGACATGAAAACCATGAGGAAACAATCTCGAGAATGAATCAAGGTTTTTAATAAATAAATGACACTGAACATGCGTATTTTCCTAATACTTTCATGCTTATTTTCTTATACCATTTCTGCAGAGTTTGTGATAACAAATTCATTAGCCTAGGATGTGCACTAAACATATTGTCTATCTATTCTGACAGATGGTGGCCTTTTTCATAGTAGGATAATCAATTACTTTGCCTTTCTAGGAAATACTATGATCAGGTCTATAACGATGCAATAGATTACAAACAAGTGAAAAATTGAAATCATTGATTGGGTTTGAGCCTCCAAGCTAAACCCACTAGGATTCTGAAAGAATAAAAAATGCCAGACATATGCTTCTCTTGATTGGATTTGTTACAAAGTGGCACATTTCAGCTTATGCTTCGATGAACAATAATTCTAAAAAGAGGAAGCATTTTATTCTAATCGTCCTTTTTTTGTACTTGGCCAGTCTGCATTATATTATTGACATGAGGATTGCTATTACATCCTGTCATTGCCTTTAAAAGCATTCCAATCAGTCCATGGCATAAACGGTGTAGTCGTTTCTGTCTTTCATTTTTCCTACTTTCATGAAACCAGTTCATATCGGCCAGTTTCCTATTGAACAAATTCTAACACTGGAGCTCAGTTCTCTCCAAGTTCGCAAACCCCAGGGGAAATGCCAAATAGAGCAGATCCGAATAATCCTGATTTCTTTTCGTTGTGAATTCAATCATCCTGCTGATAATTTCACAACGAAAGAAGGGCATCCATATCCGCAATCCAAAGATTTTCCGCATTAGATATATTGAATTCAGCTACAACTCTCTTCAGCCAGTTTCCTATTGAACAAAATCTAACACCAGAACTCAGTTCTCTCCCAGTTGACGAACCCCAGGAGAAATGTCAAATAGAGCAGATCCGAATAATCCTGATTTATTTTCGTTGTGAATTCAATCATCGTGCCGATAATTTCACAACGAAAGAAGGGCATCCATATCCGCAATCCAATGATTTTCCGCATTATATAACACCCAATTCCGATAAAAGTTGCCAAATCAGTCAAAGCATAACTCTAGAACGCAAGATCCGAGGAAAGCAGAAGCAACCAACCTCGTACCACGCAATCTTCCTGCGATGAGAAATCCTCAATGTCGTCATCCAGAGCGGAGAAACGGACAGCGGCATGAGGAGTGAAGGGGTCGGGAGGAGATTGCCGCGGTGTGCCTCTCCTCAAGCGCTTGAAAGGCCCAATCCTGGTAGGAGGATCCTCTCCAGTGGATCTCCGGTAGAATCCCCCCTCCCCCTCGTCCTCCCCCGACCAGTGCGTCGTACATTCAGAAGACGACGCCCCAACAAACGTCGACCGCTCTTCTCCCGGGTGGACCTTCGGACGCCAACCCTCCTCATCCCCATTGCCCTCCTCCTCGGTGGAAAGATCGAGACCAAGGTCGGGATCGGGATCGAGATCGAGATCCAGCCCGAGAGAAAAGGATGGACCCGCGAAATCCGCCATCAGGTGGAGCCAATCAGCCGAGCACCAGGGCAAAGAGGAGCAAGAGGGCCGACGCAGAGAAGCAGAACTTGGATCAGCAGAGCTCGGATCAGCAGCTATGGATTTGATCTGTCTTCTTCCTCTCCACTTCCTCCGGAATGCTCGACGATGGCGGGGAGGTTGATGGAGAGCGCGGGAGAACGAAAACACCGCCTCAGTCGGGGAGGTTTTCCCCCTTTTGAACTCCCGATAGACGCGGCGAGCCGCATTTCTCTCTCTCTCCCTCTGTCTCCGGATCGGGCTGGTTCGAACCGGTTAAACCCGGTTTAATCCGGTTCGCCATTTACAAAATCAAAAGAATATAAACAATATTTTACCATGATATTTTTTAATTAAAGAATAACCTAATATGTGGAGGGTGTTTCTAAAATTTTCCTAAAAGAAAACCCCACCCTCTACGAGGAGTCTGTCCTACACAAATGGTTCATATTTTAAAAACACGGCCCACCTAAAAATGTCATATTCACGTATTAGTTACTAAATAAAACATCCCTAAAAAATTTTAAATATTTTTTTATTATTTCTGTATAATTTATTATTTTTAACATTCAATTGAAGTCAAAATCCTATACCAAGAAATATTATATTAGTGTTATGCCACCAAATTTTACTATATTTTCGTAATGGTTCATTTATTTGAATGTCATATAAGAGTGTGTTTAGACTATAGTATTATTGTTGGAATAAAAATAAAAAAAATATTTATAAAGAAATTAAATACAAACTACATGTATCAATATTGAAGGACATGTTAAATTTACATTATTTTCTTGTGATGTAAAAGTCATATAATATAAAGTCCAAAGTCTAGATCAAGAAATCACTTGCCAAAGTCTTGGTGTGCAAAATTTCTTTAGTATGCTTTATGTGGTTACAATAATCTCATTGATTTTAGTGTAATATGGTAGCCTCTTTGAATCACTTAAGATTATTTTGGGACAAAAGATTGAAACAAACTTATAATCGAGTAATGATGCATGGCTCCTATCTTATTTTCAATCAAGGTTTCTATATTTAATTATTGAGATTTGTTTAATAATTTCATAACATCAAGTCTAAAGTTTATATTCTGAATCTTTTATGAGTATTTTTTCAACTAACAATACTCATAAAAGATTGAGCAATGCCATCTGGGTGGCCTAGGTTTGATCCCTATGTCTTCCACAACTTAACCCAATAGAAAATAAAGGGATGATTGCAGAAATGCTCGAAAAAACCCTGGAAATACAAGAAATACCCAGAAATTCCCGAAAAATCCAAGAAATCCTTTGAAATGATTGGAAAATTCTAGGAACAATAGGAATCGATCGGAAAATTCAAAAAATTCAGGAAAAATCCTAAAAAAATGAAGATCTAAATGAATCTTGATTCAAAAATCATGATTTCTCTGCAAATACATGTCTAATTAATCTAAAATTTGAAATGAATCTTTGTTACTTATAGATGAGTGCATGAATATATTAAAAAATATAAGTTTTGCTAGGAATTAGAGCAAAAAAATACAAGTCAAAAATGGTTGAATCAAAGCTAAATGAGAGATTTTCTACATATGAGGAAGAGAAAAGGATATTTCTTGCTCCTCTAAGGGTGCTGATGGAAGGTTGGACAGAGGGTTGACTAGTGGGCATGAGGTCATCAGGTAGCAAAGGAGGCTGAAGAGCAAAAGGAAGGAGGAAGATCTCGAATCACACCTTATTTCATTTTTTTATTTTCTTTTCAATTATCTTTCAATTATTTAAACTAGTTATCATCATCTTTGAGGATCTACCTAAACTTGTACCACTACTAGAGTTTATTTAGAAAGTTCAGTTATAAATATTGTTAATTTTTCATACATTAAAACCAAAAATCAATGCATTATCAAGTATCAATGTGTAATTTATGATAATAAATAAACATTGGTGGGAAGTTCTCTTTAAGACTAGAAATAGCTAAGGGGCAAGATAATGTAAAAATCTTGATATTCTTTATGAAAGAGAGTTGAAAATTTTTATCACAATATTTGTGCATCAACATAGATTGTGACAGATACACATAGGTTCTGCATAAATCAAAAAGTTTTAAGAAATTCCTAAAACCCTAATTCACCCCCACGCTTGGTGTTTCACTTCGTCCTATAGTTCCAACATCTTCAAGAAAATTACTAATGCTTTATGCCATGAAAGATATATTCCATAGGGCTCAAAAGTTATTTAAGAAAGTAGGTTTCACAACTCTATCTTGCTACACTATGTTAGAATTATATGACTAGTTGAAGCACCAAGATTGAGGTCAATTTGAGTTTTTATAAGTTTTTATGGGTTTTTTATTTCTAGGATAATTTCCTAAATATGGTGGTCTATATGTTAACTCATCAGGTTTTTTCTATATTTTATGTGTCAATACAAGTGGTATGTGTCCACATAAGTGGTTTGTGTGTCAACACATACATGAATGGTTGTTCATAGTGGTAAGATCTCTAAGCAGCCTCTCACCAAGAAGACAATTTCTATACTAGTTTCGCTTGGCAACTTCTAGTCCCACAGGCAGTTATCTTTTTCAGGCTTAACTATTTTCATTAGAAATAAATATTACACTTAATGAGATAAGTGGCTTAAATCTCTCAACATCATTCCCATAGAAAGCTAACTTTCAACACATCAACCCCTCTTGGGTCAAATATGGCTACAAGCACCAAGTGTCTACGTCAAAAATTACTCTCCACTCACAATCTAGTTATCTCAAGGCTTGATGAAGAGCATCAATTTCAATTGAATAGTCATTAATCATCAGATCCAGCTGATGAAGAGGATGTTTTAATTCACACATTGTTAAAGCTTGTAATGGGAAGATCTTGATGGAGAGCTTTAAAGTTCGCCAAAAGTTTAAATAGGAGAAAAACTAATATGACATGTCCTTTAAATATTTTGATATCATCTTTAGAAACCAATACTTGTTACCTTTAAGTCTCAACGTTTATATATAAAGCATATCAATTCAATCAAGTCCATAAGGATCCAAGATAAGGATCAATAATACATGTCCAAATGTAGTTAAAATTTGACATTTAAAACTTATTCCAATTGCCTCAAATAAAATATGTTTCTAAGTAGATTGAATCAAAATTTCAACTTGTAAGTTTACAAGTTTAGTGATACAAAACATTTATAACATTTTAAAAGGATATTCATTAATATTAAAAAAATATTCTTCAGTAGAAAGGACATTATAAATTAAGTCATTTATTTTTTTGTCAAAATATTCAAAAGTTATGATTTAACATCATGAATAGATACTAGACTTAGTAAGCTTTCATGGTGAATTTTTACTTAAGAATGCTAGATGATCTAGTTGTGCTAATTTTCACTTTTTCATTGTTGTAAATTCTATAAATATTGATAGTTTTCAAATCAGTATACAAAATAAGAAGTCCATATGATAAAACGTACTAAATTCAGAAATTTTATATAAGAAGTTACTCTTTAGATTACTATTTATATTTTTGATATTATTATTTTATTTTATTCTTAAATTAATTCTTAATTAAGTTCATTTGTGTGCATAGTGATAAGGATGTATAATTCAATCTTTTAATTGATCTTATATGTACTTTTCATCATCAGAACAATGTACATTTAATGCTACAACAGTTATTTCATAAAAAAAGTTCTTACATAATGGCATATGAAGTTAGATATACTTGACTAATCTACAAGGTAGCTTCTCACGTAGTAGTGCATGAAACTTGACATACTCTATTAATGTACAATATAATTTCTTATTATTTACATACGAAACTTGTACTCTATGTTATTACGTGGCATGAATTCTATGTATTGAGAGGTGATGATTGATTCATTAGACTCTTTTGAAACATAATTTATTCAATACCTAAATATAAAACTTTATATATATTTCACTATTATGCAATGTAACCTCTCATATGCTGATATGAAGTTTGGTATATTACATCATTCATGGATGTCATTTTTTCTTTTCTATCTTTATTTTCTTATAATTTTAAGTCACCATAGATCTTTACTTGAAAGTCAAGCCATCAAATATTTTGATTCATCGCAGATTTACATGAGACCTTTTCAGAGGTTTGTAGCAAGAAATATTGTTAGTTTAGCTTTGGCAGCATGATAGTTCAAGAAAAAAAATATAGAATTATTTTTTTTATATTTTGAAACTCAATATTTTGTAGTAGTTTGGTGAATTCGACCTACTCCACTCTATAAGGACAAAGTACTTAGGTTCTACTAAGTTACATATGAATATCAATTTTAGCAAGCCTCCAACAAATGTACAGTCCTCAATGAGCCTCTATGCTGGATTCTACAGCTCTAGGGACCAACCACTAACTATGGAGACTTCAGTGAACCTATATGTTGGATTATATAATTCTGATGAGCAACCACTAAATATGCAGGTGGTAATGAACCTCTATGTTGAAGGTTAAGATATCAACCAGCTTGCTACAGAGCTTGTATCTTCTTTTACTTGTAAAACCTTTCTCTTGAATTGGGGAAGCAAATGAAAAGTAAAATTATTGAGGGCCTGAGCTCAAGTAAACTTTCTGCCCTTTGGGTGATCAATGATGAAGATTTCACTTTGACTGCTTAAATTAAGAACATAGAGGAATGAAAAGCTCTCTTCTTGATTCTACTTTTCTTCTTTCACTGACTCCCTAATATGGACACAAAGGACTCATTTTATACTTCATCTTAATCTATCATAAAGGTCATAATGGTCACCTATGGATAATTTAGTGAACCTTATTGGGTCACCTTCACGCTTGAATTTCAAATACAAAACACTTTCATATATCTTGTAAAATTCAGAACTAAAAATGTTTAAATTTTGATACTATTGGTTCTCTTGTGTTTTCTTTGAATTATTTTTCCAACAATCGGATGCCCATATCCATGACAATATATTGCAGTCAAAAATAATTTTAATCATCTGGATTATAAATGTAGATCATTCAGCCCTTCAATGAATTTCACTTCATTTAATTATGTGATTTAATCTATGAAAAATCACATATTAAACATAACAAGAGATTATCATTTGTAGACTATCACACTATTCTTTGTCTATATCAAAATCTTTGAGGCTTTGAAGGCCAGAAAATCCTACATTAATCAAAATATTTTGAAATGAAATTTTTGTCATTATAGACTTTTGTCATATATAAGCCCATTATACATCTCAAGGTGTTTTCAGAATCATGTTAACGTACTTCACAATTTAGCATATTCTTAAAGTGCATTGTATTGAAAATCGCATAAATACTATATTGTTACATCAGACTTTGCTATTTGAGATATGAGAACTTGGATATGTAAATTATGGACACTCTTGTTGAGCTACTAATCATCTTTCAACTGTCAGGGCACTATTTAAAATTTAATAAACCATCTTTCTCACAAGTGTCAAGTAGAAATAAGGCAACCATTTGACTTTGATATTTGAAAGATGAGAACTTGGGGATTTAATTGATGGAGACTCTCTTGTTGATGTACATATCATCCTTTGTTTGCGAGTGCACTATTGAAAATTTAATCAAGCATCTTTGTCACAAGTGTTCATTACAAAGTAGTACTCTATTTCTTCTTGACTTTCAACTTACAACTAGATTGTGGGCTGGATAGAATGGTCGTTGTGGCTCTCTCCCTCTCTCTATTATTTCTAAAATATGGGACGTTCCTATATTTATAATTTTTGATTTTTCTTCAATGACTATAATGTATTTTAAAACGAAAGCTAGTATTCTCACCAACACATATACAAATTTCAATAAAAAACATTAATGTTTAAAATTGATGTCCTTTGAATTTTTTGAATTTCATGGCACTATATGCTCTAATACCTTCATCCTCAAAAGTTCCACTAGATCTGGGTGCCTACATATCTGACAAATTTTGAGATATATAAAAACATGTGATTGATCAGAAGCCAATTTACATGCTAAAGTTGTGGCCTAATAGACCATTTGATCCCTAACTTATCATTAACTAATGTTGTTAGACATAATATTATCACGAAATCATCTTGTCATTTATTGATGACAAATCTCACTCATAAACTCACATTATTGTTGAGCTAAATGCACACTGCTTTACCAGTCAAAACTTTGGCTCATAGAACCTCAAACTAATGTCCAGCGAATAAAAAATGAATTTACATTTGGTAAACAATTTTCAAGTCTCATTTTAACAAATTACACCTTTAGTCAATCATCATGCAAACCAATGGTTCTCATACCTATCTCTCATGCATAAATGATTCAAATTATAGTTGGCCCCTAATTGAGATAAAGATAGTGAGAGAAAACTATATATATATAAATATTTCAGAGATAAATATAAAGAAAGAAGCAAAGAGAGAGAGAAATTAAAAATAAATAATATATATATATATATAAATATAACATTGAATTAGTGAAAATTTTACTCACATCTTCATTAGATATTATGACACTGATTTGAATGAGGGTTCCAATCACATCTGGTTTGAATCAAGAATAATTTAAATACAAGTACTATTATTCAATTGCAAAACAAGGAAGAAAATGAACAACTCCTATGCATCATCTACAATGACAAGAAAAATATTAACTACACTGTTTGTTTGTTGGAGAAAAGGACCAGATTTATGACATCCGTTAAACCAAATATATATGCATTAGATTCTAAGAACCTATCACAAAAATCGAGGGTCCTTCTATGAAATATACATATTGGCTTGAATATGAGACATCATTCAATTAACAACTCCATTATGAATCTCAATGTTGGTCTATTGCCATTACTGTAAGCCAAAGTAACTCTTGCATGTTCTCTATCATTCAAGCAAGTATTTTCATTCTCCACAGGTAGTGTATCGTTGACCAGTTAGTGCGGTGCATGATCACGAGGAGAGTGAAAGCTTGGCAAAAGAGGCCACAGACCAAGCCATCCAAAGTCCCTGTGGGAGAAGCCAAGTTTAGGTGTCAATTATCCTCCTCTTCAGTAATCTTGTTATAACTGGCTAATATAACAGAGCAAAAGAAGCCATGTTCATTGGTGACCAAGGGAAAATCAAAAGAGGTAAAGAACAACTGTTTGGAAACCCTAGAGCATGTACTATTCTAATGACACCTTGGGATTGACTATACTAGATAGTTGTTAATGTATGAAGGCTATGATGCTCAAGGCCTTATAAAAACAGTGGCAAATCATATCTTGCAGTCTAATAAAATGAGGTGTAAACCATATCTCAATAAGAATAGTTCTATGTGAAGGGACTCACAGGTTAGGCTAAAGATGTTGCCTTTGGTGTCAACTGTTGTGATATTGCTTATTTAAGTGTTATGTAACCAGAAGAAACTTGAACCATAGATACATAAAAGGTGAAATATTGGTTTCTTAAGATTACAAATTCCGTTTAAATTATAAAATTCTGAGCGAATTCACTAACTGAGAGGGAAAGGAGATTCTATCTTCTTGCGCTCAATCATATGATCCTGTCAAAATTTAAAGATATTTGCTTAAAGGTCATCGTATGTCAAATGGGGAGAGTACGAGTGGGAGAGAGGGAGACGGGGAGAGAGAGAGAAGAGAGAGAGAGAGAGAGAGAACACGCCAGAGCATGACGGCTGATGGGATGCCAAGCGCATGCCGGGCAGGACGTGCGCGAAGGCCTCGGCGGAGAAGCCCTCCCAGGTCTCGGAGAACCCCTTCGAGTACTTCACATAGGAGCCCAGCAACAGGAACGATATCCAGAGCGACACGCCCGTCGCCGCGGCGGCGCCGGCGAACCCCATCCCCCCCGGGTGCATGAGCACGTAGGCGATCAGTACGTGCAGAGCTAATGGACCGACTGAGCACACAACGAGTGGTGCCCTCGCCGACTGCGCTTGCAGGAACCTCACCAGGCAGTGAACCAGGCCACAGGCGAAGAGGGCGGGGATGAGCGGCCGCATGTACGCGGCGGCGGCGTGCGCCACCGCCGGCTCCTGGCGGAGGGCGATGAGGATGGGCTCCGAGAACCACCAGACGACGGCGAGGACGCAGGAGACGGCGATGGTGATGATCATCGACGCCTGCAGATAGATGCCCATCGTCCGATACATCTTAGCGCCGTAGGCCTGTCCGCAGAGCGTCTCCAGAGCCCCGCTCAGCCCAACCTGGATGTCAACTTTCGGAAGTAAAACGCCATTTTCTAAGAATAACCAATAGCCTGTACACGCGCGGCTTTACTTGGGAAGAGTGAGAGTGGGAGAGAGTGAGTGAGAGAGAGAGAGAGAGAGAGAGAGAGAGAGAGAGAGAGAGAGAGAGAGAGAGAGAGAGAGAGAGAGAGAGGGAGAAGAAGAAGAAGAAGGGGGAAGATACCACGAAGGCGTAGCCGGTGACGGTGGCCCAGGAGTTCACGAGGGTGGAACCGGCAAACTCGACATTGCCGAGGTGGCCGGCGAACATGGCGGAGACGAGCGGCATGCAGTAGTACGCCATGTTCGTCAAAATCATCGGCAGAGAAAACACTACCTGATGCCTCGCCTCCTGCGCCGCCTCGCTCCTCAATCTCTCCCACGCCCCTCCACCGTCCTCTTCCAGCAGCGGTGTCTTCGAAACCATCTCTTCCCCTCTCCCTCCCTTCCTCTCTCTCTCTCTCTATCTCTATCTCGATCTCTCGACAGCAGCTATAGATATGAAGACTTCCAAGAGTCTGCATTAGATATGAAGTGGCAAGACGAGATCGGCGTCTATTTAAATACTCAGAAATATTGTGTCGTTACTATTTTCACTTCACATTATTTATTTATTTCAACTGTCTCTCTTTTGTGGCACGTGACTCATTATTAGAACATTTTCAGCTCATAATGGGTGGCTGTCGTGAAGAACACGAACCGCATTTAATGCGAAAAAGGATTGACATGGCGTTTAATGCGGAAGAGACGGCCAGTACGTCCTGTGCGGCTGACGTACCCATGATAGTACATCCGGTGCAGCTGACGTACCCATTGTGATATATCCTGTGAGGCTGACGTAGCATGGTGACGCAGATGATAATTTGGCACATTAGCTAGCAACGACGGAGGATTAGAACAAACAAATAAAACTCGTGGCTCGAGGGCCCGCTGGCTTGGGGCAGAGACGAGCCGGCGCAAATTACGCCGGCGGGGGCTCGCCGACATGAAAAATGCACGGGCGTCGTGTAGGCGAGGTTCTCGACGTAGTAATCACTCCTTTGACAGAAGTCTCTGGCTGTGTGAAGAGATGGGGCGAGAGGGTGAGAGAGAGAGAGAGATGGAGTAATTACAACGCGAAGAAGTGCTTGCTCATAAGAGCCTAATTAAGGGGTGAATGATACGTTGACCTCTCTAAAGTCGTCCCGTTTTCAATACCAATTATAAAATACCTAATTTATTTACTCTAAAACATTTAATTTCATCATGAAAATAAGAATTTATTAGTAATATTTGATGGATTATAATAACATCTTATTTCCTCTCTCATTCTTTAAAGCATTGGAGCTAATCATTAACAACATTAAATACGAAATACAATTTTATTATTTTAAATACTCTCAATCATGAATTATTTTGAATAAATGATTGATTATCACAACAAATGAATATGGGATGTAACGATTGTCATTATATATATATATATATATATATATTTAAAGTTATATTTAATCTTCTCACACAAGGTGTTGGGCAAGGGCAATTAGTAGTTTTTTATATACATGTACTCAAGGCCTTCTAAATGTTTAAATTTATTAGTATGCTGCAACGATCATATCATGAAATATCATCTGAAGAAATACTCCAATTGTTAATTGCAAGCTTCCAGCAGCTAACTTGCAGTACTAAATAATTGTCTTTCATTATTTGGAGCTATTTTGCTGCATTGCAGTGGCCCTCTTACTAAGTGAGTCAACTCATGAGTTTACAACTTCTTACGATTGCATGCAAACTATTGACTTTAGAAACAATAATATTGGTAAAATGAATGGCGAGACTTGGATGCACATTGCAAGTGCACTCACTTTCTCAATCACTTTGGAGTGTTGAGACTTCCTCACAAAAGGTGAGTTGACAACTTCATCTGATAACTTGTTTATTAACTATTAAAACTTCTTATTACCAAGCTGAGACAAATCACTTACTTTAGGGATGTGATAACAGACAAAATTACTAGTACTAAAACCCAAACATATCAGACTTTAAAACTATGAAGGCTCTAAAAGATAATACTAATTTGACTTATTCTAAATTGTTGTTTATGCTATGAAAAGTTTCATTAGACATCCAACTAGGGCAACATTTCATCATCCTATTAAAACCTCATGAATGGGTTGAGAGACTAGATTTTATTTGTTTTTGGCATGTTTTTGTTCAATTTAGACCTTAAAATCAACTGCAAGATGAAGTCCCCTCATTTTGAGAGTTTTATGTTGATTCCATTATCATCACCCTCTCTTTCTTTTTATCACTCAACTTTGACTATAGTTCTTGCTCTTCTTTTTGTCACCTTCCCATGGTGATAAGCATGAAAAGTTTGAACCCATTTTTCTAACATCCAATTTGCTATCATCAAAGTCCTTGACTTGGGGACATAATTCAAAAAGAATGAGTCTTTCTCCTTTTGACTATTTTGATGCTTAAGAAGAATAAGAGCACTAAAGAAGGGAGGAGGGCAGGCAAAGGATTGTGTGTGCAATACTATTTAGTATTGGTGAACATGATACCAATGTTGAAACTAGATGAGGGCTTTTATTGTAACACTTCTTATTTTATAGAAAAAAATGATTAGAAAAACACATATGCCTAATGATATAATCAGAACTAGTCAACTGTTAGAATTACATCACATGGATTTTACCAACAAAGGTAGCTAGGATGCTTTGCCATAGTTGATGATTCATATGGGTATTTTCCTTAGACATAAAAGTGACACCGTTGAGGCACTTAGGAAATTTAGCTTGAAGACTAAGAATGAAAAGAAGTTGAGGATTAAAAGAATCAAAGGTGGTCATCGTGGAGAATTCAAAAATCTTAATTAATGTGATGATCAACAAATAACTCATGATTTTCTTAGTGCTACAACACCTAAATAAGATAGAGTTGTTGAGATAGTGAATATGATAGGACTACATATCTCTTGGAGTACATTAACTTAAAATAATGTTTCTCAGATTTTTGGGTAGAGGTAATAAATGAATAAAGTCATGATGAGACTTATAGTGAAGAAAAGTCATGAGTTATTCAAAGGAAAGAAACCAAATATTATATACTTTATATCATTTGGATGAAAACACATTATCCTCATAAATGGTAGGCAAGAAATAGGAAAGCATGATCCTATAAGTGTTGAAAGATTTTTTCTAGGATGCTATGAGAATTTAGGAGCTTTTAGGGTTTACAATGAAAGGGTAGTGGTAGTTGGTAAAACTATGAACTTGAGATTTGTGAAGTGCAAAGAAAAAATAAGTTCCTGTTAATGAGAATGGATAAATATTAGAAATCAAATTTGAGGAAATCTGAATCAATGATTATGTATCATCTCTTGGAATTTATGTTGCGTCTCTTGGAAAACTCAATTGATTATGTATCATTTGATTCATCATTTGTTACAACATATTCATAGAAGGATTAGTTTGCCCAGATGGAATATTAGATGAATAAATAGGAAGAATTTACACATATCTAAATTTATTTTTAACACATATTTTGAAGAAATAGAGATTCCAAAGTTTCTGGATTTCGAATATGATTTAAATTTTTCTAAGAAAAATCTGGGTGATTCCTCTAATTAGGATTGTGTTCATTGATAGGAGCATTAAATTTAGAATAGCTATATATAGCTTAACTTCTACTATATTTGATGACTCTGGTTGTTTAATATGATGACAAATTTCCTCATTATGTGTCATATCTTCACATGTTGAACAACTAGAATATGACATATTTGAAGAATTAAAGTTCCTATTGGTAATGAGCACATCAAACTTTTCATTTAAGGATTTTATATTATTAATTTTTTTTAATCTCCTTAAAATCAGATCTAAATTCTCTATCCTCATAATTTCTTGTTTGAAATAATCCCTTCCTTTTAGATGAATTTCTATCATAATTAGATGCAAAGGCATGATTCATCAGGATTTTCACTCAAATTTTCTTATATGAAAGAGATTAAAAGGCAAATATCTCAATTTTTGTAGGAACTAATGCCTAAACATTATTTTTGTTAAACTAAATTAACTAAGTCATGACATAAATCTAATTTTGAAACTCTAAAGCTTATTTTCTATTTTTGACTCTATTTTGGAAATTAGTTTAGTTAAATTCTTTGTACTTTTCAATGTTGATCTAGTTCAAACTCCTTTCTAACCATCTCCCAAAATTTGATCACTTGGATGACTCTTAACACATTTATATTCTCTTTTTGGAGTCTCCTTTCTGTAGATTTTCTTCTAATTCAGGGAGCCTTGGACAAATGGAGCAAAGGATTATATGATATTAAAAAAAAAAGAGAAACAAGTCAACTAAGGTAACTCCCAAGTCAAATCTTATCAAATCTAACAAGTCAATAGTGAGAATTTCAGCAAGGAGAATCTTGCTGGAGAAATAAGTATAAAGCACCTCAAAATAAACAAATTAGGGCAGTCACCACCTTGATAAGTAGAAATATTCTGAAAAATCCATATGAAGAGAAGGAGACTACAAAAAAAGAATGAGACATGAGAAGATTTGGAAGCAGCAGAAGAAAAAGAAGAACTAGCAATGGTGGAAGATAAAGAACAGGAGCAACATCAACAATTTAGAGAGATGGTGGAGAGATCTCCACCAAAGTTCAAGAGTTTTCCCTCTCCAAATGCATTGATATGAAAATAGAAAAAGCAATCTGAATTCAATAAAAAAATTGTGTTTTCGAAATGTTGATATGAAGTTCCTCTTTTGCAAGTTGTGGAGGATATCCCAACTTATGCTAAATTTTTGAAAGAACTTTGCACACTGAAGAGAGCACCAAGGATTGGAAAATTATTTGTTCACACAAGTAACATGTTGCTGAATCAAATGTCACAAAAGCTTAAGGATCCTAGTGTACCTCTAATTTCTTGTAAAATTAGTGGATTTGATTTTAAGAATGTACTATTAGATTTAGGATTTATTACTAGTATTGATTTGTGAATATTTTCAAGTTCTTAATTTAAAACCATCCTTTGTTCTGCTTCAATTTATAGATTTATCAATAAAAAATTGAACAGGAATGTAAGAAGATTAGTAATAACTTTGAAAGGATAGTTATTTCTTATTGAGTTTGTGATTTTATAAATGAACTCAGATATTGAATTGAGTGGATTATTTTTTAATACTGCTCAAATAAATATTGTTGTTATAATAGAAATAGAAAAAATCAAATGTGGAGATCAATTGTGGAAATTAAAACTTTTTAAATAGCAAAAAATCATTAAATGTGAAAAAGCTTGGGTGTCATATAGTAGAGTTGGTGCAAGTTTGTAAAATTGAAGAAGTGAATGAAATGAAAGGTGTGAAAAGGATTTTAAAGAATTTCATGAACAATTTTAGAGAGTATTAGAATAAAATGAAAAGGAAGAAGAAAACTTATAAGAATTTACTGGATTTGAAGAAAATAAGAGTAAAAAATTTATCAGTTCTAAATTAGTACTTAAAGAACTGCTTAATAAGTTGAAACATACACTTTAATGATGACATCAGTCATTTCCAATAATTATCACTGCAGACTTGGTGGAATATCAAGAAACATGATTACCTAAACTTTTGAGGAAAAATTAAAAAGCAATTGGTTGAGAAATATCTGATTTTAAAGGAATAAATTTAGATAAATGTACACATCATATCTATTTAGAAGACAGCGTTAAACCTAGAAGGGAACCTCAAAGAAGATTAAATCTAAATGTTATGGTGGTAGTGAAGAATGGGTTTGTAAAATGGCTTGATACTAGTTTTATTTATTCAATTTTAAATAGTAAGTGTGTGAACCATATCTAAGTTGTTCCTAAAAAAATTGGATTGACAATAATGAAGAATGAAAAAAGAAAATAATTTAAACAAGAATTTCAAATAAGAATTTCAAGCAATTCCTATTAGTTGGCGAGTTTACATTGATTATAGAAAATTAAATGTAGAAACCAAAAAAGACCATTTTCTTCTACTAGTTGTGGATCAAATTTTTAAAAAGTTAGTAAGTCCATTTTTTTTTTAGTTCTTGAATAGATATTCTCAATATAATTAGACTTTTATTTCTTTAGATGATCAAGAAAAGACCATGTTTACATATCCTTTTGGTACATGTTTTTAAGAGGATGCCTTTTGGTCATTATAATGCGCTTTCTACCTTTCAACGTTGTATGATTCAATTTTTTTTAGAAATGATAGGAAATGGTATAGATGTATTATGGATGATTTTTTTTTTTTTAGGAACTTATTTAATGAATGCTTAAATAATTTAGAAAAGACTCTTAAAAATACATAGAAAAGAATTAAATCTTGAGTTAGGAAAATAGTCATTTTATGGTAAAAGGAGTGGTTTTGGGTCATATAATAAGTGAAAAAGGACTAGAGCTTGATCGAGCTAAAATTGAAATCATTTCTAGACTACAATCTTCAACTTCTGTAAAAAAAATAAAATATGATTACATCACTTTTAACCAAAGATGCACCATTTATGTTTGATGAATCTTGTTTATATGCTTTTAGTTTAATTAAGAGATTATTGATTGAAGCACCTATTTTATAGTTTCTAAATTGATCTTTACCATTTGAAATTATGAGTGATGTATATAATCAAGTTGTTGGGGTTATCTTTAGGCAAAGAATTGATAAAAATTTGTGGTAATAACTTATGCAAGTAAAATAATTTCAGATGTTTAATTAAATTATACAACCTTAATGAACTTGAATTAGAGATTAAATATGTTGTCTTGATGCAACCAAGTTCATGTAAATAATACTTATAAAAACTCACTCTTCTATTTAAGATAAGTAAAGGTCGATCCTCAAGGAGTGAGTAATAAGAGTAAGAATTCTACTTATTTTATTTCTTATATATATATAGATATACTTGAGATTGTGAAGGATGGAATTCAATCTAGGAAAGGTGAAGTCAAGAGAAATAGAAAGTGTGGCAAAAGGAACAGAATGAATTTAACATAATAGAATGATAGAATAAATGGTAAAATTAGTTTGAATTAAGAGTTAATCTATCTATGGAGAGGATTACAAGGACGTCTCAAATTTGGATCTTGCACAAATCTCATTGTGCACTAGTCTTAGGCTGAGTGACGCTTGATCTATGACAATCTTGATGTGCTCTAGGTAATTTCTTCTCCATGATAATCTTGGACATGAGAATGCAGTTGACTGGGCCTTAATTTCCCTTCTATTTCCTTCGGCTAGTCATTGCTACAGAGAGAGTCAAAAAGTACTTTCCAAGAGGAGGATGAGATGATTTAATCTTCTTCAAAATTAGGCTCCTCTAATAGATAGTTATGATTAATAACCGACTCTCTTGATGGACAGCCCAAATTTTTCTATGAGGGTGGCACTCTAATTCTTCTCTTAATCTCATCTTAAGATGCCTTAAGATGGACGGCCTAGATCTTATCTCTTGATAATCCTTTTAGGTCCAAATGAGCTAGCTCAAGGTGATGCCTTCTCTTCGGCCCATAAATATATTAGGGCGACCCTCTCCATAAAACTTAGGCTTTTTATTAGATTGAAGGCTTAAGCTTCTTACATTACTTCCAACTCATAATAAGAGCTCATCTAAGTCCTTGCAATCAAATAATTATCAAGAAAATCTGAGAAAATCACCACTTAGCTTCATAAAAGTTAAGTGGGGTTAGTCTCATAATATAAATAAAATAAATAAAATAATATGCATTAGGACTTAAATGATAAAATATTATGAATGTCATAATGAGTCGGTAACATATGTATAATTGTATTATCTATCTATTAATTAACATCTATATATAAGATATTAATGCATAGATGTAAGTACTAATTTATAATTATCATCTATGTATGGTCTTCAATAAAATTATACAATCACAAAAAATGAATTATTGGCAATAGTTTTTGCATTGAAAAAAATGAAATCTTATATTTTATGATCTAAAATCATTAATTTATTCTGATCATGTCACACTTAAATTTCTTCTTACTAAAAAGGATATGAAACGATGTCTCTTGAGATGGATTTTATTACTTCAAGAATTTATCTTAGAAATTAAGGATAAAAAAGATTTTGTCTAAAGTAGGTCAGATTATGCCCATTGTTAATCCTAAATAGAATGTAATGACATAGCGATTCATTTGTAAACATAGTATTTATTTACATATGCTTGAATTACCCCTTCTTAGAATGAAACTGTGGTGACTAATCATTTGTTGAGATTAAGTGCTATAGAGCAATATATCATTCCATTGCAAGATTCGTATCCCAATGAGTAACTTTTGGCAACTCAATAGAAAAAACATTCATGGTGCACACATTCTATGAATTTTTTAGCTTCAAATGAATTACTAAAGTTTAAAGAAAATATGAAGATGATTGTTTCTTTGCTAAAATTCAAAGATATTTTTAGAATGAACTTGGTTTATTTTATTTAGAATCATATCAAATTGTAACATGATGTGTACCAAAGGATGAACATTCCAATATCTTGAAAATGTGTCATATATCTAACTATGGTGATCATTTTTCTAGATAGAAAATTGCTTTCAAAATTTTACAATGTAAATTTTTCTGGCCTTCTTTATTTAAAGGTGACCATTATTTCTATAAAACATGTCATTGATATCAATCATTTACCAACTTGAGTAAGAAACATAAAATGTCTTTATGACCTATATTAATTATAGAAAATTTTGATATTTGGGAAATTAATTTCATGGGTCCCTTTCCACCTTTATTTATATTTTAATTTATTTTATTGGGTGTAGATTATGTATCCAAGTGGGTAAAGGCCATTGTTACTAAGAAAAGTGATCATATGACTGTTATGAGATTTATTCAGAGCCACATATTTTTTAGATTTAGTTGTCCCAAAGCTATTATTAGTGATGAAGGAGCTCATTCCACACAACGTTAATTTAGAGAATTATTAAGAAAAAGTAGTGTGAACCAACCATAAACTGATGGACAAACTAAGGTAGCTATAGAGAAATACATAAAATCTTGAGAGAAATAGTGAGGCATGATAGGAAGAATTGTAAAATCCATAAACCAATGGACAAATTGAGGTAGCAAATAGAGAAATACATAAAATCTTGAAGACAATAGTGAGGCCTGATAGGAAGGATTAGTTCTTAAAATTAGATGATATTTTATGGGCTTATTGAACTACTTTTAAAACACCTTTAAGAATGTCTCCATTTCAGTTTGTTTATGAAGAATTGTCATCTTCCTATAGAGATAGAACATAGAGCATTATGAACATTGAAATAGGTAAATATGAACTTGAAAGAGGTTGAAAAAAATATATTACTATAGATTGAAGAATTAGAAGAGCTTACAAATGGGACATCAAAATAAAAAAAATTATAAAGCTCAAACTAAAGAATTTCATGATAAATTATTTACGAGAAAATTGAAGTCTAATTGAAGATGTTCATATATTGTGAATAAAATTTATGATTATGGGGCTGTTCTCATTAAAGATCCCACTGATGTAGAGAATTTAAGGTAAACGGCTAATGATTAAAGATTTATTTAGAGAATGAAAAATTAGGAGATAAAGAATCGATTCAATCACTAGAAAAAAAAAGAAATATATGAAAATAGTTTTACTTAATTTTACTTTTTAGTTTTTTTAATTAGTTTTCTTATCTTGTTGTTTTATTTTATAGTAAATGTAACATAAATTTGCGAAAGAAAAAGGATGCGCATGGTTGATTGAAAACTTAATTTCAATGAAATTAAATGGATGATTGAATTAAGAATTGCAACTGCAATCTCTCTAACCTTATTTCAATTTTTATTTTTTGATTTTGTCTCTCTTCAATATACATAATTTCTATAATGTCATAAAACTTCTTATAATTTTTTTTTAAGAATAATGTATTATGATTAGACTTCTTTAAATCATTGAGGAAAATGCTGATTTTAGTTTAAGGGGTGTAGAGTGAAAATTGGAAAAGTTCTGAAATATTTTTTTTTTTTGAAAAACAGAAGTTGTATCTATGAAAAGTAGGAAAATATATCAAACATGAATAGGTGAAAGAAATCTCACATATTATGGATGGAACCTGAATTGAAGCAAGTTTAAATCTGATTATTTATGTTCTTGTGAATTTCACATTATAGAAAACAGCTGAGTTATTATAGAGGAGGTTTATTGAAAGGAATTGAGATAAGATAGATTAGAAGTTGTGATCTAAAATGTCTAATTACCCAAGGAGAACACAAAATGATCCTCAAATTGAGGTTGTCATTTTTCAAAGCTTGAAAATTTATTTGCGTAGTCAAGTGCAAGGAAGTCATGAAAGTAGTCATTGATAACATGTTGATTATCATGTCAAAAGAGTAAAAATTATCCTATTCAAGAGCTTAAATCTTATGGTATAGCATATTATCATTTAAAAAAACATACATTTCTTATTTCTTTGAATTTTCCATGAAGTTTAATATTTTAGAGAATTTTTCAGAATTTTTCTACTAAGTTTTTGCCATCATAATTATTTTTTTACTGATATGAAAGAATTTCAAGAATTACTGATATCATTTTATAATTTTAGGAAGTCGATATATGCTTCTACCAATGAGATTTGATTCAGAGATGATGTGACAAAATGAAGGGCCAAGGTGCTGACATGTGGAAATTATGCAGATCTTAGCATTAAGGAATGTATGTACTCCTAAAAGACATTCACAAATACAACACATCTAATCTGCATTCACTCTCATCCCATCTCATCTTGGCCAAAAAGACAAAAAACCTCTCACTTACTCACAGCCCTAGATCAGATGATCTAGGATAAACTAGCTCATGAGAAGGCATAGATCAGCCCTACATGTGTAATCTCATACACCTATGTAACCCTTACACATTTAAGCCACCATTTAGGGGCAAAAAACCTAACTTTGAATGTCCTAACATTTAGTCGGCTCAAATAAAATAGCATTGAGGTTCCACATTGATCTAGATGCATTTTTTAGTTGATTCAAGTGTTTATTTGTAGTCTTGATTGTTGAAGAAGCACACTCAAAGAGAAAACCCATTTGGCCTTGGCAAAATATATAAGTTCAAAATTTGTTTTTCTAAGTCTGATGTGTTCTGCACGTGAGCAGCCATCTAGGTATTCGTAGATTTAAATCAAATAGAGTTATGTTTTTGATTTCATATTACGATTCTTTCATGAGTGTTTTCGCTCGCTTTTCATCATATAAAGCATATTTGAATTTCTATTTCCCTCTTTTCTGACAGAAAATATCCTTACTTTTTCTCAACTCTTCTTCTTTGCAATCCTTTCATCTCAATATATCAATTCAATAGAATAGTAGCTACATTATTGCCTAATTATCATTCCCTATGGATTGACCTTGAGCTTACCACAATACTTAATTATTCTAGTATTTCAATTAGGTAAATTTGAGATTATAAATGTTCTTGTTGAATTGATTTTAGGATATTTCAATGACCCTCAAATTTATTTTATTAGTCACTTTGAAAAGAAATTATGCATGATAATAGGAAGAATGAACAAAACTCTATGAATCCCAACTATTTATATTTTTAGATAGAGTGTAAGACCTGAAAACAAAAAAGAGGTGGTTTTTTCAATTGTCCTGTAGAGCTTCCACATGTGCAATCAGGACAAAAACTAAAACAAAACAAAGCAGTCTTCCCAATTGTCCTATGGAGCTTCCACATGTGCAGTTAGAATAAAAAAGAGAGGGAAAACTACATCTCAACAATTGTCTAAATAAATGAAGGGATTGAGTATATTTATCTGAATATTTTTATTTATGATAGATATTAGACTTGATTGTCAAATGGGATCCAAACCAAATGATATTTAGTATTTACAAATTGATGGATGTGGGAATGTACAAAAGAAGGGAAGTGAGAACTTTTGTTGAATCTTTAGGAGTGGTTTGAACATGAATGATTAATTTTCTTTTTGATTCTTATCCTATGAACCTAAGGCACACATATTCTACAATAATTTGGTCTAGATATTGTAATGAGGAATTTTGAATTTCTAGAAATAAGAAGAAGAGGACTTAAATTCAAGAACTTCAAAATGATATGTGAAATGATCAAATCCTATTCATGGTTAGATATAAATTCTTATACTGCTGATTTGATGTTAATTTTCAGTAGACAAAACTGATTTTTGGGGAATGAAATAAAATTTTATGCAGCATTTAGATCAAAGCATAAACATAAAAATGAAAGTTTATATTCAATAAAGTAATTATATTTTTTTTTTCGTTACTAAGGAACTAGCAATGAGGTAAGTTAGGGGCTGTCATAACTCTCAATAATTACTTGATAACATGCTTAGTATTTCTATGATTTATTATTTCATTTTTTATGAAATATTTTAAAGTACCTAACTTGGAAAAATTGGTTTTAAACTTGTTTAAGTGATTTTCGTGTTAATTGTTGAGATGTTGATCATGAAATATGTTGAGATTTTGGTGTTAATCATTAAATATGCTGAGATGTTTTATAAGTTGTTATTATTATTATTAGAATGCTGCTGCATTAATGCCACCTTTTTCCATATTTTTATGAGCTTATTTTGATAATAACAATAAAAAATAAATAAACGTAAAGTATATATCTATGGGACATGTGATCAATGTATTACCTCCACTATGGCCCAACTTTAATTGTTTTGTTGGAGGAATTCACAAAACATAATATCACGTTTATTATTTATGACTGCATTTCTTATAAACTTCCGATATGGGACTAAAATCAAATCTTTTTTCAAGTTTCCACATCAACAAAAGATGCACCAAATACAGTGAGAAATTTGATAGATAATTCAACATAATTGATGGAATTTGCGCACAAAAAGACTAAAAATAGTTTAAGAACAAAGATCAAATGCTATCACCCTTCTAGATAAAATTCTCTTTTTTGGCCACTACAAATGTTGAATTCACCTAATTTTTCATCCATCATAAAAGATGGATTTCGTCTAGGTTTTATCTTGATTTAGCTGATAAAAAACCTGAATTCTGTCTATGACTTCATCCTATTCTTCACCTGATACAAATGGTGATGAATTTCTTTCAAAGATCCTTCTCCGAACTCTATGGTGTGTTCGGAGTCAGAATCACCTTTAATGTTTGATTTCAATTAGTGACAGTTGCTAAGTTTGTCAATCACTGATTGAAAAAAGTGCAAGAATCCAACCAGTGCACCATGCCTGCACAAACTGATTGATTTAGTGCAGAAATGTAATCAATAACCACACCACTCATTTCTTCTTTAAAATTTAAACTTTGTATGATATTTACTGTTTTTAATTTATTAAAAACTCTATTTAATCTTACATCATGTTATGAACAATTACTCTTTTGAAATCAAAGTTTAGTTCAAAAGATTTGGAATTTTATTTTGAGAAATTTGAGTCAATGTATTTTTGTTAAGTCTAAATTTTGGGGTGTTCTTCACAAGATGACATTAGTTGATGTCATTACCCCCAAATTATTATTTTTCACTTATTTTACTTTAAATGTTTGATTAAATAATATAAATAATTAATTTATTAACTATAATTCAAACTATAATTAAGTAATTTTTCATCTTCTCTATGATCAACCTAGAAAACCTATATAAAATTAATTATTTCTGAAATATGCATATTTTCAAAAATTGGTAAATTTTAAATTTTTTAAATTTTTTTAACAATGATAGAAAATAATCATACACTATGGCTCCCCATCTAGCCTTAAGGTAATGGGTGGTGAGGGTGGAGTGTTTTGGATGAAAGCATGAAATTGTAGTAGCTAGTTTTAGCTTGCAAAGGAATGAATATCCAAGGAGCTAAACTTGATATATTTATGTTGGTGATCATATGAAATCATGAGGGTGAGGGTGAATACTAGAGGGGATGAGTGAATACTAGATGGAAGTTTTCTCTAGGACTGGATAATATGGGGTGAAGGAGAAACTAGTATAAAAACTTTAGATTTCTTCTTGAGAGAACATTCAGAGCATACATGTGTCAACACATCCAGAGATATACAAAGGTATAAATTAAATAAAAATATCACTAGAAATCCTAGAAACCCCAATTCACCCTCCTTTGTGTTTCACCCATCCTTATGATTCTAACATCTTGAGCATTCATGCAACCAAAGCTATGAACTTAGTGAAGGTAGGCTACTGTTAACCACTTCTCCTTTGTTAGTTATTGTATCACTAAATCTAACAAGAAACTTTTTAGATAATAAATGTAGGCACCAAGAAAAACCATTATTAATTATGTAAATACTTTTTAGCTGAGCTTAGATAGGTAAGTTACTTGTCAATGTGTCAAGTACTTTAGTACCCTTATGCTTAAAGTTAATTATCATCACATAATTAGCTTAGATATTCTCTTTGTATGTTTTGTTCTATTTGGTTCCTTACTATTTGACTATATACTTTCCTATTCCACATTTTTTGTAGTTTTTAAAAAAAATCAATCATGCATTTTTCTTATGATGATAAATGCAAGGCTTCTTCTGATATTTAACAAACTTTTAAAGCCATAAAAACATATTTAGAGGAGTAACAAATCTCTATTATCATTAGTTAATGATTAATTTAATGATATGTTTTATGTGCTAAATCATGATAAATAATTTTATATTTATTTGAAATTGAGAAAAAATATTTTTATATGACTAATGCTAATTTGTGGTTAATTATGTGATTTCATATGATTTTGATATTCATATTTTAAAGTTAAAATAAATTAAAATAGTAAAAAAGGGGTGACATGATCTAATTTTTATATAATAAATCATGTAAATCTAAATATTATGAAACAAGAAAATATCAATTTTTAATTTTAGAAATATTTCAACACAAAAAAATCAATGATAATTCAAAAACATATTCCAAAAATAGTGAGAAAATTTTAAGTTGATCATATAGATGCAAGATAATATCTGGTATTATTTTAATTTTTTTCAAAGAATATAAGTTTTTAATGATTTTAAACTAAATGATGAAGAAAAAATATATTTAATTTTTTTTGCAAAAAGGGGAAAATTGAGTGCAGAAATAAAGTTCCAATCAAGGATTCTTAGGTAAATAATTATAAATAATTTAATTGATCAAATTAAATTCTTAGGTAAATTGAAACTTGAAATCGTAAATTTTTTATTAATTTAAGCAAAATTAATTTTGAAGTAGGAAAGGTAGAGTTCTGACTTTATGGTGGTATCACTTGAATTGTGTGTTTGTGAGGATTATCGTGTGATATCCATAATCTCAAAGGCTCTTTTTAAATATAGATGACGATGGCAATCTTTGGATCCTCTTTTAAAGTTTAAAAATTGATGAGGTGAGTTGATGAATCATCTTTGATATCTATCACTTGGTGGAGAGAATATATTGATGGCTTGTACATCTCTAGTGACTATCATCCAACGATTTAAAAAGATAAAAATATGAGTTTTAGTTTTAATAGGATTCAAACTTTCACTAGTCACCTACCTGTATAAGAGAGAGTAAAAGAAGTATGTGAGCATTATAAAGTGATATCATAAGGGTATCTCATTCTTATAAATAAGAGGTATTTTAGGTATTAGAATAATTGAAAACCTTCGGGAAGCTGATTTAGTCCCACATCAATTATTTTACGAGTTTTGAGGTGTACATATAATAACACAAGATTTTGCGATCAATAAGTCTCTCTCTTATGTGTGTGTTACCCTTGCTTGACTGGTCATTAGTGATGTGGAAGGAGAGTGATGTACATGTGTCTCCTACTAGTCTGTCCTTAGATGCTCGAGCTTCTTACTTGTAGTCTTGTTTGATTGTGCTTTTGACCCGTACTTGTGGGTTCGAGTGGTCAATGAATTCTCTTATTTTTTTATCTTTTTTATTTTATTTTATCATTTTTCATTTATCTCAAAAATAAGATTATAAAAATTATATAATTAGTCAACTACCTTTCACAGTCTAAAATAAATATAAATATATTTATCATGAATTAAGGCTAAAACTATGTTATTTGTTAATGATTTACTTCAAATAATGAAGACATCACCTATCAATCGATCTTTAACTACTCAAGCCCCCTACTCTTAAATCATTCAATTATATTTCCGACTCGCTAGTGGGTTTGACTGACTAGTGGGTCCCCTAACTATGCTTTCAACCCACTTGTGGGCTAGGTTGGCTGGGCCCCTACTTTTTCTATTTTATTTTATTTATATTTATTTTATCTTAAAAATATAATTATAAAATTTATATAAATTCACATAATTAGCCAAAAATTTACATTGACCAACTAAAAATCTATTTTCTCAATTTAACACAAGCATGTCTATTTTTTATAATTTAAAACTTAAAATATATTATTAATTAATTATTGACTCATAATAATGAAGTTTTATCAAGAGGAACCCACCAGTCAATCGTCACTCGATAGTTGATCCTCTAATCAAAGGGAAGATTATTTGAGTGGGTGAACCTAGACCAAGAGGTGCCATAAGCTAGTGTTCAACTAGCTTAAGTACTCTTCACAAGAAAATGTGCATCACTCCTCTTCCACATTATTACCAATAATCAATGTGTGGGGTAAGGTATGATCTCATTACACGTGTTACATGGGGGTGGAGCACTTGTTATCTATTCTCCTTAGGTGGTCTTGGCCATTCTACTTATGGGAGGAGAAACTCATATGGGACTAAACCCAAATTTATATAGATCAAAGTTTTCCCAAACAACTGATATGGTACTAAACCTTTGACTCTAGTTAGTCAAAATAATTTTGAAAATACCCCTATATATAGAGAAGGTAAAACATTGATTGTTTTCATTATTTCAAGGGTATATTGAGAAACTAGTTAATTTTTTTATGTAGCAAATCATATGTTGTCACTTGACCACCATAGCTTTAAGGAAAATCACCATTGCCAAAGGATTTCCCTATTTGACTTTGTGGTTTATCTATAGGGGATTAGTCAATAGAAAGAGTGAGAGAATGGTCAATCATTGATGGAAGCTTCATCAATGATAAATATGGATCTTCAACATTTGATGACAGATTTTAGGTAGAAAAACAAAAGCTTCTCAAAGGAAATCTCATCTCTTGTTGTTGGTAGGCAAGCCATTGTTGAGAGCAAAGAGATCTATCAAGAGACTTGTCATGGTCTCTTAAAAGTGCCCTATTTACGATAAGAGCCTCTTCTTACAATGTAGGCTTGAGGACAAAGCTCCATGTGCTGCACTCTATATCCATCAATCATTACTTTGTTAGGTGACAACCACTAGAGACCTATCTTCATCAATCTCTGCTCCACTAAGTGACACCCATTAGAGATCCACTTCATCATCACTTGAACTTCTAAACTCTAGCCTTCACATGAGAATCTAGAGAGTGCCTACATTGTGGATGTCTAAGAAGAGCCTTTGAGGCCTTGGACACAACTTGGAGACCTTCCAAACACTAAAATTTCCACCAATCACCATTATGATGCTAGAACTTTGTTTATTGTTTAAACTCATTTATTATACTAATTATATTTTTACTCAAATTTAAGTTTTAAAACTCATTCTGATCTATTACAATTATTTTGGTGGTTTCAAATCTCAATTTCAATGATCACACTCTATTTTCCCCTAAATCCTTATTCTAGCTGGTGATGATGCCTACCTAATCTCAACATCTGAAATATTTTCTTGCCATCTTTCATTCTAAAACTTGTATAAAATTATGTTATTTGAGAAAAATTCTAAAATTTTACTCAGTGTTATCATATCTTTTTGATCGACTTAGAAAATTCTTACTATTTTTAGAGCACTCAATTTAAATTAATATATTTATGTAGAAATAATTTCAAACTCCATTTTTATAAATTTATATTTGTGTGATTTAAAATACAAATATTAGGTCACACCAAGTGAGTCAAGCCATTATTAGCTTTCAAAGCCAACATACTTTTAAAGCCTTACATGTTTTGGTTTTAATGCTTTTGTGTTTTTACTTGATTGTAGGAATTGAGTTGTCTTACTAGGTAATAAGAAGTTTTAACTATTAATGAAAGAGTTATTATTTCAAGGAAGTTTGTCAACCCACTTTGTGTGAATGAGTCTCAACACTATTGTGATTAAGAAAGTGAGTCAACTCAAATAGTAGATGGAAGAGTCAATTCTCTTTTTAACAAGGTTCTCACATGAAATAGGGAAATTAACTAACTCATTTGACAAGATAAGGCTCAACTCATTGTAAAGAAAACATACACAAGGATAAAATAGCAAATATACATACACAAGGATGAAGTACTTATTCACATGAACCTTAAATGTATTGCCTAAACTCTATTCTAACCTTAGTACATTTGTATTTTTTATTTTTCTTCTATGAAATGATTAGGTTCACTTGATAGGAGAGCTATACCAATAGAGGGATAGAGGACTGAATATCATTGGGCAACCAATCTTATGTGACAAAATATGAGATAGTACATGTTAAATAATTTAGTAGAAATGATTTATATTACATGTGGATAGTTACGTTCAATATTCAAATTTTTCAGTATGCAAATCAATAAATTCTCCAGAATAGTTCATCAATATGAGTATTTTATAGAAACAAATTGTATTTCATATTCAGTCCTTTAAATGCTTATAAATAGCTACCATTTTTTATGAGTAATGGAAGAAATATTTTTTTATTAATATTGAAAATTATTTTGACTGGTAAATCCCTATTCTCATTATGAAATTCAATGTCCCAAGGTAAAGAACTTTTATAATTGGCGGAGAGCGAAGGTCTAGCACTGCTTCAGTGCTGACCTTTTGCACATAACTGACCTCACGTGATGAATGACTCCTGCTTTTTTCTACCACTTGCAAATTGCTCTCTCTCTCTCTCTCTCTCTCTCCTTCTTCTTCTCTTGTCACTTGTCTCAATTTCCACCAGTCGCAAGATTAGTGGTCCCATTCATCCCTTAAATAGACTCTCTCTAGCGAGCACTGCTTCAGTTGTTCATCCGGTACTTGACCTTTCGCACATAACTGACCTCACATGGTGAGTGTGTACCCCTTTTTCCTGCCTCGTACTGATTACCCTCTTTCTCTCTCTCCCCCCTAGCGACCCCTTTCCTCACTCACTCTCTCTCAATCCCCTAGCGCCCCCATTTCGTCACTCTCTCTCTCTCAATCCCCTAGCGCCCCCATTTCGTCACTCTCTCTCTCTCTCTCCCCCCCCCCCAGAGCCCCTCACTCACTCACTCCCTCTCTCTCCCCCCTCAGCGCCCCGCACTCACTCACTCCCTCTCTCTCCCTCCTAGCGTCCCGTTTCCTCACTCTCTCTCTCTCTCTCTCACTCACTCTGGTGTCGCAATCCCACCACCCGCCAAACTCTAGGATAGATCTAGGTATAGCATAATGCTGACGTCGGGGACCTCGCCGAACTACCCCATGTGCCTGCCGACGCCGGCGGCCCCCCGCCGGGGTTATTCCCACTGGCTCGTCTCTGGCCAAACCACTGCCACTTGTTCACTTCCGCCTCGTCCTCTGTCCCTTGGTATTTGAGTTTCCACGTACTATCCTCCGCCAAGCTGGTTTCTCACGAGCCAATTTATGATCTACGTGTACCGTCCGGGCCGGGCCCGATTTCTATGTGGATCCGGAGCCTCAGGTCATTTGCAGTTTTTGGGCCCGGAATCGATCATGGGATTTCTCTGGGCCCGAGTGTTGACCGTGTGACCCTAGCCCATTGAGTGCTCTACCTGGGGTCATCGACGTCATATGCTCTACTGAAATAGATTTCGGGGAAAACCAGCTATATCCGATCTTGGTTGGCCTTTCACCCCTAGCCACAAGTCATCCCCGTATTTTGCCACTTGGGGCCTGAGAGAGAGAGAGAGAGAGAGTTAATACTCGACCCTTTAATACTCTCTCTCTAAAGTTATAAACGCGGAAAGGCAAGGGCTGAAGGTTATGATGGTGACGTCCTAATCTTAGCTTGTAGAACAAATAATAATGGGATAATACTTTTGTGCTACATTGACGCCGGAACGGTGGTCCCCTGTCTTATGTTGCCACTTGATATATAACATGGGCGGTCTTCTCAATCCACTGCTGTGCAGAGAGAGAGAGAGAGAGAGAGAGAGAGAGAGAGAGAGAGAGAGAGAGAGAGAGAGAGAGAGGGAGAGACATGGTTTCGCAGACGCCGCTGCTGGAGGAGACGGACGGTGGCGGGGCTTGGGAGAGATGGTGGCGAAGTGAGGCGGCGGAGGAGGTGACGCAGCAGGTGGCGTTCTCACTGCCGATGATCCTGACGAACGTGGCGTACTGCTGCATCCCCCTCATCTCCGTCATGTTCGCCGGCCACCTTGGCGAGCTTGAGCTCGCCAGCTCCACCCTCGCAAACTCCTGGGCCACCGTCACTGGCTTCGCCCTAGTGGTATCCCCCCCTCCCCCCCACACGTCTCTCTCTCTCTCTCTCTCTCTACTCACTCACACACACTCACTCACTCACTCACTCACTCTCATTCTTCCGGAGTAAAGCCGCACGTGATAGAGACTACCTGGTCGTTCCTAAAAAATGGCAAAGTTTCGAATGTTGCCATCCAGATTGGGCTGAGCGGAGCTCTGGAGACGCTCTGCGGGCAGGCCTACGGCGCCAAGCTATACCGGACGATGGGCATCTATCTGCAGGCGTCGATGATCACCGCCGTCTCCGTCTCCGTCGTCCCCGCTGTCGTCTGGTGGTTCTCGGAGCCCATCCTCATCGCCCTCCGCCAGGAGGCGGCCGTGGCGCACGCAGCCGCCGCGTACATGCGGCCGCTCATCCCGGCCTTATTCGCCTATGGGCTGCTCCAGTGCTTGCTGAGGTTCATACAGGCGCAGTCGGCGGTGGCGCCGCTCGTTGTATGCTCGGTCGGGCCGCTGGCCCTGCACGTAGTGATCACCTACGTGCTGGTGAACCCAGCAGGCATGGGGTACGCCGGCGCCCCCGCAGCCGCGACCGTGTCACTCTGGACATCGTTCCTGATGCTAGCCTCCTATGTTAAGTTCTCGAAGAGATTCTCCCAGACCTGGCAGGGCTTCTCCACCGAGGCCTTCACTTATGTCCTCCCCAGCATGCGGCTCGCCGTTCCATCAGCCGTCATGCTCTGGTGTGCTCTTCCCTCCCTCTCTCCCCACCCTACCCTCTCCCTCTCCCTCTCCCTTCCACTCTCTCCCATGCATACTCTCTCCCCATTTGATACACGGTGACCATCTAGGAAGTATTTTAAAGTTAGACATGATCATATGATATAAGCCCAAGAAGATAGAATCTTCTTTCATTTACTCAGTCAATTCGCTCAGAACTTTTATGTTGAAACGGAATTTGTGACATTAAATGAACCAATGTTTAGCTTCTATAATATGCAGTTCAGGCTTGTTCTGGTTGAATAAATCATAGAAACACTATCACAAGATTTTAGGCTAAAGGCCATAACTTTACCCGAAATTATTAGCCCCTACAACATCTCTGATCAGTTCAGATCTACCAATCTTGCTGAGGTCGCTTTCCCATCTCACTTTCATAGAACCAAATAAAAAATAGGCTTATTATTCTGTCTTTTATGTGTGGAACTCAAACTTATTGATAGTTTTTATTGAATCATTTAAACTTATTAATAGCGAAGATATGATTTTTTTCTCTGGTGATATTACTCTCGCAGCTTGGAATACTGGGCTTTTGAACTTCTGGTTTTACTTGCTGGTCTGATGCCACACTCACAGAGGAGCACCTCACTAGTTGCAATGTGGTAGGAGCCATCTACTTCTGTCATGTTTTATTCAAAAAAATTTATTGAATGCAACAAACTGAATATAGAATAAATACTAACTTTCTCTTATGAATGCAACAAACTTGTTGGTATATGTTAGTGTTAACACAGAAGATGTGTTATTCATGATCATCTCTGGGTTTAGTGCTGCTGTTAGGTACGCATAATCACTTTCTCTTGATGATTTGATAAAAAGAAAAATATTTATTCTTCTAATTTTATTGGATTATAAATTTTCTTTTTTTGAAGTACACGTGTGGCGAATGAATTGGGGGCAGGAAATGTGGACAAAGCAAAGAATGTAGTAAGAGTGGCATTAAAGCTATCAACGATTCTTGCAGTGACAATCATCTTGATTTTGAGTTTTGGTCATGATATATGGGTTAACTTCTTCAGTAGTAGCCCAGATATCTCTAGGGAGTTTGCCTACATGACCCCACTACTCTCAATCTCCATACTACTAGACTCAGTACAAGGGATTCTATCAGGTAATTGTCATAGGAAAATAATTCATACATAATAGTGATATTTATTATCTTACTAACTATTTGTTACATTGACGTAGGGGTATCAAGAGGGTGTGGTTGGCAGCATCTAGAAGCATGGACCAACTTAGCAGCATTCTATGTAATTGGGTTGCCGATCGCACTTCTTCTAGGATTTACCTTGAAGTTCTATGATAAGGTTGTATTCTTGGGCATATCTTGACAACCTAAAAACTATTGTTAACGAAGATGTGGTTTATAAATATTTTTCTTTACTGCAAGTTATGATTTTTACAACTATATATAGAAGGCTTTTGGCACAGCATTTATACATGTAGAACTTTGTGCAATCAATATCAAGGTGCCACTAGAACAGAACATCCTCCAAGGTTTCCCAATAGTTGATTTTAACATTTTTTATTTTACCTTGGTTTGAAAATAAAAGTGTTCTCATTTGTTCAATATTAGCTAATTAGAACTAGACTAGAGGATTATTGACACCTACATTGGGCTTCTTGCACAGGGACTTTGGATGGGCTTGGTATGTGGCCTCTTTTGCCAAGCTTGTTCCCTCCTCATCATTATGATTCGCGCTAATTGGTCAACCATACAACTATCTACAGGGCAGGACAATCTTTGCTAGTATAATTAAGTGAATACAAGAGGTACTTTTGCTATTGATAATGTCAATAGACGAATATTGAGAGTCATAATTAGGTGACTAATTGAGTTATGTCTCATATTCAAACTAAGATGCATACCTTGTAGGAGGATCCTCTATTTTTGTCATAGTTTCTTAAATGTTAAGTCTAATGGATGTCATAGATCTGGTGATTTTCGCCAATGAGCAAAGAGTGTCATTACTACTCGTCTTGTAATAGTAGATGATGTGTTGGAGTTTTCATCCTTCCATCCTATGTGTTGAATATTATGCCACAGTTAAATTAGGAAGTGAGAGTTTAAATTGGTCAGAGATTATTTTTGACTTTAATCAATTCTTCTTAAGATCTTTGATATGATTCATCTGATCAGAGCTTTATTATTTTTCTATATCTAAGTGTAAATATGTAAGAATTTTTATAGTTGTTCAGAAACTACTGATTTCTAATTTTCAAGACCATCCAATTCTTGATTTCCTCTAAACCAACTATTTAGCAAACACTCACAAGTTACTAGGCTCAACTCACACACAATGTCATAGCAAACTTCTCTTCTGAATTCATGGCTCTAGGAGGCCAGTCAATTGGTATAATAGTTAGTTCTCTTCAGTGATTAAATGAATCATTACCCACAAATTCTTACCATTAACATAAGGAAGAAATTCATCATGGATTATTTCTATATGCAAGCATTGACTGAAGTTTAACCTAGAAGATTGATGAATAAGACATTGTACTTGACTTGATTTTCCTTGTCCTCTTCATGTAGGGAAGCTATCTAATTTTAGAAGCTTTTGGAACTTCAATCAAGTAGATGAGGAGTTGGAATAAATTTGAGTTTAGTGTCATTTAGTTGATTGATGATATTGAAAGACTATTCAAATTTTTATAAATTTTTCTATATTTATTAGAGGGAGGTATCTTGATGTCATCACTTTAGAAAGATATTCATGTATTTATTTCACTCTCCCTCATGCAAGCGACCAACAAGGATTCGAATCTTACTAGAGCCAAAACTCATATTTTTATTTGATTAAATCATAATTTTCTTGTAGATTTCTAATGAATGATTAAGTGATTAGAATCACTCAATTATCGACAAAATTTTTGTTAACATTATTTCTAAAACATCATTACTAAAATTATTAAATAATTTTAGATAAAATGATTGTGAATCTATCTAGTAAATAATATTTGATTAATCGATGAACAAGTCATCGTTAGAAAGAGGATGATCTATTAGGAGATAAGTCACCACCTCCTAAGAACGTACCAAATGTGATGAAGAGCTTCCTCTTATTATATGAACTTGATGATGAAGCTCTTTAAGATATGTCCCACATTCATCTAACTTGTCTCTATCAGGTGACAACCATTAGAGAGTCATAAAGTCACTATTTTTCTGCTTCACCTAGTGACAACTGTCTAAGATGACTCGATGACTCATTTCATTGATTTTTAGACTTCGCAAGAATATCTAGAGATTCTCACATCATCCTTGTCCAAAGAGATCATTTGAAGTTATGGACATTACATGACAATCCTCTTGAATGTTTAGGATTTCAACCCATTGCCACTGTGACATTAGAACTATATTTTATTTATTTTTTAATTAGTTTAATTTACACTATCATTTTCTAGATTTTGAAATGAGATCTAACAAATGCCTAAGTCGTCTATGTTAGAGAAAAGCCTTTGAGGCTGTGGACATCATTCGATGATCTTCTAAAACACATAAAATTTTGACAATTATTATTGAGAGATTATAACTCGACTTTTTCTACTTTCAACTTAATTTTCACTTAATTTAATGATACTCTATATGATTTCAAGTTTCAAAAGTTTTCTTCATTCAATTATAATTCTTTTGACTTTCATAGGTTTTAATTTGACCTATTAAATTGTCTATAATCACTTATATAAGAATTATCAGGCGAAACTCTATTTTTGTCCACATCACATTCCTCAAGGTGTTAACATCATCCTAATGTCTATACCATTATTTTTTTCATAAATTTTTAAGTATATTTATATTTATTATTTAGTCTAAAAATTATAAAAAATCATATTCTTTTAGAAAAAAATTTAAAATATTACTTGATATTATCTTGTATATATGTGATCGATTTAAAAATTCCCTATTATTTTTCAAATCTTTTATTAAATTATAATTAATTTATTTTTTAAAATATTTCTAAAAATCTAGAAATTACTTTATTTTCTTTTATAAATATTAAATTTACATGATTTATTATACAATGACTAAGTCATGTTAACTCTATGATAAATCCAATCAAATGTTATCTAGTTTTACTTTTAGTAGTTTTTAATAGTCTACACATGTAGAAAATGAATATTCTACTTTACTTTAATCATTGATGCTTACACATGAACAAACGTGTGTATCTCATTAATTTTATAAAATCCTATCCATTTGAATTTTATGAATTTCATTAAAAAGTGATTGATTTGAAAATGTTGTACAACATAATGTAGTGGGGACCACCACACTTGTTGGCTTAGAGAGGGAAGGGGAGCTATGGCCATCTAATTGCAAAGATGGGCAAGCTGGCCTATGGCTTTCCCCTTGCTCTCTACCAGCAGTCGCTATTTAAAATGCCATCTTGGCCTGTTTAGGGGGCCAATTCTGTATTTATGTTCTTTCGGTCTTGGATTGTCTAAGTGGCAATATGTTAAAAACTCTTGCTCAAATTGGAATGAAAAGAGATTCAAAGAGATTCAAAGATTGAAAAGCTAAATTTCATTACCTTGTGTTCCAGAAAATAGTAAATTTTTGAATGTTAATTTTGAACAATAGACATAACAAATTAGAGAAAAGGGTAAAGGCTTGTGAAAGAAGTCTTCTCAATAAAAAATGAGTTGAACACACAAAGGTTTGAGGCTTAGCATCAAATTCTTCCAAACTTATGCATCAATGATGTACAAGAACTCTGCATGCTCTTCATCGGTTGATTCTAACAAATAAATAACTCAATCATTGTGGTCTTTGCTCTCTACCAAGCCCTAAGGTAACTATGCAATGGGAGAAAGTATTTTGAGAGAAGGCACGAAGTGTTAGTAGTTGTATTGGATTTAGGAGGGGCTGAGTTACCAAGGAGATGAACTTGAGATGTTTGGATGGCTGATCCTATAAATATCATCATGTAATCCTAATGGAATTAGTGAATACTAGAAGGAACTTCCCTCTAGGATTAGAAATAGTAAAGTGAGGAGTGAATCAATATAAAAAATGTTATGTTCTTAATGGGAGAGTGATGATTGACCTCACACAACACACATGTTGAAGCATTCAGTGACATATATACATAGGTGTAACATAAATCAAAAAATCAATAAAAATCCTAGAAACCCTAGTTTACCCCCACCTATCAATGTTTCACCTAGCCCATAGTTCCAACATATGGGTGCTTACATATGTTACCAAATTTCATGTCTATAAAAATCTTATTTATCAGATGTCAATTTGCATACTGAATTTGTTGAACAAGGGACCTTCATTTCAATCCATAAATTTATCATTAACTAATTTTAGTAACACATAAGATAGTAATGAATCATCTTAAAATTTATTAATGATAAATATCACTTATAAACTCACATTATTATTCAATTAAATGCACACAATGCCTAGCCAATCTAAAGTTTTCCAATTAAAACCCCTAACCATGTGTGGAAAATTAAACATTATAACTTCTAATAATTAAAAAATGAAATTATTTTTATATAAAATTTGAGAAATAATTTCATTTCTCATTTTGATGTATTACAATCTTAATACTAGCATCATCAAAACCAATAGTTCCCGACTCTCTCCTCATAAATACATTCTTCAAATTATGGTTGACCTCTCATTGAGATATATGTATATATATATATAGAGAGAGAGAGAGCTATATACATAAATATTTCAAAGATTAATAGAGACAAAGATAATTTAACATAGAATTATTGAAAATTTTACCCATATCTTCATTCAATCATGTGTTGATGACTAGTGAAGGGCACAATTATTCTTGGTTTGAATGAAACAGTATTTCCACATTCACTATATTCATCATGTACAAAAGAGGGAACAAGATGAACAACTTCTGCACATGATCTACAATGAAAAGTAGTAACTGCACTCTTCCTTCAGGGTAAATGACCAGCTCGATGGCATCCATTACACCAAAAATACATATATCAAAGTCTAATAAATTATTAAAAAACTCAAGGTTCCTCTTACAAGTATATATCTTCACTTGAATATGAGACATTGCTCTATTAGTGACCTGATTATGACTCTCAATATTGGCTATTGATATTATTGTAAGCCAAAGTGCTTCTTCTATGCTTTTGATCATACTAGTAAAGGTTGTTCTTTGTGCACAGACAGGTCTATGGTTGACCAATTAGTGCGGAGTGTGATGATGAGGAGCGTGCAAGCTTGGCAAAACAGGCCACAAATCAACCCCATCCAAAGTCCCTGCATGAGAAGTCCAATGTAGGTGTCGATTATCCTCAGCTTCAATAATCTTGTTGTAATTGGCTAACATTACTGAATAAAATAAGGCATGAGTATATCTAAACCAAGGGAAAATCAAAAGACCTTAAAATGTGAACTATTAGGAAACCATGGAACATGTAGTATTCTAATGGCACCATAAGAATGACTTGACTAGATGGGTTGTTCATGTATGTAGGCTATGCCCAAACCCTTATAAAAATAGTTTTAAATTATAAATTGCAGCATAACGAAATGAATTTTAAACCATATTTTCTTTAGAAAAGTTGTAAGTTCTTAAAATACACCTAAGAAATACCAACCTTGTCATAGAATTTTAGGGTAAATCCTAGAAGAAGTGCAATCGGCATCCCAATTAGGTAGAACGCTGCCAGGTTGGTCCACGCTGCTAGATGTTGCCAACCACATCCTCTTGCTACCCCTAAATCAATTATTCACATGATTAGCAAGATATTAAAAATCAGTACTATCTATGGATCTTTTTTCCTATGATAGTCACCTGATAGAATCCCCTGTGCCGAGTCTAGTAGTATGGAAATTGACAGTAGCGGGGTCATGTAGGCAAACTCCCTAATAATATCTGGGCTACTACTGAACAAGTTAGCCCATATATTGTGACCAAAGACCAAAAAAACGACAATTGTCAGTGCAAGAATTACTGAGAGCTTCAATGTCACCCTAACTGCATTCTTTGCCTTGTCCACATTTCCTGCCCCCAATTCATTTGCCACACGTGTGCTACAAAAGGGGAAAAAAATAAATTAGAATCATAATTATGAATATAATTTATATTCATAATTATGAACAAGTGACTATGCATACCTCACAGCAGCACTAAACCCATAGGTAACATTGAATGACACAGCCTCTGTGTTAACACTGAAATCCACCAAAATATCAAGTTAATATTTATACAATATTGACTAATAATTTTTATGATCTAATTTGATAGCTGAAGATGGGCATACCAAATTGCAATTAGTGAGGTGCTCAATTCTGAGTGGGGCATCAGACCAGCCAATAACACAAGAAGTTCAAAAGCCCAGTATTCCAAGCTGCAAGAGTAATATCACTCGTCAAACAAAATTATATTCCTCTATTAATAAAGATAATTTCTTCGGGAAACACCAATAATAACTTGTGGTTCATTGAATTTCACACATCAAAAACTTACTAATAAATATATGTTTCATTCGTTTTTTAAAAGAAATAAGGAAAAAAAGGAAAAACCTCAAAGATATTGGTGGGTCTAAACCGGTTACAACTGTTGATGCGGCTGACAATTTAGGCTAAAATTGTTCTATTTGGCATCCTATAAAAGGTGAAATAATGGCTAAATAAGTTTTTATATTTTCAGACCAGAGTTGTGCAA